>CM065808.1:74514093-75139093 GCA_033398695.1 Orobanche coerulescens | reverse complement strand
GACGATATGAACCTCCAAACTTCATGGATATGTTGTTAAACAACATGGCTTCAAGCTTAGAACACGCCCGGCTTCGGAAGAGGAGAAGAAGAAGGTGAAAAATGGCAAGAAAACGTCTCGGGGCCTTTTATAGGGTTGATCGCTGCCGGACACGGCCCGTGCCGATCGGCACGGCCGTGTCGCATACCGGCCGACAGGACAGTGACCCGTCCGACAATGACTTCACGACTCGACCGTGTCCCGAACACGGCCGGGCGTCGGGCAAATGTCTCGAGCTTATCCTAAGAGTACGGCAGACGGCCGTGTCGGACGACACGGCCGAGTTCGGCCGGGCGAAACTTCGAATTTCCGACGAGTACGCACGGGCCGTGTCGGACGACACGGCCGAAGTTCGGCCGGCAATGGATCGCCAATAACGAGCGGGTGAACTAAAACGACCATAACTCTCTCGTCCGGACTCCGATTGACTCACCGTTTGAACCATTGGAAAGCTAACTCGATGCTCTATAATATTGCAAAGATTTAGAATTTTTGGAGTTACCAAAAATTAATGGTGACTTTACAAAGTCGAACTCCCACGTGAAAAAGTCGATTAAGGACACGGAACTCAATAAAACGACACCGAAACGAACTCGGATGACAAAAAGTGCAGAATTAATCATTCTCTAAATGACGAAAGGTCATGAGCGAGTCGTCAAAACGGACTTCCGCCGAAAAAAAGAAAACTACCGAAATTCGAAATTGCGGATATTACACTCTCTGCAGCTCATTAGTCATTGAGCCCATCATAAAACCACGGACTAGCACATCATCCTTGACCCATTTTTCATGGACGTCAATGTCTTCCTGATTACCCCTAGTCCGGATTGGAGTCGGTGGAATGTCCGCCTCCAAGACGTATCCCAGAGACTCCATACTGAGTACAATCATCAGATTCCGCAACCAGTCAACAAAGTTAGGGCCAGTTAGGAGATTCTTTTCAAGTAGTATTGCAAGTGGGTTTTTAGCCATTTTAGAGATTCGGTTTCGTTTTCTGCAAAGATTTAGACAAGATTAAATTAGTGACTTGTTTAATTATGACCGAGTATAGAACTTAAGGTCTTGTATAATTCTTGTCTCGGCTCCCACTAATTTTATCGGAATTATACACTCCCATGTTATAATCCGGAAATCATGGTTAGATCGACTTCTTAGTGGTGATCAAGTTCTTTACAAATTTTAACAGACGCAACCTATCAGGTTTCTTGCCAATTAATTTACGAAGTGGTGTCTAACACCAACCCGTCTAACGGATGATTTGATCTTTTTACCCCTAGTCTTCATGCCCTCAACCTATCGTTTCTTGGCAATCCAGACTATCTAAGTTGTTGACCATCAACGTCTATCTTTGACTATTGAATCTCACCGGCAACCTATCGGGTTTCTAGGGGCGAAATTTATCACCAACCGAAGGCATCTAATGCACTCAAGAATTTTTCAACCTCTACCAAATGTACTACCCCTATAACTCGGAAGCATAGCACACCAAATTTCTGTATCAATTTTCTACGAGTTTGATGGAGGGTAGGAAACCTCGTAACCTTTTTCAAACTTAGTACTTTGTAGTCGGGAGAATTTCGCGATTAATGTTACACTTTGCACATTAATTCAATTATACGCGCGTTTGTTGGTTTGTCAATCATTCAAAATGAAAATGTAAAAACAAAGAACCTAGTTACTACCAACATATAACTCATGGACCTAATTCCTAAATCTTGGGCCAAGCGAATGACCCAATAAATAAAAAAATACAGTCTTCGATTCTTCGTCTTCTCGGTCGGTTGTCTTCGGTCTTCGTCATACCCAAAATAATACTTACATCATTGAAAAATGCATCCTATACAAATTTTCTAGTAAAAATAAATAGGCTCAAAACGGCCTTTACAACCCAATCGAATCGAACAAATCAAAAACTAAGTCCACGAGCTATATCACCATCACATAAGGATTCCATACAACATGTAATGGCAACGAAATTAAACAATTAATTTTAATATAAATTAATCTAATTAATCTATAAAATTAATCTATTCAATTTCTACTATATTAATCCAATTAATATAAAGTGGCATTAAAATTAAATAATCAATTAATATATTAATCCAATCAATATAAAATTAATCTATTCAATTTTAATGGTATTAATCAAATTAATACTAATAATCATCATTTTAATTCGTTCGAAGTAATCCGGCCAAAAATAATATTCTCGTTTAATTTATTTCCCTTAACTCAAAAATATTCCAAATATTAATTTAGTCAAATTAAAATCCAATTTAAATTTTTGGGAAATAATTAAAACGAAATATAAACTTAAAACGGAGTCCCGGACAATCCGATTTAGGCCCAGCCCGCGGCCCGATTCAAAATCGGGCCAAAAACCCGAGGGCTGCCTGGCCGAGCCACTGCTCGGCAGACTGGCCGATCATGCTCGGCCCCCTGGCCGAGCACTCTCAGCTCCTGGCCGAGTCATGGCCGAGCACGCTCGGCAGCCTGGGCAGGCAGCCCAGGCAGTGCTGCCGGCACCACTGCCAGCAGCCCCGTTTCTTCGTTTTTCGGCCCGTTTCCAAAAACGTGATGCTACAACGAACAATTTAAAATCTAAAATTATTCCAAATATGATTCTAAATCATAATCATCATCCAAAAGCATTCAAAATGCACAAATAATCGTATATACGGTATCATTGACCTCGTTCTGATACCACTGTTGGGATTCCGAAAATAAAACGAAATACGCAATGAAATAAATACGAATCCCAAACAGGATCGATCAAGTAACGTATATACGAAAAAAAAATACGAAGATAAAGATCATACCCTTGAAGCCTTTGAAATAATTCTTCGTAAATTTGATGACGATCACGAACCTCGTCCCGAACACGAAATCCCTTTGTTCCAAGCACCGAAAGTTCGAAGCCTCTACTTCACACGCGTCGGAAGTTGCCCGGAAAAATTTCGACGAGACTCCGTTCTCCAAGAACACGGCTAGGGAACTCGTAGGAATTTTTTCTCTCAATTTTTCTTAACTTTTATAACACCTCTAAGATGAAAAATATAGAAAAGAAAAATTTCTCTCTTTCCTCACTTTTTCTCACGGCTAGGAGCAGCAAAGAAAGTGTATGTGTGTGTGTTTCAAGCCCCCATCATACACCATATGAGTTGGTTTTTATATAGATATAAAACAACTCATTTATGTAATTATAAATTGAGAAAGAATCTCAACTTAACAATTATGCATGACAAGACAACACAAAACACATGCATGGTGATCATGCCATGTGAGAGGGGGCGGCCCATGTAGGAGTTTCCTAGAAACGAGCCGAGCCACTCGGCTCGTGTACCGGACGTTCGTCAAACGACTCCGTTAAATACACTCCGTTTAATCACCAATGTATTTATATTAATTAATTAATTTAATTAATTAATTATATCAAATACAAAAATATATTTCTCTAAGAAATATAATTTTATGAATAAAATTAATTACCCGATAACTTAATTTTAATTCATAAGACCGCTATTTGATTTATCTAATAAATCATAATTAGATATCCAATATCTAATATTAATAGAGAGATAATAAATTTACATTTATCCGTCAACGCTCCTGATGCGCGACTCCGTAGGTCCGTCTCAGCCGGCATTGGGAGGAACCAATGAGTGCGGGCAGCACTTAGCCAGCCTAGCGGGCCGCACTGTAAACCCCGACTGAGAACGAATGAAGGGATCATTCCAGAACCATTATGTCGTGAATACTATATACGTATAGACCCTTCATCAGATGTCCCGGTCAAGTCTTCGGGTCACGGTAAAGTCAAACCCTACTGTTGACTAAACTCTATACATGTGTTAATGCAAATCAAGACCGACTGATTAACAGTGTATCTAATACGACTATGTTGTGTCAAGTTTTAACACCTTCCGACCGGCGATCAACTAGGAGGACGGGCGACCGAGTCACTGCCGAGCGGCCAAGTCGATTACCGATCAAGAACCCGGGCGACCGAGCCCTAACCCAATGGACATGCTAGATCAAGCAATCAAGGTCCAGGACAAGTCCCGGTGCCGAGCGATCGACCTCAGATACGATCGTCTCTCGGTACTCGGCGACCGACTCCTGGCGACCGACACCTGGCGACCTACCTTGGCGACCGACCATTGGCGACCTCCATCCACTGGCCGATGGCGACCTCGGATGATCAGCTAGAGCCGACCTCCTCATGTCGATCACCACCGATGGCCATCCAGTCGGCGAAGACCGAGCCTCAAGACTAGCACCACGTGCAAGGTCCGGGACAAGATCCGCGAATCACGGGCCATTGACCACAATCTGGCAGATTCTCTCCACCAGCCGACAGGCCGCCGAAAGCTATCAGTAGGGCCGCATGTTGACTGGCTCCGGACACGTGATGGCTCCTTATTGGACCGCCTACCGCACCAAATGCACGCATTGACTTTATTCGGACAGCCTCTTCCTCGACTTTAGCCCGGACACCTAGAGATCGGCAGATTATTATATTGGCCGGCGGTCGGCAGATTATTCTTATGGCCGCAGACGATCGGCCACTACAGAGAGGACCCGCCGCCTATATATACGAAGCCCCCTGCATTTGTAAACTCTCTGGGACATTCTTGAAACACATACGCAATACAGAAGCAAACATCAAGCACTTGACTAATCTCCAACTCTTGGCAACAGCTTCCTTTCGGTCTTACTTCTCCCGGCCTTTTCTCCTCGAGCAGATTATCGGCGGGACGAAGAACACCAAGCTTCGCTCAAGAGCCGGATTAACAGAGTCTTTTTACACTCATTGTATTTAGATTTCTCTCATTAATACTTGTATCCACGAATATTTGTATTAATAACATCTCGCGAGAGCATTCAAGCCCGGGCCTAACAAACCCGGCAAATCTTGTATTATTTATCTTCTCTCGGAAGTGCTCCCGCAATTGTTGTTTGTTGTCCGTCTTCCAGCAGTATTAATCTTCGGATAAATATTTTGGGCAACAACAATTGGCGCTAGAAGAAGGGGATCCAACCCTCGATTTTTATACCTACCGTCCCGAAGAACACTCACTGTTCTCGGGACAGATACTTGAAGTGACACTTACTGCACTTCAAAGAAATCCTTCAGAAAACATGTCTTCCGCCTCCGCGTCGAAGAAAGCCGGCCGACGGGCCAGTCCCCTGCTCCGCCCGAGCCGCGGCCCGATGGTGGAAGGTAGCCGCCGCTGATCGAGACGCTCGATCCGTCCTCGGACGGCGGCCTGCCTCTCGCTCGATCGGTTCGAACCAAGGAACAGATCGAAGGGGCCTGCCGCCGTCTACAGAGCGACGGAGTGCTCTCGACGCGCCTCCAGCTACCGCCCCCCCGGTCTCTCGCCGGAAGATCAAGCGGAAGCACAAGGCACTACTGGCCGAGCAATCGCCAGGAGGCTCTCGCCCGCAACAAGAGGCGCTCGGCAGCCGGGGCACGTCTGTCTTCGATCGCACAGGCGCGACCCGACTGGCGGCCGGCGATCCGGCCCCAGCTACGAGACGACAGAGTTTGTGTCCGTCACCAGGAGCTCGGCCTACCCGGCTCCCACAAGGCGATCCAGCCGCCTGGCTCCCGCTCGTCGAATTCCCGAGGTCGGCAGCAGCGGAGTCCGGAGATCGGTACACGATCGCCTCGGCCCCCGCTCCCAAAGCCGATCCGCAAGCAGCCGAGCCGCGGCGATCGCCGCGATGCAACATCAACTCAACGACATGAAGGCGCTCCTGCAATCCGGGGCAGGCGCCACCAAGACGATCGCCGCGCCGAGCGAGCCGCTCGCGATCGACATCGAGCTCGCCTGCGGCAAAGACAGATCGCTCCTCCTCGACACCCGTGTACTGTGGGCGATCGGACCCCAAGCACACTGCACAAGTTCAACATCTACATGGCCGGGTGTGGGGCATCGGACGCGACCGGTGCCGAATGTTCCTCCGACGCTAGACGACCTCGCCACCGGTGGTACACCTCATTGCCACCTCGGTCCATAGGCTCCTTTAACGAGTGGCGCACGTCTTCACGGAATACTTCGCCACCCGGTCGTCCGGCCAGAAGGTCCCCTTCGCATGATGCAAATCAAGCGGGGAGAAGAAGAGTCCGACTCGGACTACATCGACCGGGTTGACATGATCATCCTCAACGGCGAGCCCGTAGCGATGAGACCGCCTCTACGCGGTTCTAGGAGGTTTTCGTGGCTTCGCCTATGTTCAGCATCTCACGAAGACCCTACCGACGACCTACGCAGCATTCCGGCTAGAGCCGCCGATTTCTGTCTGTGCAAAGGCTTCTTCTCACCCTAGAGTAGACCGACGGCGCCCGTACGACGACGACCTCCGCCTCCTACCCGATCGCTACTACCCAGCAGAGCCGGAGGACTCGATCCCCGCCTACTGATCCATTCTAACATGAGGGACTAGCCGCCCGATCGCCAATATCGACCTACGAATAAAGCGATCGGCGCCGAGCGACGATCGCGATCTTCCGAGATCGCAACATCATCAAGAACCCGGTGGACACGATCGCCATCTACATCCAAAGATTTAACATGACGGACTAAGGCATAAGATCGCCTCCACCGCGCATCATAAAGCCATGGCCTGGCGATCGATGGAACCGGGCCGCCGGCCATGCAAGGTCCCTTTCGGCCGAGATCGCCCGCCCTTCGTTTAAATACGAGGCCGGCGTAGTCGGAGGGCTCTCCAACATTAATCAGTGGACTCATTCCACAACCCCGTCTCAACGTACACCGTCGAGGTCGGCCATCTCCATGGCTGGCCGAGGTGGAAGCAGAGCTAACAAGCCGCGGGCGTGGAGTTGATTCATCCGACGCTGCCCCGCGCAAGGACTCCTCTAGACCGAGACCGCACGCCCTTCGTTTAAATACGAGGCGAGGCGCAGCCTAACAGAGGACCCTCATAATAAAGTGAGTCACGAGACACTCATTGTCTTCGTGCACCAAGACACGGTCATGGAGTCGGTCCATCGATTTCCGCGACTGTGCACGATTCCTCAAACAAAGCGAAACCACCAAGTTTCCATGGGGGATCGGCCAATGTTGTTTTTTGCAGGTACAAGACCGAAAGATAGCTAAGCCAATCGACCATGATAGCCCAAGTCCGAGTCCTAAGTCAGCTCAGATCGCCCGTCCTCATCCGTACATGATCACCAGCAAGAACCACCTCGCCCCATGTCTTCAACATAGGAGCAAGCTGGGGGGCAATTGTTGTGTCAAGTTTTAACACCTTCCGACCGGCGATCAACTAGGAGGACGGGCGACCGAGTCACTGCCGAGCGGCCAAGTCGATTCGCGATCAAGAACTTTGCGACCGAGCCCTAACCCGCGGACATGCTAGATCAGCAATCAAGGTCCTGGACAAGTCCGGTGCCGAGCGATCGACCTCGAATACGATCGTCTCTCGGTACTCGGCGACCGACTCTGGCGACCGACACTGGCGACCTACCTTGGCGACCATTGGCGACCTCAATCCACTGGCCGATGGCGACCTCGGATGATCAGCTAGAGCCGACCTCCTCATGTCGATCACCACCGATGGACATCAAATCGGCGAAGACCGAGCCTCAAGACTAGCACCACGTGCAAGGTCCGGGACAAGATCCGCGAATCACGGGCCATTGACCACGGCGCGATTCTCTCCACCACCCGACAGCCGCCGAAAGCTACCGGTAGGGCCGCATGTTGGTAGCTCCGACACGTGATGGCTCCTTATTGGACCGCCACTGCACCAGCATCGCATTGACTTTATTCGGACAGCCACCTCTTCCTTGGACTTTAGCCCGACCTGTGAGATCGGCGATTATTATATTGGCGACAAAGCGATCGGGCAGATTATTCTAATGGCCGCAGACGATCGGCCACTACAGAGAGGACCAGGCCGCCTATATATACGAAGCCCCCGCATTTGTAAACTCTCTCGGACATTCTTGCAACACATACGCAATACAGAAGCAAACATCAAGCACTTGACTAATCTCCAACTCTTGGCAACAGCTTCCTTTCGGTCTTACTTCTCCCGGCCTTTTCTCCTCGAGCAGATTATCGGCGGGACGAAGAACACCAAGCTTCGCTCAAGAGCCGGATTAACAGAGTCTTTTTACACTCATTGTATTTAGATTTCTCTCATTAATACTTGTATCCACGAATATTTGTATTAATAACATCTCGCGAGAGCATTCAAGCCCGGGCCTAACAAACCCGGCAAATCTTGTATTATTTATCTTCTCTCGGAAGTGCTCCCGCAATTGTTGTTTGTTGTCCGTCTTCCAGCAGTATTAATCTTCGGATAAATATTTTGGGCAACAACAGACTATATCAGAATGCTTTGGCCAAAGACTTATGATCTTATTTGCCATTAACCGTATAGGACATTCGCCTGCTCACTAACAGGAGATAGAATCCTTTCTTGGCGTACAGTAAAGACTGCTACCTGCCCGTATAGTCCGCACTTCGAGGTCGACTCAGCAATTAAGCAAATGAGTCTAACTACTCTAATGACAAACTAAACGTCACAGGCACATCTTCTACTGAACCCTCAAGTCAAAGGTCCACGTATACTATCACAACCTTTCGATTCGTCATCGACTCTCCGAGAGTGAATACCGTGTGACTGAATCGAGTATGAGTCGTGTTCGTGTATTCTGGCCACACCAATATACTTATAACTATGCTATCAAGACGTGCACACGTCCTAGCATCAGTTATACAAGTCATATTAAAACTTAATGCCCATTTTAAGTTTATTGACTTGCGAACAATTTACGTAAATAAACTTTAAACACTTCCAGTACATTTTCTCTTATCCCATAACGAGAATGGAATGTTCGATTTATTTACATAGACTTCACTTCAATGTTTACCAAGTCAAGAATGCAATTGAAATACAATAAACAGTGAATGAATCGTATTGCCTTTTTATTAATTATTCCATAATTACAAGTATAATGCCCTTACTCTCTCATCCCCTGAGTGGCATTCGAGGGCATATTCCTAACAAACTCACCTTCGGCCAAAACATCCTTAAGCCAACGAATGCATGTTACGACCGTAATGCATGATCAGTTACGGCCGTAACTCACTGCTGGAAATGACACAGTCCGACAACTCCGTCTTATCGTTACGAAAGGTGAATGATCCGACATACAATACTTATATGAATGTAATTAAGTCCAATAACACACGATAGATGATACTTCCAGCACAAGACTATCATTCACGATGATTATGATAATACTCTCTTCTCGATCCACAAACGGAGATGAATGACGATCGGTAACTAATAATACACGATTAAAAATATGCCAACGAGTGACAATTAATGACTGACAATTGAATGAATACAAATGAATGAATCATGAATGATGAGTGATTTTAATGAGTGAAAATTACTGAGTGACAATTACTGACTGATAATTACTGAATGATAATGATTGAATTACAACCGGGTATTACAGACTCCCCCCTTAGAAAGAGTTTCGTCCTCGAAACTGAGGGTCAAGTAACTCGGGATAACTCTCCCGTATACCATCCTCGGTTTTCCAAGTAGCCTCTTCGACTCTGTGTCTAGACCACTGAATTCAACCAAGGGAATCATCTTGTTCCTCAACTGTTTGATTCGCCGTTCTAAGACTCGTATAGGACGCTCCTCATACGAATGATCATCCGCGATCTCGATTTCGTCGAACTGAAGTATGTGACTCTGGTCGACAACGTACTTCCACAACTGAGAGACGTGAAACACATTATGAATTCGGCTCAATGCCGGAGGTAAAGCCAATCGATAAGCCAGACTGCCTACTCAATCCAAAATCTCAAACGGTCCAATGAATCTCGGACTCAACTTTCCCCACTTCCCGAAACGGAAAACACCCCAACTCGGGGATACCCTGACCAAAACGTGGTCACCTGACTCGAACTCTAATGGTCAACGACGATTATCTGCATATAATTCTGTCGACTCTGAGCGGTCAACAAACGACTCCTGATCAAAGCTACCTTCTCATGGGCGGCTATAAGCATATCGGGCTCGGTGCCGATTGATTTTGATAAGTCATCCCAACACAAAGGAGATCGACAATGACGACCGTACAAGGCCTCGTAAGGTGCCATCTTATTCGAAGCATGCCAACTATTATTGTACGTGAACTCGATCAACGGTAGCTGGGCTTCCCAATCATCTTTCCAATCGAGGACGCATGCCCTCAACATGTCCTCCAATGTCTGAATAGTTCTCTCTGATTGTCCGTCGTACTGAGGATGAAAAGCTGTGCTGAAATTAAGCTGAGTTCCCATGGAACGATGAACTGATTTCCAAAAATGTGACACGAATCGCCCGTCACGATCAGAAACAATACTCTTAGGAGTACCGTGCAATCTCACTATCTCTTTGATGAACAACTGGGCAAGTCTGTCGGGACTCCACGTATCCTTAATCTCAAGGAAATGAGCTGACTTAGTTAAACGGTCCACAATTACCCAAATTATATTCATGCCGCGATGATTCGTCGGCAAACTCGTGATGAAGGCCATAGAAATATCCTCCCATTTCCACTCTAGAATAAGGAGCGGTTTGAGCATACCCGCCGGTCGCTGATGTTCTATCTTGACTTGCTGACAGTTTAAGCAATCTCGAAATAAATTCCGCGACTTCTCGCTTCATATTACTCCACCAGTAATTCGCCGGTACGCATAACCTATTCTTAAATCGCAATAGTCCATCCTCGTGGACCACAAATCCAGGGGCTTTCCCCTGAGCCACATCCTCTCGGATGCGCAATGAAAATGGGTCTGAACCCTGATTCACTCTGATCGCCTCCTCGAGTGGCGATAAAATCTCTAACATACAAAGTTGTCCTTGTACTCGCTGAACCCAGACCTCGATCTCGGGTCTCAGGAATTCCTGCTGAAGCTCCTTCTGAACTGTTAAACGAGCAAGCATTTGCTCCTGAACGGACTTGCGACTCAAGGCATCGGCGAGACATTCGCCTTGCCCGGGTGGTATAATATCTCAATATCGTAATCTTTGATTAGTTCCAACTACCGCCTCTGTCGCATATTTAACTCATTCGGAGTAAATATATACTTCAAACTGTTATGATCGGTTAATATTTGACAGGTAACACCATAATGATAATGACGCCAAATTTTCAATGCGAACACCACGGCTGCTAGCTCCAGGTCGTGGGTCGGATAATTGACCTCGTAGGGTCTCAATTACCATGCAGCATAGGCAATAACTTTCCCATTCTGCATTAATACACATCCAAGACCGTGTCCGGATGCGTCACTATAAACCACAAATCCCTCCGTCCCTCGCGGCAAGGAAAGGACAGTTGCTGAAATTAACCGGATCTTGAGTTCCTCAAAACTCCGTTGACACGCGTCGGACCACGTGTATTTCTTATCCTTCCGCAGAAGGTTTGTCATGGGTTGAGCAATTTCAGAAAATCCTCCACAAACCGCCGATAATAACTGGATAATCCGAGAAAGCTTCGGATTTCCTTAACATTCTTCGGAGGTAGCCAATCTCGGATAGCCTCCGTCTTTTGAGGATCAACACGCACACCGTCTGATGAAATTACATGTCCGAGAAACGTTACTTCGGACATCCAGAACTCACATTTGGAAAACTTTCCATAGAGTTGCTCTCGTCTCAACACGCCGAGAACCTGATGAAGGTGAACCTCGTGCTCCCCTCGGTCACGAGAATAAATCAAAATGTCATCAATGAAGACAACCACGAACTGATCCAAATAGTCGATGAAAACCCGATTCATTAACTCAATGAACACCGCAGGTACATTAGTTAACCCAAACGGCATTACCACAAACTCATAATGACCATAGCGTGTTCGAAACGTCGTCCTTGCGATATCCGACTCTCGAATTCGCAACTGATGATATCCAGATCTTAAGTCGATCTTGGAAAATACTGAAGCTCCTTGAAGTTGATCTAAGAGATCATCAATACGGGGTAGAGGATACTTATTCTTGATCGTTACCCTGTTCAACTCCCGATAATCAATACACAAACAAAAAGAACCGTCCTTCTTCTTGACAAATAACACTGGTGCTCCCCACGGGGATGCACTCGGTCGGATATAACCTTTCTCGAACAATTCCTCAAGTTGATTCTTCAACTCCTGCATTTCAGTCGGGGCCATCCGATACGGTGCCTTCGATATTGGAGACGTACCGGGCTCCAACTCAATCGTGAATTCCACATCCCTCGGTGGAGGTAAACTAGGTAGCTCGTCTGGGAATACACCGCCAATCGATAACAATGATACCATGAATGATTGAACACCTCGATTGCCTTAGAATGGCCAATCGACGACAATGATACAATGAATGATTGAACAACTCGATTGCCTTAGAACGGCCAATCGATGACAATGATACCATGAATGATTGCACACCTCGATTGCCTTAGAATGGCCAATCGACGACAATGATACAATGAATGATTGAACAACTCGATTGCCTTAGAATGGCCAATCGATGACAATGATACCATGAATGATTGAACAACCCTGATTGAGTAATTTCACTGCTTTCATCATATTAATGATTCTTCCGGAACAACTGAGATTACTTCCCTGAAATACACACTCGACTCCATCGTCTGAAATGATAGTGACCATACGCTTATGAACGCGGAGGATGGCATCATGACGATCCATCCAATTAATACCCAATATTACACCGTTCTTAGGTAAATCCACCACGATTAGATCCGCCAACCAATCGCGGTCATTAAGCTTAATTCGGACAATTCTTAACCTCACTATTTCTGAAAATTCTTCTACCGTCTGGTAGACCAATGACATAAGGCTCACAACTAGTGGAACTATCCAGAAGTAGTCTACTCAAACATGACTCGAAAATGAATGAATGCGATGCACCAGTATCACAAAGGGTACATGAAGGTTGGGATAGAATTTCGAGTATACCTGAGATCATTCGGGCCTCCGGATCGTCGGTCCTCTTCACCTCGTGAATTCGGGGCTTGCCGGCCCCCGAACCGGATGCTACTGTCTGATAAGTATGAGCTCTGCCTTTAGTTGCTCCCATCGTCTTAAACAGCACGGACTGAGTGGCCTGATTTTGAATCGCTGATTGCTTCGGGGCCTGAGATGCCACCGAAGTATGCTTGGAGTCTCTTCGGCAGAAACGGACCTTATGCCCGGCAATCCCACAGTTGAAACAGGTGATAGTCTGCCTCGAATACCTAGTGCTGAAATGACCTGGCGCTCCACATTTGAAACAGGTGATGGCCGAACTGGCCGCTCGGGACTGAGACTCTGCGGGCTTATACGCCGTAGGAGGTCGCTCAGAAAAAGTAGAGCCCACACGAGACTTCATGAAGGTTGACTGACCGCCTTCGGACTGATTACGCTTCGTTGATTTCTTGCTAGCAGATGAAGGTTGTTGCTCAGCAATTTCCTTAGCAGTAAGCTCATCAGTAAGAGCTTTCTTGATTAATTCGGTCAGAGTAGCGCATTGGTGATTAAGAAATTTCATCTGGGCCATCATGACTTGCATAAAAGCGAGTGGATCAACCCGAACACCTTCTGATTGAGCTGTGTCCCGGGTACGACTTCCTAACTGTGAATGATTATTTCCCGGGTTTCGGCCCACACCGCGGCATCTCCCCCTGCGTCCTTGACAGCTCTCTCCATACTGGAGTAGGAAGGCAAATGATAATTATAGATCTCGCATGAGTACCTTGTTATGATTACGTTATGAAATGATAAAAATGAGTATACGCACTCTAACACAGTGATTAATGAATGATTAGCTGAGGTGACATGATTATCTGATGAAATTCTTGAAATGATTATCTTGAACAAGTTAACAAGATTAATGATATGATCCTCAATATCAACAACTGAACAGTGAAATGAACTGAGTGATTAATGAGTTAACATGATCGACATGATCAAAATGAATGATGATGAGGATTGTTGGCTGTTGAATGATGAATGAGTGATTCTTATTGCCAGAAATTATACCATGGCGTTAGAAATCTTACAATTCTTTTGGTCTGAGGGGCTCGGCATTTGCACAGGTCACACGTGACGCGAAAGTCCAATGATACTAGTCTGATGACGATGATTTCAAATGAGACATGACTCGGAAGGTAGTATTCAAAACCACGCTCCAATACCAACTCTAACACCCCAACTAGGCGACTATTATAGTGTCGTGGACCCCCGACTGGGACCCACCAGGCGAATAAAAATTAATGACTTAAATAATATAATTGTAGTACCGAACCACATTATATCATTAATTACTCCGATGAGGAGTTTCAAGTACAACACACCCAAGATAATACAGAATACATGTATATTTTATATGAACATAAAATATACAACACTGAATGAAAATGAGTATCCAAACGGAAATCTGCAGCGGAAATAAAATGAAGACAACATGAATGACTGAAAGGATTGGGCCCCCTACTAGTATCACTGGGACTCCTCGCCGTCAACGTTCACTTCCCGTGCCTTTGCCTTGCCATGACCTGAAAACAATGTCCCCCAACGGGGTCAGTTACACAGAACAACAATCCTCAAGAGTTGAATATACACAATCATGATATATCTTAATTATGAAATTAAGCTGACGAGGGGCATCGTAGTACGCCCGTAATGGTATGTGCATGTGCACAAGACAAGTGACCGGACACACCCGCTCTTGTACCTAATTAGTCTCACGGAGGTACGTTATCGTGTGCACAGTCCATTGTGTCGGTGAACCCAAACACGTGACCATCATATGCCCGACTAAAATTCCACACATCACCACCCGGCCACGCAATACGAACCCAGAAGGTCATATGAACGAGAATGACCATGATGAATATTAATGAATAACAATCCGACAAAGTCAAGAATGACTCACCGAGATGAAATAATAGTGAAGTGAGTGATAGCTCAATGAAATGATTGGAGCCGTCATTCCTCGTGAATGAAGTAATTATTCGACAATTACAAGTCTCAATACAGTTAATACATTATGAATGAATTATGATTATGACTGAACAACAACGAAAGGAATGAATATCCTTTTAACCGAGTAAGAATTAACTTACACAACACCGGTGAAGAATGTCCTTCCACGAGCAAACGTCCTAAATGAGGTGTCGGTCGCTCGAACAACCTTGAATAACACAATTACCAACAATCCGTTCAATATACAAATCAAACACGATTATAACTAACTCAAAACGTCGATACAACTAAACCAAGTTCATTGGGGCATTATATGAAACACGTTGTAACCACTCTTCGATTGTTTATAACCAATCCATAATTATACCAATATAAAATCCCCAAGGAGTGTTTCAAACCAACAAAACATCTTCAATACCATCAATAATCCAATATGAACATCCAATCCGTGACTTCAACAACAACTAATCGAAAACCCCCAAATCCAACTCAATATTCAAAGTGTTCTTGAATAATCCTTCAATAATCCAATGCATATTCATATAAACTCATAATCATATGTATATCTCTTCATACAACATGATTATAACGTCCAAAACATCATATCTCAACACAAAATTGAAATCCAAGATGTTGAAGAATTTACCTTTGAAGATCCAAACACTTTGATCCGGTGAAATCGTGTTAAATCGACTATCCAAGCTTCTCAATCCAAGATATATGTTTAGAACACTCCTTAACAAATGATGTGATGAAGAAAGTCTCTCCCAAAAACCTCTCTCTCGGAACTCAAGTGAAGAAGGGTGAAATGACTGCAAAAATCCCGTCCAAGTCTATATAAATTGCCGAACGTTACGACCGTAACTCGGCCTACTTACGGCCGTAACCTCTCCAAGTCAACGGCCTTACGGCCGTGACCAGCCACATCGTACGGGCGTAACTCGGTTTCATCGAAAGTCTGCCGACAGACTTACGGTCGTAACCGTACCTGCCTTACGGGCGTAACTCGACTCATACGGCCGTACTCGGCAAGACTTACGGGCATATGAAACCTTCATCGAAACTGATCGGGCACCCTGCTCGAATCGTACGGCCGTAACCGGCCAAGCCTTACGGCCGTACCTGCCTCATCTTACGGCCGTATGCCGCAACCCTTACGCCCGTAAGCCCTCTTCATCCGACATGTCCTGAAAACCACGAACGCATGTTACGGCCGTAGCCTGCCTATCCTTAAGGCCGTAACTCACCTTTGGCCAAAGCATCCTTAAGCCAATGAATGCATGTTACGACCGTAACTCACTGCTGGAAATGACACAGTCCGACAACTCCGTCTTCTCGTTACGAAAGGTGAATGATCCGACATACAATACTTGTATGAATGTAATTAAGTCCAATAACACGCGATAAATGATACTTCCAACACAAGACTATCATTCACGATGATTATGATAATACTTTCTTCTCGATCCACAAACGGAGATGAATGACGGTCGGTAACTGATACATGGTTAAAAATATGCCAACGACGAATACAAATGAATGAATCATGAATGATGAGTGATTATTAATGAGTGAAAATTACTGAGTGACAATTACTGATTGATAATTACTGAATGATAATGAATGAATTACAACCGGGTATTACAGCCACCACTGAAGCCTTTAAGGAGGCTATCTGGTTGAAAGGTTTACTGCTTGAAATTGGTGTTCATCGTGATAATGTTGTGATATTTTCTGACAGTCAATCTAGTATCTATTTGTGTACAAATCCTGTTTTCCATGATCGTACTAAACACATTGACGTCAGGCGCCACTTCATCCGTAATATCATGGAAAAGGGCACAATTGATTTGTAGAAGATCCCGTCTCATTCTAATCCTGCATATATGGGCACTAAGTGCCTACCAGTCTAGAAAATCAGATCCTGCAAGTCGATACTGAATATCGACTCCCGTAACTGAAGACCTTCCAGTTTATTCAGTTGCTATCTTAGTGATAGCTTTTCTAGTTTTCTTTGTGATTCCTAGTTTTTTCTTTCTTAGTGATTGATTTATGTCTTCATATTTGTACTAACTTTGTGTGATGTGCAGGTGGTGTGATGTTCGGCGATGATGACCTCCCTCTCAAAGCAGTGTATCCCGATGGCTCATTTGGTCTGGGTGGAGAAATATTGGTTTATGTTAGGCCCAAATGATTTGTTTATGAGTTGGCCCAAATAATAAAACATGATTGTGCAACCCAGTCCCATTAATACCCAAAAAGCCCAGCCCGGATTCCAAAATACCCCTGAGATTAATCTGGACCGTCCCTTCTTGTGGTGGGATCTCAGCCGTCCACCCGGTTATATTAATTCTCGGTTGCCCTAACCCTAATCACTTTCACCCTCGCCCCCTTCTCCTCTCACCCGTCTTCTCCGCCTCCATCTCTCTCTCTCTCTCTCTCTCTCTTCTCAGAACCCATTCCCGTTCCGATTTAGGAGGAACCATAGCCCCTATCAATCTGATGATAAGGATGGCCGCGATTTCCTTGACCGATCGGGATTCTTGTTACGGTTTCTGGCCTATATATTTTGGAGATTCTTGAGAGGGAAATACCGAAAAATTGAGTGAGGTTTTTAAAGCAATAGCAAGCCTTATCTTTCTAAGTGAAAAAAAGTGTTTTTATGTGTGAATCTTTGCTTTCGGAAATCTCGAGAGTGAGTATTAGGGTTCCGGGTACTCTGGTGGCGATTTGTGATTTCTCTCATTTCTCTGTGAAACCGATTGGGATTTTTGGGTATTCTTTGACTGTTGGCTGCCGATCCACTGCCTTGGACTTGGGTACATCGAGAGTGGAGGACTGAGCCGACTTGTGATCGTCTCTCACCACCTTCACCTCTGGTTTCCAGATCTTGTGTGATCTGCGCGGTTTGAATTCTTGAACTTTAATTTTCAGTTCTATGTGTTCGGGTTTTTTTGAGTTTAATTCATTTTTACTCCGTGTAATTCATTTGGTATTAGGATTATTGTGTAATCCATAATCACGTAACCATAGACTCTTTATTTGTAATTCATTTATTGTTGAGTTGTGTAATCTTACGTATTCCGGATAGATACCTAACACTATACCAAACTGGAAATTAGAACATCGTACACTAATTTTAATTCTAACCCCCCCCCCCCCAAATTACATTGAATGTATCACAATATGCAAGGCCTACAACTATGAATTCGTAAAATAACAAAAACGGCAGATAAACAAGAACTCTACCAACTAGAAGTACCAAGAAAACACAATAAAAATGTAAAAATAACCACTCAAGCAATCAAGCCAGAGCTCAGGAATATGGAACCGAGGCCGAGCTATTGAAAATAACAACCGTGAAAGATATCAAAAATAAAACAGAAAGTAGAAGTTACTACAAAGAAATGAAAAAGAAAAACCTTGAGAAAAAAACCGCCGAGGTCAGCACACATGTTATATATCTTATCAGCCGCAAACTCATGTTGTTTCTCCCACATTGCCTCCCTCGTCTCCGCATCTTTCTCAAAATTCACTCGAAGTTGAAACACCTAGATATTTACAGTCGCAGTATTACATTTCTATGAATTTCAACCCCAAATTCCCTTCAAACACACGCATAAAGTACCTTGTAACATGTGTAGATATCAACGGCTCGAACCCAGAAATGGAACGAACGTTGCCAGGGTCTGAAGCGAGTAGAAACCTTTCCTTGAAATTCTTTAAAATCAAGAGGAAGCATGGCGGATTTCTTTTCTTTATTTAATTCTTTACCTTGTTGAGTTTTCTTCGATCTGGTGAATCAATTTGGGGCCGCTGTTATCACACACCTAGATATCAACGGCTCGAACCCATCGAAATTGGAGTAGAGCACAATTTCTGGTCGGAAGGACAGCAAATTAAGCTTTACATGTCTAAACACCTAGAAAATTTGTGGTGCACTTTTAAATTTAATAGAATTCTTTTCGACCTTGTTGGGTATCGGGTCGTATGATTGTGGCTAAAAACCAGGATCGATAATACAAGCAGATTAAACGAATATAACAATTACAATTATATTCTACGGGATAAGGGTTAAGGATTACAGACCAACAAATGAACCTATAAATATAACCAATATAAGTATCCTATAAACCCGAACAAATGCAGCCGATACATATCACAACGTCCAGAACAAATATGAAACACAAATATCCGATTCCAGGTTAGCAACGATAATGATAATAACCAAACTATCGGAATACGAAAAACTGAAATATATTATATATATAATTATAGATATATATCTAATATATATATATATAGGCTACTGCACGTATGTATATATATATAACAAATATATATAATATATATAGATAAATACAGAAAATATATATATAACAAATATATATATATATATATGTATAATATATTGCACAAAATCACCAAGAAAAGCAATATAAACGGAGATAAATTAGGATCAAGAAAACCCCTTTTTCGGAACGTGATGTGTAGGCTCAGATCTTCCGAAACCCTAGCAATTGACACCAAGAATACGTTTCCACATAGGAGGAATGCCAAACCACCGCCGGCCGGCCACAAAGCCCGGTAGCACCTTCAAATCACCCAAAACCTCACGAACCCGAATCCCTTACTCACAACCCGACTCACGGCTCACACAGAAAGAGTAAGGGTACTGCTATTCACTCGATTCACTCAGATATTTCGGTGTATTTCTCCTCTCTAACTCCAGCCCCCCCAGCCGCGCCTTTTATACACACAAGGAGGGAATCGGAGGATGTCACGAGATTCCCTATTGTTGGTCATCGGCTCACGGGGGGACAAAGGATCAAAGAATCGGGAGCAGAATCGAGTTTGGAGGAGTTGACCGAAGGGTGAGAACTCACGGGAGAGGAGAAGAAGACAACAGAGAAGGGAGGCGGTGAGAATGAGGGAGTGAGGTAGGGTTAGGGATATTTAAGGAGTAATCGGACGATCGAGATTAGGTGTAGATATCTCGATCGGACGACTCCTATTAGGAGGGCTGCCAAGGGCTATGGGCCGGGTTTGGGCTGGATAAATTAAATGTTATAACGGACCGGGTTGGGCCAAAATTATAACATTCTCCACCTTTTGGACCAACCAGTCAAATTGCATATTCGGATTTCGGAGAAAATTCATCATCGCCTAACTCCGGGGTTACTTGCACTCACACACAATAGATAAGGTAAAGTATTCACAAAGAAGACTAACTCACAAAGAGATCCCCTAAAAAACACACAGTTAGCACAACAAATATTTTAGCAATAAGCTAAAATTGTACAAAACACACAAATACCATAATATTCAAAAAACACAAAAACATTAAGGGAAATGAACGATATAAGCAACACATAGATTTGAAGGGACACCACTCCACCTCAAACGAAAAGTACTAAGGATGTTGCTCCACCTGAAAACGGGACGGGGTTTTACACAAAACCGCCAACACATGAAAGCTGCAAAACACAAAAGGTTGGTCGACCGAACCACAACACCACAGCCAGAACAAAGGACACAAAGTTCAAGGAAAAATAATCACAGAGATTATACTACTTACATCCACAAAGGAATAGAACCACGAGTAATTCATATAAGTCACACAGACATATAAATCAAACACAAGTCACAAAGACACCCCACAGCCCACTAAGGACAAGTCACAAAGACACTCCACAGCCCACTAAGAACAAGTCACAAAGACACTCCACAACCCACTAAGGACAAAAAAAACCCACAAGGGTCAACTAATATACATCACTAAGATTGATATCAGACGTAGCTAAGTTAGCCTTATCATCGGGATGATTTTTACCCTTTTTGTTCCTATTAGGACAATTACTAGCAATATGACCCTTTTTACCACAACTATAGCAATTCCTTGAGTTCTGTCAAAAATTAGAATTTTGACCATCCTTCTTAGTGAAATATTCATAGCAATTTTCATTCCTAACCATCGAAACTGATTCAAAATTCAAATTATTACTCACATTGTTTTTTAAGTCTAATTCCTTACTCTTTAGACCGGACACAACAATATCTAAAGATATGTTATCTCTACCATACTTAATAGCAGATTTAACATCACCATAAGACTTAGGAATATCATTTAACAGTGCAATAGCAGAGTAATCATCAATATGTTTATCACCGGAATTTTTAATATCTTGAACTAACTTGGTAAACACATCAAGGTTTTCATCAAGACTCTTATTCAAATCAAGTTGAAAACCAAAGAATTTTTCAAGCAAGAAAAGTTTATTTGGCAAAGAGGTTTCAACATATAATTCTTCCAATTTTTCCCAAAGTTCCTTAGCCGAATTTTGTTTACCAACTTTTCTTATCACAGAATCAGAAAAGTTCAAGATAATAGACGAGTAAGCAAACTCATCTAATTCAGCCTTTTTATCGACCGAAGTATCAGCAGCAAAAGTTAGATCAATGGCTTTAAACACTTTTTGTTGTATTAAAATACCTTTCAATTTTTGCTGCCATATTTGAAAATCCGATTTTCCATCAAACGGGGCCAAGTAAAATGTAGAAGTCATGCCCATTTTGGAAACACAAAGTTTAACCCAATAACAGTAAAAACAACAGCAACACAAAGCACACACTGCACTAGTACAAAAAACAATAGAATCACACTGCACTATACAACGGAGTAAAAAGACAAAAATATCACAACCGAGTCTGTAGATTACAACCCCAAGCCCCTACAAGATCCAAGGACGCTAAGCGGTCCAGGCAAGAGGGTTTAAATACAAGGAGTTGAACTCCACCCAGAAAAACTACGAGTGCAGGAAAAATACACAGTGGAAATCAGAATAAGCAATGTGCCCAGATTAATCACACAGATTAATACACCCTGATCAATCACACAGATTAAGAACGCACAATAATCAACCACGGCAAGCGGTATCCACGAAAACAGTAAAAGAGTGGAGTTCAGCCAAAATACCAGAGCGGAAAACCCGGATGGTTATTCCGTATCACCAAGACGCCACAGGACCCGACACCCGACAAAACGGTCTCCGATACCACTGTTGGGTATCGGGTCGTATGATTGTGGCTAAAAGCCAGGATCGATAATACAAGCGGATTAAACGAATATAACAATTACAATTATATTCTACGGGATAGGGGTTAAGGATTACAGGCCAACAAATGAACCTATAAATATAACCAATATAAGTATCCTATAAACCCGAACAAATGCAGCCGATATATATCACAACGTCCAGAACAAATCTGAAACACAAATATCCGATTCCAGGTTAGCAACGATAATGATAATAACCAAACTATCAGAATACAAAAAACTGGAATATATTATATATAAAATTATAGATATATATATATATAACTAATATATATATATAATATATAATATATATAGGCTACTGCACGTATGTATATATATATAACAAATATATATATGTAATATATATAGATAAATACAGAAAATATATATATAACAAATATATATATGTATAATATATTGCACAAAATCACCAAGAAAAGCAATATAAACGGAGATAAATTAGGATCAAGAAAACCCCTTTTTCGGAACGTGATGTGTAGGCTCAGATCTTCCGAAACCCTAGCAATTGACACCAAGAATATTTTTCCACATAGGAGGAATGCCAAACCACCGCCGGCCGGCCACAAAGCCCGGTAGCACCTTCAAATCACCCAAAACCTCGCGAACCCGAATCCCTTACTCACAACCCGACTCACGGCTCACACAGAACGAGTAAGGGTACTGCTATTCACTCGATTCACTCAAATATTTCGGTGTATTTCTCCTCTCTAACTCCAGCCCCCCAGCCGCGCCTTTTATACACACAAGGAGGGAATCGGAGGATGTCACGGGATTCCCTATTGTTGGTCATCGGCTCACGGGGGACAAAGGATCAAAGAATCGGGAGCAGAATCGAGTTTGGAGGAGTTGACCGAAGGGTGAGAACTCACGGGAGAAGAGAAGAAGACAGGAGAGAAGGGAGGCGGTGAGAATGAGGGAGTGAGGTAGGGTTAGGGATATTTAAGGAGTAATCGGACGGTCGAGATTAGGTGTAGATATCTCGATCAGACGGCTCCTATTAGGAGGGCTGCCAAGGGCTATGGGCCGGGTTTGGGCTGGATAAATTAAATGTTATAACGGGCCGGGTTGGGCCAAAATTATAACAGACCTCAAGTTTAACAATAATTTTTCTATATTTAAATTGTTAGATTTGACCTTTATTCGAATGTATTCGAGTCACTTATTCAAGTAACACATTCGAGTCACTTACTCGATTAACGCAAACACATTTGAGTCACTTAATTACACCCGGGCCACCTAAAATACATTCGAGTCACCTAATATACATTCGAGTAACCTATTCGAGTGACTCATTTACATTCGAGTCACCTATTCGAGTCACCTATTCGAGTGACTCATATACATTCGAGTCACCTATTCGAGTGACTCATATACATTCGATTGAGTCACCTATTCAAATACCGGTTATACGTACCGAAAAAATAGTTTAGGAAATTATTTTTCCCATGTTATACCCAAGTTCGTTAAATATCAGAAGACCATTTTTAAAGTATACACGCATCATATAAAACCAACAATTAAAAAATATTTTTGCAGCGAAATACAACAACCAGTAAAATACTAGATTCCCAAATTACATGTCATAACCAGTATCACCCAGGAAGCTCATCTCTTCACGACCGCTACTAGCTCGATCTCCGAGTACCTAAAACAAAGCCCACGACGGGGTCAGCCACAATACTCAACAATGATAATGATTACATCATCATATTATATACCAATATAATTACAAAGTAGGGATATTACTGCTGTAATCTCAGCATCATAACCTTATCAACTCATGGTAATCCATATCAAATCAGTCCTTACCATACTTCGCATCTCGCATTTTTAACTTACGAAACGAAACCAAATCCAAACCTGTGTACTGTATTCAAACAATACCAAAAATCCTCAAAATAACATCATAACTCATGTGTAGAATTATCCATCCATGCCAAATCCTGTCCGTCGGATCATATAATCAAATCTCAATCCCGATAAATGATTATCAATCATGATAAAACCAATAACACAAAATACATATGTGACACAACTGCCCAAACAATTGCAACAAGTCCCGAAACATCGACGCGAAGTCGGAATACTCATACAATCAGTAATAATAACCAACTAAGAAATCTGCCGAAAAGACCATCGACAAGATAACTCCACTACGACCAATCAAAGGTCAACCACAACTGAGAATACCATCAACATGATAAACTCCCAAAACAATCAACAAAGGTTCAATAATAACAGAGAATACCATCACATGGTAGCTCCAACAGGATCATCACAGGATCAACAACGACCGAGAATACCATCAATATGGTAAACTCCAAACAAGATCAACAAAATCACGAGAGAATAATAATCTCAAACCATTGATCACATGTGATCAAACGCGCAGTACGAATCAACCATATCATAATCTCAAAATCACAGAATAGACGCAATCACACATGTTGTATAAACCCCTAACAAAATCATAACATCAAATCGTTGATCATACGCAATCAAACATATACGAATCAACCAGATTATAATCAAATCCTGGAATATACGCAATCACACATGCTGTATAAACAATAATATCACAATCTAAACCCACTGATCACACGCAATCAAATATGTTGTATGTCTCAGCCAGATTATGATTTCAGACCATAAGTCTCAAATGATGGCACCATATTACGCCTGGGATGGAAATGTTTTCGTGCACAAGCCACCAATGGGTACCAATCGAATACACGTGTGGTCTTGTACCTAATTAGTCTCACAAAGTAGGCATCTCATGTGCATAGTCCAATGTGGAAACATCAACACACGATCATACGTGCCCGATTAAAAATCCTACACATAGACAATCGGCGCGCCAATGTGACCCGAAATGTCACGATATCAACATGACAACAAAACTCAAAGAATCTCAAATCGAATAAGGATAAAAAGACTCAACGAGGTGAAACAACGACAAATCGATAATGAAAGGTCGACACGACCAACAATATCCAAAACAGCAATCCTGGGAGCATCATCCCCCAATGAAAATCAACACGATCACTAATCTCAACACAACAGTCCTGGGATCATCACCCATCAACGATCGATCAACACGAAACCAAATAATGGTCCTGGGATCAACATCCCTCAACAAATAATTCATATGATCATCAAGAATCTCAATTTACAAAATACAAAATAATGTATATCATTTTGTACAACATCATCAAAATCATTATCTTCATAACCGAGTAATAATTGCTTACCTCAAAGCCCATGGCGAATGTACTTTCCACGAACAAACGTCCTTGAATGAATAATAATTATTCGAAGAACCTCAAATGGGATAAAGTCAATTCAATATCAATAAACCATTATCCCAATGTCAATGTCGTCACGATAAACTGTAACACCCCCAAGTTATTCAGGGTATATTACAGTGCCGTGAGCCCCGCCGTGGGACCCACAAGGCTAAACATACGTGGAACTATAAACTTGACCGAGAAGGTCTACATACACTGGAAAGAAAGACGATACAAATGGTATTCAAAACCATAACCAATGAAACCATATACATCACTGCACAAATCAATACCTCGGCAACACAGGCCGGAACATCAAGGAAACTGAAATACAATACTCGAGTATTTAAAAATCCATTCCAGTACAACAACACTGAATGGAGGAATCCAAGAAAAATAACCGGAGACAAGACACAGTATCACACTTGCCCATCATCTTCATGCCGACCCGATACCTGCCTGTCCGTCCTCCTGGAACCTGAAATACATGAAACGTATTTCCCCCATAAAGGGGTTAGCCATCGAATAGCTAGTGCAAGTATATCAATATGAAACACAGTATTCCTCGACAATAAAGTAAATGTAACCGTCAATTTATCAATTCAAGACTAGTATTCCGGAATAACTAAAATCTCATGACGTATGTGAATGCCGTAGAAACGGTTTGTTCATATCATACGCCGTTACATGTAGGAATGCCGTCAAAACGGTTCGTTCATTACATGCCACCAATACATATATGAATGCCGTAAAAATGGTTCGTTCATAATATGCCATCAATATATCCATGAATGCCGTAAAAACGGTTCGTTCATATCATACCATAAATACCTCTTACTTTCAAAGTCGAGAACGTACAATCATAAATGTATACTTGCCTTTGAGACATCGAGAAATCGAATGGAGGAAGGGTATGAGTTCGGTAGGTCCAAGAACGCGCTTCCGGCACCTAAACGATTCGTAAGGAAATGATAATTAATTATCCATACTCAAATTACACGAAGAGACTCCCGAAACTCGTCTATGATTCAAGAGAATACACGGGTGAACAACTAAAGGTTGGGAAATCGCCCAAACTCCCACAAGTTCGAAAACGGCACAATCCAACCCGTAAAATCGTAAGAAAAACACGCATACGGCATAGATATATCATAATCTCAAGGTTCTCAAGCTTCAAATCGGATAAATCGGACGAATCTACGAAAACTCCCAAAATCCAACACAATATTCAAAGTGTTCTTGAATAATCTTTCAATAATTCGATGAATACTCAAACGTGTCCATAATCATGCGTATATCACTACATACACCATGATTTTAACATCCAAAACATCATTA
Organism: Orobanche coerulescens; assembly: GCA_033398695.1. Taxonomy (NCBI): domain Eukaryota; kingdom Viridiplantae; phylum Streptophyta; class Magnoliopsida; order Lamiales; family Orobanchaceae; genus Orobanche; species Orobanche coerulescens. The sequence goes on along the minus strand of CM065808.1, from coordinate 75,112,299 downwards.
CCCAATACAAAATCGAAATCCAAGATGTTGAAGAAATTACCTCTTAAAGATCCAAGCACTATAATTCAAAGAGTACGCGATAGATCGATGATCCGAGCTTCACAATCGAAAAGAGATGAAGAGAAATCACACACTCAAGTGATAGGTGAAGAAACTTCTCCCTCTCAAGCCTCCTCTCTCGTGCCCAAGTGAAGAAATGGGGAAAAAATGAGGTGATCCGCTCAAGAAAACGCAGATATAGGGTTGACTGTCATGTGTGCCGTGGCTCAGTAGAAGTGTGCCGCGGCACAGGCCCAAAATTGCTCCCAGGGCTCGGCAGTGTGCCGCGGCTCAGCCGAAGTGTGCCGCGGCACAGGGTACAGAAGGTTTTGGCCGAATCTGGAAAATGAGAGTGACTTAGCTATTTCGACCATAACTCCCTCGTCTGGACTCCGATTGACTCACCGTTAGAACCATTGGAAAGCTAACTCGATACTTTATAATATCGCAAAGATTCAGAATTTTTGGAGTTTCCAAAAATTAATGGTGATTTAACAAAGTCGAACTCATACGTGGAAAAGTCGCTAAAGAACACGGAATTCAACAGAACGATACCAAAACGAACTCGGATGACAAAAAGTGTAGAATTAATCATTCTCAGGATGACGAAACGGTCCCAAGAAAGTAGTCAAAATGGACTTTCGCCAACAAAGAAAAATTACCGGAAATCGAATTCGCGGATATTACATTCTACCCTCCTTAAAAGAAGTTTCGTCCCGAAACTTAAAACAACTAGGGAGAAGCAATATCCCGCCAGGAAAACTCAACGAGATACACAAGAAACGCGTAACTTACGCCCAACGGTGAAACGTTACAAGTAACACACCAATACATTACCCGAAGGTAATCTAAGCCAACGCTGAAGTAAATACGAATCACAATTTCTGAAGGCTCCAACAGAAATACCAATACATCGCAATGGCTTGAAAGCCCCTCAACCGAAGCTGTATATCACGATGGCCTGAAAGCCGAACAGCCAAAAGCTGTAAATCATCACAATACAGATCTCAAAGAAACAAACCTGACTGTCGAACATACCCCTCTGGCGTATGAACGCTTAATCACAAAACGTCGAACACATCCAATCAATCATGGACTATGAACGATCAAAAATTGTACGGCTCAAAGATGGACATCACAGTACGCCCGATCCGGAAATGTGTCCGTGCACATGTCCACCCCGTATACGGAATCCAGAATATACGTGTGATAATGTACTTAATTAGCCTCACGAACTACGTCTCGTGTGCACGGTCCAATGCGGAAACATCCACGCATGACCATCGTGTGCCTGGCTAAAAATCCTACACATAACCAATCGGCACGCAGATATAATTCCAGATATGCCACGATACGACGTGACAACGAAACTCAAAGGATAATATATCCTATACGGATCATACGATTCACCCAGTGAACGACGACACACGAATAATGAGAAATCGACACGACCAACAATATCCAACATAACCATCCTGGAATCAAAATCCCTTAGGACCGATTAACACGAGCAATAATCACAACACAACAATTCGGGAAATCCTCAACTCTCAACGATCACAAAATTACCGAGTTCACAAGAATAAGAGTGTGCTGCCTTGAGTCGGCCAACACGGCAATAATAATTCAACGGATGGGAACTATCCTCGACAGTCCCAATTCAATACTTCGATTACCGTAGAATGGCCAATCGATAACAACGATACAACGGATGAGAATATCTTTGACAACGGATGGGAATTATCTTCGATAATCCCAATTCAATACCTCGATTACCTTAGATCGGTCAATCGATAATCAATGATACGATAGAATAGATGTCCCGGTGTCTTAAACCGACCACCGAAACGGAGATGATAAAAGGATATATCAAACGTCTCCAATCGGTTAATATAATATTAATAGAAAAACACCGATATCAATAACGACGATCACCACAATATCTCAATGGAACATCCATCACAATCACAATCGATACGTCGATACCGCGAACCGGCTATCGACAACGACTTTACCAACAAGTATCGCAATGCCTTGAACCGGCCTTTTACAAACAACAGTAACAGTTGGCATAATTTGCCGACGGGTGTCGTGTCAACCAATCCCCTGATATCAATACAATCATAAAGAGGCCAAGTCCCGAAATGATACACACATTCGTACACCTACAGATAACATTAATCTCATTGATTAGTACAAGTATAAAACTTGCCTCGATATCAATACAACGAACTGTTACCAATTCAGTTGGTTTCGTCTTACGAGTTCCTCAGTCCTGACCAAGCTAATTACGAACTCTTCAACCTCAACCGCAACACAATAGTCATAATCTATGATCAAACATCATATATTATTGTAAAACGAAGGATTAATAATCAATAGGTTCGATAACGACCAATATTAACACCGCCAAAACACAAACTCAACCGTTTCACCATATCTCGACTAATCACGGTTTGAACAATCCAACTCAGACACTTACAAATCCTGTCCACAATATGAGCCGAAATATGATGATCATACCGGCAACCAATTCGGACCAATAATAAGGGTCTAAATGTTCCAACTCAATTCTTAAATACGAATTGACAAGGTTCCCCTCTCGTAGATCCATCGTTAAAATTTACTTATGACCATCCTCAGTTCGAATCATCCGACTGGTTCAAAACAATAGATAATCATATTAAAAAGGTTATCCAACAATCCAATGACTTGAATATTTGCTCCATACGTATAGGATTCCAAATTCAGGGATGAATAATAGTCTCATCAAACTCATAATCACATTCGTATTCCTATACGAATATTATTTCACACACATAATTTAGCTCTAGATATGAATGTTCCATATTCATTTTCAAAACATCAACACTTCTTTAAAATTTTCATCACCTCGTATAATTCAAGAGTTCTTCAAGAACATGAAATATCCGAAATCACGTTCAGAACAACATATCCGAGGTATATATTTCCATGTTACCATTTTCTTCATCGTATGAAGAAGATCTCAATAATCATATCAACATCCGAATTCTCTTATTACAATACCAATAAATCTCGTATAACATTATCACATAATAACATAATTGTAACACCCCCAGATCCTCCTGGGAATGTTACACGCCGTAAACCCTCCTCACAAGGATTCACCAGGCTAAGCACAATTTTCCACGTCATTTCAAAAATGCCAAAAAGACTGATGACGGTAATATTTTTCAAATATATATAAAAAAATTATTTTCCTAATACCGTCATAAAAATACCGTCAAAACGATCGAGGCCAAAATGCCAAAAACTCAGTTTAGGGAATCGGTTTTACAAAATAAAATTCAGTTGGTAAAATACCAAAAGCCATTTCAAAATACTCACGCAGCGGATAAAAGTACAGTCCAATTTATGCATTTTTATTGAAATAAGACGAACATCAAAATACACGATTCCCAACATACTCCCTCCCAAGTAGTAATCCTTAAGAAAGAAAAAAAATGAACCACTATCAAAGGGATACGAGGACTACCATGTATGGACGAACCACGAAGAAGAATAATTTGAACTCCATTCCAAGAATCATCGAAAACTTCAAGAACAATACTTAAATCCGAGCTCTCCATCTTAATCTTGTTTGAGAGAATCATATCTCAATGTTTAGGAACTTCGAGTACTTCCCAAGGTTCTCTCTATTGACTGAAGGAAGGAGAATGGACAAAATGCCTCTCAGCACTCGTCTATCCTCTCTATAAAACACATCACTAGCGCGCGCTAGACCTTATATTTAGCGTGCGCTGCATGACTAGCGTGCGCTATCCTTCCTTGATAGCGTGCGCTATCGGGCAGTCCAGAAGCTACTACATTGCTTCGAAATTCATCTAACGTACGTAATGCCCATGCATTAGCGTACGCTAACAGGCGTTGACTTGATACAGTGAAATGCTCAGTAGCGTGCGCTATTCTTCGACCTTAACGCGCGCTAATCGTCGTTGACTTGCTACAGTATTGTGCCCCCACATGCCGAAATCATCCGCGATTATCGGGATTCCTTTGACCGATATGGAATTAGCGTGCGCTAATCATACGGTTTTAGCGTGCGCTAGCTCTACACGACAAGCACTCGTTGACCTTATCTGGACACGCATCGAACATGGCCGGGTCCACCCGCCGAAAGCTAAGATTCCATTATTGGCGATATGGTGTTAGCGTGCGCTAACCAACATGCGTTAGCGTGCGCTAACTGCATATAAAAATCAACCTGGGCCTACCTGTCGGCCACCTTCCGAAACTAACCCAGCAAGTCGTTACGTACGTTAGGGGTCCTCCTTAGCGTACGTAACCGAATCTCTTAGCGTGCGCTAAGTATGCACCGTAGCGTACGCTAAGTATATGTCTTAGTGCGCGCTAGGCATACCTTGTAGCGTGCGCTAACGTAGCTGTACTTAGCCATTTTCCGCTATTCTCTACCAACATCTCGACATACCAAACGATCATACGGCACAATGAATACATATACGCATTCAACAACATTGTCATACGTTCACATCATCCTCAAGCATAATTATCCATCAACGACATCCAACAAATAAACGAAAAAAAAATATATCCGAAAAATCAGGGTATTACACTCTACCCCCCTTAAAAATAAGTTTCGTCCTCGAAACTTGCAATCACTCGCACACACAACATTTCAACGGAAATTTAAATTCACCAATAATTATCGAATAATCCTAACAACATACTTACAAGTCTGTGAAGTCGAAGATCTCCCGTGATACTAGCATGCGACTTCTAAACAAAGTCTCGACACAATACCGATACACACCAATATCGCAATTAGCAATTTAACAAAATCTCAAGGAAGAGTTCACGTCCGTGACCACGGCCACGTTTCTTCCTACTTTCAGCCAACATTCTGAAGGGCACACACGTGCGTAAGTATAATCCAAATCGCACAATCTCGAAGTGACCAATTCCCACGAATACTAAGCTATAAACGAAACGATTAAGAAAAATACAAGAAGAGCGAGAGGACTTACAAGTACCGGTCGCACTGTGATGATGGCAGAGTAGTGATACTGTGGGCAAATGACGACTCAATCGACCCAAAAGACCGACAGCCTAGGTATCCATAAACCTAAGCTTTGATACCATATTCTGTAACACCCCCAAGTTATTCAGGGTATATTACAGCGTCGTGAGCCCCGCTGTGGGACCCACAAGGCTAAACATACGCGGAACTATAAACTTGACCGAGAAGGTCTACATACAATGGAAAGAAAGACGATACAAATGGTATTCAAAACCATAACCAATGAAACCATATACATCACTGCACAAATCAATACCTCGGCAACACAGGCCGGAACATCAAGGAAACTGAAATACAATACTCGAGTATTTAAAAATCCATTCCAGTACAACAACACTGAATGGAGGAATCCAAGAAAAATAACCGGAGACAAGACACAGTATCACACTTGCCCATCATCTTCATGCCGACCCGATACCTGCCTGTCCGTCCTCCTGGAACCTGAAATACATGAAACGTATTTCCCCCATAAAGGGGTTAGCCATCGAATAGCTAGTGCAAGTATATCAATATGAAACACAGTATTCCTCGACAATAAAGTAAATGTAACCGTCAATTCATCAATTCAAGACTAGTATTCCGGAATAACTAAAATCTCATGACGTATGTGAATGCCGTAGAAACGGTTCGTTCATATCATACGCCGTTACATGTAGGAATGCCGTCAAAACGGTTCGTTCATTACATGCCAACAATACATATATGAATGCCGTAAAAATAGTTCGTTCATAATATGCCATCAATATATCCATGAATGCCGTAAAAACGGTTCGTTCATATCATACCATCAATACCTCTTACTTTCAAAGTCGAGAACGTACAATCATAAATGTATACTTGCCTTTGAGACATCGAGAAATCGAATGGAGGAAGGGTATGAGTTCGGTAGGTCCAAGAACGCGCTTCCGGCACCTAAACGATTCGCAAGGAAATGATAATTAATTATCCATACTAAAATTACACGAAGAGACTCCCGAAACTCGTCTACGATTCAAGAGAATACACGGGTGAACAACTAAAGGTTGGGAAATCGCCCAAACTCCCACAAGTTTGAAAACGGCACAATCCAACCCGTAAAATCGTAAGAAAAACACGCATACAGCATAGATATATCATAATCTCAAGGTTCTCAAGCTTCAAATCGGATAAATCGGACGAATCTACGAAAACTCCCAAAATCCAACACAATATTCAAAGTGTTCTTGAATAATCTTTCAATAATACGATGAATACTCAAACGTGTCCATAATCATGCGTATATCACTACATACACCATGATTTTAACATCCAAAACATCATTACCCAATACAAAATCGAAATCCAAGATGTTGAAGAAATTACCTCTTGAAGATCCAAGCACTATAATTCAAAGAGTACGCGATAGATCGATGATCCGAGCTTCACAATCGAAAAGAGATGAAGAGAAATCACACACTCAAGTGATAGGTAAAGAAACTTCTCCCTCTCAAGCCTCCTCTCTCGTGCCCAAGTGAAGAAATGGGGAAAAAATGAGGTGATCCGCTCAAGAAAACGCAGATATAGGGTTGACTGTCATGTGTGCCGCGGCTCAGTAGAAGTGTGCCGCGGCACAGGCCCAAAATTGCTCCCAGGGCTCGGCAGTGTGCCGCGGCTCAGCCGAAGTGTGCCGCGGCACAGGGTATAGAAGGTTTTGGCCAAATCTGGAAAATGAGAGTGACTTAGCTATTTCGACCATAACTCCCTCGTCTGGACTCCGATTGACTCACCGTTAGAACCATTGGAAAGCTAACTCGATACTTTATAATATCGCAAAGATTCAGAATTTTTGGAGTTTCCAAAAATTAATGGTGATTTAACAAAGTCGAACTCATACGTGGAAAAGTCGCTAAAGAACACGGAATTCAACAGAACGATCCGAAACGAACTCGGATGACAAAAAGTGTAGAATTAATCATTCTCAGGATGAAGAAACGGTCCCAAGCAAGTAGTCAAAATGGACTTTCGCTAACAAAGAAAAATTACCGGAAATCGAATTCGCGGATATTACATAAACTACCCTCGATATCCAACATTTCATATCACAGACCGAGGATAACTCACATCTCCATCTTCACCAAAATGTATACCTGATACTCAAGTATACTAATAACACATATAAATCATATACATTATCAAAATACAACATACAAACTATTATCTTCACAATTCATATTTATAATATCATTGCTAAATGAATTATAAATGAAATGGAATCATAACCATTTATTAAGCATTATGAACTGAACAAGTATAAACTTGCCTCGATATAGATACGACAAAGCCCTTCCTAATCTCCCTTGCCTTCGTCCACGAGTTCCTCAGCCCCGACTAAAGCAATCCACGAACTCCTCAATCTCAATCGCAACACAACAGTTATAATCAACGATCAATTATCACAACCTTTGCGATAATCGATTAACAGCAAGTTCTATAACAATCAACAATTGAGATAATCAATCAACAAACTCAACGGCTCATAATATCTCGATTAAACACAAATCCAAACAATCCATTCTACTTAATCATGAACTCATAACCAGTATACGATTTCTATAATTCGATAATCATACCAACAATCAATTCAACCTGATAACAAGAATTATAACATACTCAATTCTGAATTTAACCTCATATACGAATTAACTGTTGGAACATTTTGTTCCATACATAAATTAATAATGTTTTGATGATTAAAGTTGCTAAACAAAACAACGAAGAGACGAAGCAAGCATCGAAGGAAAACAAAGTGCAAAATGCTGGAGAAAAACAAAGCTAACGTACGTAACAAGACAATATTAACGTACGTAATATGATGAAGCTTACGTACGTAATGGATGAGAGATAACGTACGTAACTCAGTTCAAACAAGTGAACGTTGGAGGAGTCAAAGTTAGAAAAGCATGCAACGGATATATGACGTTAGCAGTAACGTAATGTTAACGTACGTAACGAAGGAAATGATAACGTACGTAACCCAAGATGACGAAGCTCCCTTAACTGTTTTATGAAGATGCTTAAAACCATCATGTCACACAATTTCTCCACCAATCCATAACCACACAAATAAACAATAACACGCACGTTATTAATCAAGACTCAACACAATAAGTCTTCGGTAAAACCCCAACACTACACATATATCCTTATATCGCAACTCAACCGAATATATATATATATATATATATATATATATATATATATATATAACCTTACTATATTACATCTATAAGTATAGTTCATCCATCAATCCAACTTGAGTACATCAACTAGTATTGGCACTCATCTCTCGGCATTCACCAACATAGACATATATATCAATATACGTATATACATAAATATATTTAACATATAAATGTATATAAATCTATATTTCTATATATATATACACATATATATATATATACACATATATACACCCGTATAAATTCATACACTTCGACAAAAATAATTTCACGTAGTTACAAATCGTATATCAAGGTACTTGCCTTGGTAATCTCTCGCGGATACTCCGAAAGTACGGTCGGTTGGCAAAATCCGGAACTCCAACGAAAACAATGATCGGAAGGGCTCAACACCAGATTTTTGTAGGGAAATCGTCCCTAATATCCTATCATCGAATAAACAATCAATCACGCGAGGAAAAACATCACAACACGACCAAATTCCTCACTGCGGCATTTCCCCGGACACCTTGAAGGCGTCAAACGGAAGTTCATATAATCGACGAATCGGAAATGGTAAAACCGTGGAAAGATGATGAAAATGATAGAATACAACTTAATCTACAATTATCCATCAGTAATTTAAGTTCATATGGCTCGAACGAATGAAATCTATCAAGATCCCCAAATTTCCTAAAGTTTGGATTTTAGGAAAAACTAACCTTGATTCGGTCGATTGAAGGATGTTATGGATTGATCGATCAATGATATGGACTCAGGATCTTCGTGGATTTGTTCTTCAATAACATGCCTCCTTGATCTTAAAACCTCTGGCCGCGGAAAGAAAAGATTGAATGAAAAAAATGGGTTGGAACAGGGCTGCTCGGTCAATTATATAGGCAGACCGCCCTGGCGTGCGCTAGCGTGCCGGCAGCGTGCGCTAGCGGGCCGACCATGGTCCAGTCCAGAGGTTCCTGGACTAATCCCTCGCCCAGGTAGCGCGCGCTAGATGCCGAGCAGCGTGCGCTACGTCTGCCGGTTAGCGCGCGCAGCGACCGGCCGTAGCGTGCACTACCGGCCAACTCTCTGGAGTCCAGAACCTCTGGGGCCTCACTGCCCGGCACAGGCAGCGTGCGCTGGGTGCCGCATAGCGTGCGCTACGACTGCCGGTTAGCGCGCGCAGCCTCCCGGCAGTAGCGTATGCTATGCCGGTCCCTACCGCGCCCGTCCGGCCAGAGCCCAGCTACCGTGCCGGTTCCTCCCGCAACCGTCCGCCCAGCGCCCGGCTGCCGTGGCCTGACGACTCGATTCTTAAAAACGCACGGAACGAACACGACGAAACGCTCGCGGACAACAACATCGATCCGAAATGAAAATAATATACAACAAATCACCACATATGGCCATAAACACAAATTCGATTGTCGAGAAAAATAATACCAACGCTCGAAAACCGAGAAATTTCCGGTCTAAAATAAAATACTTCAAATTAATCAGAATAAAAATCTCGGATATTACATTCTACCCCCCTTAAAATAAGTTTCGTCCCGAAACTTAAAATAGAGAGCGGCGGAACAATCAAGGAAATAACTACTTGCTCAGCCCCAAAACATCACCAGCAATGCGCAAATGCGAGGTTCTAGAAATACAATGAACGAACCTAGCAAGTATCTGGTACGTGAGTTGAGGCGATAAAAATGTATGTGAACACGATCAGTCGAGGTGGAGGAGTATGAATTTCGAGACAAAAACTCCAAGAGTTAAGAAAATCACAAGACGGTTCAGACGTCCTGAAACCATGTTTCGAGCTCGACCAACCGCATCCAAGTTCATAACACATTCGGAAGTGTTAATTGCACGCGTGGGAATAATAGTTTCGAACAAAATTTGCAAGGATTTAGTTCAGATATGGAAAGACCACAATAATCCACGGGATTTAACAAAACAGCTCCGAAATTCGTTCGGAGGACGGCAGGCTAAGTAGAACAAGATAGTTTAAAATCTTCAAGAGGATCATAATTGAATAACCAACAATGAAAAGTCACACAATATCGGAAATACTAAGAAAAGTACGGGTAATACACTCCCCCATACTAAAAGACATTTCGATCCCAAAACTTAGAACAACAAGAGTTGGAAACATAGAGCAATGAAATGAAGAACGATCAAAGTCACGATTGTTCAAAACAGCAACGATTAGGACATATTATAAAATATTCATCCTCCCATGTCAGGCTCTTCAGAAGGAGACATAGGGTTTCGGGAAATTCTCCGGTCACTTGCTCTGTTCGCCAATAGGGTAGCATTCTTTGCCAATTCGGAAATTATCTCACAATGCTTCTCCCGATGACCTTCACACCCGCACCGGCAACAAGTCAAGAGTGGAAAGGGACAATTTGCACGAACATGTCCCTGACGATTGCAGTTGAAGCACCCTCCCTTCTTACCGAGAGTCACCGATGCTGGCTTGGGATTCCCAGCGCTCACTCCCGATCGCGAAGACGACGCGTTCGAACGACGTGGGGGTTTGGGAGACTTAGACTCTTCACCGACCAAAAATTTCCCAGATATCCTCGGTTTCTTGGCTTTGCTCGTGGGATCGACCACTGAGGAGATTTCATAGGATATCGTTTGATCTTGATACTCCTTCACCGTAGCATGAATCGTGGTCGTACGAACCACCTCGCCGCTTCCATTTCTATCATCACGTCTACGTCCGCCGAAGCTCGACATACTAATACGGATAACACCGATCAATAGTATTAGTTTATCAGTCGTACAATATAACACAATTATCAACCCGAGTTTTAGTTAGCATCCTTAGAATAACAGTACTATCGTAAAGCACAAAATTTTATGAAGTCAATTTCGAGTCCTTCGACGAGGACGATCGTTATATGTATGCACTTAATGAAAACAAATTTTTGGAAAAGAGGGCTAGTCACGTTGCGCCCAAGACTCATAAATACTGTCTTTTATTTCAGAAGAGGAAGTTTATATAACGACTCTAAAAATTATTTTCGAGTAATGTATAAAAAATTCAAAATTGAATTGTAACTAATTTGAAATATTTTAAAAGTGTTAGAGTCCCAAGTACCACAATTTTGAAAATCTTTCCTCTTCTACCAAAATGTTTACTCGAAAGAATTTTCCACCCAGATACGTGACCATTTAACATGACGACATTAAATCATGGCTTTTCACAATGTTAGAAAATTTCAAAGCACCACTTTAAAATATTCGTGATACTACAGCGTCGTGGGCCCCGTGCCGGAACCTACCAGGCTAAAAATCATTTAAAAAAAATGTTCAAAATGCCAAAAAGGCCGATGTCGGTGATATTTTCAAATACTCACAAAAGTCATTTGTAAAATATCAAATACCGTCATAAGAATACTATTAAAACGTGCAAGACCAAAATATCAAAAATCAGTTTGCAAGATACCAAAACCCATCTTAAAATACTCATGCGGCGGATAAAATTAACATTCATAAGTTTATTCTAATAAAGTGCAAAAACAGATAAATATGCTCGACTTCCGAAGCATACTACATAACCATTTTTACTCGGACCGCATACGCATGTTATATCCTAAAACAATAATATCACCAATAAGTTCCAATTCCTATCTCACATTAAACATATTAGCACAATATGATCAAATACGTATATAAGGGGACTTACGATCGGGAGGCTTACCATCACGGATTGCCGTAAGATGATGTCGGAACCACGATACTAATCACAACTCTGATGCGCGCGACTTACACAAGACATGGACTTGACCCAACGGCCTAGGTTTTTCGCAAACCTAAGCTCCGATACCATAAATGTAACACCCCCAGAATAAGACCGGGAATGTCACACGCCGTAGACCCTTATCACAAGGATCTACCAGGCTAAACTCCAAAAGACTACTCAATGATTGACCGACCGGGGTCAAAATTAAATACAAAGCAGACCGACAAGGTCATTAACCAATTCAGAATTAACGACATTCATATTACAATGACAATAATAAACTTGAACACCGAAAAGAATGACAACTCAATTTAATAAATGAAAACTACATCCATGCAAGGGTGAATACTTGAACGACAGAGAAATACCGACCAAAATGAAACAAAAGAAAAGACTCTGACTCTGGTGTGATTAGTATCATTGTCCTCCATCTCCTTCCAAGCCAATCTTGTGACTGCTCCTGAGCTGCCAAAACCTGAGCGCATAACAGGCACCCACCCCCCGAAAACTCGGGGGTTAGCAAACTGGAATTTTGCTAGTGCAAGTACATAATATACAAGATATACGAACAGTAACAACACAAAATTCAACCGCCGTGAAGCCTTAACACAAACCATATATTCCCATAGTCAACACAGAATAACACTCGCATACACAAGGTGAAAGATAATCACATAATCATATTCTCTTTACGGAACATAACATTAATGAAACTTTAAACGAGCCCAAGGAGTCAGGAAAATCCCTTTTGTAAAAGGAAAAATGTTTTGATAAGATAGTTTGCAAACGTTAATATTGACTCGGGCCGTCTGGGGTGTTTTAAAATCGAATGGGAATACTTTTGGAAATAATTTCAAAAGCTCTCGGGTCCTTGACCCAACATATGGAAAACAATTACATGAAAACCAAGTCAACTTATTCGGGGTCCTCGACCCAATTTATAGAACACTGTCACAAACGAAATCATTACAACATCTCACAGGGTTCTCAACCCAATCCAAATAACATCATCACGAAATCAATCATCGCAACATTCCACAGGGTCCTCGACCCAATACACAGAATAGCACCACAATACAATCAAAGGTACAAACTCTCATTCGACATATACTGCTCAAGACCCCCGATTAATTAACCCTCGGAGATTTCGTCAAACCTCATTGGTTAATTAACCCTGATACCAACGCTTTAAAAACAAGTTGAAACAAGCTTTCAAAAACACGAATCGCGGTCTATATCAAGACAAACATTTAAAAGTGAGTTGAAAGAATTTGAGATACGTACATCGTTCGGTAACGGGGTCTTAGCTATCACTCAAATACCCGTAACCAATAAGCCTGCCAGGCGCCTCCCTTGCGCACCTGTCTACCGGTGTTCACTCCATCATGTTGGCCGCTCATTGAACATGTCACCGCGCCGGCGATCACTCCCGCAAGAGACGCCCCTTGCGCGCGCATTAGGTAACATCATCGTTCACCACCCATATGGAGCCGCACATTGCAGCATACACCAGGCCGGAGTGCACGCCCTGCCCTCAGAGGTTCCCGGATACGACGTTTCTCACAACAAGTATCCACATTATTTCAATCATCAAGCACACAGACAAACATCACAACAATTATCAACTCAGTACATCATGTCACACAATTTCTCCGCCAATCCATAACCACACAAATAAACAATAACACGCACGTTATTAATCAAGACTCAACACAATAAGTCTTCGGTAAAACCCCAACACTACACATATATCCTTATATCGCAACTCAACCGAATATATATATATATATATATAACCTTACTATATTACATCTATAAGTATAGTTCATCCATCAATCCAAGTTGAGTACGTCAACTAGTGTTGGCACTCATCTCTCGGCATTCACCAACATAGACATATATATCAATATACGTATATACATACATATATTTAACATATAAATGTATATAAATCTATATTTCTATATATATATATATACACACACATATATATACACATATATACACCCGTATAAATTCATACACTTCGACAACAATGATTTCACGTAGTTACAAATCGTATATCAAGGTACTTGTCTTGGTAATCTCTCGCGGATACTCCGAAAGTACGGTTGGTTGGCAAAATCCGGAACTCCAACGAAAACAACGATCGGAAGGGCTCAACACCATATTTTTGTAGGGAAATCGTCCCTAATATCCTATCATCGAATAAACAATCAATCACGCGAGGAAAAACATCACGACACGAGCAAATTCCTCACTGCGGCATTTCCCCGGACACCTTGAAGGCGTCAAACGGAAGTTCATATAATCGACGAATCGCAAATGGTAAAACCGTGGAAAGATGATGAAAATGATAGAATACAACTTAATCTACAATTATCCATTAGTAATTTAAGTTCATATGGCTCGAACGAATGAAATCTATCAAGATCCCCAAATTTCCTAAAGTTTGGATTTTAGGAAAAACTAACCTTGATTCGGTCGATTGAAGGATGTTATGGATTGATCGATCAATGATATGGACTCAGGATCTTCGTGGATTTGTTCTTCAATAACATGCCTCCTTGATCTTAAAACCTCTGGCCGCGGAAAGAAAAGATTGAATGAAAAAAATAGATTGGAACAGGGCTGCTCGGTCAATTATATAGGCAGACCGCCCTGGCGTGCGCTAGCGGGCCGACCATGGTCCAGTCCAGAGGTTCCTGGACTAATCCCTCGCCCAGGTAGCGCGCGCTAGATGCCGAGCAGCGTGCGCTACGTCTGCCGGTTAGCGCGCTGGCAAATGACAGCCGTAGCGTGCGCCACGGCCAACTCTCTGGAGTCCAACCTCGGGGCCTCACCGCCGCCTGTAGCGTGGCGGCTGGGTGCCGCATAGCGGCGCTACGATCGCCGGTTAGCGCGCGCAGCCTCCCGGGCAGAGCGTACGCTATGCCGGTCCTCGCCGCGCCCGTCGGCGAGCCCGGCCTACCGTGCCGGTTCCTCCCGCAACCGTCCGCCCAGCGCCCGGCTGCCGTGGCCTGACGACTCGATTCTTAAAAACGCACGGAACGAACACGACGAAACGCTCGCGGACAACAACATCGATCCGAAATGAAAATAATATACAACAAATCACCACATATGGCCATAAACACAAATTCGATTGTCGAGAAAAATAATACCAATGCTCGAAAACCGAGAAATTTCCGGTCTAAAATAAAATACTTCAAATTAATCAGAATAAAAATCTCGGATATTACAGTTATTACTTGCAACTCAACTTTAGACAGTTCAAATAAAATTAAAATACATATAAATCGATAATTAGTAATTCAGTCCTCGTGGGAACGATATCTTACTCATCATTTTATTACTTGTCTACGATAACGTGCACTTGCGTTCAACGAAATCCGCAACACGAAGCTCTCTGAACTGTTTTATGAAGATGCTAACGTACGTAACGAGCCATAGTTAACGTACGTAAAGGAGCCTACGTACGTAATATAGATCAGATAGCGTACGTAATGAAAGAACAGGCAGCTAACGGCTAGTTTGTTCATGGAGGCTATAAATACCATGCTTATGGTATTGATCAAGAACAACAACTTCAAGCATTCTATACCTTGATCAGAGATTGATATTCATTATATTGTTGTTGTAATATTGAGCTTACACTGAGTGATTGAGCATTATACACAAAATCATACACGAGTGGTAAAAGAAAAAATACGATTGGATTCGGTGTTATTAGGATCAAGGATCCGGCATTATTAGAATCACAATCGATATCTAAGTGAGGTTTATCTAGTACCCATAGAAAGCTAGAGCGGTTGATTCCTTGTCCGATAGAAAAGGAAAACGGTTTAACTTGGACCGACGCAAAGACAAGTACGAGTGGTTTATCATGGACCAATAGAAGACGTGATTGTAAACGGTTATCCCTCGACCGATAGAAGAGAGGCGTAGAGGTTGCTATCTTTAACCTATTGAAAAATATAAAGAGAGGACGTAGGCTCGTTTATAGCCGAACCTCTATAAATCTTTGCGTCATTTATTTTCCGCAATTTTATTTATGCTTCCGCAAACGGCGCAAATATCTGATCCCGTACCCAACATTAATAAGATTCCTCTTTGTTCATAATCATAAATTTATAGTAAATCATGATAACGATATTATCAATAATATGAACTATCCAAATAGTTCAATTCCATGAATAATCATATCCAAGATTAATCAAAATAATTCCAAGCTCAACCTCATTTCGAAAATAATGTGTTCATCCATTATTCATATCCATCACGTTCATAACAAATCACAATTCCAAGGTTATCAAATAATCCAACACTTGTTCAATACGTATGAACACAAGGAGTTGGTATTATTCCACACAACAACTCCAAGCATTCAAGATATTGATCTTATATTCATATACTTACATTGTTGTTGTAATATTGAGCTTATATTGTTAGTTTGAGTGTTTATACATTCAACATTATACACGAGAGGTAAAAGAAAAGATACGATTGGATTCAGTGTTATTAGGATCAAGTATCCGGCATTGTTAGAATCACAATCGATATCTAAGTGAGGTTTATCTAGTACCCATAGAAAGCTAGAGTGGTTGATTCCTTATCCAATAGAAAAGGAAAAATGGTTTTACTCGGACCGATAGAAGACGAGCTTGTAACGGTAATCCCTCGACCAATAGAAGAGGCGTAGAGGTTTTGATCTTAATCCTAAAGAAAAAGATACATCGAGAGAGGACATAGGCTTCGTTAATAGCCGAACCTCTATAAATCCTTGTGTGATTTATTTTCCGTAATTTATTTATGCTTCCGCACAAACGGCGCAAATATCCGATTTTATACCAACAATCGGTATCAGAGCGGTACTCCAATACACGGCTTAACATCCAAGGAGAAAAAGATCCAAAATGGCATTTCAAATGGCTCCAGTCGAAGGCCTTGCTCTCAACCGACCACCATTTTTTGATGGATCGAATTTTATGACTTGGAAGAAGAAAATGTCTATTTTCATCCGAGCTTACGATATCGAATTATGGAAGGTGATATGCCTTGGTCCAAAAATTCCGACGAACTCAAACGGAACTCTCAAAACCTTTGAAGAGTATGACGATGCGGATTGGAAAAATGACCATTATAATTGCAAAGCCACACAATTATTATATTGTGCATTAAATCCAGAAGAACACACCCGGATATCATCGTGTGATAGTGCCAAAGAAATTTGGAAAATACTTGAGGTAACACACGAAGGTACGTCTCAAGTCAAAGAGACGAAGATAAACATGTTCCTTCACGATTATGAATTATTCCAAATGAAGGACGATGAATCCATCTCGATTATGCTCGATCGATTTTTGGCCATCACCAATGGATTAGCATGTTTCGGAAAACCTCTTTCGAGTAGTGAGAAAGTAAAGAAAATTCTCCGATCACTACCTCGAGAATGGGATGGTACGGTTACGACAATTATGGAATCTAAAGATTTAAACAATCTTGATTTTAGTGCTCTCGTTGGTTCTCTTCTCAACTACGAGATTGTTCTAAAATCTCGCAATGCCAAACCGAAACCGAAGGAGAGGTCGATAGCCTTCAAGGCTAAAATATCGAAAAAGAAAGAAGAAACTCCGGTGGACGAAAGCGACGAAGACTCGGCATATTATTCCAAGAATATTAATAAGTTCCAACACTTATTAAATCGGAGGAAGAAGGACATTCAAGCGGGCGAATCTAAGAAATTCGACAACACGTGTCGATTATGTGGTAAACCAGGCCACTTTGCTAAAAACTGTCGAGTAAAGCAAAAAGAAGTTTTAGTTGCAACATGGAGCGACGAAGATCCCGATGAAGATTTCATGAATCAAAATAATCTTGCGCTCATGGCCCAGAGATCATTCGACGATAGCGACGTCGAAAGCCAAGTAAGTAATTCTTACGACGAACTTTTTGAAGCATTCGAATTATTACATACGGATTATCAAAATGCTTTAAAAGAAATTAAATCTCTTCAAACTAAATATAAATCTTTGGAAAATGAAAACTCCAAAATTATTGAAAAAGGAAAATTTGTCGAGATTGATCATTCAAAATGCGTTGAAAAGGAGAATATTTTAAAGAATGATCTTTTACAAGTTCAAGAAGAACTTAAAAGTTTGACGAAGAAATTTTCGTGCGGCAACAATAAGTTTGAACAAATGCTATGTGTTCAAAGATACACTTTAAATAAAGAGGGGTTGGGATTCAAACCACGTTTTAAAAACGAATCCTTAAATTTTAATATACCCCGTTGTGAAAAATATTTAAAAAATCGGGCATCATATCTCAAACTGTAGAAGCCCAAGACGAACGATAAAAAATTAAAAAATTTGGGTTCCTAAAGGAACAAACATTTCAAATACCGTTCACGTCTCAAAACAAAAACCAACTATCGGTTGGGTCCCCAAAAATTAATTTTTAATTGATATTTTAAAAAAAGGGGAGATAATACTTTCAGGGGAGTATTTTCTATAACTAAATTCCCTTATTAATGCATAAATTGGTATCATGCATATTTATATTTCATTTGGTATCCTCTATATTTTTACACTTTTTGATGAAGACAAAAAGGGGGAGAAGGAGATGAATTGATAAAACTGAAAAAAAAAATCGAAGAAAATCGAAGAAGTCGAAAAGAAAAAGAAAGCACACAAAAGGGGGAGTTAAAACGAAGGAGTTGAAAAATTTAAAAATGAAAAACGAAGAAGTCGAAAGAAACTAACGAAACGATCAAAGTTGAAAACTTTGATTCGAAGAAATATACATATATTATTTTTACAGGTTTTATCCAATTCAAGAGTTGTTTTGTAATCATTAAAAAGGGGGAGATTGTTGGAATATTTATTCCACACTTTATTTAATTTGTGTTTTGATGATTAAAGTTGCTAAACAACAAAACAACAGCGAGGCGAAGCAAAACGACGAAGCAGACGAAGACGCAAAAAGCTGAGCAAAATACATGTCTAGCGCACGCTAAGACATATATGTTAGCGCACGCTAACGGGAAGTCATCTGCATATCAGCCTAGTTCGAAGTTACCTGAAGGGAAGTCATCTGACGAGATAGCGCACGCTGCACATGTACATTAACGCACGCTATCGAGCCTTGTTACCGTTGTGAAGATATTCAAACACAGAATGACGTATGCAATGAAGTCAGTACTAGCGCATGCAAGGAATGATATTTAGCGCACGCTAAATATCAGTTTGAATTCTAGTCAATCAGAACGTTGGGAAAAGCAGGTCAAAGTCAGCATATCAAACGGATACTTTGACAAGTCATGCAACAGATATATTGGATTAGCGCACGCTACAAAGGAAGTGGTAGCGCACGCTAACTGTCAAGGACAGTAGCCACTGGACTGAAACATAAAATGATTAACGTACGCTACATGAAAGACATTACGTACGCTAAAGCAAAAATATGCGATAGCGCACGCTAAGAAGGAAGAGCTAGCGCACGCTTGCTAGTCAACTGGCAGCAACGGCTAGTAAGGAGGAAGAAGGCTATAAATACCAAGGAGTTGGTATTATTCCACACAACAACTCCAAGCATTCAAGACATTGATCTTATATTCATATACTTACATTGTTGTTGTAATATTGAGCTTATATTGTTAGTTTGAGTGTTTATACATTCAATATTATACACGAGAGGTAAAAGAAAAGATACGATTGGATTCAGTGTTATTAGGATCAAGTATCCGACATTGTTAGAATCGCAATCGATATCTAAGTGAGGTTTATCTAGTACCCATAGAAAGCTAGAGTGGTTGATTCCTTATCCAATAGAAAAGGAAAAAAGGTTTTATTCGGACCGATAGAAGACGATCTTGTAACGGTAATCCCTCGACCGATAGAAGAGAGGCGTAGAGGTTTTGATCTTAATCCTAAAGAAAAAGATACATCGAGAGAGGACGTAGGCTTCGTTAATAGCCGAACCTCTATAAATCCTTGTGTGATTTATTTTCCATAATTTATTTACGCTTCCGCACAAACGGCGCAAATATCCGATTTTATACCAACATCCTCCTCCATATCGAGCACAATAAAATCGGCCGGAAAGATGAATTTATCGACCTTGACTAAGACGTCCTCTATTACTCCCCTCAGATATTTGATAGATCTGTCAGCTAATTGCAAAGAGACCATCGTCGGCTTCGCTTCCCCAATATCCAGCTTCTTAAAAATAGAAAGGGGCATAAGGTTTATGCTGGCTCCTAGATCACATAAGGCTCTGTCGAAGGACGAATTTCCAATGGTGCATGGAATAGTAAAGATTCCCGGATCCCTCAGTTTAGGTGGGAGCTTCTTCTGTAGAATAGCACTGCACTCTTCCGTCAATGCCACTGTCTCATATTCTTCGAGCTTTCTTTTATTTGATAAGATTTCCTTCATGAACTTTACATAACTCGGCATTTGTTCCAAGGCGTCGGCAAATGGAATGTTGATATGTAGTTTCTTGAAGACATCAAGAAACTTGGAGAATTGCTTGTCCAATTTTTGCTTTTGCATACATTGTGGGAATGGAATTTGTGGAATGGGATGAGTAGTCGACACCGCTTTTGGCTTGGGCTCCTCGTCCTTTTCTTTCTCACTGTGGTTGCTCTTGTCCTTGCTATTGGTAGGCTGCTCTTTCAGCTCCTTTCCGCTTCGTAGATCGATTGCTTGCACGTTTTCTTTGGGGTTCATTTCGGTGGCGCTGGGTAATCCACCTTGAGGTCGAGAGGACAATAGATTTGTGATCTGCCCCATTTGTACTTCCAAGTTTCGGATGGAGGCGTAATGATTTTGTAAAGTAGTCTCAGTGCGGGTCATGAATTGGCTCGTATTAGCTGCCATTTGAGAAAGAGCATCTTCCAAGGATACCTTTGGTGGTTGAGGGGGCTGCTGTGGGGGCTGCGCGAATTGATCTTGCGGAGGTTTATTTAAAGCTTGCCCGTTCTTCCACGAAAAATTTGGGTGATTTCGCCACCCTTGATTGTATGTGTTGGAATACGAATTGTTTTGCCGATTCCCGTTCTCCACAAACTGAGCTTGTTCCCTCGGAGGTTGCTCGAAAGGATTTTCGACTTGGCACTCCGCGCTAGGATGAGACCCGTTACACCAATTACATGATTCTGTGGTAACGGTGGTAGGAGCATGTGAAAAAGCTTGCAATTTCTGAGTCAGCGCTGCAACTTGGGCTGATAGTGTAGAGATAGGATCGTTGTCGGAAACTCCCATAACTCGCTTTGGGTTCAAACGTTCGGAAGGCCACTGATAAGCATTTGCAGTCATTGCTTCCAATAAAAAATGCGCTTCTGCCATCATTTTTCCCATTAAAGCTCCTCCAGCGGCTGCATCAACAAGAGTGCGTGTAGATGCACTTAGTCTGTTATAGAAGATCTGAATTTGTAGCCAATCCGGTAAGCCATGGTGTGGGCATCTCCTTAGTAAATCCTTGTATCGCTCCTAAGCTTCATGAAGCGATTCCATCTCAAATTGCCCAAACGTCGTTATTTCGTTTCGAAGTCTCGCTGTCTTCGCCGGCGGAAAGAACTTAGCCAAAAAGGCTTGTGCTAACTCCGCCCAAGTTGTGATAGAGCCCGACGGAAGTGAATTCAACCAAAACTTGGCTTTATCCCTCAAAGAAAATGGGAAAAGTCGTAGACGAATTGCATCATCAGAAACTCCATTGTTCTTGAACGTATCACATATCTCGAGAAAGGACGTAATATGAGCATTGGGGTTGTCATTCGCTCATCTGCAGAATTGGCTTGCTTGTACCATCTGGATTATGGTCGGCTTTATCTCGAAATTGTTTGCTTGGACAGTTGGGCGCCGAATCCCCGAAAAAATTGCGTTGATTTGAGGCACGGCATAATCCCGGAGTGCCAATGCCGGTTGAGCTTGCTGTATAGGATTATCTACTCCATGATTTTCCGTGTTATCAGCCATGGTGTCTTTTGTTGATAGCTCGTGCTTTTCCTTCTTGTTTTTCCGCAGAGTGCGCTCGAGTTCAGTATCCAAAGGTAATAGGCCTTCGTTACCGAATTTTCTCATGCACTACACGAAACTCCTGAAAGGAAAACAAATAATAAAAATTACAAAAATAAAATGGCGTTCAAATTAAGACTAGAAATACTGAAATCGATATTAGTAAAACAATCAGTCCCCGGCAGCGGCGCCAAAAACTTGTTACGAAATTTGGTGAACGCAAGTGCACGTTGTCGTAAGCAAGTAATAAAGTGATAAGTAAGATATCGTTCCCTCGAGGACTGACTTACTAATTACCAATTTATATATATTCTAATTTTATTTGAACAATCGAAATTGGAGGTGCAAGTAATATTAAATAAAAACTAATAAAGGAATAAACTAAGGACAAATAATAAAATCGATTTTTCGAAGAAAGAAGATCAAATAAAGAATTAATCTAGGATTGTGAATCCACCTCGATTTATCCGATTTACTCTTGATTTATATGAATTAAATGATTTCCCAATTTATTGAAGGCGAAGATTGCTAAAATACTCTACCGCCTCTCCCGAGGTCAATAGAATTTTCTAAGGCGAATAACACACTCTATTCATAGGTGAATTAATTCGACAATAGGCAAAAAGTACGAAATCTTCAGACAAGCCACGTAATTCCTATGAGTATATTCCTATCTCATAAGATAAAACGTTTCTCACCAATTTTTCCTACCAACTCTCCTCTCCCAGTTCGAGTTGCGTAATCAAAACAAATCAATCATAGGCCACATAATTGACAGCAATTAAAACAATTGGGGAAAACTCAATAAGAAAGGGAAATATATTTTTATAATGCAAAATCAAAAGTTAATTCGTCAAAATCTCGGTTTCATCAAAATCCTAGAATAGGGTTCTAGCCCGACATGCTAGAAATTAATACACAAAGAATAGAAGAAAGCATAAAAGAAATCAAACACATTTGAAGAACTTGAAATCCTCCGTTCTCTAGCTTCTGCTCTCTGCTTGATCGGTGTTTTTTTTTTCTCCTTCTCTTCGATCCCCCTTTTTTTCAGACCTTCAATCCCTATTTATAACCTTCATAAGTCTCCAAAATGAATCCGGGAATTAGGTCGAGAACAGGCTCCAAAAACGGCCCAGAAACGTGGTTGAAACAGAATTACCGCCCCGCGGGCCGTGGCTCGGCATTAGTGTGCCGCGGCCCCCAGCGTTTAGCGCCAAACCTGGGCGCTGATTTTTCCATACGGGCTGCGGCTTAGCTTAAGTGTGCCGCGGCCCCCGGTACAGTGAGTACCGCGCCTGCTGTGCCGTGCGTGTGCCGTGGCCTGTCCTTGGTGTGCTGCGGCCCCTGACCAAAAATTGTCGTTTTTGCCCGTTTTCATCGTTTAGGTTTCCGGACTCCAATTTCCTTCAAAACATAAAAAGATAGTGCATTAAAAGCTCATTTTTGCAGATTTAAACCTAAAATGGAGATAGAATAATAATAATAAAGTGCACAAAAATACATCTAACACCGACCTTTGGAATTCGAGGCGGGAGACCACGTCTTGCTGAAGGTGTCGCCGACGAGGGGAGTTTTCCGTTTCGGGAAAAAGGGGAAGTTGAGTCCGAGATTTATTGGACCCTTCGAGATTCTCAAGCGAGTCGGTGGGTTAGCATACCGTTTGGCGTTACCCCCGGCCCTGAGCCATGTTCATAGCATTTTTCATGTTTCCCAGCTGAGGAAATATGTCCCGGATCCTAGTCACATCATCGACTATGGTGAGATTGATGTCGCCGAGGATATTGCTTTTGAGGAGCGTGCTTTGAAGATTTTGGAGCATCGTGAGAAGCGACTGAGGCATAAGACCATCTCTTTGGTCAAGGTGCAGTGGTCGAGACATGGTGTCGAGGAGGCAACTTGGGAAATCGAGGATAACATGCGTGCTAGGTACCCTGAGTTGTTTGTTTCTTAAGTTTCGGGACGAAACTTATTTTTAGAGGGGTAGAATGTAATATCTGCATTTTTTCTTTTCCCGGTATTTTCATTTTTCGGTGTATTTCTCAGTTGTAGCGAACCACGTGTATCTTTCAGTGTATTTCTTCTGTCATCTATTGATCTGATTCTCGTAATTGTTATGCGGAACTGCCGTTTTAGGGTTGCCGTGGAACCATTCTATGTTATTATGCGTTTTGAGATGTTTCGTTTGATGTTTCGTTCATATTTCGGTGTTTTGGACAGTTTATATTCCGTACCTAGCGCGCGCTATCTTTTCTGCATAGCGCACGCTAGAGGTCCCTTAGTAGCGCACGCTACGTCTGCTTCGTAGCGCGTGCTAGAGAGCAAGCCCTGGGAGTGGCAGTTCTGTTTCCAGCCCTCTGGACTAGCATATTAGCGTACGCTACATTGTCTAGTGCATGCTAATGTCGGGGGACTAGCGCACGCTAAGGTGTCCGGTAACGTGCGCTAGCGTGACTGCATAGTACTGCAGTTTTCTTCTGGACTCGGCTGTTGTCTAGTTAGCGCACGCTATGGCCGATAGTGCACGCTACCGAGAGGCTATTAGCGCACGCTACGTTTCGAGTAGCGCACGCTAACGGCCCAGAATATGGTTACTGGGCTGGGACGTTAACTCCTGGACTAGAATTTTGCCCCGTTAGCACACGCTAACTTGTGAGTGTTAGCGCGCGCTAACACTCCCTGGCTATATAAACCAGGGAGTTGACCCAGATGTACGTCTTCTTCTCATTTCTTCTCCTCCCCGTGGCTTAGAGCTCATTTGGCGATTTTGGGCGATTTCTTGGCGATTTCTTCATTACAACCATCAACTTCCTTGAGTTCTTGGTGTATAATAACAACATCAACACGAATCTTTCATCCTAATCCAAGGTAAATCTCTTAGAACCCTACTTTTGGTTAATTTGGGGGGTTTTGGGATTTTCGTCCGATTCGTCCCGTTTTGTTGGTTAATCCATGATGAGTATGATTAATCTTGTTGATATCATTGGTTTTCCTACAGATTAATGGTATATTTCGTGGTTGTTGAGTATTCGAGAGGGTTCGGTTGTAGTCCGCCCTCGTTATTTTTATGCGAATATACATGTTGGGAAAAACAAACACCCTGTATCGAATCAGCCGGGATACCCGATCCCTGTATCGATTGTTATTTGTTATTGAGAAGGTTTTGACATATATGCCAAATACAGTAAAGGAAACTGTATCGAGGCTTTAAGGCTTTATCCTGTATCGAAGACCTGCCTCGAATCAGCATAAGTGAAGCTCGTCAGTACAGCAAGAAGACTTGTAAAAGACCAAGTATGGAAACTGTCTCGATGCCCTAAATACAGTCATCTTCCATACAGTTCACAAAAGGACAAGAAAGAACACAAGTCAAGTTCCGTTGAACAAAGAAGTATTTAAATACTCAAGGATAAAGTATTTAAATACTGCCAGTCTTCAGATCTTCAGAATCCCGTGAAATCCGGATGATGTCATATTCCCGTTGAAGGAAATCTTATTCAAACGGATATCTCAACGGATACTTTCTTCAGAGACTATATATATCCTTGAAGACATTGAAGATCAGAGACAACACTCAAGTAACCTAACTCTCAAAGCTATCAAAGTAATCATCTGAGCAAACATATCTCCAAAGCATACTGCAAGTTAGAACGAAAGAGATATACAGTGCTCAACATCAAGAACAGCTATCATCAGCTCTTGAACTTCAAAGCTGCTGTTCTTACCTGGTTACCTACCTTTTACCTCTGTGTAAAAACCGAGCTCTGTGTGAACTCAACAAGTTATTCGACTGTGGGACGAATAAGGACGACGAAGCTTTGGGCTGTGTGAAGAAGCTAGTCAAGAAGGAAGCTTTAACCAATCTGTGTGAACGGTTGAAAGTGACATTCTTTGTATCAATCTATGTGAACGATACAAGGATAGGTTTGTTTATAATTACGTAGTTGTGTACGCAGAAATTATAATAAACTTTTTACTCCTGTGTGGAGGACCAGTGGACGTAGAGGGGTTTACCTCGAACCACTTAAATTACTGTGTCATTTACCTTCAGCCTTTACTGTTTGAAATTACTGTGATATATTAAGTATACACCAAATACTTCGTTGCTGTATCCACGACAACTAACTGTATCCAAGACTTCCGCTACGCACTCAGATTTAGATTCCGTACAGTTTGTTGTTTAAACTATTTCCCAAACTGTATCCAGTATACTTAAGTGACCAACAAGTGGTATCGGAGAGGTTGATTCTAAAAAGAATCAGTCGTATTTCTTTTTAACCGAATCAGATTCAAATCACTTATTTTCAAAACAGTCTCTTTCATTCCAATATTATCAGTATGGATACTTCTATGATTAACAAAGTCCCTATGTTCTCTATTAACGAATTTGACGACTGGAGAATTAGAATGGAAGCTCATCTTGCAGCAATGCACGAAGAGATGATTTTTGTTATACAGGATGGTCCGATCAAGATTATGAAGGTCAATCCAGCCGCAAGGATTGAGGGCCAAGCCCATGCTGAAATGCTCGAGAAGGAACGCGAGCAATGGACAACAGATGAAAGGAAGCGAGCCAATCTCGACAACCTGGCTAAGAACGCGTTATTTGTCACTCTTGACAAAGGCACGTTCTCAAAGGTAAAGAGATGCAAAACAGCCAAAGAAATCTGGGATAAACTCAAGTTAATTTGTGAGGGAACTGAGCTCTCAAAAGAAAACAAGATTTCAAAACTTACTCAGCAATTTGAATCTTTTGAAATGAAACCAACGGAAACACTTGAGGAACTTGACCTCATTTACCGGGTATTGTTGGTGAACTTAAAGCGTTGGGCAAGATTTACACCCAAAAGGAGAAGAACTTAAAAATTTTCAGATCTCTCCCAGCCCGATGGGACATTAAGACCACAGCTATGCGTGTATCCTGTAATCTTAATGAAATATCCAATTTTGATCTCTTCTCTGACCTTAAAGCTTTTGAGTATGACATTGTGACAAGAGAGAAAGTCAAGAATCTCCGTCAAAGGTCACAGCTCTCGCCGTCAGACGAACCGTCGACACAAAGATGCCTAGCTCGTCAAGCCCTGGCCACAAGAACGCCGACAAAGGACGATGACATCCTGTCACAAGATGAAATGGCGCTTCTAATGCATAAATTCAAAAGTTCATCAAACACTGAAAGACTCCTACAGCCCAAACCTCACAACAAGGTAAGTACCAAACATCATCCGGTGATGCTAACACGTGTTATAATCACAGGAAACCGTGCCATTATGCAAACAAATGTCCTCATCCCAAAGTCCAAAGATTGCACGAGGCCGAGCAACAAGAGAGAGATGAAAGAAGACGTGCTTGGAAAGACAAGCTCAAGGCCCCGATAGGAGAATCGAAGCCTCCCCACACCATCCAAATCAGCAGAATGTCTTCGGTGGTCATCGAAAGTGATTCATCCGACGACGAGTTCGATGATAAAGCATACATGTGCTTTATGGCCAAAGATGTTCCAGAAGGTGAAGACGGCGACGATGAGGTAAGTTCAACCTCGGTTATTCCACCTAATGCATCTCGGACTTTCGAAAATATGATGAATGAATTCAAAAACATTCAAAAGGCCCATGAGACTCTAAAATCGAGAATATACGACTTGATTAACAAATCTAGAGCTGAAAGATGAAAATGACTTGCTGAAAATAAACTATGAAAATATGTCTCTTGATTGTGAAACCAGCAAGGTCGATTTTGAAAAACTCATGGAGAGCAATCATCAACTTGCTCATGAACTAAATGAGGTTAAAACCCATAATGAGAGCAAGACAAATGATTTGGTTCTACTACAAACCAAAATTACAACTCTCGAGAAGCGAGAAACTGAACTTGAGACCATTCTGAAGTCTTTTGAAAAATCGTCCAAAAGAATGGAAGAAATTCTGAGCACTGGGCAACATGCTCATGATAAAAGTGGCTTACGATACAGCTCATGTTCAAATAAAGGAAAAACTAGTACTGTGTTCGTCAAGAGTGTGGAACACATTCCAGAATCGGAAGATACTCCTAGTCCCATAAAGGAACCTGCTGTACCGAGAAAACCGAAAGCTGCAATTCCGCCCCCTCAACTCTACTATTCGAGACAGTGGAACCAACAACCACTCAGAAGGCGTAATCTACAGCATGCTCCACAAGCATATCATCAAAGCCGACAGTCATTCAGAAAGAAAGCGGTATCCAACCACCAAAGGCCCGCACGGCAGTACACTCAGTACAGTGCGCCTAGGTATTGGATACAGGAGCCCCGTTATCCATCAAGACAAAGATGCCGATCAAGTATCAACAACGGATTGGGAATCCAACTGGAGACCCGAAGACAAGTCATTAGGCCTAGGAAAATGGCTCCACCTCCTAGACGGCACTCGTACTGGAATAATAATAATAAACCTGAATTTTACATGCATAGTAATTATCATGATTATAACAACTACGGATATGCCCCCCATAGATATCGCAATACTGTACCGAGTACATCCTACAGTAAACCAATTGCTGTCAGGAAAATCTGGGTACCTAAAGGAACTAACATATATGGACCCAAAAATCAAAGGGGACCTAAATCTACCTAATTTCTTTGTTACAGGACATTCTAGAGGAGGATACCTGGTACTTCGATAGTGGATGCTCTCGTCACATGACCGGAGATAGGAGCAAGCTATCTGATTTCGTAGAAGGTCGTGGTCCAAAAGTTCGCTTCGGTGATAAGTCTAAAGGAAGAACAAGAGGGAAAGGAAATCTACTTGTCGGGAAATTCAAGGTCACCGATGTTTCATATGTTGAAGGCTTACAGTATAATCTACTTAGTATTAGCCAGTTCTGTGATAAATAGTTCTCGGTGAAGTTCTATATAGGTCGCTGTAGAGTCAAGAACACCCAAACCAAGGAAGTTGTGCTTACAGGAAGCAGATCAGGTAATATGTACATTGCTGACTGGAAGCCTATGAGCTCCTCAATTCCATGTTTTGTTGCCAAAGGCACTGCAGATCTTAGCTGGCTATGGCACAAGAGGATGTCTCACGTCAACTTCAAGACGATCAACAAGCTTTCAAGACAGGGTATGGTTAGAGGTTTGCCAGATATGTCATTCAAGAAGGACAGCGTCTGCGGACCATGCCAGAAAGGCAAGCAAATCATGTCAACCCTGAAAAGCAAATCCTACCTTTCAACCCAAAGAGTGTTGGAAATGCTACACATGGATCTCTACGGTCCTGTAGACCCAGTAAGTTTGGGAGGTAAGAAATATTGCATGGTTGTTGTTGATGATTATTCCAGGTATGCTTGGACGATCTTTCTTAGCAAGAAGAAGGAAACAACATCAAGGCTGCCCGAGCTCCTGAGAAAGTTGCAGAATGAAAAAGCATCGAGTATCGTGTGCATTCGTTCCGACAGAGGTACTGAATTTACTAACTGCTTTATAGAGCAATACTGTTCGGAGAATGGAATACAGCACGAGTACTCAGCTGCCCGTACACCTCAACAAAATGGTGTTGCCGAGCGAAAGAATAGGACGTTGAAAGAAGCAACAAGGACAATGATTGCCGCAAGCAAATTGCCACAGCGTTTCTGGGGTGAAGCATCCAATACAGCGTGCTACACTCAAAACCGCTGTATCGTCAACAAGCACCACAACAAAACAGCCTATGAGGTATGGAATAACAAAACTCCATTAGTTTCGTATTTTCACATTTTTGGATGCAGGTGTTATGTATTGAACAATGGGAATGACCAACTTAGAACCTTTGATGAAAAATCAGATGAAGAAATTTTCGTAGGATACTCCTCCGTCAGCAAAGCTTTCAGAATCTTTAATAAAAGGAGGCTGACGATCGAGGAATCAGTTCATGTAGTGTTCGACGAACCACACCATGACCCTACAGGAGTAGATGATATCACTCAGGACATTCACTATCTATCTATCTTGGATCCACCTACACCCATAGAACCTGTAGTTGATTTAGAAATCAACCCCGCAGCTGTAAGAATTGATGTGAATGAAGCTGACGTACATGTCAAGCCTGTACCCACGAAACTTTCGATACAAGACGGATCCCGAACTAGAACCCGACCGAAGATGGTTGAGAGATCACCCGCAAGAGCCGATCATTGGAAACATTAATGCAGGTGTTTCTACTCGTAGGAGAATACAGAGTACACAAGGAAATGTACTTTGTGCACAAGAAGAATCTAATGTCAAGTCTCACGCTTCGAATGGAAATCTCAATCCGAACTTAGGAGACTCAATATGTGCACTATCGCCGTATTCTTAGCCCGATCCCAACTGTTTCGACCATAGACGCTCTTAACAACTCTCATTGGATAACATCTATGGAAGAAGAGCTTAACGGTTTCGAAAGAAACAATGTATGGTATCTTGTACCCAGACCGACACACCAATCGGTTATAGGAACCAAATGGGTATTTCGAAACAAAAAGGATCGAAATAGACTTATCATAAGGAACAAATCCAGACTAGTAGCACAAGGCTATTGTCAGGAAGAAGGAATCGACTATGATGAAACCTTTGCCCCTGTAGCGAGACTAGAAGCCATTAGGATATTTTTAGCCTTTGCCGCCCATAAGAGTTTTATCGTATACCAAATGGACGTCAAGAGTGCTTTCCTGAATGGAGAGCTCGCAGAAGAAGTTTATGTTGAACAACCACCAGGGTTTGCCAACACAGACGGTATCGATCTAGTTTACAGGCTAAGGAAAGCACTGTACGGACTTAAACAAGCCCCTAAAGCCTGGTACGAAACCCTGTCCCAGTATCTAACTAACAACGGATTTGAGAAAGGTGCTGTCGACAAAACCTTGTTCAAGATACAGGAAGGTGATGACCTTCTAATGGTACAAATCTATGTCGATGATATTATTTTTGGTTCAACTAACCTTGCTCTATGTCAAAGGTTCTCACATCTCATGCAAAGCAAATTTGAAATGAGTATGATGGGGGAACTTAGTTATTTCCTAGGTTTGCGAGTAAAGCGATGCCTACAGGTATATTCATCAACCAGAGAAATACTGAAGGAACTTCTCAACAAATTTGGAATGAACACTTCCAAATCCTCGCCAACTCCCCATGAGCACTTCCGTGCAAATTAGTCTTGATGAAGCCAAAGCCGTTTGACCAATCACTCTACAGAAGCTCATTGGTTCGCTCCCGTACCTAACGGCTAGCAGCCCGATATCGATTTCTTTGTTGGAGTGTGTGCGAGATATCAAGTTGCACCTAAGGAATCACACTTCAATACTAAACGAATCTGAAATACGTTAAAGGAACAATCGATGCAGGATCGTGGTATCCTAAGGAAGGCGGATTCGATTTAGTTGATACTGACTTCGGATCTCGGAGGTCGCAAGCTAGATAGGAAGAGTACAAGTGGAACTTGTCACTTTCTCGGACCTAGACTCGTTTCTTGGTTCAAGAAGAAGCAATTGGCTAACTCTCTTCCACGGCCGAATCAGTACTATCTTTGGTAGGCTGCCAGATGCAGATCCTTCGGATGCAAAGAACAAGCTGCCGATTATGGAATCGATGCTAGAGAGACTCCAATCATGTGTGATAGCACGAGTGCAATCGCAATCACGCACAATCGCTTTTGCACTCGCGCACTAAGCATATCAACATGAAGCATCATTTCATCAGGAATCATGTCGAGAACAAGGATGTTCGCCTGGAAAAAGTTCATACAGACATCCAGCTGGCCGACATTTTCACCAAGCCTCTCGACACAGCAAGATTCAACATGCTTAGAACAGAATTGGGAATACTACAGCCAGACTCCCTGTAAGTAAATTTACTGTTTTTACTCAACAATTGAGGGGGAATGCTGTAAGACCCGTGAATACAGATTCAACATTAATTATCCGTACACTCGAAACATCAATACGATCAGAGCGAACGAAGGCATATGAATCCTACAGCTGATGTGTGCAATAATTAAGGGGGAATACTGCAGGACCCATGAATACAGCATTGATCCAAATATTGCTGTATAGAATTTAAAACCTATTAGTACCTTTTTAAGGGGGAACGCTGTATCGACGCGGAGAACAGCACATGCTATAGGATTTCGATTCAGTATATAATATAATATTATTTCCTTTTTAAAATAATTTTTGTCCACGTGCCCTGTTTTTATGTCAAACGTCATGTTCATTAAATGCCTTACACGACATCTGGACAACTGAATCTCAAAAGCCGCGATGTTTTTAAATTGTTTATTATTTTTAAACCGCCGTTTTAGGCATTTAGGGTATCAACCTATGTCAGAAGTGGGACCCGCTGTATTTTAAAACCTTTTAATGGATTAGCGTACCAATTACACTCAATCCATCTTGACCGTTGATTTCAAAACCGGTTCCCATCCCTTAAAATCTGACCATTCGTACTCTGCAAACCCTATTTCGCCGCCCAAGTATAAAAGGACTGTATCTGCCATTGGAGACTCTTTACGCTTTCTGCAATTACAAGAGTTCTCAAGCAAACAGCCTACATATTTTCTGCATTTTCACTGCGAATTTCTACTGTTTTCTTCCACCTTTGTTTTTAAGAAAACATCCATGGCTAGTCAATCTTCTTCCCCTGTTCTGAAGAAAACCTCCAACATCATTGATGGCCGGATCTTCTCGAAACCTGTCATCATCGAGCGTATCATCTCGGAAATCAACGACACCGAACCAATGGAGTATATCATTACTCGTCTTGAACAACAAGGTCTTTATCGCTTTGGGAGCAAAACCGCCGACAAATACGACGCCCATCTGGTTGAGGAATTCTACCTCAACGCCGCCGTTCGTTTTCTGTCACTAGCTCAGGGAGGACATGTTGCTGACATCACTGCAACAGTCCAAGGAGTGGAAATCTGCATCAATCGCGATTTACTCCAGAAGATCTACAGGCTGCCCGCCGACGGCCTGACCATGGACCAACTTGAGACGTTCGGGTCTCAAGAGCTGATTACCAAGTTTTATGGACTATTTACAGGGTCCAAAGTGGTTGATATGGTGACAACCACTTGTCACAAGAAAAATTTTCTTCTTTATTTCGTTTATCTGCATGACTTCTGTTCCAGAATCATTGAAAATCGAACCGGTGCGTTCGAGATGTGCACGAACCTAAGGTTCAGAATGATGGTAGCTATTTTGACCTGTGAAAAGGTCAATTGGTGCCAAATCATTCTGAAACGTCTTCAAGAAGAGGTGTGCAAGCCTGCCACCCAAAAGAAATCCTTTGGTTTAATCTTTGAACTACATTCGACGAGGTGCGGAGTGACGCAATCCTCCGACGCCAAGAAAAATAGCTCCAGGATATATTTAGGAGGCGTCAAGCCCACCGCTTATAACTGCAGCACCATGCATGCCAATCACCCGAGAACCAGGCACATGCCTATTTCTGCCAACCCAAGAGATGAAACCGTGAAGGTCCCAGAAATGGAATCTTCAAAGAAGAAGCGCAAGCGTTCTCACAGCAAGAAACACTCTGCTGATGAGAAGTCCAAGAAGAGACTAAGGAGGCTCTCAAAAATCAAAACCAAGCACTCCGAGGATGTCTCGCCCGTGGCGCAACCCACTGAAGAACCCCAGGGCCCAACCCTTGTGGAAGAGGTGTCTCCTACTGCATCGACAGTAGATCCCGAGCCTTTGGCGGCTACGACGGATATAGAGACATCTGCCAACATTCAAGACTTTAGCGAGTCGGCTGCCCATTCGGAGCCAAAAGCTACTTCTCCTCCGCGGGATCCCACACCCGTACAGGATCCAATTTCCTTCGGGGCACCATCCCCTGCAAGGAGTCCATCTTCCGTACAGGATCCCATACCTGTACCGGAATCCCTCGAAACAGCGTCTCCAGACGTTATTCGAAGTCCATCCCCTGACTCAATCATAAATCAAACACTTCTTTCGGTTCAAATTGAACACGCGTACGAAAGATTTCTGCAATGGAAAGGCTATAGGCTAGCTCCGTACGACACACTGTACAACTGGAGCGAATGGAGCCACGAAGAGCGATTCGTCTCCGAAGTAACAGACTCAACTCAAATTGAGGCCCTGCTTCGATGGGACAACGCATCTTGCAAAGATCTAATTGAAAGCCACCTGCTGCACAAATCTGACGCCAGAAGAAAAGGAAAGAAGAAGTCAGAGGACTCTCCCATTAATCCAAAAGACGACGACGATCATGACTCAGACGACGACGACGATGCTCTTCAAGCAGGTCTGAGAATGAGCCGTGAAGAGGCTGAAGCCCGAGACGCCTCTCCACCTAGAAAAGACGAAGGACCTTCTAACCAAGCCAATCCACCTTCGCCACAGCTGGAGAACATTCCCGACCAGGAGGAATCAGTCCCTCCAGTCGAGGAAGCTCAAGAAATTTTGGAACAGGCATCCGAGCCTGTTGCGACCGAAGAAGCCATTCCTGCAACCCAACAGGAGGATTCAGTCCCTCCTGCATCCATATCTGTCGAAGAACCTTCGCCACAGGACGCTTCTGAACCAACTGTCGCCGAACCACAAGAAGCTGCTCCCGCCCCTGCAACCTTGGAATCCGAGGACGGTACTGAACCTGAGGATGTCCAACTTACTTCACGTCCATCCGTGAATGTAAGGAGGTTGAACGGCGCTGAAGACTTCGCCCAGCCTGACTCTCCGATCTCTGCTGCACGTAAGGAGCGCCTGCGAGCTCTTGGCCTTCAGACTGTATTTATCCAAGATGCAGTAAATGCTTTATCTTCCGTTGAAAAGGCACTGAATTGGATGCACACCTCTGCAGTCGAAGAAATGACCACTCTTCAACACGAAGTATCTCGAGTTGTCGACGCATTCATTCTTTTACCAGAAGTTTTCAAGCAAGCCTTGAAGATCATGGAAGATAAACAGGAGCAACTGCTGAAGGAGGAAGCTACGAAGACAAGGATTGCTGAAGCCAAGACTGCCTGTGCAATGATTGAGAACAGCTCTCAACTGCGTGCGCACGACAAATGCATTCAAGAAATGTCGCAAACTCTTTCCTCCCTTGTTGAAAGAATAACCAGCATCGAGACCAAACAGGACGCCGCTCTTGAAATCCTGCAAAGTCTTGATGAAGCCAAAAAGGGGGAAGAGGCACGAGAAGCTGCAAGGAGAATAAGACTGCAACAGGAAAGGGAATTTGAGGCTGCTCAGAGCAGTATCGCTGCCGAATTGAACAAGCTAGCTCCTCAATCCCAAAGCTTTAAAATTTCAGGCTCCAGACCGGAATTCCATGACCCAAATGTCCCTTGGCAAACCTTGATTCAAAGACCTTCGGAAATACGTCTGCCGACCAACCGCAACCCAACTGCCGACGAAGTGAAGCACTGGAGGAAGAATGAACTGATGAGATATTTTGTCAGACTCATCAGGGAATCCGCCATCTTCAAAAATTATAAAACGTTAGCGGAAGCGGCAGATAAATTTTCAAAGATGCTAGAAGAAGGTAAACTCCCTCTCCAAATCGAAATGAAATCAAAACATAGAAGAGGAGATCGGGTCACCCATCCAGAAGATTGGATACTTGCCTTTGATCGTTCATATGAAGGAAGAGCGATTTACCAGGAACGAGGCAATGATTCACTTCAAAACTGGTGGCGCGGCACCGAGAATGAGCAAGGAAAAAGACCATGGAGGCATGCGGATTATAGATGAAGAGCTGAAATTTATGTATACTATTTTTGTTTTTGTAATTTCTATTCGAAACAGCAAACTTTGTACTCAATCATTTTGAATATCAATAAAATAGTTTGTTTGTCTTGAAAGATTACAACTCGTAATCTACTGTGTTAATGCATGATTACTTAAATCGTTTGATAGGAATCTCAAGTTAGATAAACTTGATTGAAAAATTAAGCTGTACGAACTAGTCTACGAACAGTTCATAATTTCAGTTGTAAACTTAGAATACATTGTAAGATTGTGCCTGCGCGCCAATCATAGGCTTAAATTGTAAACTGTATCGAACGTGCCTGCGAGCAGTTCATTATTGTAGGCTAAAGTCACTAAGTCAGACCTATTGACAAAAGACCAAGAAATCTGCCAGAAGTCATCGAAGAAGAATGCTTCATAAAGAAGGTTTTGGCATCATCAAGAAGACTCGAAGAGTTAAGTAAGTTAGTCTTGGCAAATTTTCAAAAAGGGGGAAATTGTTGGGAAAAACAAACACCCTGTATCGAATCAGCCGGGATACCCGATCCCTGTATCGATTGTTATTTGTTATTGAGAAGGTTTTGACATATATGCCAAATACAGTAAAGGAAACTGTATCGAGGCTTTAAGGCTTTATCCTGTATCGAAGACCTGCCTCGAATCAGCATAAGTGAAGCTCGTCAGTACAGCAAGAAGACTTGTAAAAGACCAAGTATGGAAACTGTAATATCCGGAATTTCTACTACTGATGTTTAATATTATTTTATCCGAGTTATATTGTACAACGTGGAATCTGTACAGTAGAGATAAAATAAATAAAGGACTGAGATATCAGTATCGGTATAATTGTCGTATTTGGTCGACAATTACATTTGAGGATATTGTGTATCAGGTTGTCGTACTTTTGATATTGAGTATATCGTATGATGATATTATTGGATTCAGTGTTTGTGTTCAGTGTGTCTTATGTTCGCTTTTGGTATGTCGAGACGTTGGACAAGAACTGCGGAAAATGGCTAAGTATAGCCTTATTAGCGCACGCTGGAATTCATGCATAACGCACGCTATCGCGGGATTAGCGCACGCCACGTTTATAGGTTAGCGACGCTAGTGCATGCATCGAAAGGA
Organism: Orobanche coerulescens; assembly: GCA_033398695.1. NCBI lineage: Eukaryota > Viridiplantae > Streptophyta > Magnoliopsida > Lamiales > Orobanchaceae > Orobanche > Orobanche coerulescens. The sequence continues at coordinate 75,075,411 of CM065808.1, read as the reverse complement.
ATCTCGCATGTGGACCCTACGCTTTGGCGCACGTTCAGTAAGTCAACGGTTGTTGTCCTGAAGTATTTAGCACACTCTAAAATATTAGGCTTAGCGCACGCTAACTATGTATCAGTCAACAAGGAATCTTATCCTTGCCAGATGCTGTCGGAATGTGGGGGCGAGTGGTAGGTGAACACGGTAGTAAGTCAACTTCGGATAGCGCACGCTAAGAGTAAGGACTTGCGTACGCTAGACATGATGATTTACGTATGTTAATGTATGGGCATTACGTACGTAAGGTAGTTTACGAAGCAAGACAGTAGCCTCTGGACTGCGATAGCGCACGCTAACAAAGTCAGTTAGCGCACGCTAAGGCTAGCGCACGCTAAACATAAGGGTTTAGCGCACGCTAGTGGTGCATTCTATATAAAGGGACAAACGGGTGTCATGAAACATTTCGTCCATTTCTTTCCTTTCACCCGATAGAGACAACCTTGTGATAACAATTTGAGTTACTAAACAAAGATGGATGATCCAAATTAACAAGAATAAAGATTGAAAAAATGGAGTAAAGCTTTTTTATATAAATCATTGGTGATTATTTGAAATCAAAACTTTACTTCAAAAAGGTAATTACTCTTCACTTTGAGATTTCGTTTTGGATTGTATATGATGTTCTTGAGTTGATGATTATCATATAAACAAGTTGATGAGCATGACAACGAGTTGGATTACCGTACTAAGTTAGTGTTGTTATCAATATATGAGTATTGATATGTTTCGTATGGTTTTGGATGGAATTCAAGATATATGTTGATGTATTTCCCTTCTTCAATTCGGATTTTTGATGTTTTGTCGTTGGTTACTTCGTATGGTAACGATTATGGTGATGCTTCCGTGATTCTAGAAGTTATATAAAATGTATCTCGAAGAACATCAAGAATAAGGATTTTTAGATGTTAGAACACATCGGATTTTATCATTTATGGATCATGAACGCGAATTTGGATAATTAGTGTTCTTGTAGAGCTATTATATTATTTGTCATGATTGTTATGAAATCCTTTTTCTCGAGATGAGTTTTTCATTGTCATGATGGTAGTGTTAGACGATGATTGAATTGCATGCCTCTGCACAGCATTAGCGCACGCTACGTTTTCTGACTAGCGCTCGCTTACTGGAGCAACTTAGAGCACACTTCGTTATGTGATTAACGTGAGCTAAGTATGCATGCAGTTCAGTATTTTTGTGTTTTGATTAGGTATTCGTGATGGTTTGACTTGGTTGGTTCCGATTGTGTTTATTCGAGGTTGTGTTGAACCGTTGAGTTCGATTAGTTAGTTTTGTCGGTTGTTGATTGTTATCGGATATGTGTTATTTGATTTCTTCGATAGGTTGAGATTGTTGGTCGGTGAGTATAACCGGATATTGCGGTCGTGTTCGAGTATGTCCATTGTATTGCTTTTGATCGAGTTGAGGAGCTCGTAGACAAGGGCAATGTGTTCGGGCAGACTTCGTGGTATCGGTATCGAGGCAAGTTATTACTTGCTCGATTATAATATTTAATGAATGATTTCAGTTTCATTTCGTTCATGATGCATACAGCGATGATTATTATTGTGAACTCCGGGTATTCAGATCGCATATCGTTCTTTCGATTCTGGGAGGTAAATCATAATGTATATGCTTTATCTCAGCTATTGGTATGTTCGAGTACCGAGGTTACATTTTGGTAAAGACGGGGATATGAGTATCTATAGTTCATTGTACGTTTGGATCGCCGAGCATTGAGGATAATCGTCGGTGATGATTGGACATCGAGGTTGCTCCCGAAGGACTCGGGGCAAGTATTCCATATTGATTATGGTTTAGTGTTATTTATTTTGGTCTTGTACCTTTTCTTTCATGTTGTTGAACATGAAGTCGTCCTAGTAAATTGTTATGTTGTTCATGTTGATGAACATGTTGAATTACATATGTGTATGCATATTGTGTTGTTTATGTTGTGTAAATAATTCGATGGGATTATGAGGATCTATGCTGAGGGCGCTGGATCGAACGTCCACCTGATTTTGATCTTGTAGGATCATCACGGGGATCTATGCTGAGGGCGCTGGATCGATGGGCCAGTCGTTCACCCGATTTTGATCTTGTAGGATCATCACGGGGATCTATCCGAGGCGCTAGATCGATGGGCAGTCGTTCACCCGATTTTGATCTTGTAGGATCATCACGGGGATCTATGCTGAGGGCGCTGGATCGTTGGACAGGTTTTCCACCTGATGTTGATCTTGTAGGATCATCACGGGGATCTATGCTCAGGGCGCTAGATCATGGATTTACATTTAGTATACATGATTGTTATTGTTTTTGAACATATTGACGTGGTCATATGAGTATGCATTTGTAGGTCTTGTGTTAGGACCGTGTCCGTATTGCATTGATCTGATCTCGGATTAGACCGATATGATTGTCGTGGCACTTCATATCTCGAGGTATGTTCCGTATTTCCTTGGTATTTGTCTTTGATGGACAATCGGTTATCGTCTTGGGATTCGATGATATTATTCGATGGATCGTATTGGTCAGAAATGGTAGATTTCCGTATCGTGAGTTGGTTATGATAGTTTGAGGATCTTGTGTATTGTTTAAGGTACAATACAGATATTATGTTCGAGTTTATTGGTTAATCGAGTACAGGATGTGAAATGTGATAATGGTTATTCTGATGAGAATTTCTTGAGTAAGTAAAGATTACGTTGGTCGTATTCTTATGTTGTATTCTCATTGGTATGTTATTATTAATGTGATGTGACGGTTATCATTGTTGGATATTATGGCCGACTGTCAGGATTTCTTTTAGGTTCTCGGAGTATCGAGCTTGTAGCGGTCGTGAAGAGATGAGCTTCGGAGGATCTTGGCTAGGACATGTTACGTACATTGAGTTTATTGTTTGGTTCTTGTTTTCCGCTGCTAGAGTATTGTTTTGGTTGGTCTTTTTCCGCTGCGTGAGTATTTTGAGACGCACTTTTGGTATCTGGTAACCGAGGTTACTTTGGTAATCGTTTTCTAAACTTTTGACTATCGGCTGTTTGGCCTTGCGATTTCAAATGAGTTTTACGACGGTTTTTGATAAATGGATTTTATAAGTCTTTGTGAATTTTTAAAGATAGTACCATCGTTGGCCTCTCGGGCATTTCTAAAATGTTTGTGAAAATTTCTTTTAGCCTTGTGGGTTCCACCTCGGGGCCCACGGCGCTGTAATATTTCCGGTTAAATCTGGGGGTGTTACAGACTATGGTATCGGAGCTTAGGTTGAGAAAACCTAGGCTTTTGGGTCGAGTTGGGTCGTGTTTTTGTTGCGTCATTCGAGTTGTCGATTGACAAATACTAGAGCCGTGAGTCTTTGTTGTTCACTCAGGCTTGTGCGTTATCGGAATTGCCAGTATCGTACTGGGCTTGTTATAACTTTTCCAAATGGTGTTTACGTGATATATTGTGTTCTTGAGTTGCACTGAGTTTGCAAAACGTGAGTTTTGAAAATACCTGTGTCGAGTATTTTCTTGAGTCTAGACATGTGCCAGTATCACGGGGAATCGTCGGCTTCACGATCTGTAAGTATTTGGATTTTTTTTTTGAGATTTATTGCCGTTCTAAGTTGATATGTTTGAGATTCAGCAGATATCATGCGTTACAGTATGAGATGTCAGAGTGGGACAGGATTGATGATCTTGAGAAACTCTGATTTTGGAAATCAGTATGTCGGTTAGATTTTGGAACGGAATTGTGTAATCGGGAGAAGGACTATGGATTGTTGAGGAGAACATGTAGTCATGTTAGTTCATTTTATGATATATATGAACTGTTTTGAGCATTTGAAAATGACACTTTTCAAAATGAATATTTCACAGATGTTTTACGAAAAATGATTTTGGGCCGAGACCCAAATCGATTTCGAAATGGTTTTGTGACTTAGGACTTGAAGTCCAAAAAGGGGTTTTCTACTTTTTAAACTTTTTGTAATGCGGAACGAGATACGGGCTGAGAGCCTAATGTCTCAAAAGACATTTTTGTTTTCTAAAACTCCCGAGATGTGTAAAACTCTTTATCAATCGTTTATTTATTTTGTTCCTACCTTTTGAGGTTTTTGGTTTTACTTGTTCAAATGGAATTTCTCGGGAAGCCTTTTGCCGTGTTTGATTTGTTGATTTGTTTCAATGTTTTGTCATATCATATTTGAGGTGATCCAGGATGGATCAAGGAATGACGTTGCGAGTAGTATGTGGAGAAGAGTTTTTATCGGAGTCTATATATTGAGGTTTTGGAACTCGATCGTGTGGTTTCTGTTGGAATGTCAGTGGATTGTGACGAGCCGAAGTGGTATGCAGGAGTATAGATATAGTCGAGCATTTGCATACTTTTCATTTTAAAACTGTGAAATCGTGTGGATTCGAAGGAAACTGTTATCGAATACTTGGCACCATCGAGCCAAGTTAATTTTTCGAAAATTGATTTTGTGGTCTTACCAAAATTTATGCTTTGAGTTCTCAAACTCTTGAAAGAACTTTCGAAAATTGTCTTCGTGACAAAAATATATGATTTCAAACTGGTTTTGAAAATGTGATTGATATACATACGCATTTAGCGCATAGTGCATATCATATTGATGGTACGATGGAAAAGAAATTCGAACGTTAGTATGTTAGTTTGATTATCCGGTGATGATCGGTTGAGTTATCGGATAAGAGAAATATGTTGCGTGTTGTAGATTCATGCACATAATATTATTTTGGAAACTTGGGATTTTGGTGAAACCGGAACATATATGCTATGTGATTCCATTGGTATGGTAGTAGCGCGATTTTACCTTAGTGATTCTGGAATGATTTCCTTGTAAGCGTAGATTTGGGGATGGTGACCCCATGGTGGTTGTTTTAAATAGTGAGTGGTCGTTTCCACTCCGTGTATGATTGGGCATGTTCGTCAGTTTGTGATTGGTTGTTCATATGCCGAGGGGTATGTTCGCCAGTCAGATATGTTTATTGAGATCCACTGTATGTGATCGGTGTGTCGTTTTGAGAATTTTGCTTTTTCGTATATCAGTTACTGTGGTTCTGTGTTGATAGTGTTGGAGTTTACCGTGTGAAGGTATTCTCGATTTCCGTTGATCGTTCGTTGGTCGTATTGGAGTTTATCACGTTGATGATATTCTCGATTGTGTTTTGACCTCTGGTTGGTCAGATTGGAATTTATCATGTCGATGATAAATTCGGTTGATTGTTGATCATTGTTGGTGATCATCTGAGCGTTCAGATTGTCTATCGATGTTTCGGGATTCGTTGCCATTGTATTGAGCAGTTGTTTCACAGATACATCGGATATTATTCGTTTTATCAGAATTGAGACTTGATTATGTAATCAGTCAGACAGGATTTGATTCGGGCAGATTGTTTCATCTGAAGATGATATATTTTGTTGAGACTCAGGGAATTGTGATCGTAAGCGTATTGAGATTGTACAGTGAGATCGCTGGCTAGTATCTCCGGAGATCGTCGACCTGCGTATTTGTAAGTATGCTCTTTTGGATATTCGGTAATGATGATGATTAATCGTTGTCGTGATGGTTTTGGGATATTTTGAGTTGAACGGTATGTTTGTTCGTTTTATGATGGATTGCAAGTTTCGAGACGAAACTTATTTTAAGGGTGTAGAATGTAATATCCGAATTTCTACTATCGATGTTTAATATTATTTTATCCGAGTTATATTGTACAGCGTGGAATGCATGCAGAGAGATAAAATAAATAAAGGACTGAGATATCGATATCGGTATAATTGTCGTATTTGGTCGACAATTACATTTGAGGATATTGTGTATCGGGTTGTCGTACTTTTGATATTGAGTATATCGTATGATGATATTATTGGATTGATGTTTGTGTTCGGTGTGTCTTATGTTCGCTTTTGGTATGTCGAGACGTTGGACAAGAATCGCGAAAATGGCTAAGTATAGCCTTATTAGCGCACGCTGAATTCATGCATAACGCACGCTATCGCAGGTGATTAGCGACGCTACGTTTATAGGTTAGCGACGCTAGTGCGCATGCATCGAAAGGAATCGCATGTGGACCCGGCCGCCGCGCACGTTCGTAAGTCAACGGTTGTTGTCTGAAGTATTTAGCGACGCTAAAATATTAGGCTTAGCGCACGCTAACTATGTATCACCAACAAGGAATCTTATCCTTGCCGATGTCGGAATGTGGGGGCGAGTGGTAGGTGAACACGGTAGTAAGTCAACTTGGATAGCGCACGCTAAGAGTAAGGACTTGCGACGCTAGACATGATGATATACGACGTTAATGCATGGGCATTACGTACGTAAGGTAGTTTACGAAGCAAGAGGTAGCCTCTCGGATCGCGATAGCGCACGCTAACAAAGTCGATTAGCGCACGCTAAGGCTAGCGCACGCTAAACATAAGGGTTTAGCGCACGCTAGTGGTGCATTCTATATAAAGGGACAAACGGGTGTCATGAAACATTTCGTCCATTTCTTTCCTTTCACCCGATAGAGACAACCTTGTGAGAACATTTGGAGTTCCTAAACACCGAGGATGATCCTCTTTAACAAGATTAAAGATGGAAATCATGGAGTAAAGCTTTGTTCTTGAAATCATTGGTGATTCTTGGAAATCAATCTTTTCCTTCAAAAAGGTAATTACTCTTCACTTTGAGATTTCGTTTTGGATTGTATATGATGTTCTTGAGTTGATGATTATCATATAAACAAGTTGATGAGCATGACAACGAGTTGGATTACCGTACTAAGTTAGTGTTGTTATCAATATATGAGTATTGATATGTTTCGTATGGTTTTGGATGGAATTCAAGATATATGTTGATGTATTTCCCTTCTTCAATTCGGATTTTTGATGTTTTGTCGTTGGTTACTTCGTATGGTAACGATTATGGTGATGCTACTGTGATTCTTGAAGTTATATGAATTGTATGTCGAAGAACATGATGAATAAGGATTTTTAGATGTTAGAACACATCGGATTTTATCATTTTATGGATCATGAACGCGAATTTGGATAATTCGTGTTCTTGAAGAGCTATTAAATTATATGTCATGATTGTTATGAAATCCTTAATCTCGAGATGAGTTGATCATTGTCATGATGGAAGTGTTAGACGATGCTTGAAATGCATGCCACTGCACAGCATTAGCGCACGCTACGCCATCGCCTAGCGCGCGCTAACGGGAGCAACTTAGCGCACGCCACGTTAGGTGATTAACGTGCGCTAAGTAGGCGCATAAGGCGATATTTTTGTGTTTTGATTAGGAATTCGTGATGGTTTGACTTGGTTGGTTCCGATTGTGTTTATTCGAGGTTGTGTTGAACCGTTGAGTTCGATTAGTTAGTTTTGTCGCTTGTTGATTGTTATCGGATATGTGTTATTTGATTTCTTCGATAGGTTGAGATTGTTGGTCGGTGAGTATAACCGGATATTGCGGTCGTGTTCGAGTATGTCCATTGTATTGCTTTTGATCGAGGTGAGGAGCTCGTAGACAAGGGCAATGTGTTCGGCACAGCCTTCGTGGTATCGGTATCGAGGCAAGTTATTACTTGCTCAGTTATAATATTTAATGAATGATTTCAGTTTCATTTCGTTCATGATGCATACAACGATGATTATTATTGTGAACTCCGGGTATTCAGATCGCATATCGTTCTTTCGATTCTGGGAGGTAAATCATAATGTATATGCTTTATCTCAGTTATTGGTATGTTCGAGTACCGAGGTTACATTTTGGTAAAGACGGGGATATGAGTATCTATAGTTCATTGTACGTTTGGATCGCCGAGCATTGAGGATAATCGTCGGTGATGATTGGACATCGAGGTTGCTCCCGAAGGACTCGAGGCAAGTATTCCATACTGATTATGGTTTAGTGTTATTTATTTTGGTCTTGTACCTTTTCTTTCATGTTGTTGAACATGAAGTCGTCCTAGTAAATTGTTATGTTGTTCATGTTGATGAACATGTTGAATTACATATGTGTATGCATATTGTGTTGTTTATGTTGTGTAAATAATCCGATGGGATTATGAGGATCTATGCTGAGGGCGCTGGATCGAACGTCCACCTGATTTTGATCTTGTAGGATCATCACGGGGATCTATGCTGAGGGCGCTGGATCGATGGACAGGTCGTTCACCCGATTTTGATCTTGTAGGATCATCACGGGGATCTATGCTGAGGGCGCTGGATCGATGGACAGGTCGTTCACCCGATTTTGATCTTGTAGGATCATCACGGGGATCTATGCTGAGGGCGCTGGATCGTTGGACAGGTTTTCCACCTGATGTTGATCTTGTAGGATCATCACGGGGATCTATGCTCAGGGCGCTAGATCATGGATTTACATTGAGTATACATGATTGTTATTGTTTTTGAACATATTGACGTGGTCATATGAGTATGCATTTGTAGGTCTTGTGTTAGGACCGTGTCCGTATTGCATTGATCTGATCTCGGATTAGACCGATATGATTGTCGTGGCACTTCATATCTCGAGGTATGTTCCGTATTTCCTTGGTATTTGTCTTTGATGGACAATCGGTTATCGTCTTGGGATTTGATGATATTATTCGATGGATCGTATTGGTCAGAAATGGTAGATTTCCGTATCGTGAGTTGGTTATGATAGTTTGAGGATCTTGAGTATTGTTTAAGGTACAATACTGATATTATGTTCGAGTTTATTGGTTAATCGAGTACAGGATGTGAAATGTGATAATGGTTATTCTGATGAGAATTTCTTGAGTAAGTAAAGATTACGTTGGTCGTATTCTTATGTTGTATTCTCATTGGTATGTTATTATTAATGTGATGTGACGGTTATCATTGTTGGATATTATGGTGACCCGTCGTGGATTTCTTTTAGGTTCTGAGTATCGAGCTTGTAGCGGTCGTGAAGAGATGAGCTTCCTGAGGATCTTGGCTAGGACATGTTACGTACATTGAGTTTATTGTTTGGTTCTTGTTTTCCGCCGCTAGAGTATTGTTTTGGTTGGTCTTTTCCATCGCGTGAGTATTTTGAGACGCACTTTTGGTATCCAGTAACCGAGGTTACTTTGGTAATCGTTTTCTAAACTTTTGACTATCTACCGTTTGGCCTTGCGATTTCAAATGAGTTTTACGACGGTTTTGATAAATGGATTTTATAAGTCTTTGTGAATTTTTAAAGATAGTACCATCGTTGGCCTCTCGGGCATTTCTAAAATGTTTGTGAAAATTTCTTTTAGCCTTGTGGGTTCCACCTCGGGGCCCACGGCGCTGTAATATTTCCGGTTAAATCTGGGGGTGTTACAGACTATGGTATCGGAGCTTAGGTTGAGAAAACCTAGGCTTTTGGGTCGAGTTGGGTCGTGTTTTTGTTGCGTCATTCGAGTTGTCGATTGACAAATACTAGAGCCGTGAGTCTTTGTTGTTCACTCAGGCTTGTGCGTTATCGGAATTGCCAGTATCGTACTGGGCTTGTTATAACTTTTCCAAATGGTGTTTACGTGATATATTGTGTTCTTGAGTTGCACTGAGTTTGCAAAACGTGAGTTTTGAAAATACGTGTCGAGTATTTTCTTGAGTCTAGACATGTGCCAAGATCACGGGGAATCGTCGGCTTCACGATCCGTAAGTATTTGGATTTTTTTTTGAGATTTATTGCCGTCTAAGTTGATATGTTTGAGATTCAGCAGATATCATGCGTTACGGTATGAGATGTCGAGTGGGACAGGATTGATGATCTTGAGAAACTCGATTTTGGAAATCGATGTCGGTTAGATTTTGGAACGGAATTGTGTAATCGGGAGAAGGACTATGGATTGTTGAGGAGAACATGTAGTCATGTTAGTTCATTTTATGATATATATGAATCGTTTTGAGCATTTGAAAATGACACTTTTCAAAATGAATATTTCATGATGTTTTACGAAAAATGATTTTGGGCCGAGACCCAAATCGATTTCAAATGGTTTTGTGACTCAGACTTGAAGTCCAAAAAGGGGTTTTCTACTTTTAAACTTTTTGTAATGCGGAACGAGATACGGCCGAGAGCCTAATGTCTCAAAAGACATTTTTGTTTTCTAAAACTCCCGAGATGTGTAAAACTCTTTATCAATCGTTTATTTATTTTGTTCCTACCTTTTGAGGTTTTTGGTTTTACTTGTTCAAATGGAATTTCTGAAGCCTTTTGCCGTGTTTGATTTGTTGATTTGTTTCAATGTTTTGTCATATCATATTTGAGGTGATCCAGATGGATCAAGGAATGACGTTGCGAGTAGTATGTGGAGAAGAGTTTTTATCGAGTCTATAAATTGAGGTTTTGGAACTCGATCGAGTGGTATCTGTAGTAATTACAGTCGATTGTGACGAGACGAAGTGGTAACAAGGATTATATATATAGTCGAGAATTTGAATACATTACATTTTAAAACTATGAAATCGTGTGGATTCAAGGAAATCATATCGAATACTTGGCACCATCGAGCCAAGTTAATTTTTCGAAAATTGATTTTGTGGTCTTACCAAAATTTATGCTTTGAGTTCTCAAACTCTTGAAAGAACTTTCGAAAATTGTCTTCGTGACAAAAATATATGATTTCAAACTGGTTTTGAAAATGTGATTGATATACATACGCATTTAGCGCATAGTGCATATCATATTGATGGTACGATGGAAAAGAAATTCGAACGTTAGTATGTTAGTTTGATTATCCGGTGATGATCGGTTGAGTTATCGGATAAGAGAAATATGTTGCGTGTTGTAGATTCATGCACATAATATTATTTTGGAAACTTGGGATTTTGGTGAAACCGGAACATATATGCTATGTGATTCCATTGGTATGGTAGTAGCGCGATTTTACCTTAGTGATTCTGGAATGATTTCCTTGTAAGCGTAGATTTGGGGATGGTGACCCCATACTGGTTGTTTTAAATAGTGAGTGGTCGTTTCCACTCCGTGTATGATTGGGCATGTTCGTCACTTGTGATTGGTTGTTCATATGCCGAGGGGTATGTTCGCCCGATATGTTTATTGAGATCCACCGTATGTGATCGGTGTGTCGCTTTGAGAATTTTGCTTTTCGTATATCTGCTTCTCGTGGTTCCGTGTTGATAGTGTTGGAGTTTACCGTGTGAAGGTATTCTCGATTTCCGTTGATCGCTCGTTGGTCGTATTGGAGTTTATCACGTTGATGATATTCTCGATTGTGTTTTGACCTCTGGTTGGTCGATTGGAATTTATCATGTCGATGATAAATTCGGTTGATTGTTGATCATTGTTGGTGATCATCCGAGCGTTCGATTGTTCATCGATGTTTCGGGATTCGTTGCCATTGTATTGAGCGGTTGTTTCACGTATACATCGGATATTATTCGCTTTATCAATTGAGACTTGATTATGTAATCAAAGCATGTGATTTGATTCGGCAGATTGTTTCATCCAAGATGATATATTTTGTTGAGACTCGGGAATTGTGATCGTAAGCGTATTGAGATTGTGCAGTGAGATCGGCCGCTAGTATCTCCGAGATCGTCGACTGCGTATTTGTAAGTATGCTCTTTTGGATATTCGGTAATGATGATGATTAATCGTTGTCGTGATGGTTTTGGGATATTTTGAGTTGAACGGTATGTTTGTTCGCTTTATGATGGATTGCAAGTTTCGAGGACGAAACTTATTTTAAGGTGTAGAATGTAATATCCTAATTTCTACTATCGATGTTTAATATTATTTTATCCGAGTTATATTGTACAAATGTGGAATCATGCAGAGAGATAAAATAAATAAAGGACTCGAGATATCAAGATCGGTATAATTGTCGTATTTGGTCGACAATTACATTTGAGGATATTGTGTATCGGGTTGTCGTACTTTTGATATTGAGTATATCGTATGATGATATTATTGGATTCTGTTTGTGTTCGGTGTCTTATGTTCGCTTTTGGTATGTCGAGACGTTGGACAAGAATCATGGAAAATGGCTAAGTATAGCCTTATTAGCGCACTGAATTCATGCATAACGCACGCTATCGCGTGTGATTAGCGCACGCTACGTTTATAGGTTAGCGACGCTAGTGCGCATGCATCGAAAGGAATCGCATGTGGACCCTACCGCTTTCGCGCACGCTCGTAAGTCAACGGTTGTTGTCCTGAAGTATTTAGCGCACGCTAAAATATTAGGCTTAGCGCACGCTAACTATGTATCGACCAACAAGGAATCTTATCCTTGCGATCCGTCGGAATGTGGGGGCGAGTGGTAGGTGAACACGGTAGTAAGTCAACTTCGGATAGCGCACGCTAAGAGTAAGGACTTGCGACGCTAGACATGATGATATACGACGTTAATGCATGGGCATTACGACGTAAGGTAGTTTACGAAGCAAGACAAGAGCTCGGATCGCGATAGCGCACGCTAACAAAGTCGGCTTAGCGCACGCTAAGGCTAGCGCACGCTAAACATATGGGTTTAGCGCACGCTAGTGGTGCATTCTATATAAAGGGACAAACGGGTGTCATGAAACATTTCGTCCATTTCTTTCCTTTCACCCGATAGAGACAACCTTGTGAGAACATTTGGAGTTCGTAAACACTCGAGGATGATCCTCTTTAACAAGATTAAAGATGGAAATCATGGAGTAAAGCTTTGTTCTTGAAATCATTGGTGATTCTTGGAAATCAATCCTTTCCTTCAAAAAGGTAATTACTCTTCACTTTGAGATTTCGCTTTGGATTGTATATGATGTTCTTGAGTTGATGATTATCATATAAACAAGTTGATGAGCATGACAACGAGTTGGATTACCGTACTAAGTTAGTGTTGTTATCAATATATGAGTATTGATATGTTTCGTATGGTTTTGGATGGAATTCAAGATATATGTTGATGTATTTCCCTTCTTCAATTCGGATTTTTGATGTTTTGTCGTTGGTTACTTCGTATGGTAACGATTATGGTGATGCTACTGTGATTCTTGAAGTTATATGAATTGTATGTCAAGAACATGATGAATAAGGATTTTTAGATGTTAGAACACATCGGATTTTATCATTTATGGATCATGAACGCGAATTTGGATAATTCGTGTTCTTGAAGAGCTATTAAATTATATGTCATGATTGTTATGAAATCCTTAATCTCGAGATGAGTTGATCATTGTCATGATGGAAGTGTTAGACGATGCTTGAAATGCATGCCACCGCACAAAGATTAGCGCACGCTACGCCATCGCCTAGCGCGCTAACGGGAGCAACTTAGCGCACGCTACGTTAGGTGATTAACGTGCGCTAAGTAGGCGATAAAGGCGATATTTTTGTGTTTTGATTAGGAATTCGTGATGGTTTGACTTGGTTGGTTCCGACTGTGTTTATTCGAGGTTGTGTTGAACCGTTGAGTTCGATTGGTTAGTTTTGTCAGTTGTTGATTGTTATCGGATATGTGTTATTTGATTTCTTCGATAGGTTGAGATTGTTGGTCGGTGAGTATAACCGGATATTGCGGTCGTGTTCGAGTATGTCCATTGTATTGCTTTTGATCGAGGCTGAGGAGCTCGTAGACAAGGGCAATGTGTTCGGCAGCAGCTTCGTGGTATCGGTATCGAGGCAAGTTATTACTTGCTCAGTTATAATATTTAATGAATGATTTCAGTTTCATTTAGTTCATGATGCATACAGCGATGATTATTATTGTGAACTCCGGGTATTCAGATCGCATATCGTTCTTTCGATTCTGGGAGGTAAATCATAATGTATATGCTTTATCTCAGCTATTGGTATGTTCGAGTACCGAGGTTACATTTTGGTAAAGACGGGGATATGAGTATCTATAGTTCATTGTACGTTTGGATCGCCGAGCATTGAGGATAATCGTCGGTGATGATTGGACATCGAGGTTGCTCCCGAAGGACTCGAGGCAAGTATTCCATACTGATTATGGTTTAGTGTTATTTATTTTGGTCTTGTACCTTTTCTTTCATGTTGTTGAACATGAAGTCGTCCTAGTAAATTGTTATGTTGTTCATGTTGATGAACATGTTGAATTACATATGTGTATGCATATTGTGTTGTTTATGTTGTGTAAATAATCCGATGGGATTATGAGGATCTATGCTGAGGGCGCTGGATCGAACGTCCACCTGATTTTGATCTTGTAGGATCATCACGGGGATCTATGCTGAGGGCGCTGGATCGATGGACAGTCGTTCACCCGATTTTGATCTTGTAGGATCATCACGGGGATCTATGCTGAGGGCGCTGGATCGATGGACAGGTCGTTCACCCGATTTTGATCTTGTAGGATCATCACGGGGATCTATGCTGAGGGCGCTGGATCGTTGGACAGGTTTTCCACCTGATGTTGATCTTGTAGGATCATCACGGGGATCTATGCTCAGGGCGCTAGATCATGGATTTACATTGAGTATACATGATTGTTATTGTTTTTGAACATATTGACGTGGTCATATGAGTATGCATTTGTAGGTCTTGTGTTAGGACCGTGTCCGTATTGCATTGATCTGATCTCGGATTAGACCGATATGATTGTCGTGGCACTTCATATCTCGAGGTATGTTCCGTATTTCCTTGGTATTTGTCTTTGATGGACAATCGGTTATCGTCTTGGGATTTGATGATATTATTCGATGGATCGTATTGGTCAGAAATGGTAGATTTCCGTATCGTGAGTTGGTTATGATAGTTTGAGGATCTTGAGTATTGTTTAAGGTACAATACGATATTATGTTCGAGTTTATTGGTTAATCGAGTACGTGATGTGAAATGTGATAATGGTTATTCGATGAGAATTTCTTGAGTAAGTAAAGATTACGTTGGTCGTATTCTTATGTTGTATTCTCATTGGTATGTTATTATTAATGTGATGTGACGGTTATCATTGTCGATATTATGGCCGACTGGCCGTGGATTTCTTTTAGGTTCTCGAGTATCGAGCTTGTAGCGGTCGTGAAGAGATGAGCTTCCTGAGGATACCGGCTAGGACATGTTCGTATACATTGAGTTTATTGTTTGGTTCTTGTTTTCCGCCGCTAGAGTATTGTTTTGGTTGGTCTTTTCCGCCGCGTGAGTATTTTGAGACGCACTTTTGGTATCCGTAACCGAGGTTACTTTGGTAATCGTTTTCTAAACTTTTGACTATCGGCTGTTTGGCCTTGCGATTTCAAATGAGTTTTACGACGGTTTTTGATAAATGGATTTTATAAGTCTTTGTGAATTTTTAAAGATAGTACCATCGTTGGCCTCTCGGGCATTTCTAAAATGTTTGTGAAAATTTCTTTTAGCCTTGTGGGTTCCACTCTGGCCCACGGCGCTGTAATATTTCCGGTTAAATCTGGGGGTGTTACAGACTATGGTATCGGAGCTTAGGTTGAGAAAACCTAGGCTTTTGGGTCGAGTTGGGTCGTGTTTTTGTTGCGTCATTCGAGTTGTCGATTGACAAATACTAGAGCCGTGAGTCTTTGTTGTTCACTCAGGCTTGTGCGTTATCTAATTGCCAAGATCGCATCGGGCTTGTTATAACTTTTCCAAATGGTGTTTACGTGATATATTGTGTTCTTGAGTTGCACCGAGTTTGCAAACGTGAGTTTTGAAAATACCGTGTCGAGTATTTTCTTGAGTCTAGACATGTGCCAAGATTACACGGGAATCGTCGCTTCACGATCTGTAAGTATTTGGATTTTTTTTTGAGATTTATTGCCGTTCTAAGTTGATATGTTTGAGATTCAGAGATATCATGCGTTACGGTATGAGATGTCGAGTGGGACAGGATTGATGATCTTGAGAAACTATGATTTTGGAAATCGGTATGTCGGTTAGATTTTGGAACGGAATTGTGTAATCGGGAGAAGGACTATGGATTGTTGAGGAGAACATGTAGTCATGTTAGTTCATTTTATGATATATATGAACTGTTTTGAGCATTTGAAAATGACACTTTTCAAAATGAATATTTCACAGATGTTTTACGAAAAATGATTTTGGGCCGAGACCCAAATCAATTTCGAAATGGTTTTGTGACTCAGGACCTGAAGTCCAAAAAGGGGTTTTCTACTTTTTAAACTTTTGTAATGCGGAACGAGATACTGCCGAGACCCTAATGTCTCAAAAGACATTTTTGTTTTCTAAAACTCCCGAGATGTGTAAAACTCTTTATCAATCGTTTATTTATTTTGTTCCTATCTTTTGAGGTTTTTGGTTTTACTTGTTCAAGTGGAATTTCTCGGGAAGTCTTTTGCCGTGTTTGATTTGTTGATTTGTTTCAATGTTTTGTCATATCATATTTGAGGTGATCCAGGATGGATCAAGGAATGACGCTAAGTAGTAAGATGTGGAGAAGAGTTTTTATCTGAGTCTATATATTGAGGTTTTGGAACTCGATCGTGTGGTTTCGTTGGAATGTCGGTGGATTGTGACGAGTCAAGTGGTATGCAGGAGTATGGATATAGTCGAGCATTTGCATACTTTTCATTTTAAAACTGAAATCGTGTGGATTCGAAGGAAATCATATCGAATACTTGGCACCATCGAGCCAAGTTAATTTTTCAAAATTGATTTTGTGGTCTTACCAAAATTTATGTTTTGAGTTCTCAAACTCTTGAAAGAACTTTCAAAATTGTCTTCGTGACAAAAATATATGATTTCAAATCGGTTTTGAAAATGTGATTGATATACATACGCATTTAGCGCATAGTGCATATCATATTGATGGTACGATGGAAAAGAAATTGAACGTTAGTATGTTAGTTTGATTATCCGGTGATGATCGGTTGAGTTATCGGATAAGAGAAATATGTTGCGTGTTGTAGATTCATGCACATAATATTATTTTGGAAACTTGGGATTTTGGTGAAACCGAACATATGTGCTATGTGATTCCATTGGTATGGTAGTAGCGATTTTACCTTAGTGATTCGGAATGATTTCCTTGTAAGCGTAGATTTGGGGATGGTGACCCCATCGGTTGTTTTAAATAGTGAGTGGTCGCTTCACTCCGTATGATCGGGCATGTTCACGCTTTGTGATTGGTTGTTCATATGGCGATGGTTATGTTCGCAAGTATTATATGTTTATTGAGATCCACCGTATGTGATCGGTGTGTCGCTTTGAGAATTTTGCTTTTCGTATATCCATTTCTCGTGGTTCCGTGTTGATAGTGTTGAGTTTACCGTGTGAAGGTATTCTCGATTTCCGTTGATCGCTCGTTGGTCGTATTGGAGTTTATCACGTTGATGATATTCTCGATTGTGTTTTGACCTCTGGTTGGTCGATTGGAATTTATCATGTCGATGATAAATTCGGTTGATTGTTGATCATTGTTGGTGATCATCCGAGCGCTCGATTGTCTATCGATGTTTCGGGATTCGCTGCCATCAGATTGAGCGGTTGTTTCACGATACATCGGATATTATTCGCTTTATCAATTGAGACTTGATTATGTAATCAAAGCAGATTTGATTCGGCAGATTGTTTCATCCGAAGATGATATATTTTGTTGAGACTCGTGAATTGTGATCGTAAGCGTATTGAGATTGTATGCTGAGATCGCCGCTAGTATCTCCGAGATCGTCGACTGCGTATTTGTAAGTATGCTCTTTTGGATATTCGTAATGATGATGATTAATCGTTGTCGTGATGGTTTTGGGATATTTTGTGTTGAAATGTATGGTTGTTCGTTTTATGATGAATTGCTTGTTTGGAGGACGTAACTTTTTTTAAGTGGTGTAGTATGTAATATCCTAATTTCTACTATCGATGTTTAATATTATTTTATCCGAGTTATATTGTACAGCGTGGAATGCATGATGAGAGATAAAATAAATAAAGGACCGAGATATCGATTATCGGTATAATTGTATTTGGTCGACAATTACATTTGAGGATATTGTGTATCGGGTTGTCGTACTTTTGATATTGAGTATATCGTATGATGATATTATCGATTCGGTGTTTGTGTTCGGTGTGTCTTATGTTCGCTTTTGGTATGTCGAGACGTTGGACAAGAATCTGCGGAAAATGGCTAAGTATAGCCTTATTAGCGCACGGAATTCATGCATAACGCACGCTATCGCGTGATTAGCGCACGCTACGCTTATAGGTTAGCGACGCTAGTGCGCATGCATCGAAAGGAATCTGCATGTGGACCCGGCTGCTTTCGGCGCACGTTCTGGTAAGTCAACGGTTGTTGTCCTGAAGTATTTAGCGCACCCTAAAATATTAGGCTTAGCGCACGCTAACTATGTATCAGTCAACAAGGAATCTTATCCTTGCCAGATGCTGTCGGAATGTGGGGGCGAGTGGTAGGTGAACACGGTAGTAAGTCAACTTCGGATAGCGCACGCTAAGAGTAAGGACTTGCGTACGCTAGACATGATGATTTACGACGTTAATGCATGGGCATTACGTACGTAAGGTAGTTCTGAAGCAAGGCGGTAGCCTGCAATCGCGATAGCGCACGCTAACAAAGTCGCTAGCGCACGCTAAGGCTAGCGCACGCTAAACATAAGGGTTTAGCGCACGCTAGTGGTGCATTCTATATAAAGGGACAAACGGGTGTCATGAAACATTTCGTTCATTTCTTTCCTTTCACCCGATAGAGACAACCTTGTGAGAACATTTGGAGTTCCTAAACACTGAGGGATGATCCTCTTTAACAAGATTAAAGATGGAAATCATGGAGTAAAGCTTTGTTCTTGAAATCATTGGTGATTCTTGGAAATCAATCCTTTCCTTCAAAAAAGGTAATTACTCTTCACTTTGAGATTTCGTTTTGGATTGTATATGATGTTCTTGAGTTGATGATTATCATATAAACAAGTTGATGAGCATGACAACGAGTTGGATTACCGTACTAAGTTAGTGTTGTTATCAATATATGAGTATTGATATGTTTCGTATGGTTTTGGATGGAATTCAAGATATATGTTGATGTATTTCCCTTCTTCAATTCGGATTTTTGATGTTTTGTCGTTGGTTACTTCGTATGGTAACGATTATGGTGATGCTACTGTGATTCTTGAAGTTATATGAATTGTATGTCGAAGAACATGATGAATAAGGATTTTTAGATGTTAGAACACATCGGATTTTATCATTTTATGGATCATGAACGCGAATTTGGATAATTCGTGTTCTTGAAGAGCTATTAAATTATATGTCATGATTGTTATGAAATCCTTAATCTCGAGATGAGTTGATCATTGTCATGATGGAAGTGTTAGACGATGCTTGAAATGCATGCCACTGCACAGCATTAGCGCACGCTACGTTCTCGCCTAGCGCGCTAACGGGAGCAACTTAGCGCACGCTACGTTAGGTGATTAACGTGCGCTAAGTAGGCAGACAGTGCAGTATTTTTTGTGTTTTGATTAGGAATTCGTGATGGTTTGACTTGGTTGGTTCCGACTGTGTTTATTCGAGGTTGTGTTGAACCGTTGAGTTCGATTGGTTAGTTTTGTCAGTTGTTGATTGTTATCGGATATGTGTTATTTGATTTCTTCGATAGGTTGAGATTGTTGGTCGGTGAGTATAACCGGATATTGCGGTCGTGTTCGAGTATGTCCATTGTATTGCTTTTGATCGAGGCTGAGGAGCTCGTAGACAAGGGCAATGTGTTCGGCAGCAGCTTCGTGATATCGGTATCGAGGCAAGTTATTACTTGCTCAGTTATAATATTTAATGAATGATTTCAGTTTCATTTCGTTCATGATGCATACAACGATGATTATTATTGTGAACTCCGGGTATTCAGATCGCATATCGTTCTTTCGATTCTGGGAGGTAAATCATAATGTATATGCTTTATCTCAGCTATTGGTATGTTCGAGTACCGAGGTTACATTTTGGTAAAGACGGGGATATGAGTATCTATAGTTCATTGTACGTTTGGATCGCCGAGCATTGAGGATAATCGTCGGTGATGATTGGACATCGAGGTTGCTCCCGAAGGACTCGGGGCAAGTATTCCATATTGATTATGGTTTAGTGTTATTTATTTTGGTCTTGTACCTTTTCTTTCATGTTGTTGAACATGAAGTCGTCCTAGTAAATTGTTATGTTGTTCATGTTGATGAACATGTTGAATTGCATATGTGTATGCATATTGTGTTGTTTATGTTGTGTAAATAATCCGATGGGATTATGAGGATCTATGCTGAGGGCGCTGGATCGAACGTCCACCTGATTTTGATCTTGTAGGATCATCACGGGGATCTATGCTGAGGGCGCTGGATCGATGGACAGGTCGTTCACCCGATTTTGATCTTGTAGGATCATCACGGGGATCTATGCTGAGGGCGCTGGATCGATGGACAGGTCGTTCACCCGATTTTGATCTTGTAGGATCATCACGGGGATCTATGCTGAGGGCGCTGGATCGTTGGACAGGTTTTCCACCTGATGTTGATCTTGTAGGATCATCACGGGGATCTATGCTCAGGGCGCTAGATCATGGATTTACATTGAGTATACATGATTGTTATTGTTTTTGAACATATTGACGTGGTCATATGAGTATGCATTTGTAGGTCTTGTGTTAGGACCGTGTCCGTATTGCATTGATCTGATCTCGGATTAGACCGATATGATTGTCGTGGCACTTCATATCTCGAGGTATGTTCCGTATTTCCTTGGTATTTGTCTTTGATGGACAATCGATTATCGTCTTGGGATTTGATGATATTATTCGATGGATCGTATTGGTCAGAAATGGTAGATTTCCGTATCGTGAGTTGGTTATGATAGTTTGAGGATCTTGAGTATTGTTTAAGGTACAATACAGATATTATGTTCGAGTTTATTGGTTAATCGAGTACAGGATGTGAAATGTGATAATGGTTATTCTGATGAGAATTTCTTGAGTAAGTAAAGATTACGTTGGTCGTATTCTTATGTTGTATTCTCATTGGTATGTTATTAGTAATGTGATGTGACGGTTATCATTGTTGGATATTATGGCTGACCCCGTCGTGGGATTTCTTTTAGGTTCTCGGAGTATCGAGCTTGTAGCGGTCGTGAAGAGATGAGCTTCCCGGAGGATACTGGCTAGGACATGTTTTGTACATTGAGTTTATTGTTTGGTTCTTGTTTTCCGCTGCTAGAGTATTGTTTTGGTTGGTCTTTTTCCGCTGCGTGAGTATTTTGAGACGCACTTTTGGTATCTGGTAACCGAGGTTACTTTGGTAATCGTTTTCTAAACTTTTGAGTATCGGCTGTTTGGCCTTGCGATTTCAAATGAGTTTTACGACGGTTTTTGATAAATGGATTTTATAAGTCTTTGTGAATTTTTAAAGATAGTACCGTCGTTGGCCTCTCGGGCATTTCTAAAATGTTTGTGAAAATTTCTTTTAGCCTTGTGGGTTCCACCTCGGGGCCCACGGCGCTGTAATATTTCCGGTTAAATCTGGGGGTGTTACAGAAACTGTCTCGATGCCCTAAATACACTCATCTTCCATACAGTTCACAAAAGGACAAGAAAGAACACAAGTCAAGTTCCGTTGAACAAAGAAGTATTTAAATACTCAAGGATAAAGTATTTAAATACTGCCAGTCTTCAGATCTTCAGAATCCCGTGAAATCCGGATCATGTCATATTCCCGTTGAAGGAAATCTTATTCAAACGGATATCTCAACGGATACTTTCTTCAGAGACTATATATATCCTTGAAGACATTGAAGATCAGAGACAACACTCAAGTAACCTAACTCTCAAAGCTATCAAAGTAATCATCTGAGCAAACATATCTCCAAAGCATACTGCAAGTTAGAACGAAAGAGATATACAGTGCTCAACATCAAGAACAGCTATCATCAGCTCTTGAACTTCAAAGCTGCTGTTCTTACCTGGTTACCTACCTTTTACCTCTGTGTAAAAACCGAGCTCTGTGTGAACTCAACAAGTTATTCTGACCTGTGTGGGACGAATAAGGACGAAGCTTTGGAACTGTGTGTGAAGAAGCTAGTCAAGAAGGAAGCTTTAACCAATCTGTGTGAACGGTTGAAAGTGACATTCTTTGTATCAATCTATGTGAACGATACAAGGATAGGTTTGTTTATAATTACGTAGTTGTGTACGCAGAAATTATAATAAACTTTTTACTCCTGTGTGGAGGACCAGTGGACGTAGAGGGGTTTACCTCGAACCACTTAAATTACTGTGTCATTTACCTTCAGCCTTTACTGTTTGAAATTACTGTGATATATTAAGTATACACCAAATACTTCGTTGCTGTATCCACGACAACTAACTGTATCCAAGACTTCCGCTATGCACTCAGATTTAGATTCCGTACAGTTTGTTGTTTAAACTATTTCCCAAACTGTATCCAGTATACTTAAGTGACCAACAATACATGAATCGTAGGCGGGTTTTCGGGTGTATTCCATTTCCGTATTCATTTAGAGTTGGTTGTGATTATGTTCTTCGAATCATTAGGTTTGGTTTCGTTGGTTCCTAGCGTTCGTCGGTGACTTTCCTTTCCGTTCGTTGCGTCGTCAATTATTCAAGGCAAGTATTTTTGGAAACCTTTATGCTTAACGTGAAATGGTAATGTATATTGTGTGTGCTTTACTCACCTCGGGAGGGTCCGACGGGGCCTCGAGGGAATCTATGGATTGGTCCTGGATTCATGAGTTTGTTTCGCGGCCAGCCCGATAGGGTCCTTTGAGGCCTCGGGTGGGATTCGTGGCTTCGTCCCGGTCCTAGGTGACGTGTGTGCTTGGTTTGTTTTATAAATGTGGCCAGCCCGGGAGGGTCCTTAGAGGCCTCGGGTGGGATTCGTGGCTTCGTCCCGGTCCTAGGCAAATTGTTTGACTGTTTGTTTCCAGAAAAGACATGTCTGGTTTTGGTTTTCGAAATGACTTTGGTGCATGTACTATGAAATATGTAAGCGATTGGTTTGCCTTGATTACTTATACTAGCGCAATTGCTAACCCCCTTGAGGACCCGTCGTGGGGAAATTCTTGTTATGGATTTCAGGTTATGATCATCCGGACGAGCGACCGCTGGGACAATACGAGGATGATGGCCAGGGTCGTTGACATGTGCATTGAGTCTTTTTCATTTTCGTTGTTTCCATTCGATTTGGTTGTTGTCTACTTTTGAAACTTATAGATTGTACTCGCGAGTACTTAGGTTTTTTTCTCTTCGGATTATGTTTTGTATTCGTGGAATTTATTTATGTTTGCCATTGTTGATTATTCCGCCGGTTGTACCCCGCTTGCTAATTGATTCTCAACTGGATAATGTGTGTTTCTGCTGTGGTAAATTGTGTCTAGCCTGGTGGGTCCCATGTAGGGGTCCACGGCATTGTAATACACCTTGAATATCTCGGGGGTGTTACAAACACGATATCAACATACACCAATATCATAATTAGAAATTTTGAAAATATTTCAAAAATCTTGGAACCTCAAAAAATCAGTTTGACTCAAAAGTCCGAAAAAAAAATAATTTTCAGAAGTCATGCTACTATCGCACCGGTAGAGCCACATAACACACATGCCCAGGTTTTACGAAACCTTGCTCTGATACCATCTTATGTAACACCCCCAAAGCCATCCGGGGATATTACAGCACCGTGGGTCCTGCACCGGAACCCACAAGGCTAAAAATCATTTTCACGCTAAAAAGGTCGATGACAGTAATATATTTCAAATACTTAAATAATCTCCAAAAAAACTATTTTCCAAATACCGTCATAAAATACCATTTGAAAGTAAAAGGCCCAAAATGCCAAAATCTCGCCAGTTTCAAAATGTACGTTAAGTCACAGCTTATACGTACCGATAAGATGGTTTAAGGAAAATGGTTTAACAAAATAAACCCAAGTTTACAAAATACCGAGAAGGCCATTTTAAAGTTATACATGAGTTGGTAAAATAACAAGAAGCCATTTTAAAATACACACGCAGCGGATATAAACATAGTTCAAAATATGCATTTACAGTGGAATAAAACAACCAGTCAAATATTCGGTTCCCAAAATAATGCCATAGCCAGTATCACCCGGGAAGCTCATCCTTTCACGACCGCTACTAGCTCGATCTTCGAGTACCTAAAAATAAAGCCCACGATGGGGTCATCCACAATACTCAACAATGATAACGATCACATCATCATGAATAATTACATACCAATGTAATCTTACCATCATAACCTTACCAACCCATAGCAGTCCATACCAAATAGATCCTTACCATAATCCATATTTCGTATTCTCAAATGACGAATGAACTCAACTACAACCATCTGTATTGTATTCAAACAGAACCAAAATTCTCAAAACATCATCATAACTCATAAGCACATGATGCCCAGCATTCGGCCAGTCCAATCATACCCATTGGTTAACACCATCAAATCTCAACTCTAATAATCGAGTGCCAATCTAGTCAAGTACCAACAATATATGAAAATAGATAAATCACAAATAATCAATTATCTATCAATTACAATAACCCCAAGGTCGCAACCAAGGGTCACAGAAGCATCTACACAGGAATACTCTGGAACGTGGGTGCCATTTAGCTCTTATCCCTCAACACATTACATACAATCACAAAATACTATAAGGTCGCAACCAAGGGTCACAGAAGTATCTACACAGGAATACTCCGGAACATGGGTGCCATTCAGGTCTTATCCCTCAACACATCGGCCCAGTCACCAAAGTTTTTCGACTCTGATCATTATCAAAACAACAAGATAAAACATATACTAAGGTATTTACTAGAATTGGCCTTCTCGATTATCACTAACAATAACCAACTCTTGACTATACCTACATAACCGTCCAATCTCACACTATCAAGGAACCATTCAGAATAACTAGAACCTTCATTTATCGTAACATACCTCGATACTTGATGAAACCGCATACCTTATACTGTATAACTTATAGCTTCGTCATTACTAACTGTATTTCCAATGCTCAGTTATTCATCTTGACATATGTAAATCGTATACCTTATGATTAAGCACCAAGACCAAAACACAACATATAAACCTCATCTCCACAATTCTTATATACAGTCATTGCTATACGAATTATAAATGAAATGAAACCGAAATCATTCATTAAGTATTATAAACAAAGCAAGTATAAAACTTGCCTCGATATCGACACGACGATGATGAAGTCGTTACCAAGTTCCTTGCCTTCGTTTACGAGCTCCTCGGCCCTGACCAATGCAATTCACGAACATCCTCGAACACGACCGCATGGCACAGTTCTAATCAATGATCAATTATCACAACCTATTGAAGTAATCAATTAACAACAATCCGATAACAATCAATAGCCGACATAGCCAACCAATCAAACTCAATGGTTCAATGATACTTCGATCATATACAAAAACAAATACGAACTCATATCTACGATACAAGACGCAACTTGATAACCAAAATTAACAATCAATATAACCGAAAAACAACCCAACGGTCGCACAATATCTTGATTAACACAAATCCGAACAACCCAAGGCAATCAATCACGAATCCATAACCACAATACGATTCCACAATCTGATAACCATATCAACTTATCCTGATAACAAGGATTACACAACATACTCTATTCCAAATTCAACAAAATTTGTTTTACCCCTTCTTCATAATCATCAACCTCATACCAATAATACACTTAAGATTATCAAATATTACAATCATCCAATCATTCAACTCGTATTAATGCATATACTCAAACAAGGATAATAATCTTGTCAAATTCATAATCGAAATTCGTATATAATTAAGATCATATGAAAATCATATCACCACTCACATGACTTGTCTCTTGACATCAACAATTATCTGTTAGGAGTATGCCCTCGAATGCCACCCAGAGAATGTTGAGTGAGGGCATTGTACTTGTTATTATATAAATCATTATCATAAGGCAATTGTTTGTTTCTTTATTTACTGGCAGTTACTGGCATTCCTAACTCGTAAATATATATACAGAAACTAGTCCGTGTATTTGAGAGCAAAAACATTCCAGTCCTTAATGGATAAAAAGATCGGCACTGGAAAGGTTTATAGCTCAAATACTTAATCGTTCGCAAGTCGATGAAACTTGACTAGGCGTTAAGTTTATGTGAAGACTTGTATGATGTGTTATTTGACATGGAGAGTGCCTGTCCAACAATAATGGTTAGTGGGAGCACACGTTATAGGTATGCTAATTGGATTAGTATATTTGAATCGACTCACCCTCAATTCGTCACACGGATTTCACTCCGGGACAGTCAATAATGGAATGGAAAGGTTATGATAGGTATTCGTGAACCTTCGACTTGAGGATTTGGTAGGGATATGCTTGTGATGTTAATATTTTCATTAGAGTAGTTCGACCCAGAAAACCGGAAGGTGGGGGTCAACCTCGACGTGCGTCTTGACGGGCATGTAGCAGGTCCTACTAAATACCAAGATAGAATTCTTTCTCCTGTTAGTGAACGGGTTATATGTTGTAATATCCGGATTTATTTTTGTGTATTTCATCTGTATTCGAACTCCGTATTATTCGGATTTGTGATATCGATAATTGGAGTATGATATTTCTCGCATTGGTATCTTTGTACATAAGTATATCATCATGCAAAATTTCTCATGCAAACTCGTGATAGCGCACGCTAAGCATGCAACTTAACGCGCGCTATCGGCTACTACTAGCGCACGCTACAAATGAAGAATTGCGTGCGCTAGGCCATCAATTATTGAGCTGGGCAGCTAACACATGCGCTAGCCGGACATAGGACTGGATAAGATTCCCGCGGATGAACCTGGACAGTTTTGGAGTCAACTCTTATTAGCGCGCGCTAAGGATGTATGATAGCGTGCGCTAATCTGCTAGTGTACAGAAAGTTTATATATGGGCCATCACTCTTTTTTTCTTCTCATTTCTTTCCGGCATCCTTCATTCTTGAGAGACCAGAGAGCATATCATCTTTCTTAGACACACTTATAAAACATCCACTTGATCATTGGACATTGGATATTTCTTGTGATTGAACATTGAAGAGAAGTAGCACCTTGGAGTGGCATATAACCAACCGGAGTCAGATTATACCTTTGGGGTTCAGTGATTTCGTCATATTAAGGTATGTTAATTCCATCTCCAGCCTTAGATTCGGGTTCTAAAGAATAAGATGATCATGCTAGCAAGATATTGAGTTCCTTTGGTGAATTATTCAACAAACATCATGTTTAGAAGATTGAAATGTTTATGCTTATGATATTGTTGTTGGAACCTCGTAGTTGGAACCTTAGTACGTCAAATGATGAGAGGAACATTCTGAAGATGATTATCCGTATGAATTATGTTGTTTTATTGATCATAAAACTTGGAGATGATATCACTTTTTGTTATAAGGACTTAAGAAAGAATCATCTTATATTGGATCCTTTCTTATAAACTGGAATTGTTAGTTTATCTCCATGGTTAAATCGGGATGTAATGATGATATTGAAATCTAGTGCGTCGACCTTAAGAACACCAAACTTCGCATGAGAATTGTAACCAAGATGGATTATGGTGTTGTGATGATAATACGTATTCTTGAATTCGAAGTTATTGTTATCCGAAAGATCATTCATAAACGTATGAGCATGATATGCATGGAGATGACATGTATTATCACTGAAGATTTCATGAGTTTCATCACCGTTAGAACTAGTCTGCTGCCCAGTAGTGAACTGCCATGCACATTTAGCCCACGTTAAGCTATGTAGATTAACGTGCGCTATCGAGCATGCGTTAACGTACGCTACGTTTGGTACGTAATGTACGTTAGGCCATCAAAGTAGTCACACCGGTGATCGGTGAGGTAATCGACTGCGTGTGTAGTTAGCGTACGCTAGGCTTCGTTGTTAGCGTGCGCTAACGAACAGACTTAACGCACGCTACGTATAATACTTAGCGTACGCTAAGAAGATCAGGCAGATTGCGTTTTATGAACTTTCGGCCGTAAATTGAATTGGTAGACATTCGTACGACGTGATATAAATTCTATGTTATTTCTTTTGTTAAGTTTCGAGCTTGTTACGTGATTGATTGAAGGGGCGACCTTCGAGTGTTTCGTTTTCGTGGAAGTGTTGTTCTTGTCTTCGAATCGAGGCAAGTACCTTATTTGTTTTACATATTGATGTTATACATATTTTCGTGCATATATGTCGTTGTTGTATGTCCATATCGTGTTGGTACGACGGGATCATCGGGGGATCTATGCTAGCGTGTGCTGGATCATCGGACGGGTTTTTCCACCACGGGTTGGTCTGACGGGATCATCGTGGGTTCTAGGCAGTGAACACTGGATCGTCGGAATTACCATGTGTATGTTATGATGTCATGTTGTGATTATCAGTTGTCTATGTTATTTATGAGTTTCTCGCAGGAGAAGACTCATTGGTATTTTGTGATTTACGTTATTATTATTCTTCGTGAGATGTTGAATAATATGTTGTGGTACTTGTACTAGCATCATTGTGCTAACCCCTTCAGGGGTGAACATTTTGTTTATGTTCAGGATCCAGGAGAGTAGGGAAACAACCACTGGAGCTGCATGATGATGAGGGTGCAGAGTGATGTTCCGGTCGGGTTTATTATCTATTGTTGGTTATTTAATAAGTACTCGAGTGCGTCGAAATGTAATACCCGGTTGTAATTCAGTAATTATCATTCAGTAATTATCATTCAGTAATTATCATTCAGTATTTGATACTCAGTAATTTCATTCATTATTGATCATTTGTCACTCAGATTCAGTCATGGTATTCATCATTCAGAGTAATTGTATCGAGTATCGATCGTCATTCATCATTAATCTGATTGGAGTTTCGTGCCGTGTTTATCATCATTGTCATTTTCGTTGCAAGCTGTGCTTGAGGAGTAGCGCACGCTACATACTCCTTTTAGCGTACGCTAATTGGGTATAGGTAGCGCACGCTACCGCTCGGCTTTAGCGCACGCTAAGGCTTTGGGCCGCGATCCGAAGGTACCGACCGCAGTGAGAATAATTGTAGCGCACGCTACGAGTGGTAAGTAGCGCGCGCTAGCGGTCGAGTAGCGCACGCTACATGTGTGGAGTAGCGCGCTAGGGCGGATCGTGTTGAGTCCAGGGCTACCGGATCGCACCGGGTTTATTCATAGCGCACGCTATGCATTGTTGTTAGCGACGCAACCGATATATTAGCGCGCGCTAAATAATGGTTGTAGCGCACGCTATCGAGGTTAGATCGAGGGCGATGGTTTTCTGGACTCGATCGGGCGTCAAGTATTTCGCTAGCGCACGCTAACAATGGATATTAGCGCACGCTAGTAGTATGGCCGTAGCGCACGCTACAAAGAGGTACGTAGCGCGCGCTACCGTGTTCGGACAGTGGGTACTGGACTACCCAAATTACTCGTTAGCGCACGCTATGCACAAGGGCTAGCGTACGCTAACCTGGAATGAGTATAAATTGGACAGTTTAGTCAGAGTTCGTCATTTTTCATCTCATTTCATTCCTTCGGTATTTTTGGGCGATTTCGAGCGTTTCGGAGAGGGTTCTTCGAGGTGTAATCATCAATCATCATCTTCAAGCTCATCTTTCGGATTGATCATCATTTCATCATCTTCATCACATCGAATCAAAGGTATTAATTTCTTGGATCTAGAATTTCGGATTTTTGGGTTTTCCTTCCTATATATTCTTGTAAGCTTGGATTATCATTGGAATATGTAAAGTTATGGAATATCTACTTGGATAAATATATTCCAACGGATATAATTGTTATTTTCGGAATTTTTTTCAAGAACCCTTGGGGTTGACTTCGGTTAATTGGGGATTTTCCGATTGATGTCGTTATAATCATGAATTATGGATTCCTAATGGATTATTGATATCCTTGAAGTGTTTTGTTAGTTCGAAATACTCATTTTGGTGTGGGTTTCGACATATTCGGGATTGGATATTTCCGAAGTTGTGCGGTCGGTTATGTATTCGTTGGAATGCCTATGAGTTTGTTTATCGTTGTTTCGACCCTTGGGTTAGTCGTGTTTTGTTGTTTGACACGTCTATTGAACGATTGTTGGTAATTATTGTTATTCAAGGTTGTTCGAGCGATCGGTATCTTGGTTAGGACGTTGTTCGTGGACGGACATTCTTCATCGGTATTGAGTAAGTTAAATCTTACTCGGTTAAAAGGATACTCATTCCTTCTGTTGTTGATTGCTCATAATCATAACTCATTCATCATAATATTAATCATTTTGAGACTTGTAAGTGTCGAATAATCATTTCATTCACGAGGAACGACGGTTCCAAATCTTTTCATTGGTTTATCAATCACGTCACTATTACTTTCATATCGGTGAGTCATCTTGGCCTTGTCTAATTATTATTCATTGGTTTTCATCATGGTCATTCTCGTTCATGTGACCTTCCGGGTTCATATTGCGTGGCCGGGTGTGGCTGTGTGGAATTTTTAGTCGGGCACATGATGGTCATGTATTGGGTTCACCGATACATCGGACCGTGCACACGGTAACGCTTACCTCCGTGAGACTAATTAGGTACAAGGACGGGTGTGTCCGGACATTCGTCTTGTACACTTGCACAGGACATTACGGGCGTACTATGCTGCTCCTCTTCAGCGTAATTCATAATTAAGAATATTTCATCACTTCAGTTAATTCATGATTGTGTAATTTCAACTCTTGAGGATTGTTGTCCTGTGTAACTGACCCCGTTGGGGGATTTTATTTTCAGGTCACGGCAAGGCAAAGGCACGGGAAGAGCATGTTGACGGCGACGAGTCCCAGTGATACTAGTAGGGGGCCCCAGTCATTCCGTTTGTTCAGTCATTTTCAGTCATTTCAGTTATTTCTGTCATTTGTATTTTCCGCTGCAAATTCCGTTTGTAACGTTTATTTATTCAGGGTGGTGTATTTTATCTTCATATAAAATACACTAGTATTCGGTATTGTCCTGGTGTGTTGTACTTAAACTCCTCATCGGAGTGTTTGGTAATATAATGTGGTTCGGTACTACAATTATATTATTTAATTCATCATTTTCATTTGCACGGTGGGTCCCAGTCGGGGATTCACGGCACTGTAATATCCGCCTAGTTTGGGGTGTTACAGAGTTGGTATCGGAGCGTGGTTTTGAATACTACCCTCCAAGTCATGTCTCATTTGAAATCATCGTCATCGGACTAGTATCATTGGACTTTCGCGTCACGTGTGACCTGTGCAAATGCCGAGCCAATCAGACCAAGAACTGTAAGATTTCTAATGCCATGGTATAATTTCTGGCATTAATCATTCATTCATAATTCATCGGTTAACAATCCTCAATCATCATTGTCACGTTGACCAGGACGGTCAGGTTAACTCATTAATCAGTCAATTCATTTCATTGTTCAGTTGTTGATC
This sequence comes from Orobanche coerulescens, assembly GCA_033398695.1. NCBI lineage: Eukaryota > Viridiplantae > Streptophyta > Magnoliopsida > Lamiales > Orobanchaceae > Orobanche > Orobanche coerulescens. Next base: position 75,043,933 of record CM065808.1, on the reverse strand, counting down.
AGGAAGATCGGATCATTAATCTTGTTAACTCATTCAAGATAATCATTTCAATAATTTCATCAGATAATCATGTCACCTCAGTTAATCATTCATGTAATCACCGTGTTAGAGCGCGTATGCTCATTTTCATCATCTCATGTCATAATCATAACGTATATCTCATGCGAGATGTATAATCATCATATGACTTTCCACTTCAGTATGGAAAGGGCTGGCAGAGGACGTGGAGGACGAGGCCGTGGAGCGGGCCGAATCCCGAGAGCTCGTCTGAATACACGTGCAAACGCGAGGAATAATGCTAATTCAGCGAGCAGCGACGCTGCCACTCATTCACCTGGACGCGATCATTCATTATCGGGGAGTCGTACCCGGGACACGGCTCAGTCAGAGGGTGTCCGGGTTGATCCACTCGCATTTATGCAGGGCATGATGGCCCAAATGACTCAGATGGCTCAGTTGATGGAGACGATGCATAACTCCGTCAATCAGAATCAGCAGGCTCCTCCGCCGCCACCTCAGAGGCAAGAGAGGAATGTGAGTAACATCATCGGCGATATCTCTCGCCAGAGGCCACCTACTTTTGAGGGCTCGTCTGAGCCGGCAGATATCATTCATTGGCTCGAGCATTTCGAGAAGTTGTTTGCTATGGTAGAGTGTCCCGAGGGACACAAAGTTTCTGTTGCGGCTTACTACCTTGGTAAGAGCGCACATTCTTGGTGGTTGTCGTTGAAGCCCACCGAAGGATCTTGTACTTGGGATCAGTTCAAGACTCTCATGATGGAGAGGTATTATCCGGCCCCACTCAGAGAGGCCAAGCTGTCAGAATTGCTCACCCCCGACCCCTCAGCAGACGAGGATGTTCTCGCCATTGCCGAGAAATTTCAGGAACTTCTTCCTTTCGCCTCATCCATCATTCATTCAGAGGCGGATAAGATCAAGTATTTCAGCAAGAGGCTGAAACCCCGTATGAGACTTCAGTTACTTAATCATAATTGCACCACGTTGGCCGAGTTCATTGAGAAGGCTCTTACTTACGAGCTTACGGCTAAGGAAATTGCTAAGCAGCAACCTTCGTGCGCTAGCAAGAAGTCCAAGAACCGTAATCGGTCTGACGGAGTCGTGCCACTTTCAAGAAACCGCGGGCGGGCTCTACTTTTCTCGAGCGACCTCCTAGCGTCTAAACCCGCGGAATCTCGGTCTCGAGCGGCGGTTCGCCATCACTGTTATAATCTGGGAACTTGGTCACCTCGGTACCAAGTGTCCGAGGCAGACTATCACATGTCATAATTGTGGAATTGCTGGGCATAAGGCACGTTTTTGCAGTAGGGACTCCAAACCTACTCAGACGTCATCTCGGGCCCCTAAGCAACACTGCTCGTAATCAAAGATTTCAATCGGGCTCGTTAAAACGACGGGAGCGACTAAAGGTGGAGCTTTTAGCCATCGACGGGAGCGTCCTGTCGGACTAGCAAGCCCGGATTTATGAGATGAAGAAGACCGATGATCCGTGATGCCCGAATGATCTCAGTACACTCGATATTCTATCTCAACTCGTGTGTACTCTTTTCGATACCTTGGTGCATCGCATTCATTCATTTCCGAGTCATGTTTGAGTAGACTACGTGGGTAGTGCTACTAGTTGTGAGCTTTATGTCATCGGCCTACCCGATGGTAGACGAATTATCGTAATCGGGAGATTCGTAATTGTCCGATCTGGGCCATGGTCGTATGGCCGGACCTAATCGTGGTAGATTTGCCGAGGGACGACGTCATCTTGGGTATTGATTGGATGGATTGTCATGATGCCATCATTAATGTCCGTAAGCGTATGGTCACTATCATTTCGCACGATGGAGTTGAATGTGTGTTTCAGGAGGTAATCCCTACTGCTCGTAAGGTCATTAATTCAATGAAAGCGAAGGTTACTCAATCGGGGATGTGTCGGTTATTGGTGCTATATGGCCAAAACCGAGAAGTCATCAATAATGTTGACGGATATTCCGGTGGTGAGGGAATATGCCGATGTTTTTCCGCACGAGTTACTCGGTTTGCCTCCACAGAGGGATGTGGAATTCACGATTGAGTTGGAGCCTGCACGCCCCCGATATCGAAGGCACCGTACCGGATGGCCCCGACCGAAATGCAGGAATTAAAGAACCAACTTGAAGAGTTGTTCGAGAAGGGTTATATTCGACCGAGTGCGTCCCCGTGGGGAGCACCAGTGTTATTTGTCAAGAAGAAGGATGGTTCATTCCGCTTATGTATTGATTATCGGGAGTTGAACAGGGTGACGATCAAGAATAAGTATCCCTTACCCCGTATTGATGATCTCTTAGATCAACTTCAGGAAGCTTCAGTATTTTCCAAGATCGCTTAAGGTCTGGATATCATCAGTTGCGGATCCGAGAGTCGGATATCGCGAGGACGGCGTTTCGAACACGCTATGGTCATTATGAGTTTGTGGTTATGCCGTTCGGATTGACTAATGCACCTGCGGTATTCATGGAGTTAATGAATCGGGTCTTCATCGACTTTTTGGATCGGTTTGTTGTTGTCTTCATCGATGACATTTTGATTTATTCTCGTGACCGGGAGGAGCACGAGTTTCACCTTCATCAAGTGCTCGACGTGTTGAGACGAGAACAACTTTATGGGAAGTTTTCCAAATGTGAGTTCTAGATGTCCGAAGTGACTTTTCTCGGACATGTAATTTCATCAGACGGAGTTCGTGTCGATCCTCAGAAGACGGAGGCTATTCGAGATTGGCTACCTCCGAAGAACGTTAAGGAAATCCGAAGTTTCCTCGGATTAGCGGGTTATTATCGGCGATTTGTAGAGGGATTTTCTCGAATCGCTCAACCCTTAACGAACCTTTTGCGGAAGGATGAGAAATACATGTGGTCCGACACGTGTCAACGGAGTTTTGAGGAACTCAAGAGCCGGTTAATGTCAGCACCTGTACTTTCCTTGCCGCAGGGGACGGAAGGATTTGTGGTTTATAGTGATGCGTCCGGACAGGGTCTCGGATGTGTGCTCATGCGAGCAGGGAAGGTCATTGCCTATGCTTCACGGCAATTGAGACCTTACGAGGTTAATTATCCGACCCACGACTGGAGCTAGCGGCCGTGGTGTTCGCTTTGAAGATTTGGCGTCATTACCTTTATGGCGTTACACGATATTCACCGATCATAAGAGCTTAAAGTATATATTTACTCGAAGGAGTTAAATATGCGTCGAGATGGTGGTTGGAATTAATCAAAGATTATGATATTGAGATCCTCTACCACCGGCAAGGCGAACGTTGTCGCCGACGCCTTGAGTCGTAAGTCCGTTCAGAGCAGATGCTTGCCCGCTTAACAGCTTCGAATGAGCTCAGAATTCCTTAGACCCGAGATCGAGGTCCGGCTTCAGCGAGTTCAAAGGGCACTTTGTATGTTAGAGATTTCATCGTCACTAGAGGAGACAATTCGAGAGAATCGTGTGGTTCGGACCCATCATTGTTGCGAATCCGAGAGGATGTGGCTCAGGGGAAAGCCCCTGGATTTGTGGTCCACGAGGATGGACTTTTGAGGTTTAAGAATCGGTTGTGCGTACCGGCAAATGACGAGTTGAAAAACTCGATTTTGAAAGAAGCTCATACTACCCCTTATTCCGTTCATCCGGGGTCTAGCAAGATGTACAAGGACTTGAAACAAAATTACTGGTGGAGTAATATGAAGCGAGAAGTCGCAGAATTTGTTTCGAGATGCTTAACCTGTCAACAAGTTAAGATTGAACATCAGCGACCGGCGGGTATGCTGAAACCTCTTCCTATTCCCGAATGGAAGTGGGAAGACATTTCTATGGATTTCATTACGAGTTTGCCGACGAGTCGTCGTGGCATGAATACGATCTGGGTGATCGTGGACCGTTTAACCAAATCATCTCATTTCCTTGAGATCAAGGAAACGTGGGGTCCCGAGAGACTTGCTCAACTGTTCATCAAAGAGATAGTCAGACTGGACGGTACTCCTAAAAGTATCGTTTCCGATCGTGACGGACGGTTTGTGTCGCATTTTTGGAAATCAGTTCATCGTGCTATGGGAACTCAGCTTAATCTCAGTACCGCTTTTCATCCTCAGTCTGACGGACAATCAGAGAGGACCATTCAGACATTAGAGGACATGTTGAGGGCATGCGTCCTCGATTGGAAAGACGATTGGGAAGCCCAACTACCATTGATCGAGTTCACGTATAATAATAGCTGGCATGCTTCGATCAAGATGGCACCTTACGAGGCCTTGTATGGTCGTCGTTGTCGATCTCCGTTGTGTTGGGACGACTTATCAGAATCAATCGGCACCGAGCCCGATATGCTTATAGCCGCCCGTGAGAAGGTAGCTTTGATCAGGAGTCGTTTGTTGACCGCTCAGAGTCGACAGAAATCATATGCAGATAACCGTCGTCGACCATTAGAGTTCGAGGCTGGTGACCATGTGTTGGTCAAGGTATCCCCGAGTTGTGGTATCTTCCGTTTTGGGAAGAGGGGAAAGTTGAGTCCGAGATTCATTGGACCGTTTGAGATTTTGGATCGGGTGGGCGAGTTAGCTTATCGATTGGCTTTACCTCCGGCGTTGAGCCGAATTCATAATGTGTTTCATGTCTCTCAGTTGCGGAAGTATGTTGCCGACCCGAGTCACATACTTCAGTTCGACAAAATCGAGATCGCCGACGATCATTCATATGAGGAGCGTCCTGTGCGAGTTTTAGAGCGGCGAATCAAACAGTTGAGGAATAAGACGATTCCTTTGGTTAAAATTCAGTGGTCTAGACACGGAGTCGAAGAGCCTACTTGGGAAACCGAGGATAGTATGCGGGAGAGTTATCCCGAGTTGTTTGACCCTTAGTTTCGGGGACGAAACTCTTTTAAGGGGTGTATGTAATACTATTGTAATTCAAGAATTATCATTCAAGAATTATCATTCAAGAATTATCATTGATTTGATACTCGGTAATTTCATTCATTATTGATCATTTGTCACTCGATTCAGTCATGGTATTCATCATTCAGAGTAATTGTATCGAGTATCGATCGTCATTCATCATTAATCTGATTGGAGTTTCGTGCCGTGTTTATCATCATTGTCATTTTCGTTGCAAGTGGTGCTTGAGGAGTAGCGCACGCTACATACTCCTTTTAGCGTACGCTAATTGGGTATAGGTAGCGCACGCTACCGCTTCGGCTTTAGCGCACGCTAAGGTTACCTTGGCCGCATCCAAGGTACCGACTGCAGTGAGAATAATTGTAGCGCACGCCACGAGTGGTAAGTAGCGCGCGCTAGCGGTCAGAGTAGCGCACGCTACATGTGTGGAGTAGCGCTAGGGGCGGATCGTTGAGTCCAGGTGGCTACCGGATCGCACCGGTTTATTCATAGCGCACGCTATGCATTGTTGTTAGCGTACGCAACCGATATATTAGCGCGCGCTAAATAATGGTTGTAGCGCACGCTATCGAGGTTAGATCGAGGGCGATGGTTTTACGGACTCCCGATCGGGCGTCAAGTATTTCGCTAGCGCACGCTAACAATGGATATTAGCGCACGCTAGTAGTATGGCCGTAGCGCACGCTACAAAGAGGTACGTAGCGCGCGCTACCGTGTTCGGACAGTGGGTACTGGACTACCCAAATTACTCGTTAGCGCACGCTATGCACAAGGGCTAGCGCACGCTAACCTGGAATGAGTATAAATTGGACAGTTTAGTCAGAGTTCGTCATTTTTCATCTCATTTCATTCCTTCGGTATTTTTGGGCGATTTCGAGCGTTTCGGAGAGGGTTCTTCGAGGTGTAATCATCAATCATCATCTTCAAGCTCATCTTTCGGATTGATCATCATTTCATCATCTTCATCACATCGAATCAAAGGTATTAATTTCTTGGATCTAGAATTTCGGATTTTTGGGTTTTCCTTCCGATTTCTTCGTGTAAGCTTGGATTATCATTGGAATATGTTAAGTTATGGATTATCTACTTGGATAAATATATTCCTACGGATTTAATGGTTATTTTCGGAATTGTTTTCAAGAACCCTTGGGGTTGACTTCGGTTAATTGGGGATTTTCCGATTGATGTCGTTATAATCATGAATTATGGATTCCTAATTGATTATTGATATCCTTGAAGTGTTTTGTTAGTTCGAAATACTCATTTTGGTGTGGGTTTCGACATATTCGGGATTGGATATTTCCGAAGTTGTGCGGTCGGTTATGTATTCGTTGGAATGCCTATGAGTTTGTTTATCGTTGTTTCGACCCTTGGGTTAGTCGTGTTTTGTTGTTTGACACGTCTATTGAACGATTGTTGGTAATTATTGTTATTCAAGGTTGTTCGAGCGATCGGTATCTTGGTTAGGACGTTGTTCGTGGACGGACATTCTTCATCGGTATTGAGTAAGTTAAATCTTACTCGGTTAAAAGGATACTCATTCCTTTTGTTGTTGATTGCTCATAATCATAATTCATTCATCATAATATTAATCATTTTGAGACTTGTAAGTGTCGAATAATCATTTCATTCACGAGGAACGACGGTTCCAAATCTTTTCATTGGTTTATCAATCACGTCACTATTACTTTCATATCGGTGAGTCATCTTGGCCTTGTCTAATTATTATTCATTGGTTTTCATCATGGTCATTCTCGTTCATGTGACCTTCCGGTTCATATTGCGTGGCGGGTGTGGTGTGTGGAATTTTTAGTCGGGCACATGATGGTCATGTATCGGGTTCACCGATACATCGGACCGTGCACACGGTAACGCTTACCTCCGTGAGACTAATTAGGTACAAGGACGGGTGTGTCGGACATCTGCCTTGTACACTTGCACAGAGACATTACGGGCGTACTATGCTGCTCCTCTTCGGCGTAATTCATAATTAAGAATATTTCATCACTTGATTAATTCATGATTGTGTAATTTCAACTCTTGAGGATTGTTGTCTGTGTAATCGACCCCGTTGGGGATTTTATTTTCAGTCACGGCAAGGCAAAGGCACGGGAAGAGCATGTTGACGGCGGCGAGTCGAAGTGATACTAGTAGGGGGCCCCGGTCATTCCGTTTGTTCATCATTTGATTATTTCGTCATTTGTATTTTCCGCTGCAAATTCCGTTTGTAACGTTTATTTATTCAGGGTGGTGTATTTTATCTTCATATAAAATACACTAGTATTCGGTATTGTCCTGGTGTGTTGTACTTAAACTCCTCATCGGAGTGTTTGGTAATATAATGTGGTTCGGTACTACAATTATATTATTTAATTCATCATTTTCATTTGCCTGGTGGGTCCCAGTCGGGGATTCACGGCACTGTAATATCCGCCTAGTTTGGGGTGTTACACGAAATTTGTGATGTTTTGGATTTCAGTGATGTATTAATATTATCCATTTGGACACTTGTACTTTCGGTATTGAACCATAACTGTCATATTTTATTTCAAGTGATTTCACTAGTTGGTATTTATTATTGTTGTTTCATTTATTCAGCCTTGTAAATTCTTATGTAAAGGATTTACGACACTGTAATATTCCTGAATATATCGGGGGTGTTACAGAATATGGTATCGGAGCTAAGATTATGGATATCTTGGCCATTGGGTTAGAATAGGGGTCATTTATGTCTTTTGAGGTAACCGGCCGAGAATAACATCACTGTACTGCCTACGTCTTCGTGCAGGCGGTGGTTATAAGTTCCTAAACTCTATATCGTCTTTTACATGTTATATTTCTTTGTACTTGAGTATTTAAACGATATTGTTTCGTGTATATTGAGTATTTATGCTTACATTATGTTGAGAGGCGGACGTGGACGTGGTCGCGGTCGCGGACGCGGACGAAGGAATGCCGAAAGAGAAGCTTCGCCTTCTAATCAGGCCATCCACAGTTCAGGCGAGCCACAGAGATCTATCAATAACGAACCGGAACCTACTGTACGAGAGATCCTTCGTCAGGTGGTGAACCAGATAACTCAGTTCGCTCAGGTCGTGGACCAAATGCAGGTGGAGGTGGGATTACAGCAGGGAGATAGGCAGCAAGGGATCCCAGATATGGGAAATCGAGGTGACCAATGGCTGCAAGAGGTGGCAAAGATGCAACCACCCAAATTCGACGGTATTTCTAAGACTCCCACTTGGGACCATTGGTTGAAAGAACTGGAGAAAATCTTTGCCGGAATTAACTGCCCAGACGACCGGAGAGCCTCTATCGCTCAATACTTTCTGATAGGGAAAGCGTCCGAATGGTGGGAAGCCATCCGGCCTGTAGACCATGATGCTGATTGGACAGAGTTTAAATTAATGATGGAAGCTTAGTACTGCCCTCGTCATGTGAGGGAAGCCAATGTTTGGGAGTTTTTCTCCACTCAGCCTTCAGATGTGCCAGTATCTCAGGCAATTAAGACGTTTAACCAACAGCTGGCATTTGTTCGACATCTAGTCAGAACAGATGCTGAAATGATGATCCATTTTGACATGAGAATGAAACCAGAAATCCAGAGGTACATGTCTGGTTTTGAATGTACCACTCTCCGCCAATACCAGGATAAAGCATTGGCGTACGAAATCAAGGAAGCAGCAATAGAGAAATTTACGGAATCCAAGAAGGAGAAAGTCTCTGGTACTTTTACAGAGCACAAAAGCAGCCGGTCAGGTAACATGTATATTGCTGACTGGAAACCCACTAGTACTGTAATTCCTTGTATTGTTGCCAAAGGCACTACATATCAAAGCTGGCTATGGAATAAAAGGATGTCTCACATCAACTGTTAGGAATATGCCCTCGAATGCCACTAAGAGGATGAGAGAGTGAGAGCATTGTAATACCCATGATTTCCGTTCCTGTTATTTTGGATTTTTTTCGGATATTTCCCGGTTGCCGAGCGCTGACTCGACCACTGATTTTGGTGTTTATGGCCGGAAGTGGTGTTTTGTTGTATGTTGTTTTCATTTCGGATCAATAATATTGTCCGCGAGCGTTTTGTCGTGTTCGTTCTGTGGGTTTTCGGAAAATCGAGTCGAATCATGGTGGTCGGGCACTGGCCGGACGGTTGCAGGCACTGGACGGATGGTTGCGGGCACTGGCCGGATCGTTGATTATTGATGGTATGATGATAGGGTCAGGTTCCTTGTGAAGAACTCGAGTCGGAACTCTTCCGTTCGCCGTTTCCCGATCGGTTATGTTACCGTCGTTTCCGCCAGAGAATTGTGGGCGTTCGAGGTTTCCCGGTTGATCCATGTTCGTCGGAGTGTCCGGTATCAACTATCGAGGCAAGTATCTTGCCCATACATTACGTGTTTTGTGAATATAATGGTTGAAAATTGATGATATGTGCTAAATGAATGTTTACAACCTTTTCTCAAAAGAATCGGTATATTTACAATCATGGTTTTCTTAAAGGACGACTCTTGTGTTCGGGACTTAATCTGCTTATTTGACTATGTGTGTTAGTGTTGAGTATAAGATCTCCCTACTTTCGGGTGATGTCATTATGTGTGAATATGTCGTCGGTAAATTATGGTTAAATCCTTTTGTTAAGAATTGTGCGTGGAGTCATGTGGTTGTCGGTGGATATGTGAGTTGTGTGAAATTTGTTGTGTAGTTCGGTGTTGTTGACATAAGTGTGTTTCTTTGTGGATAGTACTAATTCTGGGTCGTGAGTATGTGTTGGATATTTGGCCATTCTAGCAAAATACCTCGACTATATATATTGTGATTGAATCTTGAGGATTGTGGTTTTGTAAATGAGAATTGATGAGAGTTGTAAGGTTGTTCTCGGGTACTCTCACTCGGGGATTGACTCGACGGGGTCACACGGGGACCTGGTGGCTTAGCGGCTGGACCGGGTCGCGAGGGTTACTTCGAGTGGGCATTCTCACATGGGGATTTCTCGACGGGGCACACAGGGACTTGGTGGCTTGAGGGCCGGACCGGGTCGCGAGAATTGACAGAGTGTTAGTACTGATGATTAATTGTGATATGTTCGGAGTATCACAATGCTTGGTGCTCTAGGTCGAGAGACATTATATATCGAGTCTTGGTGTTTGGCTAAAATGGCATAAAAATAATGTGTTATGTGTAATGTGTTTTTGGAAGTGAATTGAAGTGGATGAACGGGTCGTGGACCCTGTGTTTGGTGATCGAAATGATCGGGTCGTGGACCCTGTGTTTGGTGATCGGAATGATTGGGTCGTGGACCCCGTGTTTTGTTAACGGATTTGCATTTTGGAAAACGAACTTTGGGGCTGTGACCCTAAGTGGATTTCGATTAAGAACTTTTCAATCACAAATGTTTTCAAAACTCCCGAGATTTGCAAGTGTTTTCAAAGTGCTTTCTTGTTTTGTTTCTACTTTCAAGACTTGAACTATTTTTAATTAACAAAATATCTCGGGAAGTCTTTTGTTGTATTCTCGGAATGTGTTATGTATGGCTCGTATTTACACTTTATACTTATACAAGCAAAACAGTGGAGTTTTGCTAACCCCCGAGTATTCGGGGGGTGGATGTCTGTTTTTGCATCCAGGTACATGCAGGTTTGGGAGCAAAACATAGGATCAGTGCGAAGGATGATGGAAGGTGAATGATACTAATCACATGAAGGCCAGTTTTGGATGCAGTTAGTCGGAGTTCGTGTATGGTCTTTTCCGTTGTCGTACTTTTTGTTTGTGAGTGTATTTTACCCTTGCATGGGTATGAGTCGAGATAGAAATATGTATTTTTGACTTGTATGTTAGTGACGAAAGACCAAGTTGGTCTATTGATTTAGTATTTTATCATGTCGGTATGTAATGTATTGTGTTGTTTGGATGTCTATCCTGGTGGATGCTCATTGAGAGGGTCTGCGGCATGCAATATTCCCGGTTTGATTCTGGGGTTGTTACACTTATGGTATCGGAGCTTAGGTTGCGGAAACCTAGGCTGTCGGGTCCAGTCGGGTGTTGTCGTGTCTTGTTCTATCAGATTGTGCCTGTCTAAGTCGTGTCGCGATGCGTCGTCTGCGATGTCGGTCGTGATTAGTATCGAGGTGCAGCCATCATCTTCGCGCGACCTGTGGATGTATGTCTCCCTACTATATTGTGCCTTGTGATATACGAGCTTGTATGATTTTGTTTTATGATGTGGAGTTTAAAGGTGATTTGTGATTATGTGGCATATGTTGTTTGATCCTTGTATGATGCTAGAATGAAAGTGGTGCCAACGTATATGTAGATATACACACATCCTGATATAAGTCATTTTTACAAGAATAATGGCCTTGGTGTGGTTACACAAAGCAAAATTCATCAATGTGATATTTCAAACTTTACATGTTTTTGGGGAGACACGTAAATTTTGTTTTAAAACATTCTCCAAAGGGAGGAAAAAGTTTGATTTTCGTATGATGACCTCAAGGTCGAATTTTTTTTGAGAATTCAAACTACCGATATTTTATTTTCATCTTGTATTATAGGGTTTCAAAACACAATTTTTAAACTCAAATGAGGTCTACAAAATGTAATCAAGACGTGACTCTCGCTTTCAGCTTATCGGTTTTATGGTTGTTAGTCGAGAAATACGTGATGATGTTCTTGTTGTTCGGGCAGTGTTTCCAGTTTTAGATTAAAATAGTGATGTGAATGCTAAGTCATTCGGTATGAGTTAAGACAGTTCTCCTTATTAATAGACGAGATTTCCATTTTAGATGACAATTGTCTTTTGATGGTTGCTCATGAAGTGTTAAATCGATGGCTTTGAGATTCGAACATGTTGTTGTTTGTTTGTGACCATCGATTCTAGTAATGTCGTATATATGTTCGCGATCATGTTGCTGAGTTGGAGCAGCTAGCACACGCTGAGTGCGAGGCTAGCGCGCGCTAATGCAGCATGGATAGCGCACCCTAAATAATTGTTGTAGCGTGCGTTAGTTAGCTGGGACAGAGGCTAGAGAACCGCATTTCTTTTAACTATTAGGCCTAACCTTGGCAGTCGATCACCCGTAACTGTATTCTATGTGTGTTGTATAGTGATGACAACTGTTTTGTGTGTGAATGTGTTATGACTTTTCGTAAGAGCTTGGTGATAACTGATTGTGTTTGATGAATTGATAAATTTTGACTACTGTGTGTGTATTCGAAAACGCTTTCCTGAAAAATTTTATAAAGTTTTGACATTGCGAGTAAAATGGCGGCTTCGTATGAACTTTGGAAATTGTTTGAAATTTGCGAGCTGGCCTAGGATTCTAAAATAAAACCTCGATGGTATTGAAAGAGTTGTTTTAAAGTACCTTAAACATTTTGTAAAATGCTACCATCGTTAAATTCTTGCGTAAGTGTTGGGAGAATTTTTGAAAATGATTTTTAACGTACTATTGTATTTTCAAATAATTCGAGTACATGATTTTCAAAAAACCTTCACATCATAAAAATATTTTATTTCAAAAACCAATATGATTTTTATTTTCAAAAATATATAGTGAAAGATGAAAAATCTAACTCGATGTAAAGTTCAAACTCGGATTTGGAAATGTTAGAGTATGTAAGAATGGTTTGATGATCTTGCATGGTTAACTTGTTGGTTGTTAACGGTGATGATGATGCGTAGAGGCATGATGATTCTGATAACGCCGGTTACAAGGAATTATTATTTTGCAAATGATTTCAAATGAGACGGCTAAAGTATGTTGTTTACAAGTTTTGATGAAACAACCCGAGGTACCAAAAGTACTTTTAAAGGTTATTTTGAATAGCATACAAATCCAAGGATTTTCAAATGATATCATTTAAAAGGATACCTCGTGGATTTTCTTATCGAGTTATTATTAGTTACCTTATGTGATATGTCGTGCTGAGTTGGTACTTTAGTATAATATTTTGCGAAGTGGTGCAATCGTATTGAGTGAGAATCCTCTTAGTATGCCGAGGGACAGAGGACGCGGCCGTGACCGCGGTACAGTTGGTTATGGAGATTAGATGCGGGACCAAGAGGATATGGCCAGGAAGGTTGCTATTCAAGCACTTCGTTCTCGTTGTTTAGGTTTCGGGGACGAAACCTCTTTTAAAGGTGATATGATGTAATACCCACATTTTTTTTCTCGTTTCCGTTTCGTTCGACCGTATTGAGGCGATTGTGTTCGTTAATGCTTCTGACCTTGTATTGTTTCTCACCTTTGTCATTCGAGCGAGTTCTGATATTATTCTAAATTGATGTGTATATCGTTGTGATCCATCCAAGTTTGGATCGATTTCTTGAGAACCGTGTTCGAAATTAACACCTCGTGATTCCTACAAGTTTATTGATGTCTTGATTTGAGGTGTGAACTTCATAGTTGATCGTTGTTGTTCGATCATTGCTATTTGTTTGTCGTTGTACAATCATTATTGCTTGATCTCGTAATCGTGATTATTAAACATTTGGGCCACTTCGTAATTTCCATAAGTGTTGGAAATTGTCTTCGCATTTGGTCTTCCAAATCCTTGAGTTACTAGAATTTCATACCTTTCAGCATTGGAATCGTGATTTGATTTTTGTACTGCTCGGTTTTATCAACCGTAGTGATTCATGCTCGTTGATTTTCATAAGCATTCTTATGTGTTGAATCGAATCGTAGTAGCTTTATACTACATGGAGCCTGGTGTGTTGTCGAGAGTTGCCTTGCTTTTGTTTTCAGTTTCGGGACGAAACTTATTTTTAGGTGGGTAGAATGTAATACCCACAATTTCCGTTCCGGTTATTTTGGATTTTTTTTGGATATTTCCCGGTTGCCGAGCGCTGAAATTATTTTCTCGACAACTGATTTTAGTGTTTATGGCCATAAGTGGTGTTTTGTTGTATGTTGTTTTCATTTCAGATCGATAATATTGTCCGCGAGCGTTTTGTCGTGTTCGTTCCGTGGGTTTTCGGAAAATCGAGTCGTCAAATCATGGTGGTCGGGCACTGGCCGGACGGTTGCGGGCACTGGCCGGACGGGTGCGGCAGGACCCGGCGTAGCGCACGCTACGGCCGGATGGTAGCGCACGCTACGATCGGGAGGCAGCGCACGCTATGGCCGGTTAGCTGCGCGCGCTAGTCGGCCGAGACAGTAGGGGCAGAGAGGTTCTGGACTCGGGAGGATCGGCAGGTAGCGTACGCTACTGTCGGACACTGCGCACGCTATGGCCGGAAGGCTGCGCACGCTACCTGGCCGAGCGGTCTAGTCCAGGAAGTCTCTGGATTGCTGCCCGGGCCGACAGCGCATGTGTCCAGCGCATGATAGTGGTTCCCGTCCGAACATTCTCGACCATGACCGCCTGTTAGCGCACGCTAGCTCGGCAGCCTAGCGCACACTAGGCTGCACCAGTATAAATATGGCCGAGCAGTCCAGTTTCAGTCAGTTTTCCCATTTCTCTCTTTCTCTTCCGCGGCTGGATCCTTTGGGAACTTGAAGGCATGTTGTTATACAACTAATCCACGAAGCTTGGGAGCTCATATCATCGATTAATCACTCCATAACATCCTTCAATCCAGCGAATCAAGGTTAGTTTTCCTAAAATCCTAGTTTTGGGAAAATTGATTTCGCCCGCTTGATCCGTGATAACTTATATTTGTGATGGATTGATGATTATTAAGTCATATTATATCAATTTCCTTGTTGATCCATGGTTCGATTTCTAAAGATTCTTCGTTTTGTTGAGTTCCTAATCGGTGCCTTGAAGGTGTCCGGTGAAAATCCTTAGAGGGGGGTTTTGGGCGTTCTACGATTATTCTTCCTCATACGATCGTTGATTATTGACGGTATGACCCTATGGTCAGGTTCCTTGCGAAGAACTCGAGTCGAAACCCTTCCGTTCGCCGTTTCCCGATCGGTTATGTTACCGTCTTTTCCGCCGGAGAGTTGTGGGCGTTCGAGATTTCCCGGTTGAGCTATGTTCATCGGAGTGTCCGGTATCGACTATCGAGGCAAGTATCTTGCCCATACATTACGTGTTTTGTGAATATAATGGTTGAAAATTGACGATATGTGCTAAATGAATGTTTACAACCTTTTCTCAAAAGAATCGGTATATTTACAATCATGGTTTTCTTAAAGGACAACTCTTGTGTTCGGGACTTAATGTGCTTATTTGACTATGTGTGTTAGTGTTGAGTATAGGATCTCCCTACTTTCGGGTGATGTCATTATGTGTGAATATGTCGTCGGTAAATTATGGTTAAATTTTTTTGTTAAGAATTGTGCGTGGAGTCATGTGGTTGTCGGTGGATATGTGAGTTGTGTGAAATTTGTTGTGTAGTTCGGTGTTGTTGAGATAAGTGTGTTTCTTTGTGGATAGTATTAATTCTGGGTCGTGAGTATGTGTTGGATATTTGGCCATTCTAGCAAAATACCTCGACTATATATATTGTGATTGAATCTTGAGGATTGTGGTTTTGGAAATGAGAATTGATGAGAGTTGTAAGGTTGTTCTTGGGTACTCTCACTCGGGGATTGACTCGACGGGGTCACACGGGGACCTGGTGGCTTAGCGGCTGGACCGGGTCGCGAGGGTTACTTCGAGTGGGCATTCTCACCTGGGGATTGCTCGACGGGGCACACAGGGACTTGGTGGCTTGAGGGCCAGACCGGGTCGCGAGAATTACCAGAGTGTTAGTACTGATGATTAATTGTGATATGTCCGTAGTATCACAATGCTTGGTGCTCGAGGTCGAGAGACATTATATATCGAGTCTTGGTGTTTGGCTAAAATGGCATAAAAATAATGTGTTATGTGTAATGTGTTTTTGGAAGTGAATTGAAGTGAATGAACGGGTCGTGGACCCTGTGTTTGGTGATCGAAATGATCGGGTCGTGGACCCTGTGTTTGGTGATCGGAATGATTGGGTCATGGACCCCATGTTTTGTTAACGGATTTGCATTTTGGAAACTGAACTTTGGGGCTGTGACCCTAAGTGGCTTTCGATTAAGAACTTTTCAATCACAAATGTTTTCAAAACTCCCGAGATTTGGAAGTGTTTTCAAAGTGCTTTCTTGTTTTGTTTCTACTTTCAAGACTTGAACTATTTTTAATTAACAAAATACCTCGGGAAGTCTTTTGTTGTATTCTCGGAATGTGTTATGTATGGCTCGTATTTACACTTTATACTTATACTAGCAAAATAGTGGAGTTTTGCTAACCCCCGAGTATTCGAGGGGTGGATGTCTGTTTTTGCATCCAGGTACATGCAGGTTTGGGAGCAAAATATAGGATCGGTGTGAAGGATGATGGAAGGTGAATGATACTAATCACATGAAGGCCAGTTTTGGATGCAGTTAGTCGGAGTTCGTGTATGGTCTTTTCCGTTGTCGTACTTTTTGTTTTTGAGTGTATTTTACCCTTGCATGGGTATGAGTCGAGACAGAAATGTGTATTTTTGACTTGTATGTTAGTGATGAAAGACCAAGTTGGTCTATTGATTTAGTATTTTATCATGTCGGTATGTAATGTATTGTGTTGTTTGGATGTCTAGCCTGGTGGATCCTCATGGAGAGGGTCTGCGGTGTGTAATATTCCCGGTTTGATTCTGGGGGTGTTAAACTTATGGTATCGGAGCTTAGGTTGCGGAAACCTAGGCTGTCGGGTCCAGTCGGGTGTTGTCGTGTCTTGTTCTATCATATTGTGCCTGTCTAAGTCATGTCGCGACGCGTCGTCTACGATGTCGATCGTGATTAGTATCGAGGTGCAGCCATCATCTTCGCACAACCTGTGGATGTAAGTCTCCCTACTATATTGTGCCTTGTGATATACGAGCTTGTATGATTTTGTGTTATGATGTGGAGTTTAAAGGTGATTTGTGATTATGTGGCCTATGTTGTTTGATCCTTGTATGATGCTAGAATGAAAGTGGTGCCAACGTTTATGTAGATATATACACATCCTGATATAAGTCATTTTTACAAGAATAATGGCCTTGGTGTGGTTACGCAAAGAAAAATTCATCAATGTGATATTTCAAAACTTTACATGTTTTTGGGGAGACACGTAAATTTTGTTTTAAAACATCCTCCAAATGGAGGAAAAAGTTTGATTTTCGTATGATGACCTCAAGGTCGAAATTTTTTTGAGAATTCAAACTACCGATATTTTATTTTCATCTTGTATTATAAGGTTTCAAAACACAATTTTTAAACTCAAGTGAGGTCTACAAAATGTAATCAAGACGTGACTCTCGCTTTCAACTTATCGGTTTTATGGTTGTTAGTCGAGAAATACATGGTGATGTTCTTGTTGTTCGGGTAGTGTTGCCAGTTTTAGATTAAAATAGTAATGTGAATGCTAAGTCATTCGGTATGAGTTAAGACAGTTCTCCTTATTAATAGACGAGATTTCCATTTTAGATGACAATTGTCTTTTGATGGTTGCTCATGAAGTGTTAAATCGATGGCTTTGAGATTCGAACATGTTGTTGTTTATTTGTGACCATCGATTCTAGTAATGTCGTATATATGTTCGCGATCATATTGCTGAGTTGGAGCAGCTAGCGCACGCTGAGTGCGAGGCTAGCGCGCGCTAATGCAGCATGAATAGCGCACCCTAAATAATTGTTATAGCGCGCGTTAGTTAGCTGGGATAGAGGCTAGAGAACCGCATTTCTTTTAACTGTTAGGCCTAACCTTGGCAATCGATCACCCGTAACTGTATTCTATGTGTGTTGTATAGTGATGACAACTATTTTGTGTGTGAATGTGTTATGACTTTTTGTAAGAGCTTGGTGATAACTGATTGTGTTTGATGAATTGATAAATTATGACTGATGTGTGTGTATTCGAAAACGCTTTCCTGAAAATTTTTATAAAGTTTTGACATTGCGAGTAAAATGGCGGCTTCGTATGAACTTTGGAAATTGTTTGAAATTTGCGAGCTGGCCTAGGATTCTAAAATAAAACCTCGACGGTATTAAAAGAGTTGTTTTAAAGTACCTTGAACATTTTGTAAAATGCTACCGTCGTTGAATTCTTGCATAAGTGTTGGGAGAATTTTTGAAAATGATTTTTAATGTAATATTGTATTTTCAAATAATTCGAGTACATGATTTTCAAAAATCTTTCACATCATAAAAATATTTTATTTTAAAAACCAATATGATTTTTATTTTTAAAAATATATAGTGAAAGATGAAAAATCTGACTCGATGTAAAGTTCAAACTCGGATTTGGAAATGTTAGAGTATGTAAGAATGGTTTGATGATCTTGCATGGTTAACTTGTTGGTTGTTAACGGTGATGATGATGCGTAGAGGCATGATGATTCTGATAACGCCGGTTACAAGGAATTATTATTTTGTAAATGATTTCAAATGAGACGGTTAAAGTATGTTGTTTACAAGTTTTGATGAAACAACCCGAGATACCAAAAGTACTTTTAAAGGTTATTTTGAATAGCATACAAATCCAAGGATTTTCAAATGATATCATTTAAAAGGATACCTCGTGGATTTTCTTATCGAGTTATTATTAGTTACCTTATGTGATATGTCGTGCTGAGTTGGTACTTTAGTATAATAATTTACGAAGTGGTGCAATCGTATTGAGTGAGAATCCTCTTAGTATGCCGAGGGACAGAGGACGCGGCCGTGACCGCGGTACAGTTGGTTATGGAGATTAGATGCGGGACCAAGAGGATATGGCCGGGAAGGTTGCTATTCAAGCACTTCGTTCTCGTTGTTTAGGTTTCGGGGACGAAACCTCTTTTAAAGGTGATATGATGTAATACCCACATTTTTTTTCTTCTCGTTTCCGTTTCGTTCGACCGTATTGAGGCGATTGTGTTCGTTAATGCTTCTGACCTTGTATTGTTTCTCACCTTTGTCATTCGAGCGAGTTCTGATATTATTCTAAATTGATGTGTATATCGTTGTGATCCATCCAAGTTTGGATCGATTTCTTGAGAACCGTGTTCGAAATTAACACCTCGTGATTCCTACAAGTTTATTGATGTCTTGATTTGAGGTGTGAACTTCATAGTTGATCGTTGTTGTTCGATCATTGCTATTTGTTTGTCGTTGTACAATCATTATTGCTTGATCTCGTAATCGTGATTATTAAACATTTGGGCCACTTCGTAATTTCCATAAGTGTTGGGAAATTGTCTTCGCATTTGGTCTTTCAAATCCTTGAGTTACTAGAATTTCATACCTTTCAGCGTTGGAATCGTGATTTGATTTTTGTACTGCTCGGTTTTATCAACCGTAGTGATTCATGCTCGTTGCTTTTCATAAGCATTCTTGTGTGTTGAATCGGATCGTAGTAGCTTTATACTACATGGAGCCTGGTGTGTTGTCGAGAGTCGCCTTGCTTTTGTTTTCAGTTTCGGGATGAAACTTATTTTTAGGGGGGTAGAATGTAATACCCACGATTTCCGTTCCGGTTATTTTGGATTTTTTACGGATATTTCCCGGTTGCCGAGCGCTGAAATTATTTTCTCGACAACTGATTTTGGTGTTTATGGCCGGAAGTGGTGTTTTGTTGTATGTTGTTTTCATTTCGGATCGATAATATTGTCCGCGAGCGTTTTGTCGTGTTCGTTCCGTGGGTTTTCGGAAAATCGAGTCGTCAAATCATGGTGGTCGGGCACTGGCCGGATGGGTGCGGCAGGACCCGGCGTAGCGCACGCTACGGCCGGAAGGTAGCGCACGATACGGCCGGGAGGCAGCGCACGCTATGTCCGGTTAGCTGCGCGCGCTAGTCGGCCGAGACAGTAGAGGCAGAGAGGTTCTGGACTCGGGAGGATCGGCAGGTAGCGCACGCTACTGTCGGACACTGCGCACGCTACGGCCGGAAGGCTGCGCACGCTACCTGGTCGAGCGGTCTAGTCCAGGAAGTCTCTGGATTGCAGCCCGGGCCGACAGTGCACGTGTCCAGCGCATGAGAGCGGGTCCCGGCCGAACATTCTCGACCATGACCGCCCGTTAGCACACGCTAGCTCGGCAGCCTAGCGTGTAGCGACCACTTTTCTAAAAATAATTCTTCTAATTTTAAGAAGAATAAATTAAAATTTTGCAGCGGAAATACATTTTATAAAGACAAACTTAATAATCGCAAGTAATAATCCCAAGTCAGCATTAAATAAAAACATACTTTGACGTGAATGTAAAACAAGTCGAACCCTTGTTCGTAAAATATAGTTTGAGATAAATAACATTAAATAAATAAATAAATAACTCATGAAGACTAATCATCCCACACTCATGCCCATGCCACATCGAGCTCCTCAACCTGAAAGGGGGTAAAAATGGGGTGAGCTTCCAACTCGCTCAGTGTGGAGAGTACGCAATATGTCTACGTTAATTACTAAATATATTAGCAAGTATAAACAACATGACTGATAAATTCTGAAGCCCGTCGGCTAGCCCGAAGGCTTTATGCACAATTAAGTGCTTCTGACTGATTTGCACATTTAAGTGCTTCACCGATTGCACATTTAAGTGCTTCGATCAAGTTGCACATTTAAGTGCTTCGATCGATTTCACGTGCACATACGAGACAATATATAAAGCAATTAAAATAAACAAAAGCGTAATAAATCCCCACACCTGGATAAAATGCAGTTCTTGAACTTGAATGTGATGAGATGCTTGACTCGACAATTCTAGGCCCATAAATTCTTGTTATTATCTACAGATAATAATAGTTTATTATTAATATAATACTATAATTGAAAATAATCTACAAGACATAAATTGAATTGAATATTAATATTATTAGAGAAATCTACGTATTTAATGGCTCGGATAAATAAGGCTGAATTTTAATTATTGAAAAGCTGATTGAAGTAAAATTGAAGGAATTAAATATTTAAGGACTGAAATGGTGTAAGGACAGATCGGGCCGTTACTAAATGGGACTGGATTAAAAAGGCTGAAAAAAATCTGGGGTCACTATTAAAAATATGATTGGTCTGAAATAATGAAATGGGCTAAAAGAATTCAAGCTTAAAAATTAATTGGGCCCGAGGAGGGCATTGGCCAAATTGAAAGAAATGTAAAATTAGCTATCTCAACCTCATCGTCCCATTACTGAAACATTTTTTTTCTTTCTGCCCTGACTCTCTCTCTCTCTCTCTCTCTCTCTCTCTCTCTCTCTCTCTCTCTCTACTCACACACAATTCTCACGGCGGAACTCGATTCCAAACAACCATGATGATGCAACCCCTCCTAAATCAGAGTAGCGACCAGGTTCAACCCGAATCAAGGACCTAATTTGGGAGGTTCGATTGAGATTTGTGTCTCGTGTAGACTCGCCGCGGAATTGAGTGGCGGTGGTGCGACTGGAAACGGCAGAAAGTGGGGCGGCGGCGGCAGGCAAGAAGATGAGGACTGGAGTTTGTCGCGGCCGAGGAAATTTTCAGGTGTGTTTCTTCTTCACTGACTTTGATTATAAAGATGGTTTGGGTTTCGATTTAAATTTTGGTTTCAGATTTTGGGTTTTCTAAAATCTCATGATGTGTGTGTGAGTGTGTGTTTTGTTGGGGAATTCGAGAGAATTGAACAGAATAAAAGATTACCTACGGATTGTGCTCTGGTGGTGTTAGAATTTGTTGTGTAATTTGTGAAATGATGTTTTGCTGCAACTGTGTATTTTTTTTTGTGTGTGTGAGATTTCTGGTGTAGAATGTTTTCGGATGACGGGAATGTATGCTGTTGGATTTATATGATGATTTGATATGGAAATATTTGCTGAAAAATGATATGAAATCTCATTTTGATTTGCTGAGAGTGTGGTATTTAAGTAGAAAAATTTCAACCAACTCTTCCACATGATGCCCACTACTTCCACTAACGTGGATGTGAGAATGTGCAGAAAACTTCTCCCTTGTTCTGATCGTGTGTGTGTGGGAGAGGATGTTGGGCTTGGATGAAAATTAATAGGATAATTATTGTTAATGGATTGGGCTTGGTAAATAATTGTAGGAGTTGGACTTATAATATTTGGGTTGAATATTATAATGGGTATGGATTAGGCCGGCCCAAAGTGAATGGATTAAAATTTTAAGATGGACTTGTGGAATCTTAAGGGTAACGATTTATATCGCTTAAAATTTGACTCGGGCCTAGAAATGACGAGATGAGACACAATGAAATAAAGTGACGAGAGTTGATATGACATGAAATGAGATAATGAATTAATTAATTTGACATGCGTCAAAATAAAATGAAATGAAATGAATTTGCATGATCATGAGAATGAGATGAATTAAATGACAAAATTATTCGGGCATTAATTTAATAAAATTGAACATGTTTTCTATAATTCACAATAAATGTATATGCGAAATCGGGGCGTTACATAGCGCACACTAGGCTGCACCAGTATAAATATGGCCGAGCGGTCCAGTTTCAGTCAGTTTTCCCATTTCTCTCTTTCTCTTCCGCGGCTGGATCCTTGGGGAACTTGAACGCATGTTGCTATACAACTAATCCACGAAGTTTGGGAGCTCATATCATCTATTAATCACTCTATAACATCCTTCAATCCAGCGAATCAAGGTTAGTTTTCCTAAAATCCTAGTTTTGGGAAAATTGGGGGTTTTGCTTGATTTCGCCCGTTTGATTCGTGATAACTTATATTTGTGATGGATTGATGATTATTAAGTCATATTATATCAATTTCCTTGTTGATCCATGGTTCGATTGCTAAATATTCTTCGTTTTGTTGAGTTCCTAATTGGTGCCTTGAAGGTATCCGGTGAAAATCCTTAGAGGGGGGTTTTGGGCGTTCTATGATTATTCTTCCTCGTACGATCGTTGATTATTGACGGTATGATGTTAGGGTCAGGTTCCTTGCGAAGAACTCGAGTCGGAACCCTTCCGTTCGCCGTTTCCCGATCGGTTAGTTACCGTCGTTTCCGCCGGAGAGTTGTGGGCGTTCGAGATTTCCCGGTTGAGCTATGTTCGTTGGAGTATCCGGTATCGACTATCGAAGCAAGTATCTTGCCCATACATTACGTGTTTTGTGAATATAATGGTTGAAAATTTACGATATGTGCTAAATGAATGTTTACAACCTTTTCTCAAAAGAATCGGTATATTTACAATCATGGTTTTCTTGAAGGACGACTTTTGTGTTCGGGACTTAATGTGCTTATTTGACTATGTGTGTTAGTGTTGAGTATAGGATCTCCCTACTTTCGGGTGATGTCATTATGTGTGAATATGTCGTCGGTAATTTATGGTTAAATCCTTTTGTTAAGAATTGTGCGTGGAGTCATGTGGTTGTCGGTGGATATGTGAGTTGTGTGATATTGGTTGTGTAGTTCGGTGTTTTTGAGATAAGTGTGTTTCTTTGTGGATAGTATTAATTCTGGGTCGTGAGTACGTGTTGGATATTTGGCCATTCTAGCAAAATACCTCGACTATATATATTGTGATTGACTCTTGAGGATTGTGGTTTTGGAAATGAGAATTGATGAGAGTTGTAAGGTTGTTCTCGGGTACTCTCACTTGGGGATTAACTCGACAGGGTCACACGGGGACCTGGTGGCTTAGCGGCTGGACCGGGTCGCGAGGGTTACTTCGAGTGGGCATTCTCACCTGGGGATTGCTCGACGGGGCACACAGGGACTTGGTGGCTTGAAGGCCGGACCGGGTCGCGAGAATTGCCAGAGTGTTTGTACTGGTGATTAATTGTGATATGTACAGAGTATCACAATGCTTGGTGCTCGAGGTCGAGTGACATTATATATCGAGTCTTGGTGTTTGGCTAAAATGGCATAAAAATAATGTGTTATGTGTAATGTGTTTTTGGAAGTGAATTAAAGTGGATGAACGGGTCGTGGACCCTGTGTTTGGTGATCGAAATGATCGGGTCGTGGACCCTGTGTTTTGTGATTGGAATGATCGGGTCGTGGACCCCGTGTTTTGTTAACGGATTTGCATTTTGGAAAATGAACTTTGGGGCTGTGACCCTAAGTGGCTTTCGATTAAGAACTTTTCAATCACAAATGTTTTCAAAACTCCCGA
The DNA here is from genome assembly GCA_033398695.1 of Orobanche coerulescens. Classification (NCBI taxonomy): domain Eukaryota; kingdom Viridiplantae; phylum Streptophyta; class Magnoliopsida; order Lamiales; family Orobanchaceae; genus Orobanche; species Orobanche coerulescens. The sequence continues at coordinate 75,019,957 of CM065808.1, read as the reverse complement.
GATTTGGAAGTGTTTTCAAAGTGCTTTCTTGTTTTATTTCTACTTTCAAGACTTTAACTATTTTTAATTAACAAAATATCTCGGGAAGTCTTTTGTTGTATTCTCGGAATCTGTTATGTATGGCTCGTATTTGCACTTTATACTTGTACTAGCAAAACGGTGGAGTTTTGCTAACCCCCAAGTATTCGGGGGGTGGATGTCTGTTTTTGCATCCAGGTACATGCAGGTTTGGGAGCAAAACACAGGATCGGTGCAAAGGATGATGGAAGGTGAATGATACTAATCATATGAAGGCCAGTTTTGGATGCAGTTAGTCGGAGTTCGTGTATGGTCTTTTCCGTTGTCGTACTTTTTGTTTGTGAGTGTATTTTACCCTTGCATGGGTATGAGTCGAGACATAAATGTGTATTTTTGACTTGTATGTTAGTGACGAAAGACCAAGTTGGTCCATTGATTTAGTATTTTATCATGTCAGTATGTAATGTATTGTGTTGTTTGGATGTCTAGCCTAGTGGATCCTCATGGAAAGGGGCTACGGCGTGTAATATTCCCGGTTTGATTCTGGGGGTGTTACAAGCATTGTATTGTAATTATGAATATTAAATAAGACATTTATTAATTTTATATTATTGTATATCATAAGCATTGTGATTTGGTATATAAAATAACAGTCCTTGCATTTCAGAGCAAACATTCCACTCCTTATGGAGATAATGAGATAAGCACTGGAAGTGTTTCGGGCTCAAATGCTTAATTGGTTTGCAAGTCGATAAAACTTAACTGGGCAGTAAGTTTAGACAAGGCTTGTATAATGTGTACCTAACATGTAGATTGCCTGTCTTCACTAAGGATTAGTGGGAGCACACGTTATAGGTATGCTAATGGGATTATTATACTCGAACATGAATCACCTCTACTCGGTCACGTGGATATCACTCAAGGATTGTCAATGACTGAATATAAAGGTTGTGATAGGTATGCGTGGACCTTTGACTTGAGGTTTCAGTAGGAGATATGCTTGTGACATTAAGTTAGTCATTAGAGTAGTTCGATCCAATCACCGGTTAGTGCGGTCAACCTCGAAATACAACTTAGTGGAAAAGTAGCAGTCTCTATTGAATACCAAGATAGGATTCTTTCTCTTGTAAGTGAGCACGTAAATGTCCTACACGGTTAATGGTAAATGAGATCATAAGTCTTTGGCCAAAGCATTTAGAGTTAGTTGTATTTGATACACGAAAGCTCGGTGATCTCGTTTAGCATTAACAAATGCATAGTGTCAAGTTACAATAGGATTTGACTCTACCGTGACCCTAATACTTGACCGGGACATTTGATTGAAGGGTTTATACGTATATACTATTAACGACGTAATGGTTTTGTAATGATCCGATCATTCGTTCTTAGTTGGGTTATGGTACGGAGCACTAGACTGGCTAAGTTTTACCCATACTCCTTGGTTCCTCCCATTGCCGACTAAGACGGACCTATGGAGTCGCACACAAGGATATTTTGATGGATAAAATATGTATTTATTATATCTTCATGAATATTGGATATTGGATATCTAATTTGATTTGTTTGATAAATCACAGCGATCTTGTGAACTGAAATTAATTACTGGGTGATTAATTTAATTCATAAATAATTGTTTCTTAGAAATATATTATTATAATTTTGATTTGATAAAATTAATTAATTAAGTATAAGTACATTTTGAGATAAAACGAAGTGTACTTAACGGACTAGACACACGAATATTCGGTACACGAACTGAGTGGCTCGACTCGTTTTCTCACCAACCAAGTAGGTCACCCCCTTCCCCACTTTTTGGGGGGTTTTCTTTTATCATGTGGTGTGTGTGGTGTGTTAGAATTATTTAATGGGTTGAGGACAAATAGATGAGATATCTAAATCTCATTATTTGATCTCACCATGATTATATAATGAGGATGTCTTTCATATCATGTAAAGACTTGAAAAACACACATACACACACTTCATGAACACCCGTGAGTTCTTGTGAAGAAGGGAGAAGAATTTTTTTCATTTTTTTTGTTCATCTTAGAGAGAAAGAAAAAGGAATAAGAGAAGTGAAGAAAAATACCATATCAATTCCTAGTTGTGTTCTTCAATTGATATATAATTTTTCTGATCAACATCTGATGCGTGTCAACGTAGAGACACTCAGCATATTCAATGTTTGATCATTCATCAATTTTGAACGAATTGGATTCGTGTACGTGTTGGTGACCGAAAAAAGCTTGACTCGAATTTTTCCTTCAAGATGATATTATCAAATGTCTACGAGGGTATGACTTCTTAATTTTATCTTCATCAATTTTTATTCGTTTATACGATGCTTGATCGATCTGTTTTAGGGGTTTGGTTTTTATCTGGTTGGACTGGTTATTTTCCACTGCGTAACTCGATTTTAATCACCGAATCCCAACAATGGTATCAGAGCGAGATCTATGCGATCGTATATTCAATATTTGCATTTGGAATACTTGGTTATTTTTCTTTTGATTTAGAATCATAATTTTTAATTGTTAATATTTAATTGTTCATCAAAAAATTATTTTTCATGATTTTATGTTTTAATATAAATCTATTTTTTTTGAAAAACTGATTTAAATGTGTAATATCAAAATTAAAAAAATATTATTTGTGGATTGAGGATGAAAAGACGAGCCGGAAAAATGGCGGACTTGATTTCGGGTCAGCTCGGATCGCCCGACAAAGAAGTCGCCGAGGGCAAAGGGCCAGCCGTCGAGCAACATGCTGGTCTGTTCGGCCAAGGTTGGGCAGCTCCTGCCGGGCCGCGGGCTTGGCCCGGGGCTTGTATATTCCGACTTTGTTTTTATATTTCGTTCGATAAATTAATTTCCCGCAAATTAAATTAGATTTAATTTGACTAAAATATAATTATGATAATTTTATTTTTTAACGGTTGTGTGAATTAATTGGATTAATTCTAATAGATATATTAATTTATATTAATTGGATCAATATTTAGATCAATTATTTTTGCCATTTATTTTATTTAATGTAATGGTTGCATTGTTATTTGAATGGTGATGTAGTTCATGGACTTAATTTATTGGATCTTTATTCGATGGGGTTGTATGGCTGTTTTGAGCTAATTTGTTTTTTTAGTAAATTTATATAGGATGCAAATTTTAATTTATGTAATAAATTAGCTATGACGAAGAGTCGAGGACAAACCGCCATGATGACGAAGATTCAAGACTTGTAACTAGATTACTTGTATTTTTATCGAGTCGATGATGACTCGGTACTTAGGAACGGTCCATGAACCGCATGTTATTAGATTTAGGTTGTGTATGTTTTTATATTCTATGAAAAACAAACAAACTGACAAGCCGTGCTTATAAACGGATTAATGTGCAAAGTGTAACATATAATCGCGTTAAACTCTCACTTACAAACGCTAAGTTATAAAGGTTACGAGGTTTCCTACCCTCCGTCAAACTCATGGAAAATTGCAATCTAAACCGAAATATTATTCTTCCGAGTATGTCGGGGTAATATTTTTGGGTAAGGTTGATAAATTCCTAGAGTGCGTTAGATGTTTTTGGTTGTGACAAATCAAACCACTAGAAACTATATGGGTTTCCGGGTGAGATTTAATTGTCAGACTAAAAGAGTTGACGGTTTAAACTTAGATAGTTCAGTGAGCTATAAAAACTGTATGAGTTTAAGATCGAATCATCTATTGGATGGGTAGATGTTAGACACCACTTTATAAAGAATGATAGAATATAAACCGAATGAGTTGCCCTCTATTAAACTTTGTAAAGAACTCGATCACCACTATGAAGTCTACCGTGACTTTCGAATCTCACGTGGGAGTGTGTAAATGCCGATAAAATAGTGGGATCCGATTTAATGAATAAAGAAAGTCCTTAAATTCTTTACTCAGATCATAATTAAACAATCACTAATGAATCTTAATTATTCTCTGCAGTTAACAAACATCTCTCAAAATGACGATGAACCCACTCGCAATATTGCTTGAAAAGAACACTCTGACTGGTCCGAACTATGTGGACTGGCTTCGGAACTTGAGGATTGTCCTCACTATGGAAATGTTGGGATACGTCTTAGTGGCGGACATCCCAGCGGCTCCTGCAAGAACCCGAGCCAATCAGGAAGAAATCGATGCCCATGAGAAATGGGTAAAAGACAGCGTAAGAGTGCGCGAGTACTTGTTAGGCTCCATGACTAATGAGCTTCAACGTGCCCATGAAAACATGATGTCTTCGAGAGACATCTTAGTGCACCTAGCTGAGCTCTATGGAGAGCATAGTTGAACTGCTAGATATGAGATGTCGAAGCAATTATTCGGTGCCAGGATGAAGGAAGGAGAGAGAGTTGGGGACTATGTCCTCAAGATGATCTCGATGATTGAGAGATTAGAAGCTCTTGATTTTCAGATGCATGCATCTCTTCAAACTAACCTTGTCCTGCAGTCACTTCCTGACTCCTTTTCCCAACATGAACTTCAACTGCAATGCGATTGCGTGTAGCTTACCTGGACTAATGAAACTGACGACTGTCCAGTCTCAGATGAAGACAGAGCGAACAGAAGCTGCACTTGTGATTTCTTATAGGACTTGGAAGTCTATGGATAATAAGAAAAAGAAAAAAAAGTAGCTAGGTCCAATAGCCAAGATCGATAAGGGAAAGGGCAAAGCCCCAATGGTTCAAAAGAGTAAAGGGGCCAAGAAAACGGACATATGCCTCAACTGCAGTGAGCTAGGCCAATGGAGGAGGTACTGTCAAAACTTGACCGAAATGCGTCTTAAGGTACGGAACTACTGTCTTTGGAAACAAATTATTTTGTAACTGTATATTCTACTTCTTGGACACTTGATTCTGGTGAGAGTTCTCACATTTGTACAATGAATCGGGATCTAGAGCGAAGTACGAAGCTGGATTCAAGAGAGGTGATGGCCACCGTCAGAAGTGGACATAGTGTCGAGGCTTCTGATATTGGATCCCTTATGTTGAATTTAGAATCTGGTTTTATTCTTACATTAGATGATGTACTTGTTTTGCCTAAGGGGCATAAAAATATTGTATCAATTCCGGTCATGGACCCAAAGGGATTTCACTTATTTATTGGAGATGGATCCTGTCGAATTTATTTTAGAAATAAATTGGTTGGTACTGCTACATCATTAAATGGTTTATACCATTTGAATCTAAACAATAAAACAACTATGAACACTATAAATAGGAAGTGTGGTGGGGATTAAACAAACCAAGCACTTAAGTGGCATCTTAGACTTACCCCATAAATTATCCTGGCATCGTGCTAACAAGCACGAACCTCGGAGTCTCCTCGAGACATACCCAATTTGGATAACCCTATGGTAAAACTCGACCCGTATTAACAAGGACGGATCCCAGAGGTCTCAATGAACCCTACCCGGTAGAACATCACTTATAAACGATCACGTACCACGAGGAGATATACTTCTCGAACAATACCGAGTAATACCACCTCCTTACAAAGGGGTCAATAAATATTACAAACACAACATTTGCGCACTCATCAAACGAATACACATTCGAGCATACAACCCTTAACAAGGGAAAAGGGCTTTCATAATCACATAGCACGAAGGCAATATATTCCAATTCGCAACCACAATACACATATCCGTAGAACTCATTTATTCACAAAGCACTCGAGCATTTTGAAAGAAGCCGTTAATGGGACTATATCAATCCTCTTGAAAGTTCGTTATGAGTACTCCAAGTAAACACACATAGTCGATTATCAATTATTACATCTACGAAACACGAAATGTATGGGCAAGATACTTGCCTCAATAATCGCCACCGAAAACTCCGACGAACGCGGCTCGACCAGAAATCTCGAACACCTACAACTTCTGCAAGACACAATAAAAACACGATCATAACGAGGATCAAGACCAATAAAAATGGAAATCGCCTCAAACCAACGAAGGAAAACTCATATGAACATTTAATCGAACATTAAATGTTCACGGTTCTCAAGAACACTAAAATCATCAATTGGGTCGAGCGAATTGAAGATATGGATATACAATCCATAGAACATGCTTAAAAACATCTTTTAACACCAATCGATTCATCAAAATTGGATTGAATATGAAATCAAGAACAAATCTCCAAAAAGTCAACTCTAGAGAAATCAAGAAAAATACCTCGATCCGACGAAGAACAATGGATTAGATGATGTTATAATCACCTAGAATGCTCTAAAACACCTTTGAATAGAATAAAATCGACCAAGATCACGAACCCTAGTTGCCCTTGACTCACACCCGCGGAGAGAATAGGAAAGAAGGTAAAATGAACATGACTGCGGTCCATTTTATATATTGGACAGCTTAGCGTGCGCTAATCACCAAGCATTAGCGTGCGTTATTGAAGCAACATTCTGCCCAAAAGCACAGTTAGAGTGCGCTAATCACGAATATTAGCATGTGCTAACGAGTCCCAATTTCAGTCCAGTAGCTTCTGGACTGCCCCAGAACTACCAGTTAGCGTGCGCTACTCTCACTGTAGTATGCGCCAACTGCTGCACCTTAGCGCGCGCTATGGAGCTGCATAGCGTGTGCTGACGAACTCCCTAGTCGAACATAGTAGCTTCTGGACTGTCTCGGCCTATCCAGGTAGCATGCGCTACGTGCCATAATAACGTGCGCTATCACCAAGTATTAGCACGCGCTACACTACTACAATTAGCGTGCACTATGCCTACTACAAAGGCAGCAGGATAGTTCTGGAAATTCAACACAAAACAGTACATCATACCATACAAAATGTAGGGAAAATTTCTAAATAATCATCAACGGACAAATAATTTAAAGTAACCGGAAATGAAAATCTCAGGTATTACATTCTACCCTCCTTAAAAGGGAGTCTCGTCCCCGAAACTTAAAACACGAAAACAAGGCAACAACATAGCAACAACTGACAGATAACATCTCTCAAGGATTTCAAAGGGTCGATCCTGATATCAGTGTTGAAGTCCGGGTCTTAGAAGACTCGCCAACTAACTCGCAAAACTGGATTTTGTGCCCCTCAAGCCCACACTTGTAACTCGTTACTGGCGGGGAAGGACAATGTGCACGAACATGACCCGGCACATTAGAGTTGAAACATATCCTGGCCCAGGAGTCGAAGCTGATGACTTAGAACTCTCGGTTCCACTCGTCTAGCGATGGAGCTTCACGGCAGAAAGACCACGGTGTTGTAGTTTAGAAACTCTAACTCCTGAACTGATAGGAAAATCATCAACTGTCTTTTACTTCTTCGACTCGGGCATATGCTCAGTCGATGATGAGTATAGTTCGTAGGCTAATGCTTGACTCTGATATACTTTCTACATAGTACAAGTGAATCCCGCCATATACTGATGAATCTCCGGCTTCATCTGCATGTCAAAGTGAAGGATCTTATCTTCCTCTTTACTCACCTGTTCCCGCACATAGCTGAGTTGTTTGCTATAATCGATGATAGCTTGAGACACCGGTACATCTAGTGCTTTGGCCAAATAAAAATCACGAATTCTCTACTCTCTGATCGGTTCCGGACAAAACTCGGCTTCTATTAATTCATGGAATTCTGTCCACGTGACAACACGATCCCAATGCTTAACAACCTCCCACCAGTTAGCGGCATCTCTATCAAGAAGGTACTGAGCGATAGGTACTTTCCATTCTTCGAGCTAATCAACTATCTCGAATATCTTTCCCAACTGGAAAAGCCAACCATCCCATCCCAATGCATCCTTGGCATCAGCGAAACGAGGGGGATTCATACGAACCACTTCTCGTAGCCATTGGTTTGCGCCGACATTTTGGGTCACATCTGTGTTACGTTGAACCGCCTGGGACAACTGAGTCATCTGTGTCGCTACTTGTTTCAATATAGTAGCAACACCAATGTCAATGCCATTCCCGAAAATATTCTCTTGGTCCCGCATCTGATCTCCATGACCACCTGTACCACGGTCACGAACACGACCTCTTCCCCTCGGCATACTGAGCAGATACCCACTCAACACGATGAAACACAACATCGCAAAACAACATACCAAAGTTCCAACTCAGCACAACATATCAACCTAAGGCAACAAATAGCAACACGATAAAAATATCCACTCCGGGTAATTACACGAATACAAAAATTACAAACGTAACAATTGAAACTTACGGTCATAACTCACGGATCACATGACTGTATCAACAGAGAATTAACGACCATTATCATTACAATCACGACCATAATATACCACATATGGTAGCACTCATTGTTAACATTCCTTTAAAAACTCCACGAGGTATCCGTTTAAATAATATCATTTGACAATCTTTGAATCTGTATGTTTATTTGAAATAAAAATTTGAAAGTAATTTTGGTACCACATGCTATTTTATCAATACTAGAACCGCAGTTCATAACCATTTGTTTTGAGAACCTTTGCAAAACCATAACTTGGAACAACAAGTTTCCTCAAAATCGACATCATCAAGATGACCATGTCATCATTTTTCATCATCTCAAATAACAACACATAAGGTTACCACATGTAACCACGCAACATTCATAACAATAACAATACACAAGGTATCACGTGGCCATGCCCTCTTAGCATCAACCATCGAAGGTTACACTGGACCATTTCCAATTGGACAAACCATTCATATTTGTAATACCCGCCATTTTTATAATGCAATATTATTAATTATAATAATATTATAATGCATTTCATGTTATTTAATTCCATTTAGAGAATTATGAAAATTTATTTCAACGTATCACAAGTCCTAGCCCGAATTATTTTTGTCAGTTATATTCAAGTAGTCATTTACTACTAATAGTATTAATAATGCATTTTTATTTCATTTAATCTCATTTCATTACCGAGTGAGTAATTGTTATACAATTACTTTCACTATACGTACAAGTCAACTTCATGTAATATCATTTAATAAGATCAGACATTTTCATGGTATCTCATATGTTCTAAGCCCGAGTCAATTTCTCAATTTAATTTCAGAACATTTAATATTAGTCATTTTTTGTTAATATGATAATTAAAGATATTAATAATAATAATAATATTTATAATAAGAACCATATTAATATTAACGGTATTAATATTTTTACCAAGTATCATTTCTATGTCATCATTTATATTACTCTCGATATTATTATTAGTATCGATGTTATTAATATTATTACTACTGTTATTATTAATTTTATCACTATTGTTATTATTATTATTATCATTATTGTTATTATTATTATTATTATTATTATTATTATTATTATTATTATTATTATTATTATCAATGGCCCAAACACATTGTAATGACCCAAAATAATATTAAGCCCAGAAAATTATACCCTAACCCTAATTCAATACAGTATAAATACACTGTATCTGCAGTACAAAATACAACTCAGAATACAACTTTTCTGCCTAGCCGTCCCCAACCCCAGTTCTTCCCGTCGTTCACCATCCAGCATCAAAAAAAAAAAGAGAGAAAAATACAATACACAAAATTTGGTCAGTTCTGTTTTCCAGCCGTCTAAGCAACCTTCACCGGTAATCACCATCATCTCCTTATACAGGTAAATCATAATTTCTTTTCTTCTACAATTTACGATCTTATACACATATAGAATCAAATTTATAAAACAAAAATCATGTTCTTCCCTACTCTCTTCATTCAATTTCACAGGGACTCATCTTGATTCTTATGTTACCTCCATTCTCAGTCGAACACCTTTGGAAATTCCTGACCCAACTTTGAAACCCATAACTCAAATCAGGAAAACCATATTCGGAAACCTGAAACCCGACGCCTATTAGGAACCCATGAATAGAATCGGAGCCCTCATCCGCGACTCGCCGGGATCGCCGCCGCGGCAAGTCGCACATCGCCGTCGGAACTTCTCTTTCGGTCGCGAGTCCAGAACCACCGTCGCCTTACCCAATTCGCTTCGTCTAAACTGCCGCCTATTATGGGTCGTCGCGACACCAGGGCCGGAAGAACAGTCCGACTCGGAGTTTTTTGTGTGTACCCTTCGATTTACGTTTGTGTGTGTGTATAAATTACTGTGTGTGTGTGTTTCGGAAATTGTTTTTTCATGGCCAAGAAGAAGAGAATTGTGGAGAGGGAGAGAGAGAGAGAGAGAGAGAGAGAGAGAGAGAGAGAGAGAGAGAGGGAAAGAGGGAGATGGGAGCAGAAGAACGAGAAGGAGAAATGGAGTCTGACGGATAAGGACGGGTCAGAGGGTATTTATACCCCCGAATTCTTAGGAGTATTCAATTTAGTCCTCCTAGTTTTCAGGAACGTCCAATTTAACCCCATACTTCCCTTTTACTTCGGTTTTTAACCATGTCAGCTCTCAACCTTTACGATTTTGACCCCAGTCAACTTTTAAAATTCACTTTTAGTCCTATTTTGACCGAAACATTAAAATATTAGCTTCCAATTAATATTAATAATTAATCTGAAATTTATGCCTAAGTATTTTAATTTCAGTCATTAATAATGTTAACTCTTCAGTTAATATTAATGAACAATTATAACTTATTTTCAGTTATTATATAGTGATATTCGTATCTTTTCATTTATTATAAATTGTAAGGATTATAATTATTATCGTTTTTATATGTAGACTTTATCGAGGATTTACGGGCTTAGGACTGTGAGTCGAGCATCTTCATTTCAAGTCAGACATCATCATCATCATCATTTATTTAGGTGGTAATTTTCACTATCACTTTAATTGCTTTAATTTGAACTGCATATGTGATATTCAATTCATGTTTATAAATTATGATACACATTGTAAATTAGGCTCACCTGTATTCGTGTAAGAGGTTATCTTAAGATTCATGTTGTGTTGGGACACTTGCTCAACCCAATATTCACATACGTGCTCGATTCATGTTATATGTGGTATTGCGTGTATGTTTCATGTTGTTGCGGGGGCACCTGCAACCTCAATATTCGTGTTATGCGTGCTCGATTCATGCTGTGCGTAATATTGTGAGTATGCATTCATGTTGAGGAAAAATGTGACAGTTTATTCATGTTATGCTTTCCATGAGATTGTATATTACTGTGATCAGTGAGATTTCCACGAGCTGAAGGAAGCTCACCCCCACCTTTATTGATCCCGCATGTTGAACCGAGTCGGATGGACGAAGGAGCGAGCCGAGGGAGCATATGAAAGAGAATTTATTAAATGTTGTTTTCTTTTTGTCAAACTGTTTTGAAACTCATTTGGGGAAACTTGAATTTGAAATTTATAAATTATGATTTATTCTTCCGCCACAAATTTTACTCCGTATTTATTATAAAATGTTACCTTATTTAAAGGTATTTATTTATATGTCATTGTAGCCGTCTCGACTTTGTAGGTGAGAATTTTTATATTCTCAAGAAAATTATTTCTGTCAAATTTACCTTTTACTTATTTTCCCCATTAATTACCCTATAAAGTCGGGGCGTTACATAGTGGTATCAGAGCGGGTTTTACCTTTCTGTAGACTCGCTAAAATGTAAAAGTATCATATGCTCTCAGCTTCGCCACTTCGTCACTCCGTCTGAGGTATCGAATTTCAGTCATTATTCATGCATATGTCATTTCGTTTTACTCATATAATTATTTGTGTATGTACGAACTGTTAGAATAGCCAAACCTAGAATGACGCCACGTAAGAAGGTCCCAGCTACTTTTGACTCGCGTCTCCTAGCGCGTAAAGACTGGTGGGACGACCCTAGTCTACCAGAAAATGCGCCACACTACGTCATTAATAGACTGAATAAGTGGCTAAAATCTGGGAAACAAGGTTCCGTCACCCGCCAGCTAGAGCACTTGATGGAGAAATTATCCGAAGACTGGAGTTGTTGCATCTTCCGGCTTTGGATAAAGGCCATCAAGAGATCGCTAGAAGAGCGAGAGGTCGCTGGTGATTTTCAGTTCGTCACTGGACGCTTATTAGATTTGTTCGCTCGAGAGGTGATTCCAGCTGCAAATTTGGGATGCCGACTCTGCGGATGAGGAGGACTCAGAGGAGGATCCTGAAGAAGACCCGGAGGAGGATCCCGAAGAAGATCCATATGAAGATGCAGAAGGAGTTCCTCGATCTGACCCAAGGTGGAATGTCGGTCACCGAGTATGAACGCAAGTTTAACCACATGTGCCGTTTTGCTCCTCACATGGTCGAGACGGATGACATGAAGTCTCAAAAATTTCGGGATGGGCTTCGTGACCGGATTAGTCACCATTTGGCTGGTCATGGTCGTCTAAGCTACAATGAAGCTGTTTCAAGGGCCAAGGACATTTCTGCTAGTTTAGACGTGGAGAAGGCTAGGGCACCACCAGTTGCAACAAATAACAAGCGCAAGTGGCACGAGCAAGGAGGTGGTAGCAAGAAGAATGTTAAGACTGGATCTTCGGGGGTGAAACCACAGTCCGATAACCTTACATGTGCTACTTGTGGCAAAGGGCATAAAGGTGCATGTATGCTTGGTCAGAGGCGGTGCTACTATTGCCGTGAGGAAGGACACATGGCCTCAGCGTGTCCGAAGAAAGGAAAAGGCCCAAACAATAATGTTCAAGGTCAAGGCTCAGGAGGCAGAGCTCGAGTGTATAACATGGCCGAGGCTGAAGCAGAGACTGAACCCCAAACCATGTCAGGTATGTTGTTAGTTGCAAATATTCCTGCTTTGGTGTTGTTTGATACGGGTACGTCTCCTTCATTCATCTCTAGGAAGCTTTGTACTATGATTGGTTGTAGAAGTAGTAAAGCCCCTAGATCTTGTTTGTTGGCATACCTGCAGGGGGAGTAGTGCATGTAGACTTGATAGCTAACAATGTGAAGATAGAGATTAACAAACATAGCTTCTTAGCCAACTTGCACATAGTGGAACTTAGCGATTTTGATGTCATTTTGGGTATGGATTGGTTGGACAAGCATAGAGCTGTAGTCGAATGCTCCGAAAGGAGAGTAACTTTATATGTCCGTCTGTTGATGTCAAGACCGTATTCGAGGGAGTTAGACACAGCAGTACCCCATAGGTGATATCAGCCATGAAAGCTGTGAAGATGTTGAAGAAGCTTGTTTGCCAAGGATTCTTGGTGAATGTGATGGGAAAAACGACTTCGGAGAAGACAGTAGCTGATGTACCTATCGTCAAGGAGTATCCAGACGTCTTTCCCAAAGATTTGCCTGGAGTTCCACCTAATCGTCTAGTTGAATTTTCGATTGATTTAGTGTCAGGAGCGACACCAATATCAAAGGCTTCCTATAGGATGGCGCCTAAGGAATTGCAAGAGCTGAAAGTACAACTCCAGGAATTGCTTGACTCTGGATTTATCTGAATGAGTGTTTCACCATGGGGTGCGCCAATGCTCTTCGTGAAGAAAAAGGACGGAAGTTTGAGGATGTGCATAGACTATCGTGAACTTAATCGACTCATGATAAAGAATGAATATCCACTTCCTAGAATAGAGGACCTATTCGATCAACTTGGAGGATCGGGAGTATTTTCGAAGACAGATTTGAGATTCGGATATCACCAGTTGAGGATTAAGGATGATGATATCCCGGAGATAGCATTTCGAACTCGATATGGACACTATGAATTTATAGTGATGCTATTTGGTTTGACTAGTGTGCCAGCGGTATTCATGGACCTCATGAACCGTGTATTTCTGTAATATCCGTGTTTTCTATTTTCGGTAATTTCTATTTTTGGGTGTATGTTCGTTTCAGACGACTCGCTTAGCACTGTTTTGGAATTCTGAATCTATTTTGTTCTTGGAGTTTTTCCGTCTGGTCGAGTTTCGAGGATGTTTTTGCATAATTTCATCTTGAATTATATCTTGCCGCATGTGCGTTCGATTCTCGTAAAACTTGTTCGTTTTCGTTGTTTCTCGATTCGTATAAGTTTGTATGGTTGAGTTGGTCGTGTTGGAACTTTCGGTTTGTTAATCCGACGTTGTATCGCGATTTTTCGGGCACTTGGGCCGTTTTTGTAATTTTCATAAGTCTGGGGAATTTCGCTTTATTTGCTTCGTTTCAAACTCTCTAGTGATCGAGATTATATTCTCTTTCAACGCTCAACTTTGTCATCTTAATTATTACGTGTTTATGATTCTGGATTCTAGTCTTGCTTCGTTTTTCGGCACTTTTGCGCTGTTGGCAGCAGTATACTGTGCAGAACTGCTGCCTGAGTAGCGCACGCTACTCAGGGTTTACTTGTGTGCGCTATCATCGTGTGGTTAGCATACGCTAACCTGGGATTCGTAGCGTGCGCTAACGATTTCAGCGATGCAGGGCAGTGGGTTCGATGCTTGCATCGACCAGTGCAACAGACGCTAATCGAGTTAACGCACGCTAATCCCTAGTACTAGCGCACGCTAACCATGTTAGCTTGCGACGCTAACGGAGGAGGGCATGGCGTTTCGCCATGCCCCGCTAGCGCACGCTAATGCTTGTGCGTAGCGTGCGCTAAGTCTGTTAAATATAAATAGGACAGCAGCAGTCAACTCCGTCATTTTTCCTTCATTTCCTATCCTTCTCGGCTTTGAGCGATTCCAAGCGGGGGTTAGGGCCGATTCCGACTGTAGATCATCATTCACTACCACCGTGCATTCCTTGCGTGAATTCTTCAAGTTCCTAATCACTTTCCACCAACCGAATCAAGGTAAATATTCCCAAAACCCTTGTTTTGAGATTTTGGGGGAATTTTGGGGATTTCTTGGGATTTGACTCTTATAGTCCGAATTATCACTGGGTTATCGCTAGACTTCGATCGTGTACTTGTAATCCTTCATTTTATTGTTGATTTGTGGTTTTAAATTTCAAGTTTTTCAATATTCGTCACTTATAGTCAACGATACCCAAGTCATGACCGACAAATTGTTCCAGCGGGTAGATTTAGGATTTATTCTTACCTTTCCGCGTTATTGAGACTTGTGTATACCGTTATTGTGTTAGGAACGGATTTGGAAGGACTGTACGGACCGAAACCTATTCCTTCGTTGTTTCCTTCGTTTCGTTTCATTCAAGGCAAGTACATGTATTACATTCCGTTATGTGCATATGATTTTGATGCGAATGATGTAAATGGTGTTATTGAACGAATGTGATTGTTTCTCTTCCACCTGGGGATGGCGTGTGGCCTCTGGGGGCCGATACTAATAGGTACGGCCATGGAAGTGGAATTGGGTGCGTGTGTTGATGTTCTTCCACCTGGGGACGGTTCGACGGGACCTCTGAGGGCCGATACTAATGGGTACGGCCGCGGAAGTGGTTTCTCACCTGGGGACGGTCCGACGGGACCTCTGGGGACCGATACTAATGGGTACGGTCGCGAGTTACCAAGCGTGGATAATTGTGATGTGGAAAACTTATTGATATACCGTTTTGGTGTTAATGTGATATTCCGGAATATTGATTTTCAAAATGATTTTTCCTAACGAATTGTTTGCGTTGAATCGTTACATATATAATGCTGTGTAATTGTGTACTTGCACTAGCTATTCGAATGCTAACCCCTTAAATGGGGGAAGTGCGTCTTATGCATTTCAGGTACTGGTCGAGCTGAGGAGCTGGCACGGGATGCGCATACAAAGGATGGGTTGGCATGATGATGTGGCTCGAGTCTGTATTTTTATGTTTTGTCATTACAATTGTCGAGTACCGGAGTTAGACTGTTTATTTTGAAACTTGGTTTAAGTCCCCTGCGTGGGCAATGAATTGGATTTATTTTATGTTCAAGTACTTCGTTAAAATGTTTTGGCCGAGGCCACGACCTTACTTACTTTTTGAGTGAATCATTTGGGATTATATTGTGATTTATGTGACATGTGTTAGCCTGGTAGACCTCACGAGGGTTCTACGTCGTGTAATATCCCATTTGTAAATTGGGGTGTTACAATTATGGTATCAGAGCTTAGGTTTTGAATACCTAGGCTGTCGGTGAAATTTGGGTCTGTCAGTTGCGTCATTAGAGTCAGTCGTTGAGCCTAGTATCATCATGCTACCGTCTTTTCGTGCGACCCGTGGCTGTAAGTCTCCTCGAACTCATATAATTCTGTAATTCGTTTTCTTGCGCTGTTCGGAATCGTGACTTGTGTTACCAACTTTGTGAATTGTGAATCTTTCTAATCTTGTTCTTTTCTTATTTTCCTTCAGTATGTTGAGAGGTCGTGGTAGACCGGCTAGGGGACGCGGCCGAGGCCGTGGTTGTGGTGCTGATAATGAGGAGGGCTCACTTTCCCAGTCCTCTGCGGACTCAGCCTCTCACTCAGTGCCGTCGGGTAATAATGCCGACGCTGGCTATTGCCGTATTTGGCAGTTGGTAGCCCAACTTACTCAGATAGCTCAGGGTGGACACCAGAATCCGCCCCCGACACCGGAAGAGGAGGCTAGTAAGTGGCTTCAGACGGTGACTAAGATGCACCCTCCTCATTTCTCCGGATCTTCTGATTCCCTCGGTTGGGAGAATTGGCTCTTTCAGTTGTCCAGGACCTTTGATGCCGTAGCTTGTCCTGAAGACAGGAGGGTACATATTGCCCAGTACCTCCTGGATAAGGAAGCTGCGGAATGGTGGGAGGCCGTTGCGCCCAGAGACCGTCGGGCCACTTGGGATGAGTTCAGGGCTGCTATGGAAGCAGAATATTGTCCGCCGCCAGTCAAGGAGCGCAGAATTGTGGAGTTCTTCACCGCTACACCTCAGGATGTGCCCATTTCTCAGGCCATCATTTCTTACAATCAGCAGTTGGGTTTCGCGAGAGATCAAGGGAGAACGGAGGCTGATAAAATCCGTTACTTCAATATGCGCATGAAGCCGCATATTAGACAGAGTATGGCGCCGCTCATGTGTGCCACTTTGAAGGAATACTGTGATCGCGCTCCGCGATCGAGATGGTCTGTCCGGAATCGAGTCGGTTTCGGAAGCTAAGAAGCGTAAAACTATTGGTGGGTTCTCGGCCGGAAAAGGTGGTCGGCCGAGGTCTCGTTCGCTCCTACACTGGAAGAGGCCGTTTCATCGTGCCGGTGGATCTCGGGGTAACTGCTCGATCTGTTGCACCTGGCGGGAGAGTTTATTTTAATTGCAGTCAGCCCGAGCACGTTGTGGAGGATTGCCCACTTCCGTTAGTTGCTTGCTTTACTTGCGGACAGACGGGGCATCGAGCAGCTCATTGTGAGAGGGCCACCAGGGCCGCTAGATTTACGACTACCACTGCCGATCAGAGGGATCACAGCTCGCCAGCTACTCATGTTCCGCAGGGTTCGAGTCGTGGTAGAGGTCGGAGTCAGCCGGATCGCCGCGCAGCGTCGAGTTCGGGCTCAGTCCATCCCCGATTATATCAGATGAGGCGCATGGAGGAGGCAGACATCCCGGTGGCGTCAGGTACCACTCAGATCCTTTCTCATCCAGTTTCAGTGCTTTTTGATTCGGGTGCGACCCATTCCTTTATAGCTTCGGATTGTGTGAGTCGTATTGGTTTTGACTGCTTGTTTGAGTGTGAGCCGTTTGTAGTGGGTACGCCCAGCGGGGATCGTATGGTTGGGGACCGGGAAGTTAGGGATTGCCCAGTGAGGATCGGGAGCCGGGATTGGCCCTCGAATCTCATTGTTATAGACCTTAAGGGTGAGGATTTGATCCTCGGGGACGATTGGTTGGGTCGTCATGGTGCTATCATGAACTATCGAACTCGTACCATCACGATAGTTGCCGAGGACGGCACCGAGCATACTCTCGTCGGCTGTAAGCCGGGTAGATCGGGGTGTGTGATTAGCGCCTTGAAGGCGATGAAACTTTTGAACCAGGGTTGCGGCTACTGGTGTTTCGCTCTGCAGGCGAAAGATGGTGGGGTTGACATATCATCGATTCCAGTTGTTAGCGAGTATCCCGATGTATTTCCGGATGACTTGCCGGGATTACCACCGCATCGAGAAGTGGAGTTTCCTATTGATCTTGAGCCGAATGCGGCCCCTATTTCTCGAGCACCGTACCGTATGGCACCGTCGGAGATGCTAGAGTTGAAGAATCAGTTGGGAGAGTTGTTAGATAAAGGGTATATTCGGCCGAGCGCATCGCCTTGGGGTGCGCCTGTACTTTTTGTTAAGAAGAAGGATGGATCGCTTCGTTTATGCATCGACTATCGAGAATTAAACAAGCTAACCATCAAAAATAAATACCCTTTGCCCAGTATTGACGATTTGTTTGATCACCTTCAGGGGGCGACAGTCTTTTCGAAGATTGATTTGCGATCGGGCTACTACCAGTTGAGGATTCGGGACATCGATATTCCGAAAGCTGCCTTTCGGACGAGATATGGCCATTACGAGTTTGTGGTTATGCCTTTCGGGCTAACCAATGCCCCAACAGTGTTCATGCAGTTGATGAACAAAGTTTTTATTGAGTATCTGGACAAATTCATAGTCGTTTTTATCGACGATATTCTTATCTATTCATGGAGTCGGGAGGAGCACGCCTTACATCTCCGAATTATATTAGACACTTTGAGGGCTGAGCAGTTGTACGCGAAGTTCTCTAAGTGTGAGTTTTGGCTCGAGGAAGTGACGTTCCTCGGGCATGTGATTTCAGCAGAGGGAGTTCGGGTAGATCCGCAGAAGATAGAGGCAGTGATGGCTTGGGAGCCGCCTAAGAATGTGAAGGAGGTGAGGAGTTTTCTGGGTCTTGCCGGCTATTACCGTAGATTCGTTGAGGGATTTTCTAAGATCGCTAGACCACTCACTCAGTTGCTCCAGAAAACTCAGAAGTTCGAGTGGACTGCAGACAGGCAGGACAGTTTTGACGAGTTAAAGAGACGTTTGACTACCGCACCCGTGTTAGCGTTGCCTCAGGGGAACGAGGATTTCGTAGTGTACAGTGATGCTTCGGGCTTTGGTCTAGGATGTGTTTTGATGCAGAGAGACAGAGTGATTGCGTATGCGTCCCGCCAGTTGAAACCTTATGAGGTGAATTACCCCACGCACGATTTGGAGTTAGCTGCGGTCGTTTTCGCCTTAAAGATCTGGAGGCATTATCTCTATGGGTCGTCGTGTAAGATTTTTACAGATCACAAGAGTTTGAAGTATATCTTCAGTCAAAAAGAGCTAAATATGAGACAGCGTAGGTGGTTGGAGCTAATTAAAGATTACGACCTCGAGATACTTTATCATCCGGGTAAGGCTAACGTAGTGGCTGATGCGTTGAGCCGTAAGCCGATAACGTTACAGATGTTAGAGGTACTTACACCACAGAGTAGGATCCAGCGAGATTTCATGTGTCAGAATATTGAGGTTTGGGTTCAGAGTGTTTAGGGCCAGTTATGTGCGTTAGAGATCACTTCGTCCTTGACTGATGATATCAAGGCGAAGCAGTATGACGATCCGTTTTTGGTCCAGTTGAAGGAGGATGTGGGGAAGGGGAAAGCCCCTGGATTTTTGGTTCAGGATGATGGCGTTCTGAGATTTCGCGGCAGGTTATGTGTACCGAATGTTAATGAGCTGAGACAGAAGATCTTGAGCGAAGCTCATACCACGCCTTACTCCATACATCCTGGTACGAGTAAAATGTACAAGGACGTGAGGAGTAACTACTGGTGGAGTAATTTGAAGACAGACGTTAGCGAGTTTGTGTCGAGATGTTTGACCTCTCAGCAGGTTAAGATCGAGCATCAGCGACCCGCGGGGTTTTTGCGACCACTTCCTATCCCAGAGTGGAAATGGGAGGATATTTCTATGGATTTCATTACCAGTATGCCTAGGACTCGGACTGGAATGAACATGATTTGGGTTATTGTCGATCAACTGACCAAATCAGCTCATTTCCTGGGTATTAAGGACACTTGGGGTCCAGAGAGACTGGCACGAGTGTTTATTGCAGAGATCGTGAGATTGCATGGGACTCCTAAGAGTATTGTTTCGGATCGTGATGGCCGGTTCGTGTCACATTTTTGGCAGGCTGTTCATCGAGCTTTGGGGACTGAGTTGAGACTCAGTACATCTTACCACCCTCAGACTGACGGGCAGTCAGAGCGGACGATCCAGACGTTGGAGGATATGTTGAGAGCCTGTGCCCTAGATTGGAAGGATGATTGGGAGTCGCACTTGCCGTTGATCGAGTTCACGTACAACAATAGTTGGCACGCCTCGATCAAAATGGCACCATTTGAGGCATTATATGGGAGGAGGTGCAGATCGCCGTTGTGTTGGGACGATGCGTCCGAGCTGATTGGTACCAAGCCCGATATGGTAGTTGAGACGAGAGAGAAGATTACTCTGATTCGTGATAGATTGTTAACGGCCCAGAGTCGGCAGAAGTCTTATGCCGACACGCGTCGCCGGCCGTTGGAGTTTGAGGTGGGAGATCATGTTTTGCTTAAGGTGTCGCCGACACGGGGAGTTTACCGCTTCGGCCGGAAGGGTAAACTTAGTCCGAGGTTTATTGGGCCATTTGAGATTTTAGAGAGAGTGGGAGAGCTTGCCTATCGGCTAGGCTTACCGCCGTCCCTGAGCCACGTTCATAACGTATTTGATGTCTCCCAGCTTAGGAGGTACGTATCGGACCCTAGCCATATTATCGATTTTGGAGAGATTGAATTGGGACCCGACCTTACCATCGAGGAGAGGCCGATTCAGATTTTAGAGCGTCGGGTGAAGCAACTTCGTCATAAAACCATCCCTCTGGTTAAAGTTCAATGGTCGAGACATGGGTCCGAGGAAGCCACATGGGAGACGGAGGAGAGTATGCAGTCGAGATACCCCGAGTTGTTCGCGTTGTAAGTTTCGGGACGAAACTTATTTTTAGGGGGAGATAATGTAATATCCGTGTTTTCTATTTTCGGTAATTTCTATTTTTGGGTGTATGTTCGTTTCAGACGACTCGCTTAGCACTGTTTTGGAATTCTGAATCTATTTTGTTCTTGAAGTTTTTCCGTTTGGTCGAGTTTCGAGGATGTTTTTGCATAATTTCATCTTGAATTATATCTTGCCGCATGTGCGTTCGATTCTCGTAAAACTTGTTCGTTTTCGTTGTTTCTCGATTCGTATAAGTTTGTATGGTTGAGTTGGTCGTGTTGGAACTTTCAGTTTGTTAATCCGACGTTGTATCGCGATTTTTCGGGCACTTGGGCCGTTTTTGTAATTTTCATAAGTTTGGGGAATTTCGCTTTATTTGCTTCGTTTCAAACTCTCTAGTGATCGAGATTATATTCTCTTTCAACGCTCAACTTTGTCATCTTGATTATTACGTGTTTATGATTCTGGATTCTGGTCTTGCTTCGTTTTTCGGCACTTTTGCGCTGTTGGCAGCAGTATACTGTGCAGAACTGCTGCCTGAGTAGCGCACGCTACTCAGGGTTTACTTGCGTGCGCTATCATCGTGTGGTTAGCGTACGCTAACCTGGGATTCGTATCATGCGCTAACGATTTCAGCAGTCTGGGACAGTGGGTTCAGTACTTCGGTACTAGACCAGGCAGCGTACGCTAATCAGAGTTAACGCACGCTAATCCCTTGTACTAGCGCACGCTAACCATGTTAGCTTGCGTACGCTAACGGTAGGACAGTAGGCAGACTGTTCTGCCATGCCCCGCTAGCGCACGCTAATGCTTGTGCGTAGCGTGCGCTAAGTCTGTTAAATATAAATAGACAAAGCGAAATAACTCCGTCATTTTTCCTTCATTTCCTATCCTTCTCGGCTTTGAGCGATCAGGCGGGGGTTAGGGCCGATTCCGACTGTAGATCATCATTCACTACCACCGTGCATTCCTTGCGTGAATTCTTCAAGTTCCTAATCACTTTCCACCAACCGAATCAAGGTAAATATTCCCAAAACCCTTGTTTTGAGATTTTGGGGGAATTTTGGGGATTTCTTGGGATTTGACTCTTATAGTCCGAATTATCACTGGGTTATCGCTAGACTTCGATCGTGTACTTGTAATCCTTCATTTTATTGTTGATTTGTGGTTTTAAACTTCAAGTTTTTCAATATTCGTCACTTATAGTCAACGATACCCAAGTCATGACCGACAAATTGTTCCAAATGGGTAGATTTAGGATTTATTCTTACCTTTCCGCGTTATTGAGACTTGTGTATACCGTTATTGTGTTAGGAACGGATTTGGAAGGACTGTACGGACCGAAACCTATTCCTTCGTTGTTTCCTTCGTTTCGTTTCATTCAAGGCAAGTACATGTATTACATTCCGTTATGTGCGTATGATTTTGATGCGAATGATGTAAATGGTGTTATTGAACGAATGTGATTGTTTCTCTTCCACCTGGGGATGGCGTGTGGCCTCTGGGGGCCGATACTAATGGGTACGGCCATGGAAGTGGAATTGGGTGCGTGTGTTGATGTTCTTCCACCTGGGGACGGTTCGACGGGACCTCTGGGGGACGATACTAATGGGTACGGCCGCGAAAGTGGTTTCTCACCTGGGGACGGTCCGACGGGACCTCTGGGGACCGATACTAATGGGTACGGTCGCGAGTTACCAAGCGTGGATAATTGTGATGTGGAAAACTTATTGATATACCGTTTTGGTGTTAATGTGATATTCTGGAATATTGATTTTCAAAATGATTTTTCCTAACGAATTGTTTGCGTTGAATCGTTACATATATAATGCTGTGTAATTGTGTACTTGCACTAGCTATTCGAATGCTAACCCCTTAAATGGGGGAAATGCGTCTTATGCATTTCAGGTACTGGTCGAGCTGAGGAGCTGGCACGGGATGCGCATACAAAGGATGGGTTGGCATGATGATGTGGCTCGAGTCTGTATTTTTATGTTTTGTCATTACAAATGTCGAGTACCGGAGTTAGACTGTTTATTTTGAAACTTGGTTTAAGTCCCCTGCGTGGGCAATGAATTGGATTTATTTTATGTTCAAGTACTTCGTTAAAATGTTTTGGCCGAGGCCACGGCCTTACTTACTTTTTGAGTGAATCATTTGGGATTATATTGTGATTTATGTGACATGTGTTAGCCTGGTAGACCTCACGAGGGTTCTACGGCGTGTAATATCCCATTTGTAAATTGGGGTGTTACAATTTCAACCTTATTTGGAAAAGTTTTTCATTGTGTTCATAGATGACATACTTGTATATTCAAAGACCAAGGTTGAACATGAGCAGCATCTTAGAACAGTATTTGGAATAGTGCGCAAGGAGAAGTTGTATGCGAAATTCAACAAGTGCGAATTCTGGCTTAACCGAGTTGCATTTTTGGGACATGTGGTCACTTCTAAAGGAATTGAGGTTGACCCGATTAAAGTTGAGGCAGTCAATGATTGGAAAGTACCGAGTAATGCGAATGAAGTTCGCAGCTTCTTGGGATTAGCTGGTTATTATCGAAGATTTATCGAGGGATTTTCGAAGATTGCTGCACCTATGACTAAATTGACTCGAAAGGGAGAAGCTTTCTTATGGAATGAGAAATGCGAAAAGAGTTTCCAAGAACTTAAACGAAGATTGACCGCTGCACCAGTTTTGACGATTCCCGATCCGACGAAAGAGTTCGTCATCTACAGTTATGCATCCAAGCAAGGCTTGGGATGTGTACTGATGCAAGAGGGCAAGGTAGTTGCCTATGCTTCGAGACAGTTGAAACCGCACGAGCTGAACTACCCTACTCATGATTTGGAATTAGCAGCGGTAGTTCATGCCTTGAAGATTTGGAGACATTACCTTTATGGAGGTAAGTGTGAAATTTATACAGACCACAAAAGTCTGAAATATATTTTCACACAGAAGGAATTAAATATGAGGCAGCGCAGATGGCTTGAGTTGGTCAAAGACTACGATTGTATAATTCATTACCACCCTGGTAGAGCAAATGTAGTTGCGGATGCACTGAGCTATAAGGCGAGAGGAGACCTGACTTGTTTGTTGACCAAGGAGGAACGATTGGTCAAGGAATTTGCAAGGATGAACCTTGAGGTGGCTACACCATCGAGTCCAGCTGAGTCATTATTGGCTAGTTTGGTGGTACAACCAACCTTGAGGGAACAAATCAAAGAAGGTCAAGGACAGGACGACTTCTTAGTCAAGATGAGAGAACGTTCTCTTTCAGGTGAGGACAAGGGTTTCAGCGTGTCCGATGATGGCACGATGTATTATGAAGGGAGAATTTGTGTGCCCAATGTTGTTAAGTTGAGAGAAGCGATATTAAAGGAGGCACATAATACCTCGTATACAGCACACCCTGGGAGTACAAAGATGTATCAAGATCTTAAGGGGACATTTTGGTGGGAAGGTTTGAAAAGAGATATGGCAAACTTTGTCAGAAGGTGTATAGTTTGTCAGCAAGTGAAGGCAGAACACCAACGCCCCTTTGAATTACTTAAATCACTTCATATCCCGGAATGGAAATGGGAACACATTACGATGAACTTTGTGGTAGGTTTGCCTCGAACGGAAAAAAGGAAACCACACTATTTGAGTCGTTGTCGACCGACTCACAAAGTCACCTCATTTTATCCCAGTTAAAATGAACTTTCGAATGGATCAGTATGCCTAACTTTATATCAGGGAGATTTTTAAGTTGCATGGAGTGCCAGTCTCTATAGTATCCGACAGGGATACTCGTTTCACATCGCGTTTTTGGGAGAGTTTGCAAGAAGCCTTGGGAACGCAGTTGAAATTTAGTACGGCCTATCATCCTCAGACTGATGGTCAGTCTGAGAGGACCATCCAAATCCTTGAGGATATGTTGCGAGCATGTGTGCTAGATATGGGAAATAATTAGGAACGACTGTTGCCTTTGGTAGAATTTGCTTACAACAACAGTTACCAGTCGACGATCGGTATGGCACCGTATGAAGCCTTATACGATAGGAAGTGTCGATCACCACTGTATTGGGATGAGGTAGGTGAAAGGAGGATTTTGGGTCTCAAGATGATCGAACAGACAGTTGGCATGGTGGATAAGAATCGTGAGAGGATCAAGATAGCACATGATCGTCAGAAGTCCTCCGCCGACAAGCGTAGGAAGGATCTCGAATTCTGTGTTGGCGACAAGGTATTCCTGAAGGTATCTCCTACCAAGGGAATTGTTCGTTTTGGTCCAAGGAGCAAGTTGAGACCGAGATATATTGGACCATTCAAAATTCTCGAGCGGATTGGAGAGTTAGCTTACCGTTTGGCTTTACCCCCAGAACTTTTGGCTGTTCACAACGTTTTCCACGTATCGTTGTTGAGGAAGTATGTGCACGATCCCAGCCACGTCATCAACTATACCGCCGTGGACATGAACAAAGACCTTACCTATGAAGAACAACCAGAACTGATTCTCGACCGATCAGTCTGGCAATTGAGGAACAGAGAGAAGGTGTTTGTCAAGATCCAATGGTGTAACCACAGTAAGGATGAAGCTACTTGGGAGCGCGAAGAAGAACTTCAAGCTCGTTATCCGAATTTCTTCAATCGAGGTATATCATTTATTTTCGAGGACGAAAATTTTTCTAAGAGGGGTAGGATGTAATACACGCCATTTTTATAATGCAATATTATTAATTATAATAATATTATAATGCATTTCATGTTATTTAGTTCCATTTAGAGAATCATGAACATTTATTTCGACGTATCACAAGTCCTAGCCCGAATCATTTTTGTTAGTTATATTCAAGTAGTCATTTACTACTAATAATATTAATAATGCATTTTTATTTCATTTAATCTCATTTCATTACCGAGTGAGTAATTGTTATACAATTACTTTCACTACACGTACAAGTCAACTTCATGTAATATCATTTAATAAGATCAGACATTTTCATGGTATCTCATATGTTCTAATCCCGAGTCAATTTCTCAAGTTAATTTAAGAACATTTAATATTAGTCATTTTTTTGTTAATATGATAATTAAAGATATTATTATTAATAATAATAATAATATTTATAATAGGAACCATATTAATATTAACGGTATTAATATTTTTACCAAGTATCATTTCTATATCATCATTTATATTACTCTCGATATTATTATCAGTATCGATGTTATTAATATTATTACTACTGTTATTATTAATTTTATCATTATTGTTATTGTTATTATTATTGTTATTATTATCAATGGCCCAAACACATTGTAATGACCCAAAATAATATTAAGCCCAGAAAATTATACCCTAACCCTAATTCAATACAGTATAAATACACTGTATCTGCAGTACAAAATAAACTCAGAATACAACTTTTCTGCCCAGCCGTCCCCAACCCCAGTTCTTCCCGTCGTTCACCATCCAGCATCAAAAAAAAAGAGAAAAATACAATACACAAAATTTGGTCAGTTCTGTTTTCCAGCCGTCTAAGCAACCTTCACCAGTAATCACCATCATCTCCTTATACAGGTAAATCATAATTTATTTTCTTCTACAATTTACGATCTTATACACATAGAGAATCAAATTTATAAAACAAAAATCATGTTCTTCCCTACTCTCTTCATTCAATTTCACAGGGACTGATCTTGATTCTTATGTTACATCCCTTCTTAGTCGAACACCTTTGGAAATTCCTGACCCAACTTTGAAACCCATAACTCAAATCAGGAAAACTATATTCAAAAACCTGAAACCCGACCCCTATTAGGAACCCATGAATAGAATCGGAGCCCTCACCCGCGACTCGCCGGGATCGCCGCTGCGGCAAGTCGCACATCGCCGTCGGAACTTCTCTTTCGGTCGCGAGTCCAGAACCACCGTCGCCTTGCCCGTTTTGCTTCGTTGGAACCGCCGCCTATTGTGGGCCGTCGCGACACCAGGGCCGGAAGAATAGTCCGACTCGGAGTTGTTTGTGTGTACCCTTCGATTTGCGTTTGTGTGTGTGTATAAATTACTGTGTGTGTGTTTCGGAAATTGTTTTTTCATGGCCAAAAAGAAGAGAATTGTGGAGAGGGAGAGAGATAGAGGGAAAGAGAGGGAGAGAGATAGAGGGAAAGAGAGGGAGACGGGAGCAGAAGAATGAGAAGGAGAAATGGAGTCTGATGGCTAAGGACGGGTCACAGGATATTTATACCCCCGAATTCTTAGGAGTATTCAATTTAGTCCTCCCAGTTTTCAGGAACTTTTAATTTAACCCCAGACTTCCCTTTTACTTCGGTTTTTAACCCTGTCAGCTTCTCAACCTTTACGATTTTGACCCCAGTCAACTTTTAAAATTCACTTCCACTCATATTTTGACCGAAACATTAAAATGTTGACTTCCAATTAATATTAATAATTAATCTGAAATTTATGCATAAGTATTTTAATTTCAGTAATTAATAATGTTAACTCTTCGGTTAATATTAATGAACAAATGTAACTTATTTTCAGTTATTATATAGTGATATTCGTATCTTTTCATTTATTATAAATTGTAAGAATTATAATTATTATCGTTATTATATGTAGACTTTATCGAGGATTTACGGGCTTAGGACTGTGAGTCGAGCGTCTTCATTTCACGTCAGACATCATCATCATCATCATCATCATTTATTCAGGTGGGAATTTTCACTATCACTTTAATTGCTTTAATTGGACTGCATATGTGATATTCAATTCATGTTTATAAATTATGATACACGTTGTAAATCAGGCTCACCTGTATTCTTGTAAGAGGTTATCTTAAGATTCATGTTGTGTGGGGACACCTGCTCAACCCAATATTCACATACGTGCTCGATTCATGTTATATGTGGTATTACGTGTATGTTTCATGTTGTTGCGGGGACACCTGCACAACCTCCATATTCGTGTTATGCGTGCTCGATTCATGTTGTGCGTAATATTGTGAGTATGCTTTCATGTTGAGGAAAAATGTGACAGTTTATTCATGTTATGCTTTCCATGAGATTGTATATTACTGTGATCAGTGAGATTTCCATGAGCTGAAGGAAGCTCACCCCCACTTTTATTGATCCCGCAGGTTGAACCGAGCCGGATGGACGAAGGAGCGAGCCGAGGGAGCATATGAAAGAGAATTTATTAAATGTTGTTTTTTTTTGTCAAATTGTTTTGAAACTCATTTGGGGAAACTTGAATTTGAAATTTATAAATTATGATTTATTCTTCCGCCGCAAATTTGACTCCGTATTTATTATGAAATGTTACCTTATTTAAAGGTATTTATTTTTATGTCAGTGTAGCGACTAGACTTTGTACGCGAGAATTTTATATTCTCAAGAAAAATATTTTTGTCAAATTTACCTTTTACTTATTTTCCCCATTAATTACCCTAGAAAGTCGGGGCGTTACAATATTAGCACTATTCACTTCCTCAACCAACAATCTCATCTGGATAACATCATATAAGCTACAAACAGATCAAACCGTGCCATCATAACATTTAGGTATACAACCATAGTTCTCCAACGATAATGGTAACACCACAATAATTCAAACCACTCGGCCTCACATGCAATCGCTTTAGTTTAATCTCTAGTCTCTAACTCTTAAGCGATAATTCCGTGTTACGCACACATAGCATCTTAACGTGCGCTAAGTAACTCAATTCAGTCCACAATTCAGCCCAGGTTCGTTAACGCGTGATAATGATAAGATTAGCGTGCGTTAACTGATTCAATACAGAAATTTTTTTCCCAATCCGAATTTAAAGTTCAAGTCGAAGATTTTTCATCTTTCACTATTTATTTTTGAAAGTAAAAATCACGTTTTTATTTTGGAATATAAAAAAATTATGGTGCGAAAGAATTTTAAAATCGTGTACCCAAATTATTTGAAAATAAGAACGATATGTTTAAATATTATTTTCAAAAATCTTTCCAACGCGACAAAAAATCAACGACGGTAACGATTTATAAAATGTCCAAAATACTTCAAAACACATTTTTCAAATACCATCATAAGGTTTCATTCGAGAATATAATATCGGCTTGCCAAATCCAAACAATTTTAAAAATCCACACGAAACCGCCGCTTGACCATGTCTTCAAAATTTTTTGAACTTTTGATTTCCCAAAAACATACTCAAGTCTATGAAATTTTTAGAAAAGCGTTTTCAAATACGCACGCATCAGACATGATTACCAACGAAAACGCATTTGTAGCAAATAACAACAATTTGTCAAACACAACCGGTTCTAAAACATATGCCTATACTGTTAAAAGTATGCCCTCGAATGCCACTCAGAGGATGTTGAGTGAGGGCATTTTACTTGTTATTATGTAATTCATTATCATAAGGCAAATAGATATTTTTTATTTACTGGTAGTTACTGGCATTCCTAACTCGTGAATATATATAGAAACTAGTCCGTGTATTTTAGAGCAAAACATTCCAGTCCTTATTGGATAAGGAGGTTGGCACTGGAAAGGTTTATAGCTTAAATACTTAATCATTCGCAAGTCAATGAAACTTGACTGGGCGTTAAGTTTATGTGAAGACTTGTATGAGGTGTTCTTTGACATGGAGAGTGCCTGTCGAACACTAATGGTTAGTGGGAGCACATGTTGTAGGTATGCTAATTGGATTAGTATACTCGAACCGACTCACCCTCGATTCGTTACACGGATTTCACTCCGGGACAGTCAATGACGGAATCGAAAGGTTGTGATAGGTATTCGTAAACCTTTGACTTGAGGATTTAGTAGGGATGTGCTTGTGACGTTAAGATTTTCATTAGAGTAGTTTGACCCTATAAACCGGAAGGTGGGGGTCAACCTCGACGTGTGTCTTGATGGGCGAATAGCAGGTTCTACTGAATACCAAGATAGAATTCTTTCTCCTATTAGTGAACGGGATATATGTCTTATGCGGTTATTGGCGGGTGAGATCATAAGTCTTTGTCCAAAGCATTGGAGCTGGTTGTATTAGATACACGAGAGCTCGATGATCTCGATTTGCATTAACTCATGCATAGCGTCAAGTACAGATAGGGTTTGACTGACCGTGACCCTATAACTTGATCGGGACATTTGAAAAAAGGGTTTATACGTATATTGGTATTCACGACAGAATGGTTCTTGAATGATCCCAAATCATTCGTTCTCAGTTGGGGTACAGTGTAGGCCGCCAGGCTGGCTAGGTGGTGCTACTACTCTTTGGTTCCTCCCATTGCTGACTGAGACGGACCTACCGAGTCGCGCAATAGGATTGACGACGGAATGAATCGAGCTTATTCTCTCATTATGAATATTAGATATTGGATATCTTATTTGGGACATTGGATGTCTAAATTAATTTATTGGATAAATTGATTTAGGGCCTAATGAATTAAATAAATTACTAGGTGATTAATTTAATTTATAAATATAATTATTTCTTGGAGAAATTAATTATGTTATCATGTATTGGATATGATTAATTAATTGGATTAATTAATTGATATAAATCCATCGGAATGAAATTAGAGTTTATCTGTTTGGACTCACAGAGTCCGAAACGAACCGAACTCGTTCGATTTCTTCATCATGGCCGCCCACCTTTTCCACCAACTTTCCCTTGTCTTTAGTTTCTAATTTTTAAATGGGTGATAATGACATGGTGGGGATACCTCTCATGTGAATGAGTTGTTTTGGTGGTTGATGGTGTATATAGTAAGAACAAAAGACTTGACTCCTCACCCCATTCATTTCTTCAACCGTGAGTCGAGTGAGAGAGAAAAAAAATTGTTTTCTCATATAGTCTTCATCTTCTTCTTCATTTCTTCTTGGTGGTTCTTGGAGAAAAATCAAGAAATCCAAGAGAGATAGTGAGTTATACACTTAGAGTGTTATAATCACAATCGAAAGCTTCATCACCCTAGCTCTAGTCGTATTCTTGGAGGATAGCAAGGTGATCATCATTCCGTTCGTTTCTCCGGCGCGTGGCAAGTAGAGACGTGGTGTTTTCGGCGTTGGATCATCCAAGAGCTTAGAGCGGATTGGATTGTAAGGAAGTTCACCTAAAACTTGGGGAATCACTCAAGAGAAGAACACCATATAATCAACGGACTACATGGGTATGATTTCGAATCTTCCTTTGTTTATTTTAATATTCGTATATACGTAGCTTGATCGATCCTCGTAGAGATTCAGATCGAATTACTTTTCGTTTTACCGCTTCCACTGGGTCTTCGTTTTAGGCACCAGTGGTATCGGAGCGTAGGTCTTGTGATCGTATATATGATATTTAGCATTTGGAATGCTTGATTGGATGGTTTATGATTTGGAATCATAATCGTATTAATCGTTGATTTTCTATTGTTCATCTAAAAATTATTTTTTCATGATTTTATGTTACAATATAAATCTATTTTTCTTTTGAAAAACTAATTTAATTGTGTAATATAAAAATTAGAAAAATATTATTTTTGGATACGGGACGAAAAGACGAGCCGGAAAAATGGCCGGACCCGGCAGCTCGGGGCTGACGGGGGCTGTTGGGACTGCCCGGCAGCAAGCAGGGATGGGGCGGCTGGGCTGGGCAGCCCCCTGCCGGGCCGCGGGCTTGGCCCGGGCCTTGTGTTTTTGGCTCTATTTTTATATTTCATTCGGTAATTAATTTCCCACAAATTAAATTGGATTTAATTTGACTAAGATATAATTATGGTAATTTTATTCTTAGGGGAATTAATTTAATGAAATATTTTCTCGCTCGGAACAAGTTAAAATTAACGGTTGTTTGAATTAATTAGATTAATTCATTTCGATGGATTAATTTATATTGATTGGATCAATATTTAGAGTAATTATGAATGCCATTTATTTAATGTGTTTGATGCATTATTTTCGAATGGTGATGTGGTTCATGGACTTGGTTTTTGAATCGTTCGGTTTTATTCGATTGGGTTGTAAAGGCCGTTTTGAGCCTATTTATTTTACTAGAAATATTTGTATCTAGGATGCAATTTTTCAATGTAAAATTTATATGTAATGACGAAGACCGGAGGAAGATCCATTCGAGAAGACGAAGATTCAAGACCGTAGACTTGTAATTAGATTACGAAGTTTTTGATTCTAGGAATGGTCCATGAACTACATGTTGGTAGCAACTAGGTTGTGAATGGTTATTTATATTGTATGAATGCTACAAACGCGCTTAAATGAATTAATGTGCAAAGTGTAACATTAATCGCGAAAATTCTCCCACGACAAATTATTAAGTTTATAAGGTTTCAAGGTTTTACTTCCCTCCATCGAACTTTCGGGAAACTGAAATCCAAACCGGATGTGCTATGCTTCCGAGTTATCGGGGTAGTCATTCGGGGAGTATGGATAAATTATCGGGAGCGCATTATATGCCTTCGGTTGGAGCAAATTTTATCTCTAGAAACCTGATAGGTTGCCGGATAAGATTCAATTATGAAACTGATTTGCGTCGATGGTATAAACTTAACTTGTTCATGAACAATAGAAACCGTATAGGTTGAGGGGAGTGAACAAGAGGAAAAAGAAGATCGAATCATCCATTAGATGGGTTGGTGTTGGACACCACTTTATGAAAATTAATAGACTAGAAACCTGTTCGGTTGCCCTCTATTAAGATTTATAAAGAACTCGATCACCACTATGAAGTAGTGCGAACGATACTTCCGGATTTCACATGGGAGTGTGTTATTCCGATAAAAATAGTGGGAGGTGGGTAATAAGAATAGAAAAGACCTTAATTCTATACTCAAATCATAATTGAATGAGTCACTAATTAATCTATCGTACCCAATGCAGACATAACTCTCAATATGACAATGAACCCACTCGTAGAGATGTTAAACGGGCTAGCCCTAGCGGTTCCGGGCTAGCCCTAGCGGGCTTCGGGCTAAACGGTCCGGGCTAAAAAAGCCCGGATTTAAACGGGCTAGGAAATATTGGCCCTAACCCTAACGGGTTTCGGGCTAAACGGGCTAAACGGGCTAAATATTTAAAAAATCTATTTTTTATTTTTTTATAAGTAAAAAAAATAATAACAATATATTTTATATATATAGTAACAACTATACTATAATAAATATAACAAAAATACACTTTTATGTATATATATATACTATATTAACAAATACAGTAATAATATATATTATATATAATATTAATATATATTATATATATAATATTTATATAGTGTATATATAATATTAATATAGTGTGTATATATATATATATATATATATATATATATATATATATATATATATATATATATATATATATATCGGGCTTCGGGCTAGCCCTAGCGGGCTTCGGGCTAGCCCTAGCGGGCTTCGGGCTAGCCCTAACGGGCTTCGGGCTAAACGGTCCGGGCCAAAAAAGCCCGGATTTAAACGGGCTAGGAAATATCGGCCCTAACCCGGTTTTTTGGCGGGTTAAACGGGCCAGCCCTACGGGCCCGAGCCCGTTTAACATCTCTACCCACTCGCAATTCTACTCGAAAAGAAAACCTTGATTGTACCTAACTTCGTGGATTGGCTCCACAATCTGATGATAGTCCTCAGTATAGAGTCACTGGGATACGTCTTGGAGACGGACATTCCGGCGCCTCCAGTGCGGACAAGAGCCAATTAGGAAGAGATTGAAAACCACAAAAAGTGGGTTAAGGATGACGTAAAAGTCCGTGCTCACATGATGGCTTCTATGTCTAATGAGCTTCAGAGAGCTCATGAGAAAATGACTTCTGCTAACCAGATTCTCTCTCACTTAACCGAGCTTTATGGTGAGCACAGTCGAACTGCTAGATATGAGATATTCAAGCAACTGTTCGGTGCAAGGATGAAGGAAGGTGAGAAGAATGGGGACCACATTCTCAAAATGATATCTGTGATCGAGAGATTGGAGGCTCTTGATTTTAAGATTGATACTTCTCTTCAGACTGAACTTATCCTACAGTCTCTCCCTGATTCCTTCTCACGGTTTGTTATGAATTTCAACTGCAATGAGATTGCATGCAACTTAGCAGGGCTAATGAATAAACTGGTAACCGCTCATTCTCAGATGAAGACTCCGCGGATGAAGGAGTCTGACCTTGTAATTTCTTCTGGACCTCGGAGGTCTAAGAATAAGAATAAGAAAAAAAATACCAAGAAGCAGACGGGACCACAAGTCAAGGACTTCAAGGGTAAGGGCAAGGCCCCGATGGTTCCAAAGAGCAAGAAGAAGGACGCTTGTCTCAAGTGCAGTGAGTTGGGCCACTGGGCTAGAGACTGTCCAATTCTTCATGGCACTTCAAGTACGGAACTTTTAGTTTTGGAAGCAAATTTGTTCTGCTACTGTATTTTCTACTTCATGAATACTGGATTCTGGTGCTAGTTCTAATATTTATACCATGAATTAGGATCTGGAACAAAGTAGGAAGCTTGGAGCTGGGGAAGTGATGATCACTGTCGAAAGCGGGCATAGTGTCGAGGCAACCGACATAGGATCACGTCTTTTGGGTCTAGAATCCGGCTTTGTTTTGACTTTAGAAGATGTACTTGTTTTGCCCAATGGGCATAAAAACATTATATCCATTCCGGTCATGGATCGGAAAGGCTTTTCATTGTTCATTGGTGATGGTCCTGCAAAATTTATTTTAGAAATAAACCAGTGGGTACTGCTACATTGTTAAATGGACTGTATCATCTAAACCTCAGTAACAAAGTCGTTGTGAATACTATGACTAGGAAGCGTGGTAGGGATGAAACTGTAATACCCAGTTGTAATTCATTCATTATCATTCAGTAATAATCAATCAGTAATGGTCACTCAGTAATTTCTGACTCATTAATAATCACTCATCATTCATGATTCATTCATTTGTTTTCATCGTTGGCATTTTGTAACCGTGTATCAGTTACCGATCGTCAATCATCTCCGATTGAGAGTCGAGACGAGAGTATTATCATAATCATCGTGAATATAGTCTTGTGTTGGAAGTATCATCTATCACGTGTTATTGGACCTATTGACAATCATACAAGTATTGTACATCGGATCATTCACCGTTTGTAACGAGTAGACGGAGTTGTCGGATTTTTGTCACTTCCAGCAGCGAGTTACGGCAGTAACTATTCAGGTATTACGGCCATAACCTGCATTCGTTGGCTCAAGATGGTTTTGGACGAAGGTGAGTTACGGCCGTAAGGATTTCCGGATACGGCCGCAACAGGCGTTCGTTGATTTCAGGCCAGTTCGGACGAATGGGACTTACGGCTGTAAGGGTTGCGGCATACGGCCGTAAGATGAGGCTGGTACGGACGTAAGGCTTAGCCGGTTACGGCCATACGATGCAGGCAGGGTGCCCAGGAAGTTTTGACGAAGGCTTCATACAGCCGTAAGTTTGGCCGGGTACGGCCATATCGGCCGAGTTACGCCCGTAAGGCATGTGCGGGTACGGCCGTATGACGGTCGGCAGGTGTTTGGACGAGGGCGAGTTACACCCGTAAGGCAGATGCGGGTACGACCGTATGACTGTCGGCAGATTCTGGACGAAGCCGAGTTACGGCCGTACGAGATGGTTGGTTACGTCCGTAAGGCCGTTGACTTAGGATGTTACGGTCGTAAGTAGGTCGAGTTACGGACGTAACATTCGGCAGTTTATATAGGACTTAAACGGGACTTTGAGTTCATTTTCTCATTTTTTCACCTTGTATCCGAGAGAGAGGGCTTGAGGGAGAGATTTTTCATCATCAATCACTTGGGTGTTCGGTTTTCATCATCTTCATTTGTTTGGGAAGCTTGGATAGTCGATCTAACGCGTATTCTTCGGATCAAAGTGTTTGGATCTTCAAAGGTAATATTCTTCAAACATCTTGGATTTCGATTTTGTGTTGAGATATGATGTTTTGGATGTTATAATCATGTTGTATGAAGAGATGTACGTATGATTATGAGTGTGTATGAATATTCATTGGATTATTGAAGGGTTGTTCAAGAACACTTTGAATATTGAGTTGGATTTTGGGGTTTTCGATTAGTTGTTGTTGTAATCACGAATTTGGACATTCATATTGTATTATTGATTGTATTGAAGATGTTTTGTTGGTTTGGAACACTTCTTGGGGATTTGATAATGGTATAGTTAAGGTTTGGTTGTAAACAATCTAAGATTGGCCACAACGTGTTTGATATAATGCCCCAATGAGTTTGGTTTAGTCGTATCGACGTTTTGAGTCAGTTATAATCGTGTTTGATTCGTATGTTGAACGGATTGTTGGTAATTGTGTTATTCAAGGTTGTTCGAGTGACCGACATCTCATTTAGGACGTTTGTTCGTGGAAGGACATTTGTCACCGGTGTTGTGTAAGTTAATTCTTACTCAGTTAAAAGGATATTCATTCCTTTTGTTGTTGTTCATTCATAATCATAACTCATTCATAATGTATTAACCGTATTGAGACTTGTAATTTTCGAATAATCACTTCATTCACGAGGAACGACGGTTCCAATCATTTCATTGAGCTATCATTCACTTCACTATTATTTTCATCTCGGTGAGTCATTCTTGACTTTGTCGGATTATTATTCATTGATATTCATTTTGGTCATTCTCGTTCATATGACCTTCTGGGTGCATATTGCGTGGTCGGGTGTGGATGTGTGGAATTTTTAGTCGAGCACACGATAGTCATGTGTTGGGTTCACCGATACATTGGACTGTGCACACGGTAACGCTTACCTCCGTGAGACTAATTAGGTACAAGGACGGGTGAGTTCGGGCACTCGTCTTGTACACTTGCACAGAACATTACGGGCGTACTATGATGCTTCTCTTCAGCTTAAATTCATAACTAAAGGATATTTCATAATTGAGATATATCATGATTGTGTATATTCAACCCTTGAGGATTGTTGTTCTGTGTAACTGACCCCGTTGGGGGGATATTGTTTTCAGGTCATGGCAAGGCAAAAGCACGGGAAGAGCACGTTGACGACGAGGAGTCCCAGTGATACTAGTAGGGGCCCCCTGTCCTTTCAGTCATTCTTGTTTTTCTTCATTTGTATTTCCGCTGCAAATTCCGTTTGGGATGTTTATTTATTCAGGGTGGTGTATTTTATCTTCATATAAAATATACTAGTATTCTGTATTGTCCTGGTGTATTGTACTTAAGCTCCTCATCGGAGTATTTGGTAATATAATGTGGTTAGGTACTACAATTATATTATTTAATTCATTAGTTTTCATTTGCCTGGTGGGTCCCAATCGGGGGTCCACGGCACTGTAATATCCGCCTAGTTTGGGGTGTTACAGAGTTGGTATCGGAGCGTGGTTTTGAATACTACCTTTCGAGTCATGTCTCATTTGAAATCATCGTCATCGAACTAGTATCATTGGACTTTCACGTCACGTGTGACCTGTGCAACTGTCGAGCCCCTCAGACTAAGAACTGTAAGACTTCTAACGCCATGGTATAATTTCTGGCAATAATCATTCATTCATAATTCATCAGTTAACAATCCTCAAACGTCATTTTCATTTTGATCAAGTTGATCATGTTAACACATTAATCACTCAGTTCATTTCATTACTTAGTTATTGATCTTGAAGATCATATCATTAATCTTGTTAACTTGTTCAAGATAATCATTTCAAGAATATCATCAGATAATCATGTCACCTCAGTTAATCATTCATGTAATCACTATGTTAGAGCGTGTATGGAGAGAGCAGGCAAATGACGCGGGGGACGAGGCCGCGGTGCGGGCCAAAACCCGAGAGCTCGTGTGAATACACGTGCGAATGCTAGGAATAATGCTAATTCATCAAGCAGTGACGCTGCCACTCATTCACCTGGACGTAATCATTCACTATCAGGGAGTCGTACCCGGGACACAGCTCAGTCAGAAGGTGTTCGGGTTGATCCACTCGCTTTTATGCAGGGCATGATGGCCCAAATGACTCAGATGGCACAACTGATGGAGACGATGCATAACTCAGCTACTCAAAATCAACAGGCTCCTCCGCCGCCACCTCAGAGGCAAGAGAGGAGTGTGAGCAGTATCATCGGCGACATCTCTCGCCAAAGGCCACATACTTTTGAGGGTTCATCTGAACTGGCGGATATTGTTCACTGGCTCGAACATTTCGAGAAGTTATTTGCTATGGTAGAGTGTCCCGAAGGACACAAAATTTCAGTTGCGGCTTACTATCTGGGTAAGAGCGCTCATTCATGGTGGTTGTCGTTGAAGCCCACCGACGGATCATGTACTTGGGATCAATTCAAGACTCTCATGATGGAGAGGTATTATCCGGCCCCACTCAGAGAGGCCAAGTTATCAGAATTACTCAC
Source organism: Orobanche coerulescens (assembly GCA_033398695.1). Taxonomy (NCBI): domain Eukaryota; kingdom Viridiplantae; phylum Streptophyta; class Magnoliopsida; order Lamiales; family Orobanchaceae; genus Orobanche; species Orobanche coerulescens. The sequence goes on along the minus strand of CM065808.1, from coordinate 74,981,687 downwards.
TCCCGACCCCTCAGCAGAAGATGATGTTCTCGCCATCGCCGAGAAATTCCAGGAACTTCTTCCTTTCGCCTCATCTATCATTCACTCCGAGGCGGATAAGATTAAGTATTTCAGCAAGAGGCTGAAACCCCGCATGCGGATGCAGTTACTTAATCATAATTGCACCACTCTGGCCAAATTCATTGAGAAAGCTCTTACTTATGAGCTTACTGCTAAGGAGATTGCTAAGCAACAACCTTCATCTGCTAGCAAGAAGTCAAAGAATCGTAATCAGTCTGAAGGCGGTCAGACAACCTTCAAGAAGCCTCGTGCGGGCTCTACTTTCTCTGAGCGACCTCTTGTGGCACCCAGACCGGCGGAATTGCAGTCTCGAGCGGCCAGTTCGGCCATCACCTATTTCAACTGTGGGGAACTTGGTCATATCAGCACCAAGTTTCCGAGGCATACTATCACATGCCATAACTGTGGGATTGCTGGGCACAAGGCCCGTTTTTGCCGAAGGGACTCCAAACCTACTCCAGCGTCATCTCAGGCCCCAAAGCAGTCAGCTATTCATAATCAGGCCACTCAGTCTGCGTCGTTCAAGATGACAGGAGCGAATAAAGGTGGAGCTTATAGTCATCAGACGGAAGCGTCTGGTGCTGGGACTAGCAAGCCCCGAATTTATGAGATGAAGAAGACCGACGATCCGGAGGCCAGGATGATCTCAGGTACACTCGATATTCTATCTCAACCTGTATGTACCCTTTTTGATACTGGTGCATCGCATTCATTCATTTCCGAGTCATGTTTGAGTAGACTACGTCTAGGTAGTGCTACTAGTTGCGAGTCCTATGTCATTGGTCTACCTGACAGTAGAAGAATTATCGGAAATTGTGAGATTCAGAATTGTCCGATTCAACTTCATGGTCGTAATTGGTTAGCAGACCTAATCGTGGTAGATTTACCGAGAGACGACGTCATCTTGGGTATTGATTGGATGGATCATCATGATGCCATCATTAGTGTCCGTAAGCATATGGTCACTATCATTTCAGATGATGGAGTCGAATGTGTTTTTCAGGGAGGTAATCCCGACTGTTCTGGTAAGGTCATTAATTTGATGAAAGCAGTGAAATTACTCAGTCAAGGGTGTGTTGGTTATTGGTGCTATATGACCAAAACCGATAAATCACCGATTATGTTGGCGGATATTCCGGTAGTGAGAGAATATGCCGATGTATTTCCAGATGTGTTACCTGGTTTGCCTCCACAGAGAGATGTGAAATTCACGATTGAGTTGGAGCCCGGTACGTCCCCGATATCGAAGGCACCATACCAGATGGCCCCGACCAAAATGCAGGAATTGAAGAATCAACTTGAGGAGTTGTTCGAGAAAGGTTATATCCGACCGAGTGCGTCCCCATGGGGAGCACCAGTGTTGTTTGTCAAGAAGGAGGATGGTTCGTTTCACTTGTGTATTGATTATCGGGAGTTGAACAGGGTGACGATCAAGAATAAGTATCCTCTACCCCGTATTGATGATCTCTTAGATCAACTTCAGGGAGCTTCAGTATTTTCCAAGATCGACTTGAGATCTAGATATCATCAGTTACGAATTCAAGAGTTGAATATCGCAAGGACATCATTTCGTACACGCTATGGTCATTATGAGTTCGTAGTAATGCCGTTTGGGTTAACTAATGCACCTGTGGTATTCATGGAGTTAATGAATCGGGTTTTCATCGACTTTTTGGATTGATTTGTGGTTGTCTTCATTGATGATATTTTAATTTATTCTCGTGACCGAGAGGAGCACGAGTTTCACCTTCATCAAGTGCTCGACGTGTTGAGACGAGAGCAACTTTATGTAAATTTTTCCAAATGTGAGTTCTGGATGTCCGAAGTGACGTTTCTCGGACATGTAATTTCATCAGACGGTGTGCGTGTTGACCCTCAGAAGAGGGAGGCTATCCGAGATTGGTTACCTCCGAAGAATGTTAAGGAAATCCAAAGCTTTCTCGGATTAGCCGGTTATTATCGGCGATTTGTGGAAGGATTTTCTAAAATCGCTCGACCAATGATGAACCTTTTGCGAAAGGATAAGAAATACGCGTGGTCCGACGCGTGTCAGCAGAGTTTTGAGGAACTCAAGAGCTGGTTAATTTCAGCACCTGTCCTTTCCTTGCCACAAGGGATGGAGGGATTCGTGGTTTATAGTGACGCGTCCGGACACGGTCTCGTATGTGTATTAATGCAGAATGGGAAGGTTATTACCTATGCTTCACGGCAATTGAGACCTTACGAGGTTAATTATCCGACCCACGACCTGGAACTAGCAGCCGTGGTTTTCGTGTTGAAGATTTGGCGTCATTACCTGTATGGCGTCACCTGTCAGATATTCACCGATCATCAGATTTTGAAGTATATATTTATTCAGAAGGAGTTAAATATGCGACAGAGGCGGTGGTTGGAAGTAATCAAAGATTATGATATCGAGATCCTGTACCACCCGGGTAAGGCAAACGTGGCTGCTGATGCCTTGAGTCGTAAGTCCGTTCAGGAGCAAATGCTTGCTCGTTTGACAGTTCAGAAGGAGCTTCAGCAGGAATTTCTTAGACCCGAGATTGAGGTGTGGCTTCAGCGAGTGCAAGGGCAAATTTGCATGTTAGAGATTTCATCGCCACTTGAGGAGGTAATCAGAGCGAATCAGGGTTCAGACCCATCATTGTTGCGCATCCGTGAGGATGTGGCTCAGGGGAAAGCCCCTGGATTTTTGGTCCATGAGGATGGACTATTGCGATTTAAGAATCGATTATGCGTACTGGCGAATGACGAGTTGAAAAACTCGATTTTGAGAGAAGCTCATGCTACCCCTTACTCCATTCATCCGGGGCCTAGCAAGATGTACAAGGACTTGAAACAAAATTACTAGTGGAGTAATATAAAGCGAGAAGTTGCAGATTTTGTTTCGAGATGTTTAACCTATCAGCAAGTCAAGATAGAACATCAGCGACCGGAAGGTATGCTGAAACTGCTCCGTATTACAGAGTGGAAGTGGGAAGATATTTCTATGGACTTCATCAGGAGTTTGCCGACGAGTCATCGCGGCATGAATACAATTTGGGTAGTTGTGGACCATTTAACTAAGTCGGGTCATTTCCTCGAGATTAAGGATACGTGGGGTCCTGAGAGACTTGACCAGTTGTTCATCAAAGAGATAGTGAGATTGCATGGTACTCCTAAGAGTATTGTTTCCGATCGTGACGGACGAATCGTGTCACATTTTTGGAAATCAGTTCATCGTGCTATGGGAACTCAGCTTAATCTCAGTACCGCTTTTCATCCTCAGTCCGACAGACAATCAGAGAGGACTATTGAGACTTTGGAGGACATGTTGAGGGCATGCGTCATCGATTGGAAAGACGATTGGGAAGCCCAACTACCGTTGATTGAGTTCACGTACAATAATAGTTGGCATGCTTCGATTAAGATGGCACCTTACGAGGCCTTGTACGGTCATCGCTGTCGATCTCCTTTGTGTTGGGACGATTTATCAGAATCAGTTGGCACTGAGCTCGATATGCTTATAGCCGCCCGTGTCGTTTGTTGACCACTCAGAGTCGACAGAAATCATATGCAGATAATCGTTGTCGGCCGTTAGAGTTCGAGACAGGTGACCATGTTTTGGTCAAGGTATCCCCGAGTCGGGGTATCTTCCGTTTTGGGAAGAGGGGAAAGTTGAGTCCGAGATTCATTGGACCGTTTGAGATTTTATATCTAGTAGGCGAGTTAGCTTATCGATTGGCCTTACCTCCAGCTTTGAGCCGAATTCATAATGTGTTTCACATATCTCATTTGCGGAAGTATGTCGCCGACACGAGTCACATACTTCAGTTCGACGAAATCGAGATTGCGGATGATCATTCGTATGAGGAGCGTCCTATACGAGTTTTAGAGCGACGAATCAAACAGTTGAGGAACAAGACGATTCCTTTGGTCAAGATTCAGTGGTCTAGACACAGAGTCGAAGAGGCTACTTGGGAAACCGAGGATAGTATGCGAGAGAGTTATCCCGAGTTGTTTGACCCTTAGTTTCGAGGACGAAACTCTTTTTAAGGGGGGGAGTATGTAATACCCGGTTGTAATTCATTCATTATCATTCAGTAATTATCAATCAGTAATGGTCACTCAGTAATTTCTCACTCATTAATAATCACTCATCATTCATGATTCATTCATTTGTTTTCATTGTTGACATTTTGTAACCGTGTATCAGTTACCGATCGTCATTCATCTCCGATTGAGAGTCGAGATGAGAGTATTATCATAATCATCGTGAATATAGTATTGTGTTGGAAGTATCATCTATCACGTGTTATTGGACCTATTCACAATCATACAAGTATTGTACGTCGGATCATTCACCATTTGTATCGAGTAGACGGAGTTGTCGGATTCTTGTCACTTCCAGCAGCGAGTTATGGCCGTAACTATTCAGGCATTACGGCCGTAACCTGCATTCGTTGGCTCAAGGTGGTTTTGAACGAAGGTGAGTTACGTCCATAAGGATTGTCGGATACGGCCGTAATAGGCGTTCGTTGATTTCAGGCCAGTTCGGACGAATGGTACTTACGACCGTAAGGGTTGCGGCATATGACCGTAAGATGAGGCTGGTACGGCCGTAAGGCTTGGCCGGTTACGGACGTACAATGCAGGCAGGGTGCCCAGGCAATTTTGACGAAGGCTTCTTACGCCCGTAAGTTTGGACGGGTTCGGCCGTATCGGTCGATTTACGCCCGTAAGGCATGTGCGGGTACGGCCGTATGACTGTCGGCAGATTCTGGATGAAGCCGAGTTACGGCCGTACGAGATGGTTGGTTACGGCCATAAGTGTAACACCCCCAAAACCAACCGGGATTATTACACGCCGTGGGCCCCGCACCGGAACCCACCAGGCTAAAAACCATTTAGAAAAACACCCAAAAAGGACGATGACGGTAGTATTTTTCAAAACTCACAAAAGCCATTTACAAACACCAACTACCGTCAAGACAATCAAGGCCAAAAACTCGGTTAAGGGAATCAGTTTTCGAAATGAAACTCAATTGGCAAAAAGCCGGAAGCCATTTGAAAGAACTCACACAGCGGAAAGAAATATAGTACAAGATACATATGCATCAATAATTAATACACAGACAAAATACACGATTCCCCAACAATATGCCATAGCCAGTATTGTCCGGAATCCTCGCCTCACGACCGCTACCATCAAAGTCCTCAATACTTTAAAAACAAGTCCCACAATGGGGTCAGCAATAATGCCCGACAAATAACTGCAAGTACATAAACATAAACATTTACATGCCATGCATCATGAGAATAATAACCTCAACGATACCCTTACCACTTCCGGTAATCCAACGATCCTCATCAAAATCCCAATATCACGATAATACCACATAATACCTCAATACCGAATACTTTCCCGTACACAATCTTCTATGTACGATTTCCATAAAACATACCTCTATCCGTACATCCTTCCGAAATGCATACCACAGACCAAGAATATCCAAAATGACATCAACAATATCCGAATACTACAATCTTCCCAAGATTGTCCAAGTATCTCAACAATCATCAACTGTGCATTCTAATCCTTTTAGAACATCACTGAACATTCGTCAATATGCAATACAACATAAAATATTTATGAAATGTAAATGGAATTACTCATCAAAACATTACAACCGAACAAGTAAACACTTGCCTAGATACCGACACGACAAAACCAACACCGAACTCATCGTCCTCGTCTACGAGCTCTTCAGCCCCGATTGGAACGAATCTACGGTCTTCCAACAAAGCCCAACGGTTATACCTATTGATTAATCACCCTAGAACAATAATCATGTCAATAATCGGACCAACTCGGTAACAAGGATCATAACATGCACAATCTGGAATTCAACCTCGTATTATGATCCAGAAATCCATCTCAAAACGGTTTAAACGAATCATCATCTTTAATAATGTGAAGAAACATTCGAAGTTCTTATCAAAATCCATAAAATCCCATATAACATCGTTATATGATTATCCAACATGTTCCTCACATGTAATCATCCAAGAAAAACGAACCATTAACAAAGGAATACGAAGATTACCTGGTTTAGACGAACCAAAAAGAAGAACACTAGAACTCCATCCAAAGAATCATGAACAACTTGAAGAACAAGGCTTGAATCCAAGCTCTCAATATAATGTTGTTAAAGATTATCATTATACAGTGTTTGGGAATCCCAAATAACTCTCAACTCTCTCTCTCCCGACTGAAGGAAGAAGAATGGATGAAATGCCTCACAATACCCGTCTGTCCTCCTTTTATAATAAACATTATTAGCGTGCGCTAACATCTCATGTTTAGCGTGCGCTACAGCCTTAGCGTGCGCTAACTGACTTTGTTAGCGTGCGCTATCGCAGCCCAGAGGCTACTGCCTTGCTTCGTAAACTAGCTTACGTACGTAATGCCCATGCATTTTTGGGATTCGGTGCCTAAAACGAAGGCCCAGCGGAAGCGGTAAAACGAAAATTAATTCGATCCGAATCCCTACGAGGATCGATCGAGCTACGTATATACGAATATCAAAAACGAAATACAAGCGATACGAGAAACATACCCTCGTAGTCCGTTGATTAAATGGATAACCTTCTCTTGAGCTATTCCCCAAGCTCTTGAATGATCCAACGCCGAAAGCACCGCGTCTCTACTTGCCACGCGCCGGAAAAACGACCGGAATAACAACACTTGATTAACCTCTAAGGTTACGGCTAGAATCAAGTGATGAAGCTTTTTATTATTATTACACTCTAAGTGTATAATCTTGTTCTCTCTATTTTTTCTCAATCTTTCTCTAAGAAAGTTGAACAAGATGAAGATGAAGTTGAAGACTAAAATGAAAACTATATTCTCTCTCCCACCTATAACCTCACGGCTGGAATCTCAAGTGGGAAGTGAGAGTTTTTAAAGTCTTCAATATTATCTCATTTCAACCACCTCAAATCACCTTTCTATATAAAATGAGATATGATATCTCAAAATGTATTTAGTCATCAACCTACCAAGGATGATACCAAGACCATGAGGGAAAAGTATGAGGTGGGGCAGCCTCTAGAAGGAATTGGACAAGTTCGGTCCGTTTCGGACTCCCGTGAGTCCAAATAGATAAACTCCGATTCCGTTCCGATGTATTTATATCGATTAATTAATCTAATTAATTAATCATCAAATACATAATGACATAATTAATTTCTCCAAGAAATAATTATATTCATGAATTAAATTAATCACCCAGTAATATATTTAATTCATTAGGCCGTAAATTAATTTATCCAATAAATCAATTTAGACATCCAATGTCCCAAAATCAATTAGACATCTAATGTCCAATAAATTAGATATCCAATATCTAATATTCATAAGGAGAGAATAAGCTCGATTCATTCTGTCGTCAATCCTATTGCGCGACTCGGTAGGTTCGTCTCAGTCAGCAATGGGAGGAACCAAAGAGTAGTAGCACCACCTAGCCAGCCTGGCGGCCTACACTGTACCCCAACTGAGAACGAATGATTGGGATCATTCAAGAACCATTTTGTTGTGAATACCAGTATACGTATAAACCCTTCTTTCAAATGTCCCGATCAAGTTATAGGGTCACGGTTAGTCAAACCCCATCTGTACTTGACGCTATGCATGCGTTAACACAAATCGAGATCATCGAGCTGTCGTGTATCTAATACAACTAGCTCCTATGCTTTGGCCAAAGACTTATGATCTCATCTGCCAATAACCGCATAGGACATATAACCCGCTCACTAATGGGAGAAATAATTCTATCTTGGTATTCAGTACGACCTGCTACTTGCCCGTCAAGATGCACGTCGAGGTTGACCCCCACCTTCCGGTTTACAAGGTCGAACTACTCTAATGAAAATCTTGACGTCACAAGCACATCCCTACTAAATCCTCAAGTCGAAGGTTCACGAATACCTATCACAACCTTTCGATTCCGTCATTGACTGTCCCGGAGTGAAATCCGTGTGACGAATCGAGGGTGAGTCGGTTCGAGTATACTAATCCAATTAGCATACCTATAACGTGTGCTCCCACTAACCATTAGCATTCGACAGGCACTCTCCATGTCAAAGAACACGTTATACAAGTCTTCACATAAACTTAACGCCCAGTCAAGTTTCATTGACTTGCGAACGATTAAGTATTTGAGCTATAAACCTTTCCAGTGCCGACCCCCTTATCTAATAAGGAGTGGAACGTTTTGCTCTCAAATACACGGACTAGTTTCTATATTTATATTTACGATTTAGGAATGCCAGTAACTACCAGTAAATAAAGAAACATCCATTGCCTTATATTGATGATTTACATAATAACAAGTACAATGCCCTCACTCAACATCCTCTGAGTGGCATTCGAGGGCATACTCCTAACAATCTCCCACTTGCACTCAATGCCACACACTATGGTATCTAATACCCATGTTCTCCATATGACGCTCCAAGCTAGTCTGAGAAAGTAGCTTGGTCAGTGGATCGGCGACATTGTCGGCCGAGTCTACTCTGTGCAGCACAATGTATCCCTTGCGGACAAATTCTCTTACGAGATGATACTTCCTCTCAATATGTTTGGTGCTGTTGTGAAACCTCGGCTCCTTGGCCTGTGCTACAGCTCCATCGTTGTCGCAGTACAGCGGAACAGGTAGCTCAGCACATGGTATCATTTGAAGTTCTCCTAGAAACTTCTTAATCTAGAACCCTTCCTTGGAAGTCTCCGAGGCTGCTTGATACTCAGCCTGACAGGTGGAATCAACAGTCGCGCTTTGCTTGGCACTATGCCAAGATACTTATCCTCCATTAAGAGTAAATATGTAGCCAGAAGTGGACATCGAGTCGTCCTTCAGTCCTTGGAAGTCCGAATCAGTGAATCCCACCACATCCAATTCTCCACCGCCATACATAAGAACCATATCTCTAGTCCTTCTCAAGTACTTGAGAACGTTCTTTACAGCAGTGCAATGTTCCCTACCTGGGTTTGCCTGAAACCTATTCACCACGCTTACAGTATGTGCGATGTCAGGTCTTGTACACAACATAACATACATAAGGCTACCCACGGCCGAAGCATATGGTATATTACTCATTTCCTTTCGTTGTTCCTCACTTTGAGGACACATCTTCAAAGAGAGTTTTATTCCATGTTGCATCGGTAGGAACCCTCTTTTAGAATCATCCATCTTAAATCGCTTTAAGATTTTATCTATATAGAGGGCTTGGGAAAGACCTATTGTTCTCTTCGCTCTATCCCGGTAGAGTCGAATACCAAGAATATAGGTAGCTTCTCCTAAGTCTTTCATGGAGAAATTACTCGAAAGCCAAGCTTTCACGTAATCGAGCATTCCCACATCATTTCCTATTAGTAGAATGTCATCTACATATAGTACTAAGAATGCGATCTTGCTCCCACTAACCCTCTTGTATACACAAGGTTCCTCCTCATTTTGCACGAAGTCAAACTCTTTGACTGCCTCGTCAAAACGAAGGTTCCAACTACGCGACGCTTGCTTCAGTCCATAAATGGAACGCTGAAGCTTGCACACTTTCTGAATATCGACTTCGGACACAAAGCCTTTAGGCTGCTCCATATAGATTTCCTCCTCGAGGAATCCATTAAGGAAAGCCGTCTTTACGTCCATTTGCCATATCTCATAATCGTGGTAGGCAGCTATAGCAAGCATCATGCGAATAGACTTGATCATGGCTACGGGCGAGAAGGTATCGTGGTAATCGATCCCTTCCTTCTGGGTATAACCCTTTGCCACAAGCCTGGCATTATAAGCGTCAACCTTGCCATCACCATCAGTCTTTTTCTTGTAGATCCACTTATTCCCAATAGGCACTATGCTCTTGGGGCGGTCTACTAGAGTCCAGACCTGATTGACATGCATCGAGTCTATCTCAGCTTCCATAGCTTCACGCCATTTCGCGGAGTCTACATCCACCATCGCTTGGTCATAGGTTGTTGGGTCGGTCTCTTGGCTATCACTTGGAACCTCATGGAGACCCAGCTCCTCCAAGTGCACAAGCCCATACCTCTCAGGTAAATGAGACACCCTACTAGACCTACGAGGTGGTTGTACTTGTGTTTGAAGGTTCGATTCAGTTTCTTGCAGTGTCTCCTGAGGAGTTTCATTATATTCTTCTAAAGAAATACTTCTACCTGCTCCGCCTTCCTGAATGAACTCATCTTCCAGGAAGTGTGCGTGTAAAGCAACAATGATCCTTCGATCTTCGGGCATGTAGAATAGATATCCCATCGTCCCAGACGGAAATCCAATGAAACGTCCCTTCGCAGACCTAGCTTCCAACTTTTCCACCTTAGTCTTCTTGACATAGGCGGGACATCCCCAAATCCTAATATGATTAAGACTTGGTTTCCTGCCCTCCCACATCTCATGTGGAGTTTTAGGAACGGATTTGGAAGGACATATGTTTAAGATATAAGCGGCAGTCCGGAGTGCATACCCCCATAGGTAAATTGGTAAGTCAGTATAGCCCAGCATGGAACGGACCATCTTTAACAAGGTCCGGTTCCTTCTTTCTGACACACCATTTAACTGAGGAGTACCTGGAGGTGTTAGTTGTGAAACTATTCCATGTTCCTTAAGGAACTCGTCAAACTCCGTACTCATATACTCACCACCTCGGTCCGACCGAAGTGCTTTGATATGATTACCAGTTTGTTTCTCGACTAGGGCCTTGAATTCCTGGAATTTCTCAAAGGCCTCGGATTTATGTTTCATTAAGTATACATAACCATACCTAGTATGATCATCTGTAAACGTAATGAAATATTGATATCCATCACGTGCTGCTTCTAAAGCACCACATACGTCGGTATGGATTAATCCCAGTTTATCAGCGGCTCTTTCAAAAGTCCCTGTGAAGGGGGACTTAGTCATTTTGCCTTTAAGGCAAGATAAACAAGTAGGAAAGGGATCCGATCCCAATGGACCCATAAGTCCATCTTTTTCCATCTTGTAAACCTTGGTCTGACCAATATGACCAAGTCTAAGATGCCATTTCAAAACTTGATTGGTTTCATCCCTACCACGTTTTCTAGTCATAGTATTCACAACTACTTTGTTCTTTGAGATTTATATGATATAATCAATTGAACAATGTAGCAGTACCATCTAGTTTTTTTCTAAAATAAATTTTTAAGGTACCATCTCCAATGAAAAATGAAAAGCCTTTTCGGTCCATGAGGAATGGATACAATGTTTTTGTGCCCCTTGGGCAAAACAAGTACATCTTCTAAAGTCAAAACAAAGCCGGATTCTAAACCCAAAAGAAGTGATCCTATGTGGTCGCCTCGACACTATGCCCGCTTCCGACCGTGATCATAACTTCTCGGCTCCAAGCTTCCTACTTTGTTCGATCCCGATTCACGGTACAAATATGAGAACTAGCACCGAATCCAAGATTATCAGAAGTAGAAAATACAGTAGCAGAACAATTTGTTTCCAAAACTAAAAGTTCTGTACCTAAAGTGCCATGAAGAATCGGACAGTCTCTAGCCCAGTGGCCCAGCTCACCGCACTTGAGACAAGTATCCTTCTTCTTCTTGTTCTTCGGAACCATCGGGGCCTTGCCCTTGCCCTTAAGGTCCTTAACTTGTAGTCCAGTTTGCTTCTTGGTCTTTTTCTTCTTGTTCTTAGACCTCCGAGGTCTTGAAGAAATCACAAGAGCAGACTCCTTCATCCGCGGAGTCTTCATCTGAGACTGAGCGGTCACAAGTTCGTTCATTAGCCCAGCTAAATTACATGCAATCTCATTGCAGTTGAAGTTCATAACAAACTGTGAGAAAGAATCAGGGAGAGATTGTAGGATAAGGTCAGTTTGGAGAGAAGTATCCATTTTAAAATCAAGAGCCTCCAATCTCTCGATCATGGATATCATTTTGAGGACGTGTTCCCCAACCTTCTCACCTTCCTTCATCCTTGCACCGAACAGTTGCTTGGATATCTCATATCTAGCAGTTCTGCTGTGCTCACCATAAAGCTCGGTTAAGTGAGATAGAATCTGCCTAGCAGAAGTCATTTTCTCATGAGCTCTCTGAAGCTCATTAGACATGGAAGCGATCATATAAGCACGTACTTTCACGTCATCCTTAACCCACTTTTTGTGGTTTTCAATCTCTTCCTGATTGGCTCGGGTCCGCACAGGAGGTGCCGGAATGTCCGTCTCCAAGACGTATCCCAGTGCCTCTATACTGAGGACAATCATCAGATTGTGGAGCCAATCCACAAAGTTAGGTCCCATTAAGGTGTTCTTTTCGAGTAGAATTGCGAGTGGATTCATTGTCATATTGAGATTTGAGTCTGCATTAAGTACGATAGATTAATTAGTAACTCATTCAATTATGTTCTGAGTATAGAATTAAGGTCTTTTCTATTCTTGTTACCCAGCTCCCACTATTTTTATCGGAATAACACACTCCCATGTAAAATCCGGAAGTATCGTCGCTCTACTTCATAGTGGTGATCGAGTTCTTTATAAATCTTAATAGAGGGCAACCGAACAGGTTTTTAGTCTATTAATTTTCATAAAGTGGTGTCCAACACCAACCCATCTAATGGATGATTCGATCTTCTTTTTCCCCTTGTCCACTCCCCTCAACCTATACGGTTTCTATGGTTCGTGAACAAGTTAAGTTTATATCATCGACGCAAATCAGTTTCACAATTGAATCTTATCCGGCAACCTATCAGGTTTCTAGGGATAAAATTTGCTCCAACCGAAGGCATCCAATGCGCTCCCGGTAATTTATCCGTCCTCCCCGAACGACTACCCCGATAACTCGGAAGTATAGCACATCCGGTTTGGATTTCAATTTCCCGAAACTCGATGGAGGGAAGGAAAACCTTGAAACCTTATAAACTTAATAATTTATCGTGGGAGAATTTTCGCGATTAGCGTTACACTTTGCACATTTATCGTTTAAGCGCGTTTGTGGCATTCATATAATATGAAACAACCATTCACAACCTAGTTGCTACCAACATGTGGTTCATGGACCGTTCCTAGAAAACAAAAACTCCGTAATCTAATTACAAGTCTTCGTCTTGAATCTTCGTCTTCTCGAAATGGATCTTCCTCCGGTCTTCGTCATTACATATAAATTTTACATTGAAAAATTGCATCCTAGATACAAATAATTCTAGTAAAATAAATAGGCTCAAAACGGCCTTTACAACCCAATCGAATAAAACCGAACGATTCAAAACTAAGTCCATGAACCACATACCCATTCAAAAGCATTCATCCAATAAATACTAAATAAATGGACTACACATTAAATATATTGATCCAACCAATATCAAAAATAACCATCTGTTAGAATTAATCCAATTAATTCACAAACATGGTAGTTTTGATTCGTTCGTATAAACCGGATGATAAATATTTCACAATAATAAATTTCCTCAAAATAAAACACCAAGTATTTTATTTAGTCAAATTAAATCCAATTTAATTTCCGGAAATTATTATAACGAAACATAAACACAAAACGGAATCGAAATAAAATCGCCCGGGCCTAGCCCGTGGTCCGGCATCACAGTCGGTCCTTAGCCGAGGGGCTGATCTGCCCAGTGCAGGAAAAAAGCTGCCCGGCAGCGGTCCAGCACCCTTGGGCAGCCCTGGGCAGCCCGGGCAGTCCCCTGGGCAGCCCGGGCAGTCCCCCGGGCAGGCAATTTTCCAACTCTTTTTCGTCCCGATATCAAAAATTATATTTTTCTAATTTAATATTACCCATATAATTCATTTTTAATAAATAAACCCGATTTATATAGTAACATAAAAACATGGAAAAATTAAATTTTCGACGAACAATTAAAACAACGAATTAAACGGTTGTGATTCCAAATCACTAATCATTTAATCAAGCATTCCAAATGCAAATATCGTATATACGATCGCAAGACCTACGCTCCGATACCACTGTTGGGATTCGGTGCCTAAAACGAAGGCCAGTAGGCGGTAAAACAAAAATTAATTCGATCCGAATCCCTACGAGGATCGATCGAGCTACGTATATACGAATATCAAAAACGAAATACAAGAGATACGAGAAACATACCCTCGTTGTCCGTTGATTAAATGGATAACCTTCTCTTGAGCTATTCCCCAAGCTCTTGAACGATCCAACGCCGAAAGCACCGCGTCTCTACTTGCCACGCGCCGGAAAAACGACCGGAATAACAACACTTGATTAAACTCTAAGGTTACGGCTAGAATCAAGTGATGAAGCTTTTTATTATTATTACACTCTAAGTGTATAATCTTATTCTCTCTATTTTTTCTCAATCTTTCTCTAAGAAAGTTGAACAAGATGAAGTTGAAGACTAAAATGAAAACTATATTCTCTCTCCCACCTATAACCTCACGGCTGGAATCTCAAGTGGGAAGTGGGAGTTTTTAATTCTTCAATATTATCTCATTTCAACCACCTCAAATCACCTTTCTATATAAAATGAGATATGATATCTAAAAATGTCTTTAGTCATCAAGCTACCAAGGATGAGACCAAGACCATGAGGGAAAAGTATGAGGTGGGGCAGCCTCTAGAAGGAATTGGACAAGTTCGGTCCGTTTCGGACTCCCGTGAGTCCAAATAGATAAACTCCGATTCCGTTCCGATGTATTTATATCGATTAATTAATCTAATTAATTAATCATCAAATACATAATGACATAATTAATTTCTCCAAGAAATAATTATATTCATGAATTAAATTAATCACCTAGTAATATATTTAATTTATTAGGCCGTAAATTAATTTATCCAATAAATCAATTTAGACATCCAATGTCCCAAATTCAATTAGACATCCAATGTCCAATAAATTGGATATCCAATATCTAATATTAATAATGAGAGAATAAGCTCGATTCATTCCGTCGTTAATCCTATTGCGCGACTCGGTAGGTTCGTCTCAGTCAGCAATGGGAGGAACCAAAGAGTAGTAGCACCACCTAGCCAGCCTGGCGGCCTACACTGTACCCCAACTGAGAACGAATGATTGGGATCATTCAAGAACCATTCTGTCGTGAATACCAGTATACGTATCAACCCTTCTTTCAAATGTCCCGATCAAGTTATAGGGTCACGGTCAGTCAAACCCCATCTGTACTTGACGCTATGCATGCGTTAACGCAAATCGAGATCATCGAGCTGTCGTGTATCTAATACAACTAGCTCCTATGCTTTGGCCAAAGACTTATGATCTCATCTGCCAATAACCGCATAGGACATATAACCCGCTCACTAACGGGAGAAAGAATTCTATCTTGGTATTCAGTACGACCTGCTACTTGCCCGTCAAGATGCACGTCGAGGTTGACCCCCACCTTCCGGTTTATAGGGTCGAACTACTCTAATGAAAATCTTGACGTCACAAGCACATCCCTACTAAATCCTCAAGTCGAAGGTTCACGAATACCTATCACAACCTTTCGATTCCGTCATTGACTGTCCCGGAGTGAAATCCGTGTGATGAATCGAGGGTGAGTCGGTTCGAGTATACTAATCCAATTAGCATACCTATAACGCGTGCTCCCACTAACCATTAGCATTCGAAAGGCACTCTCCATGTCAAAGAACACGTCATACAAGTCTTCACATAAACTTAACGCCCAGTCAAGTTTCATTGACTTGCGAACGATTAAGTATTTGAGCTATAAACCTTTCCAGTGCCGACCCCCTTATCCAATAAGGAGTGGAACGTTTTGCTCTCAAATACACGGACTAGTTTCTATATGTATATTTACGAGTTAGGAATGCCAGTAAATAACGAAACATCCATTGCCTTATATTGATGACTTACATAATAACAAGAACAATGCCCTCACTCAACATCCTCTGAGTGGCATTCGAGAGCATACTCCTAACAGCATTAACGTACGTAAAACATCCTGCCTAGCGTACGCAAGTCCTTGACCTTAACGTGCGCTATCTGAAGTTGACTTGCTATAGTGTTCACCTACCACTCGTGCCCCCACATGCCGACAGCATCTGACAAGGACAAGATTCCCTCTGCCCGATCTGGAATTAGCGTGCGCTAATCATACGGTTTTAGCATGCGCTAGCTCTACACGACAAACACTCGCTGACCTTATCTGGACACGCGTCGAACATGGTCGGGTTCACCCGCCGAAAGCTAAGATTCTATTATTGGAGATCTGATGTTAGCGTGCGCTAACCAACATGCGTTAGCATGCGCTAACTGAATATAAAAATCAACCTGGGCCTACCTGTCGGCCACCTTCCGGAACTAACCCAGCAAGTCGTTACGTACGTTAGGGGTCCTCCTTAGCGTACGTAACCGAACCTCTTAGCGTACGCTATCAATACTTCGTAGCGTGCGCTACACTGCTCGATGGCGTGCGCTAATGAAACACTTATAGCGTGCGCTAACGTTGCTGTGCCTAGCCATATTCAGCTATCCTCAACCAATATCTCGACATACCAATCAAACTTACGGCACAATGAATACATATACACATTCAATAACATTATCAAACGTTCAGAAGGTTCTCAAGCACAAATATCCATCAACGATATCCAACATATAAACGAAAAATATATCCGAAAAATCGGGGTATTACACTCTAGCCCCCTTAAAAATAAGTTTCGTCCTCGAAACTTGCAACCTGTCGCCAACAACATATAAATCCAAAATCACCAAGATAACCAAGAATTATCGAATAATCCGAACAACATACTTACAGGTCAGTGAAGAGGAAGATCTGTCGTGATACTAGCATATGACACCATTTCAAAAATCTCGACACAACAAGAATGCCAAAACAGGAATAATCACAATTTGAAAACGATTGGTCTCCGCCAAGACCACAACAAGTTTAGAGCACTGTCGAGTTTTGTGGGATCTGTGACGCTGTGTCTCCTCACCTAAAGCCCATGAGCCGCTCCTTGTCACATGCACGTATCACCGGCGTTCCACTCCACATCGAAAGCCGCACATTGCACGTGCCTTGCACCGGCGTTCACTTCCCGATTGGAGCCGCACATTGTACATGACCACGGCACCGGCGTTCACTCCCTGCCTCGTCGGTCTCGGGAACACCAACAATCCCCAAACCCACACATCACCACGACAGTACTCAAAAATCACACAGTTACTAAACATCACAAACATCACGCTACTACCACACCGGTAGAGCCACATAACACACATGTCCGGTTATCACAAAACCTTGGGCTCCGATACCATATTTGTAACACCCCCAAACCCAACCGGGAATATTACACGCCGTGGGCCCCGCACCGGAACCCACCAGGCTAAAAACCATTTACAAAAACGCCCAAAAAGGACGATGACGGTAGTATTTTCCAAAACTCACAAAAGCCATTTACAAACACCAACTACCGTCAAGACAATCAAGGCCAAAAACTCGGTTAAGGGAATCAGTTTTCGAAATAAAACTCAATTGGCAAAAAGCCGGAAGCCATTTGAAAGAACTCACGCAGTGGAAAGAAATACAGTACAAGATACATATGCATCAATAATTAATACACAGACAAAATACACGATTCCCCAACAATATACCATAGCCAGTATCGTCCGGAATCCTCGCCTCACGACCGCTACCATCAAAGTCCTCAATACCTGAAAAACAAGTCCCACAACGGGGTCAGCAATAATGCCCGACAAATAACTGCAAGTACATAAACATAAACATTTACATGCCATGCATCATGAGAATAATAACCTCAACGATAACCTTATCACTTCCGGTAATCCAACGATCCTCATCAAAATCTCAATATCACGATAATACCACATAATACCTCAATACCGAATACTTTCCCGTACACAATCTTCTATGTACGATTTCCATAAAACATACCTCTATCCGGACATCCTTCCGAAATGCATACCACAGACCAAGAATATCCAAAATGACATCAACAATATCCGAATACTACAATCTTCCCAAGATTGTCCAAGTATCTCAACAATCATCAACTGTGCATTCTAATCCTTTTAGAACATCACTGAACATTCGTCAATATGCAATACAACATAAAATATTTATGAAATGTAAATGGAATTACTCATCAAAACATTACAACCGAACAAGTAAACACTTGCCTAGATACCGACACGACAAAACCAACACCGAACTCATCGTCCTCGTCTACGAGCTCTTCAGCCCCGATTGGAACGAATCTACGGTCTTCCAACAAAGCCCAACGGTTATACCTATTGATTAATCACCCTAGAACAATAATCATGTCAATAATCGGACCAACTCGGTAACAAGGATCATAACATGCACAATCTGGAATTCAACCTCGTATTATGATCCAGAAATCCATCTCAAAACGGTTTAAACGAATCATCATCTTTAATAATGTGAAGAAACATTCGAAGTTCTTATCAAAATCCATAAAATCCCATATAACATCGTTATATGATTATCCAACATGTTCCTCACATGTAATCATCCAATAAAAATGAACCATTAACAAAGGAATACGAAGATTACCTGGTTTAGACGAACCAAAAAGAAGAACACTAGAACGCCATCCAAAGAATCATGAACAACTTGAAGAACAAGGCTTGAATCCAAGCTCTCAATCTAATGTTGTTAAAGATTATCATTATACAGTGTTTGGGAATCCCAAATAACTCTCAACTCTCTCTCTCCCGACTGAAGGAAGAAGAATGGACGAAATGCCTCACAATACCCGTCTGTCCTCCTTTTATAATAAACAGTATTAGCGTGCGCTAACATCTCATGTTTAGCGTGCGCTACAGCCTTAGCGTGTGCTAACTGACTTTGTTAGCGTGCGCTATCGCAACCCAGAGGCTACTGCCTTGCTTCGTAAACTAGCTTACATACGTAATGCCCATGCATTAACGTACGTAAAACATCCTGCCTAGTGTACGCAAGTCCTTGACCTTAGCGTGCGCTATCCGAAGTTGACTTGCTACAGTGTTCACCTACCACTCGTGCCCCAACATGCCGGCAGAATCTGACAAGGACAAGATTCCCTCTGCCCGATCTAGAATTAGCGTGCGCTAATCATACGGTTTTAGCGTGCGCTAGCTCTACACGACAAACACTCGCTGACCTTATCTGGACACGCGTCGAACATAGCCGGGTCCACCCGCCGAAAGCTAAGATTACATTATTGGCGATCTGATGTTAGCGTGCGCTAACCAACATGCGTTAGCATGCGCTAACTGAATATAAAAATCAACCTGGACCTACCTGTCGGCCACCTTCCGGAACTAACCCAGCAAGTCGTTACATACGTTAGGGGTCCTCCTTAGCGTACGTAACCAAACCTCTTAGCGTACGCTATCAATACTTCGTAGCGTGCGCTACCTGTACTCAGTAGCGTGCGGTAATGAAACACTTATAGCGTGCGCTAACGTTGCTGTGCCTAGCCATATTCAGCTATCCTCAACCAATATCTCGACATACCAATCAAACTTACGGCACAATGAATACATATACGCATTCAATAACATTATCAAACGTTCAGAACATTCTCAAGCACAAATATCCATCAACGATATCCAACATATAAACGAAAAATATATCCGAAAAATCGGGGTATTACACTCTACCCCCCTTAAAAATAAGTTTCGTCCTCGAAACTTGCAACCTGTCGCCAACAACATATAAATCCAAAATCACCAAGATAACCAAGAATTATCGAATAATCCGAACAACATACTTACAGGTCAATGAAGACGAAGATCTCCCGTGATACTAGCATATGACACCATTTCAAAAATCTCGACACAACAAGAATGCCAAAACAGGAATAATCACAATTTGAAAACGATTGGTCTCTGCCAAGACCACAACAAGTTTAGAGCACTGTCGAGTTTTGTGGGATCTGTGATGCTGTGTCTCCTCACCTAAAGCGCATGAGCCGCTCCTTGTCACATGCACGTATCACCGGCGTTCCACTCCACATCGAAAGCCGCACATTGCACGTGCCTTGCACCGGCGTTCACTTCCCGATTGGAGCCGCACATTGTACATGACCACGGCACCGGCGTTCACTCCCTGTCTCGTCGGTCTCGGGAACACCAACAATCCCCAAACCCACACATCACCACGACAGTACTCAAAAATCACACAGTTACTAAACATCACAAACATCACGCTACTACCACACCGGTAGAGCCACATAACACACATGCCCGGTTATCACAAAACCTTGGGCTCTGATACCATATTTGTAACACCCCCAAAACCAACCGGGAATATTACACGCCGTGGGCCCCGCACCGGAACCCACCAGGCTAAAAACCATTTACAAAAACGCCAAAAAAGGACGATGACGGTAGTATTTTCCAAAACTCACAAAAGCCATTTACAAACACCAACTACCGTCAAGACAATCAAGGCCAAAAACTCGGTTAAGGGAATCAGTTTTCGAAATGAAACTCAATTGGCAAAAAGCCGGAAGCCATTTGAAAGAACTCATGCAGTGGAAAGAAATACAGTACAAGATACATATGCATCAATAATTAATACACAGACAAAATACACGATTCCCCAACAATATGCCATATCCAGTATTGTCCGGAATCCTCGCCTCACGACCGCTACCATCAAAGTCCTCAATACCTGAAAAACAAGTCCCACAACGGGGTCAGCAATAATGCCCGACAAATAACTGCAAGTACATAAACATAAACATTTACATGCCATGCATCATGAGAATAATAACCTCAACGATAACCTTACCACTTCCGGTAATCCAACGATCCTCATCAAAATCCCAATATCACGATAATACCACGTAATACCTCAATACCGAATACTTTCCCGTACACAATCTTCTATGTACGATTTCCATAAAACATACCTCTATCCGGACATCCTTCCGAAATGCATACCACAGACTAAGAATATCCAAAATGACATCAACAATATCCGAATACTACAATCTTCCCAAGATTGTCCAAGTATCTCAACAATCATCAACTGTGCATTCTAATCCTTTTAGAACATCACTGAACATTCGTCAATATGCAATACAACATAAAATATTTATGAAATGTAAATGGAATTACTCATCAAAACATTACAACCGAACAAGTAAACACTTGCCTAGATACCGACACGACAAAACCAACACCGAACTCATCGTCCTCGTCTACGAGCTCTTCAGCCCCGATTGGAACGAATCTACGGTCTTCCAACAAAGCCCAACGGTTATACCTATTGATTAATCACCCTAGAACAATAATCATGTCAATAATCGGACCAACTCGGTAACACGGATCATAACATGCACAATCTGGAATTCAACCTCGTATTATGATCCAGAAATCCATCTCAAAACGGTTTAAACGAATCATCATCTTTAATTATGTGAAGAAACATTCGAAGTTCTTATCAATATCCATAAAATCCCATATAACATCGTTATATGATTATCCAACATGTTCCTCACATGTAATCATCCAAGAAAAACGAACCATTAACAAAGGAATACGAAGATTACCTGGTTTAGACGAACCAAAAAGAAGAACACTAGAACTCCATCCAAAGAATCATGAACAACTTGAAGAACAAGGCTTGAATCCAAGCTCTCAATCTAATGTTGTTAAAGATTATCATTATACAGTGTTTGGGAATCCCAAATAACTCTCAACTCTCTCTCTCCCGACTGAAGGAAGAAGAATGGACGAAATGCCTCACAATACCCGTCTGTCCTCCTTTTATAATAAACATTATTAGCGTGCGCTAACATCTCATGTTTAGCGTGCGCTCTGACCTTTAGCGTGTGCTAATCGACTTTGTTAGCGTGGGCTATCGCACCCGCAGGCTACCGCCTTGCTTCAGAACTAGCTTACATACGTAATGCCCATGCATTAACGTACGTAAAACATCCTGCCTAGCGTACGCAAGTCCTTGACCTTAGCATGCGCTATCCGAAGTTGACTTGCTACAGTGTTCACCTACCACTCGTGCCCCCACATGCCGGCAGCATCTGACAAGGACAAGATTCCCTCTGCCCGATCTAGAATTAGCGTGCGCTAATCATACGGTTTTAGCGTGCGCTAGCTCTACACGACAAACACTCGCTGACCTTATCTGGACACGCGTCGAACATGGCCGGGTCCACCCGCCGAAAGCTAAGATTCCATTATTGGCGATCTGATGTTAGCGTGCGCTAACCAACATGCGTTAGCATGCGCTAACTGAATATAAAAATCAACCTGGGCCTACCTGTCGGCCACCTTCCGGAACTAACCCAGCAAGTCGTTACATACGTTAGGGGTCCTCCTTAGCGTACGTAACCAAACCTCTTAGCGTACGCTATCAATACTTCGTAGCGTGCGCTACCTGTACTCAGTAGCGTGCGGTAATGAAACACTTATAGCGTGCGCTAACGTTGCTGTGCCTAGCCATATTCAGCTATCCTCAACCAATATCTCGACATACCAATCAAACTTACGGCACAATGAATACATATACGCATTCAATAACATTATCAAACGTTCAGAACGTTCTCAAGCACAAATATCCATCAACGATATCCAACATATAAACGAAAAATATATCCGAAAGATCGGGGTATTACACTCTACCCCCCTTAAAAATAAGTTTCGTCCTCGAAACTTGCAACCTGTCGCCAACAACATATAAATCCAAAATCACCAAGATAACCAAGAATTATCGAATAATCCGAACAACATACTTACAGGTCAGTGAAGAAGAAGATCTCCCGTGATACTAGCATATGACACCATTTCAAAAATCTCGACACAACAAGAATGCCAAAACAGGAATAATCACAATTTGAAAACGATTGGTCTCTGCCAAGACCACAACAAGTTTAGAGCACTGTCGAGTTTTGTGGGATCTGTGACCCTGTGTCTCCTCACCTAAAGCGCATGAGCCGCTCCTTGTCACATGCACGTATCACCGGCGTTCCACTCCACATCGAAAGCCGCACATTGCACGTGCCTTGCACCGGCGTTCACTTCCCGATTGGAGCCGCACATTGTACATGACCACGGCACCGGCGTTCACTCCCTGTCTCGTCGGTCTCGGGAACACCAACAATCCCCAAACCCACACATCACCGCGACAGTACTCAAAAATCACACAGTTACTAAACATCACAAACATCACGCTACTACCACACCGGTAGAGCCACATAACACACATGCCCGGTTATCACAAAACCTTGGGCTCTGATACCATATTTGTAACACCCCCAAAACCAACCGGGAATATTACACGCCGTGGGCCCCGCACCGGAACCCACCAGGCTAAAAACCATTTACAAAAACGCCCAAAAAGGACGATGACGGTAGTATTTTCCAAAACTCACAAAAGCCATTGACAAACACCAACTACCGTCAAGACAATCAAGGCCAAAAACTCGGTTAAGGGAATCAGTTTTCGAAATGAAACTCAATTGGCAAAAAGCCGGAAGCCATTTGAAAGAACTCATGCAGTGGAAAGAAATACAGTACAAGATACATATGCATCAATAATTAATACACAGACAAAATACACGATTCCCCAACAATATGCCATATCCAGTATCGTCCGGAATCCTCGCCTCACGACCGCTACCATCAAAGTCCTCAATACCTGAAAAACAAGTCCCACAACGGGGTCAGCAATAATGCCCGACAAATAACTGCAAGTACATAAACATAAACATTTACATGCCATGCATCATGAGAATAATAACCTCAACGATAACCTTACCACTTCCGGTAATCCAACGATCCTCATCAAAATCCCAATATCACGATAATACCACGTAATACCTCAATACCGAATACTTTCCCGTACACAATCTTCTATGTACGATTTCCATAAAACATACCTCTATCCGGACATCCTTCCGAAATGCATACCACAGACCAAGAATATCCAAAATGACATCAACAATATCCGAATACTACAATCTTCCCAAGATTGTCCAAGTATCTCAACAATCATCAACTGTGCATTCTAATCCTTTTAGAACATCACTGAACATTCGTCAATATGCAATACAACATAAAATATTTATGAAATGTAAATGGAATTACTCATCAAAACATTACAACCGAACAAGTAAACACTTGCCTAGATACCGACACGACAAAACCAACACCGAACTCATCGTCCTCGTCTACGAGCTCTTCAGCCCCGATTGGAACGAATCTACGGTCTTCCAACAAAGCCCAACGGTTATACCTATTGATTAATCACCCTAGAACAATAATCATGTCAATAATCGGACCAACTCGGTAACAAGGATCATAACATGCACAATCTGGAATTCAACCTCGTATTATGATCCAGAAATCCATCTCAAAACGGTTTAAACGAATCATCATCTTTAATTATGTGAAGAAACATTCGAAGTTCTTATCAATATCCATAAAATCCCATATAACATCGTTATATGATTATCCAACATGTTCCTCACATGTAATCATCCAAGAAAAACGAACCATTAACAAAGGAATACGAAGATTACCTGGTTTAGACGAACCAAAAAGAAGAACACTAGAACTCCATCCAAAGAATCATGAACAACTTGAAGAACAAGGCTTGAATCCAAGCTCTCAATCTAATGTTGTTAAAGATTATCATTATACAGTGTTTGGGAATCCCAAATAACTCTCAACTCTCTCTCTCCCGACTGAAGGAAGAAGAATGGACGAAATGCCTCACAATACCCGTCTGTCCTCCTTTTATAATAAACATTATTAGCGTGCGCTAACATCTCATGTTTAGCGTGTGCTACAGCCTTAGCGTGTGCTAACTGACTTTGTTAGCGTGGGCTATCGCAGCCCAGAGGCTACTGCCTTGCTTCGTAAACTAGCTTACATACGTAATGCCCATGCATTAACGTACGTAAAACATCCTGCCTAGCGTACGCAAGTCCTTGACCTTAGCATGCGCTATCCGAAGTTGACTTGCTACAGTGTTCACCTACCACTCGTGCCCCCACATGCCGGCAGCATCTGACAAGGACAAGATTCCCTCTGCCCGATCTAGAATTAGCGTGCGCTAATCATACGGTTTTAGCGTGCGCTAGCTCTACACGACAAACACTCGCTGACCTTATCTGGACACGCGTCGAACATGGCCGGGTCCACCCGCCGAAAGCTAAGATTCCATTATTGGCGATCTGATGTTAGCGTGCGCTAACCAACATGCGTTAGCATGCGCTAACTGAATATAAAAATCAACCTGGGCCTACCAGTCGGCCACCTTCCGGAACTAACCCAGCAAGACGATACATACGTTAGGGGTCCTCCTTAGCGTACGTAACCAAACCTCTTAGCGACGCTATCAATACTTCGTAGCGTGCGCTACCGTACTCGATGGCGTGCGGTAATGAAACACTTATAGCGTGCGCTAACGTTCTTGTGCCTAGCCATATTCACTATCCTCAACCAATATCTCGACATACCAATCAAACTTACGGCACAATGAATACATATACGCATTCAATAACATTATCAAACGTTCAGAACGTTCTCAAGCACAAATATCCATCAACGATATCCAACATATAAACGAAAAATATATCCGAAAGATCGGGGTATTACACTCTACCCCCCTTAAAAATAAGTTTCGTCCTCGAAACTTGCAACCTGTCGCCAACAACATATAAATCCAAAATCACCAAGATAACCAAGAATTATCGAATAATCCGAACAACATACTTACAGGTCAGTGAAGAAGAAGATCTCCCGTGATACTAGCATATGACACCATTTCAAAAATCTCGACACAACAAGAATGCCAAAACAGGAATAATCACAATTTGAAAACGATTGGTCTCTGCCAAGACCACAACAAGTTTAGAGCACTGTCGAGTTTTGTGGGATCTGTGACCCTGTGTCTCCTCACCTAAAGCGCATGAGCCGCTCCTTGTCACATGCACGTATCACCGGCGTTCCACTCCACATCGAAAGCCGCACATTGCACGTGCCTTGCACCGGCGTTCACTTCCCGATTGGATCCGCACATTGTACATGACCACGGCACCGGCGTTCACTCCCTGTCTCGTCGGTCTCGGGAACACCAACAATCCCCAAACCCACACATCACCGCGACAGTACTCAAAAATCACACAGTTACTAAACATCACAAACATCACGCTACTACCACACCGGTAGAGCCACATAACACACATGCCCGGTTATCACAAAACCTTGGGCTCTGATACCATATTTGTAACACCCCCAAAACCAACCGGGAATATTACACGCCGTGGGCCCCGCACCGGAACCCACCAGGCTAAAAACCATTTACAAAAACGCCCAAAAAGGACGATGACGGTAGTATTTTCCAAAACTCACAAAAGCGATTTACAAACACCAACTACCGTCAAGACAATCAAGGCCAAAAACTCGGTTAAGGGAATCAGTTTTCGAAATGAAACTCAATTGGCAAAAAGCCGGAAGCCATTTGAAAGAACTCATGCAGTGGAAAGAAATACAGTACAAGATACATATGCATCAATAATTAATACACAGACAAAATACACGATTCCCCAACAATATGCCATATCCAGTATCGTCCGGAATCCTCGCCTCACGACCGCTACCATCAAAGTCCTCAATACCTGAAAAACAAGTCCCACAACGGGGTCAGCAATAATGCCCGACAAATAACTGCAAGTACATAAACATAAACATTTACATGCCATGCATCATGAGAATAATAACCTCAACGATAACCTTACCACTTCCGGTAATCCAACGATCCTCATCAAAATCCCAATATCACGATAATACCACGTAATACCTCAATACCGAATACTTTCCCGTACACAATCTTCTATGTACGATTTCCATAAAACATACCTCTATCCGGACATCCTTCCGAAATGCATACCACAGACCAAGAATATCCAAAATGACATCAACAATATCCGAATACTACAATCTTCCCAAGATTGTCCAAGTATCTCAACAATCATCAACTGTGCATTCTAATCCTTTTAGAACATCACTGAACATTCGTCAATATGCAATACAACATAAAATATTTATGAAATGTAAATGGAATTACTCATCAAAACATTACAACCGAACAAGTAAACACTTGCCTAGATACCGACACGACAAAACCAACACCGAACTCATCGTCCTCGTCTACGAGCTCTTCAGCCCCGATTGGAACGAATCTACGGTCTTCCAACAAAGCCCAACGGTTATACCTATTGATTAATCACCCTAGAACAATAATCATGTCAATAATCGGACCAACTCGGTAACAAGGATCATAACATGCACAATCTGGAATTCAACCTCGTATTATGATCCAGAAATCCATCTCAAAACGGTTTAAACGAATCATCATCTTTAATTATGTGAAGAAACATTCGAAGTTCTTATCAATATCCATAAAATCCCATATAACATCGTTATATGATTATCCAACATGTTCCTCACATGTAATCATCCAAGAAAAACGAACCATTAACAAAGGAATACGAAGATTACCTGGTTTAGACGAACCAAAAAGAAGAACACTAGAACTCCATCCAAAGAATCATGAACAACTTGAAGAACAAGGCTTGAATCCAAGCTCTCAATCTAATGTTGTTAAAGATTATCATTATACAGTGTTTGGGAATCCCAAATAACTCTCAACTCTCTCTCTCCCGACTGAAGGAAGAAGAATGGACGAAATGCCTCACAATACCCGTCTGTCCTCCTTTTATAATAAACATTATTAGCGTGCGCTAACATCTCATGTTTAGCGTGTGCTACAGCCTTAGCGTGTGCTAACTGACTTTGTTAGCGTGGGCTATCGCAGCCCAGAGGCTACTGCCTTGCTTCGTAAACTAGCTTACATACGTAATGCCCATGCATTAACGTACGTAAAACATCCTGCCTAGCGTACGCAAGTCCTTGACCTTAGCATGCGCTATCCGAAGTTGACTTGCTACAGTGTTCACCTACCACTCGTGCCCCCACATGCCGGCAGCATCTGACAAGGACAAGATTCCCTCTGCCCGATCTAGAATTAGCGTGCGCTAATCATACGGTTTTAGCGTGCGCTAGCTCTACACGACAAACACTCGCTGACCTTATCTGGACACGCGTCGAACATGGCCGGTCCACCCGCCAAAGCTAAGATTCCATTATTGGCGATCGATGTTAGCGTGCGCTAACCAACATGCATTAGCATGCGCTAGCGAATATAAAAATCAACCTGGGCCTACCTGTCGGCCACCTTCCGGAACTAACCCAGCAAGTCGTTACATACGTTAGGGGTCCTCCTTAGCGTACGTAACCAAACCTCTTAGCGTACGCTATCAATACTTCGTAGCGTGCGCTACTGCACTCGAGCGTGCGGTAATGAAACACTTATAGCGTGCGCTAACGTTCTTGTGCCTAGCCATATTCACTATCCTCAACCAATATCTCGACATACCAATCAAACTTACGGCACAATGAATACATATACGCATTCAATAACATTATCAAACGTTCAGAACGTTCTCAAGCACAAATATCCATCAACGATATCCAACATATAAACGAAAAATATATCCGAAAGATCGGGGTATTACACTCTACCCCCCTTAAAAATAAGTTTCGTCCTCGAAACTTGCAACCTGTCGCCAACAACATATAAATCCAAAATCACCAAGATAACCAAGAATTATCGAATAATCCGAACAACATACTTACAGGTCAGTGAAGAAGAAGATCTCCCGTGATACTAGCATATGACACCATTTCAAAAATCTCGACACAACAAGAATGCCAAAACAGGAATAATCACAATTTGAAAACGATTGGTCTCTGCCAAGACCACAACAAGTTTAGAGCACTGTCGAGTTTTGTGGGATCTGTGACCCTGTGTCTCCTCACCTAAAGCGCATGAGCCGCTCCTTGTCACATGCACGTATCACCGGCGTTCCACTCCACATCGAAAGCCGCACATTGCACGTGCCTTGCACCGGCGTTCACTTCCCGATTGGATCCGCACATTGTACATGACCACGGCACCGGCGTTCACTCCCTGTCTCGTCGGTCTCGGGAACACCAACAATCCCCAAACCCACACATCACCGCGACAGTACTCAAAAATCACACAGTTACTAAACATCACAAACATCACGCTACTACCACACCGGTAGAGCCACATAACACACATGCCCGGTTATCACAAAACCTTGGGCTCTGATACCATATTTGTAACACCCCCAAAACCAACCGGGAATATTACACGCCGTGGGCCCCGCACCGGAACCCACCAGGCTAAAAACCATTTACAAAAACGCCCAAAAAGGACGATGACGGTAGTATTTTCCAAAACTCACAAAAGCCATTTACAAACACCAACTACCGTCAAGACAATCAAGGCCAAAAACTCGGTTAAGGGAATCAGTTTTCGAAATGAAACTCAATTGGCAAAAAGCCGGAAGCCATTTGAAAGAACTCATGCAGTGGAAAGAAATACAGTACAAGATACATATGCATCAATAATTAATACACAGACAAAATACACGATTCCCCAACAATATGCCATCTCCAGTATCGTCCGGAATCCTCGCCTCACGACCGCTACCATCAAAGTCCTCAATACCTGAAAAACAAGTCCCACAACGGGGTCAGCAATAATGCCCGACAAATAACTGCAAGTACATAAACATAAACATTTACATGCCATGCATCATGAGAATAATAACCTCAACGATAACCTTACCACTTCCGGTAATCCAACGATCCTCATCAAAATCCCAATATCACGATAATACCACATAATACCTCAATACCGAATACTTTCCCGTACACAATCTTCTATGTACGATTTCCATAAAACATACCTCTATCCGGACATCCTTCCGAAATGCATACCACAGACCAAGAATATCCAAAATGACATCAACAATATCCGAATACTACAATCTTCCCAAGATTGTCCAAGTATCTCAACAATCATCAACTGTGCATTCTAATCCTTTTAGAACATCACTGAACATTCGTCAATATGCAATACAACATAAAATATTTATGAAATGTAAATGGAATTACTCATCAAAACATTACAACCGAACAAGTAAACACTTGCCTAGATACCGACACGACAAAACCAACACCGAACTCATCGTCCTCGTCTACGAGCTCTTCAGCCCCGACTGGAACGAATCTACGGTCTTCCAACAAAGCCCAACGGTTATACCTATTGATTAATCACCCTAGAACAATAATCATGTCAATAATCGGACCAACTCGGTAACAAGGATCATAACATGCACAATCTGGAATTCAACCTCGTATTATGATCCAGAAATCCATCTCAAAACGGTTTAAACGAATCATCATCTTTAATTATGTGAAGAAACATTCGAAGTTCTTATCAAAATCCATAAAATCCCATATAACATCGTTATATGATTATCCAACATGTTCCTCACATGTAATCATCCAAGAAAAACGAACCATTAACAAAGGAATACGAAGATTACCTGGTTTAGACGAACCAAAAAGAAGAACAATAGAACTCCATCCAAAGAATCATGAACAACTTGAAGAACAAGGCTTGAATCCAAGCTCTCAATCTAATGTTGTTAAAGATTATCATTATACAGTGTTTGGGAATCCCAAATAACTCTCAACTCTCTCTCTCCCGACTGAAGGAAGAAGAATGGACGAAATGCCTCACAATACCCGTCTGTCCTCCTTTTATAATAAACATTATTAGCGTGCGCTAACATCTCATGTTTAGCGTGCGCTACAGCCTTAGCGTGTGCTAACTGACTTTGTTAGCGTGGGCTATCGCAGCCCAGAGGCTACTGCCTTGCTTCGTAAACTAGCTTACATACGTAATGCCCATGCATTAACGTACGTAAAACATCCTGCCTAGCGTACGCAAGTCCTTGACCTTAGCATGCGCTATCCGAAGTTGACTTGCTACAGTGTTCACCTACCACTCGTGCCCCCACATGCCGGCAGCATCTGACAAGGACAAGATTCCCTCTGCCCGATCTAGAATTAGCGTGCGCTAATCATACGGTTTTAGCGTGCGCTAGCTCTACACGACAAACACTCGCTGACCTTATCTGGACACGCGTCGAACATGGCCGGGTCCACCCGCCGAAAGCTAAGATTCCATTATTGGCGATCTGATGTTAGCGTGCGCTAACCAACATGCGTTAGCATGCGCTAACTGAATATAAAAATCAACCTGGGCCTACCTGTCGGCCACCTTCCGGAACTAACCCAGCAAGTCGTTACATACGTTAGGGGTCCTCCTTAGCGTACGTAACCAAACCTCTTAGCGTACGCTATCAATACTTCGTAGCGTGCGCTACCTGTACTCAGTAGCGTGCGGTAATGAAACAATTATAGCGTGCGCTAACGTTGCTGTGCCTAGCCATATTCAGCTATCCTCAGCCAATATCTCGACATACCAATCAAACTTACGGCACAATGAATACATATACGCATTCAATAACATTATCAAACGTTCAGAACGTTCTCAAGCACAAATATCCATCAACGATATCCAACATATAAACGAAAAATATATCCGAAAGATCGGGGTATTACACTCTACCCCCCTTAAAAATAAGTTTCGTCCTCGTAACTTGCAACCTGTCGCAAACAACATATAAATCCATAATCACCAAGATTACCAAGATTGATCGAATTATCGGAACAACATACTTACAATTCGGTGAAGAAGAAGATCTCCGTGATACTAGCATATGACACCATTTCAAAAATCTCGACACAACAAGAATGCCAAAACAGGAATAATCACAATTTGAAAACGATTGGTCTCTGCCAAGACCACAACAAGTTTAGAGCCTTTGTCCGAGTTTTGTGGGATCTGTGACCTGTGTCTCCTCACCTAAAGCGCATGAGCCGCTCCTTGTCACATGCACGTATCACCGGCGTTCCACTCCACATCGAAAGCCGCACATTGCACGTGCCTTGCACCGGCGTTCACTTCCCGATTGGATCCGCACATTGTACATGACCACGGCACCGGCGTTCACTCCCTGTCTCGTCGGTCTCGGGAACACCAACAATCCCCAAACCCACACATCACCGCGACAGTACTCAAAAATCACACAGTTACTAAACATCACAAACATCACGCTACTACCACACCGGTAGAGCCACATAACACACATGCCCGGTTATCACAAAACCTTGGGCTCTGATACCATATTTGTAACACCCCCAAAACCAACCGGGAATATTACACGCCGTGGGCCCCGCACCGGAACCCACCAGGCTAAAAACCATTTACAAAAACGCCCAAAAAGGACGATGACGGTAGTATTTTCCAAAACTCACAAAAGCCATTTACAAACACCAACTACCGTCAAGACAATCAAGGCCAAAAACTCGGTTAAGGGAATCAGTTTTCGAAATGAAACTCAATTGGCAAAAGCGGAAGCCATTTGAAAGAACTCATGCGGTGGAAAGAAATACATTACAAGATACATATGCATCAATAATTAATACACAGACAAAATACACGATTCCCCAACAATATGCCATCTCCATGATCGTCCGGAATCCTCGCCTCACGACCGCTACCATCAAAGTCCTCAATACGAAAAACAAGTCCCACAACGGGGTCGGCAATAATGCGACAAATAGCGCAAGTACATAAACATAAACATTTACATGCCATGCATCATGAGAATAATAACCTCAACGATAACCTTACCACTTCCGGTAATCCAACGATCCTCATCAAAATCCCAATATCACGATAATACCACATAATACCTCAATACCGAATACTTTCCCGTACACAATCTTCTATACGATTTCCATAAAACATACCTCTATCAGGACATCCTTCGAAATGCATACCACAGACCAAGAATATCCAAAATGACATCAACAATATCCGAATACTACAATCTTCCCAAGATTGTCCAAGTATCTCAACAATCATCAACTGTGCATTCTAATCCTTTTAGAACATCACCGAACATTCGTCAATATGCAATACAACATAAAATATTTATGAAATGTAAATGGAATTACTCATCAAAACATTACAACCGAACAAGTAAACACTTGCCTAGATACCGACACGACAAAACCAACACCGAACTCATCGTCCTCGTCTACGAGCTCTTGACCCATGGAGCAGATCTACGGTCTTCCAACAAAGCCCAACGGTTATACCTATTGATTAATCACCCTAGAACAATAATCATGTCAATAATCGGACCAACTCGGTAACAAGGATCATAACATGCACAACTGGAATTCAACCTCGTATTATGATCCGTAAATCCATCTCAAAACGGTTTAAACGAATCATCATCTTTAATTATGTGAAGAAACATTGAAGTTCTTATCAAAATCCATAAAATCCCATATAACATCGTTATATGATTATCCAACATGTTCCTCACATGTAATCATCCAAGAAAACGAACCATTAACAAAGGAATACGAAGATTACGGTTTAGGCAGACCAAAAGAAGAACAATAGAACTCCATCCAAAGAATCATGAACAACTTGAAGAACAAGGCTTGAATCCAAGCTCTCAATCTAATGTTGTTAAAGATTATCATTATACAGTGTTTGGGAATCCCAAATAACTCTCAACTCTCTCTCTCCCGACTGAAGGAAGAAGAATGGACGAAATGCCTCACAATACCCGTCTGTCCTCCTTTTATAATAAACATTATTAGCGTGCGCTAACATCTCATGTTTAGCGTGCGCTACAGCCTTAGCGTGTGCTAACTGACTTTGTTAGCGTGGGCTATCGCAGCCCAGAGGCTACTGCCTTGCTTCGTAAACTAGCTTACATACGTAATGCCCATGCATTAACGTACGTAAAACATCCTGCCTAGCGTACGCAAGTCCTTGACCTTAGCATGCGCTATCCGAAGTTGACTTGCTACAGTGTTCACCTACCACTCGTGCCCCCACATGCCGGCAGCATCTGACAAGGACAAGATTCCCTCTGCCCGATCTAGAATTAGCGTGCGCTAATCATACGGTTTTAGCGTGCGCTAGCTCTACACGACAAACACTCGTGACCTTATCTGGACACGCGTCGAACATGGCCGGTCCACCCCGAAAGCTAAGATTCCATTATTGGCGATCGATGTTAGCGTGCGCTAACCAACATGCGTTAGCATGCGCTAATCGAATATAAAAATCAACACAGGCCTACACGCCGGCCACCTTAGAACTAACCCGGCAAGTCGTTACATCGTTAGGGGTCCTCCTTAGCGTACGTAACCAAACCTCTTAGCGTACGCTATCAATACTTCAATAGCGTGCGCTACACCGTACTCGATGGCGTGCGGTAATGAAACAATTATAGCGTGCGCTAACGTTGCTGTGCCTAGCCATATTCAGCTATCCTCAGCCAATATCTCGACATACCAATCAAACTTACGGCACAATGAATACATATACGCATTCAATAACATTATCAAACGTTCAGAACGTTCTCAAGCACAAATATCCATCAACGATATCCAACATATAAACGAAAAATATATCCGAAAGATCGGGGTATTACACTCTACCCCCCTTAAAAATAAGTTTCGTCCTCGAAACTTGCAACCTGTCGCCAACAACATATAAATCCAAAATCACCAAGATAACCAAGAATTATCGAATAATCCGAACAACATACTTACAGGTCAGTGAAGAAGAAGATCTCCCGTGATACTAGCATATGACACCATTTCAAAAATCTCGACACAACAAGAATGCCAAAACAGGAATAATCACAATTTGAAAACGATTGGTCTCTGCCAAGACCACAACAAGTTTAGAGCACTGTCGAGTTTTGTGGGATCTGTGACCCTGTGTCTCCTCACCTAAAGCGCATGAGCCGCTCCTTGTCACATGCACGTATCACCGGCGTTCCACTCCACATCGAAAGCCGCACATTGCACGTGCCTTGCACCGGCGTTCACTTCCCGATTGGAGCCGCACATTGTACATGACCACGGCACCGGCGTTCACTCCCTGTCTCGTCGGTCTCGGGAACACCAACAATCCCCAAACCCACACATCACCGCGACAGTACTCAAAAATCACACAGTTACTAAACATCACAAACATCACGCTACTACCACACCGGTAGAGCCACATAACACACATGCCCGGTTATCACAAAACCTTGGGCTCTGATACCATATTTGTAACACCCCCAAAACCAACCGGGAATATTACACGCCGTGGGCCCCGCACCGGAACCCACCAGGCTAAAAACCATTTACAAAAACGCCCAAAAAGGACGATGACGGTAGTATTTTCCAAAACTCACAAAAGCCATTTACAAACACCAACTACCGTCAAGACAATCAAGGCCAAAAACTCGGTTAAGGGAATCAGTTTTCGAAATGAAACTCAATTGGCAAAAAGCCGGAAGCCATTTGAAAGAACTCATGCAGTGGAAAGAAATACAGTACAAGATACATATGCATCAATAATTAATACACAGACAAAATACACGATTCCCCAACAATATGCCATCTCCAGTATCGTCCGGAATCCTCGCCTCACGACCGCTACCATCAAAGTCCTCAATACCTGAAAAACAAGTCCCACAACGGGGTCAGCAATAATGCCCGACAAATAACTGCAAGTACATAAACATAAACATTTACATGCCATGCATCATGAGAATAATAACCTCAACGATAACCTTACCACTTCCGGTAATCCAACGATCCTCATCAAAATCCCAATATCACGATAATACCACATAATACCTCAATACCGAATACTTTCCCGTACACAATCTTCTATGTACGATTTCCATAAAACATACCTCTATCCGGACATCCTTCCGAAATGCATACCACAGACCAAGAATATCCAAAATGACATCAACAATATCCGAATACTACAATCTTCCCAAGATTGTCCAAGTATCTCAACAATCATCAACTGTGCATTCTAATCCTTTTAGAACATCACTGAACATTCGTCAATATGCAATACAACATAAAATATTTATGAAATGTAAATGGAATTACTCATCAAAACATTACAACCGAACAAGTAAACACTTGCCTAGATACCGACACGACAAAACCAACACCGAACTCATCGTCCTCGTCTACGAGCTCTTCAGCCCCGATTGGAACGAATCTACGGTCTTCCAACAAAGCCCAACGGTTATACCTATTGATTAATCACCCTAGAACAATAATCATGTCAATAATCGGACCAACTCGGTAACAAGGATCATAACATGCACAATCTGGAATTCAACCTCGTATTATGATCCAGAAATCCATCTCAAAACGGTTTAAACGAATCATCATCTTTAATAATGTGAAGAAACATTCGAAGTTCTTATCAAAATCCATAAAATCCCATATAACATCGTTATATGATTATCCAACATGTTCCTCACATGTAATCATCCAAGAAAAACGAACCATTAACAAAGGAATACGAAAATTACCTGGTTTAGACGAACCAAAAAGAAGAACACTAGAACTCCATCCAAAGAATCATGAACAACTTGAAGAACAAGGCTTGAATCCAAGCTCTCAATCTAATGTTGTTAAAGATTATCATTATACAGTGCTTGGGAATCCCAAATAACTCTCAACTCTCTCTCCCAACTGAAGGAAGAAGAATGGACGAAATGCCTCACAATACCCGTCTGTCCTCCTTTTATAATAAACATTATTAGCGTGCGCTAACATCACATGTTTAGCGTGCGCTACAGCCTTAGCGTGCGCTAACTGACTTTGTTAGCGTGCGCTATCGCAGCCCATAGGCTACTGCCTTGCTTCGTAAACTAGCTTACATACGTAATGCCCATGCATTAACGTACGTAAAACATCCTGCCTAGCGTACGCAAGTCCTTGACTTGCTACAGTGTTCACCTACCACTCGTGCCCCCACATGCCGACAGCATCTGACAAGGACAAGATTCCCTCTGCCCGATCTGGAATTAGTGTGCGCTAATCATACGGTTTTAGCATGCGCTAGCTCTACACGACAAACACTCGCTGACCTTATCTGGACACGCGTCGAACATGGCCGGGTCCACCCGCCGAAAGCTAAGATTCCATTATTGGCGATCTGATGTTAGCGTGCGCTAACCAACATGCGTTAGCGTGCGCTAACTGAATATAAAAATCAACCTGGGCCTACCTATCGGCCACCTTCCGGAACTAACCCAGCAAGTCGTTACGTACGTTAGGGTTCCTCCTTAGCGTACGTAATCGAACCTCTTAGCGTACGCTATCAATACTTCGTAGCGTGCGCTACCTGTACTCAGTAGCGTACGCTAATGAAACACTTATAGCGTGCGCTAACGTTGCTGTGCCTAGCCATATTCAGCTATCCTCAACCAATATCTCGACATACCAATCAAACTTACGGCACAATGAATACATACACGCATTAAATAACATTATCAAACGTTCAGAACGTTCTCAAGCACAAATATCCATCAACGATATCCAACATATAAATGAAAAATATATCCGAAAAATCGGGGTATTACAGTAAGGCCGTTGACTTGGGATGTTACGGCCATAAGTAGGCCGAGTTACGGTCGTAACATTCGGCAGTTTATATAGGACTTGGACGGGACTTTGAGTTCATGTTCTCATTTCTTCACCTTGTATCCGAGATAGAGGGCTTGAGGGAGAGATTTTTCATCATCAATCACTTGGGTGTTCGGTTTTCATCATCTTCATTCATTTGGGAAGCTTGGATAGTCGATCTAACGCGTATTCTTCGGATCAAAGTGTTTGGATCTTCAAAGGTAATATTCTTCAAACATCTTGGATTTTGATTTTGTGTTGAGATATGATGTTTTGGATGTTATAATCATGTTGTATCAAGAGATGTACGTATGATTATGAGTGTGTATGAATATTCATTGGATTATTGAAGGGTTGTTCAAGAACACTTTGAAGATTGAGTTGGATTTGGGGGTTTTCGATTAGTTGTTGTTGTAATCACGAATTTGGACATTCATATTGGATTATTGATTGTATTGAAGATGTTTTGTTGGTTTGGAACACTTCTTGGGGATTTGATAATGGTATAGTTAAGGTTTGGTTGTAAACAATCAAAGATTGGCCACAACGTGTTTGATATAATGCCCCA
The DNA here is from genome assembly GCA_033398695.1 of Orobanche coerulescens. Taxonomy (NCBI): domain Eukaryota; kingdom Viridiplantae; phylum Streptophyta; class Magnoliopsida; order Lamiales; family Orobanchaceae; genus Orobanche; species Orobanche coerulescens. The sequence continues at coordinate 74,943,491 of CM065808.1, read as the reverse complement.
ATGAGTTTGGTTTAGTTGTATCGACGTTTTGAGTCAGTTATAATCGTGTTTGATTCATATGTTGAACGGATTGTTGGTAATTGTGTTATTCAAGGTTGTTCGAGCGACCGACATCTCATTTAGGACGTTTGTTCGTGGAAGGACATTTGTCACCGGTGTTGTGCAAGTTAATTCTTACTCGGTTAAAAGGATATTCATTCCTTTTGTTGTTGTTGATTCATAATCATAACTCATTCATAATGTATTAACCGTATTGAGACTTGTAATTTTCGAAAAATCACTTCATTCACGAGGAACGACGGTTCCAATCATTTCATTGAGCTATCATTCACTTCACTATTATTTTCATCTCGGTGAGTCATTCTTGACTTTGTCGGATTATTATTCATTGATATTCATTTTGGTCATTCTCGTTCATATGACCTTCTGGGTGCATATTGCGTGGCCGGGTGCGGATATGTGGAATTTTTAGTCGAGCATACGATAGTCATGTGTTGGGTTCACCAATACATTGGACTGTGCACACGGTAACGCTTACCTCCGTGAGACTAATTAGGTACAAGGACGGGTGTGTTCGGGCACTCGTCTTGTACACTTGCACAGAACATTACGGGCGTACTATGATGCTCCTCTTCAGCTTAAATTCATAACTAAAGGATATTTCATAATTGAGATATATCATGATTGTGTATATTCAACCCTTGAGGATTGTTGTTCTGTGTAACTGACCCCGTTGGGGGGATATTGTTTTCAGGTCATGGCAAGGCAAAAGCACGGGAAGAGCACGTTGACGGCGAGGAGTCCCAGTGATACTAGTAGGGGTCCCCTGTCCTTTCAGTCATTCTTGTTTTTCTTCATTTGTATTTCCGCTGCAAATTCCGTTTGGGATTTTTATTTATTCAGGGTGGTGTATTTTATCTTCATATAAAATATACTAGTATTCTGTATTATCCTGGTGTATTGTACTTAAGCTCCTCATCGGAGTATTTGGTAATATAATGTGGTTCGGTACTACAATTATATTATTTAATTCATTAGTTTTCATTCGCCTGGTGGGTCTCAGCCGGGGGTCCACGGCACTGTAATATCCGCCTAGTTTGGGGTGTTACAGAAACTAATCAAGTTTTGAAATGGCATCTTAGACTTGGTCATGTTGGTCAGACTAAGGTTTATAAAATGGAAAAAGATGGACTTATGGGTCCATTGGGATTGGATCCCTTTCCTACTTGTGAATCTTACCTTAAAGGCAAAATGACTAAGTTCCCCTTCACATGGACTTTTGAAAGAGCCGCTGATAAATGAGGATTAATCCATACCGATGTATGTGGTGCTTTGAAAGAAGCACATGATGGATATCGGTATTACATTACATTTACAGATGATCATACTAGATATGGTTATGTATACTTAATTAAACATAAATCCGAGGCCTTTGAGAAATTCGAGGAATTTAAGGCCCTAGTCGAAAAATAAACTGTTAATCATATCAAAGAACTTCGGTCGGACCGAGGTGGCGAATATATGAGTACGTAGTTTGACGAGTTCCTAAAGGAACATGGAATAGTATCACAACTAACACCTACAGGTACTCCTCAGTTAAATGGTGTGTCAGAAAGAAGGAACCGGACCTTGTTGAACATGGTCCATTCCATGATGGGCTATACTGACTTACCTATTTACCTGTGGGGTTATGCACTCTTGACCGCTAGTTACATCTTGAATAGATATCCTTCCAAATCTGTTCCTAAAACTCCACATGAGATGTGGGAGGGCAGAAAACCAAGTCTTAATCACATTAGGATTTGGGGATGTCCCGCCTATGTCAAGAAGAATAAGGTGGAAAAGTTGGAAGCGAGGTCCGCGAAGGGATGTTTCATTGGATTCCCGTATGGGATGATGGGTTATCTATTCTACATGCCCGAAGATCGAAAGATCGTTGTTGCTTTACAAGCACACTTCCTGGAAGATGAGTTCATTAAAAAAGGCAGAGCAGGTAGAAATATTTCTTTGGAAGAATACAATGAAACCCCTCAGGAGACACATGTACAAGAAGTTGGACCCGAACCTTCTGGAACACAAGTACAACCACCTCGTAGGTCTAGCAGGGTGTCTCATTTGCCTGAGAGGTATGGCCTTGTACACTTGGAGGAGATGGGTCTCCATGAGGTTCTGAGTGATAGCCAAGAGACCGACCCAACGACCTATGACCAGGCGAAGGTGGATGTAGACTCCGTGAAATGGTGTGAAGCTATGGAAGCTGAGATAGAATCGATGCATGTCAATCAGGTCTGGACTCTAGTAGACCGCCCCAAAGGCATAGTGCCTATGGGAAACAAGTGGATATACAAGAGAAAGACTGATGGAGATGGCAAGGTTGACGCCTATAAGGCCAGGCTTGTGGCAAAAGGTTATACCCAAAAGGAAGGGATCGATTACCACGATACCTTCTCGCCCGTAGCTATGATCAAGTCTATTCGCATGATGCTTGCTATAGCAGCCTACCACGATTATGAGATATGGCAAATGGACGTAAAGATGGCTTTCCTAAATGGATTCCTCGAGGAGGAAATCTATATGGAGCAACCTAAAGGCTTTATATCCGAGGTCGATATTCAGAAAGTGTTCAAGCTTTAGTGTTCCATTTATGGACCGAAGCAAGCTTCGCGTAGTTGGAACCTTCGTTTTAACGAGGCAATCAAAGAGTTTGACTTCGTGCAAAATGAAGAGGAACCTTGTGTATACAAGAGGGTTAGTGGGAGCAAGATCGTATTCTTAGTACTATACGTAGATGACATTCTACTAATAGGAAATGATGTGGGAATGCTCGGTTCTGTGAAAGCTTGGCTTTCGAGTAATTTCTCCATGAAAGACTTGGGAGAGGCAACCTATATTCTTGGTATTCGACTCTACCGGGATAGATCGAAGAGAACGATAGGTCTTTCCCAAGCCATCTATGTAGATAAAATCTTAAAGCGATTTAAGATGGATGATTCTAAAAGAGGGTTCCTACCGATGCGACATGGAATAAAACTCTCCTTGAAGATGTGTCCTCAAAATGAGGAACAACGAAAGGAAATGAGTAATATACCATATGCTTCGGCCGTGGGTAGCCTTATGTATGCTATGTTGTGTACGAGACTTAATGTTGCGTATGCTGTGAGCGTGGTAAGTAGGTTTCAGGCAAGCCCAGTGTTGGGATAACAAATCACTGTATCGATGCTGCCCTGTATCGATCGTATTGTCAGTATGTTTTGACAATTTGCCAAATCCTGTATACCGCCTCTAGCTGTATCGACAAGCTGATCAAGTATCAAACCATGTATCAAAGACCTCTCGCAGTCTCATCCATACAGTATATTGATCATACAGCAAAGAGTCCCGCATAGCAAGTATGGAAGCTGTCTCGAATATCAATACAGTGATCTTTCCATACAGCTCTCAACAGGACAAGAAGGAATCTTCAGTATTTGCTAGAAGTCAAGTCCCGTTGATAAAGAAGTATTTAAATACTGAAGGATAAAGTATTTAAATATTATAATTCAGAAGATCTTCAAAATCCCGCAATATCCGGATCTCACTCAAATATTAGTTGTCGCAGAATCTTGCCTCAACGGATATATTTCAGATGGCTATATATATCTCCAGAGTTTGAAGATCATGAACTACTGAAACACTGAAAATCCACTGAACGACTGAACAAATTACAAATGATCAAGCTTACAAGAAATATTCAGAGCAAAACGTATCTCCCCAAGCTTTCTGCTATTCAGATATAAGAGATATACAGTGCTCAAACCATGAACAACACGTCATCAGCTTATAGCCCAGAAAGTCATAGCTGTTGTTCAACCCTGTTCTATCCTTGAACAAACTTATATCAGCCCTGTGTGGACTGAGGAATCTTTGCTTCTCCCAAACTGTGTGTGAAGGACTTGCATCGAAGAAGATGAAGCTTCAGAACTGTGTGTGAAGGAGCCAGTCAAAGTGTTAGCTCAAACCAATCTGTGTGAACGGTTGAAATCTAAGATCTTTATATCAATCTGTGTGAACGATATATTGATTAAGTATTGTTATAATTACGTAGTTGTGTACGCAGTAATTATAATAAACTTTTTACTCCTGTTGGAGGACCAGTGGACGTAGATGGGTTTACCTCGAACCACTTTAAATATTGTGTTATTTACCTTTTGTTTTTATTGTTTTATTTAACTGTGATTATTTAAGTATACACTGCACATCGAGTTGCTGTAGCCACAGCAACTTACTGTATTTAAGACTTCCGCTACGCACTCAAATTTAAAATAGTACAGCTTGTTTAAAACAATTTCCAAGCGGTATCCAGTATACTTAGTGGCCAACAAGTGGTATCGGAGTGGTTGATTCTAAAAAGAATCAGTCGTATTTTTAACTGAATCAGATCCAAATCACTTAATTTTTAAAATAGTCTTTTTCATTCCTTTATTCTCACATGGATACATCTATGATCAACAAAGTGCCTATGTTCTCTATTAATGAATTTGATGATTGGAGAATCAGGATGGAGGCTCATCTTGCAGCAATGCATGAAGAAATGATTTTTGTTATACAGGATGGCCCCATTAAGATCATGAAGGTAAATACGGCCGCAAGGATTGAAGGCCAAGCCCATGCTGAGATGCTCGAGAAGGAGCACGAACAATGGACCACAGATGAAAGAAAGCGCGCCAACCTCGACAATGTTGCAAAGAATGCGTTGTTTGTCACCCTCGACAAAGGCACATTCTCGAAGGTAAAGAGTCAGAAAAGCACCAAGGAAATGCAGGATAAACTCAAGTTGATTTGTGAGGGAACTGAGCTCTCAAAAGAAAAGAAAATTTCAGAACTAACTCAGCAATTTGAATCTTTTGAAATGAAACCAACTGAAACACTTGAGGAACTTGACCTTAGATTCACTAGAATTGTTGGTGAACTTGAAGCTTTGGGCAAAATTTATACTCAAAGGGAGAAAAACTTAAAGATTTTCATATCTCTCCCTGCCCGATGGGACATTAAGACCACAGCTATGCGTGTGTCGTGTAACCTTAGTGAAATATCTACCTTTGATCTCTTTTCTGACCTCAAAGCTTTCGAGTATGATATTGACAGGAGATAAAAAGCTGAAGAATCTCCAGCTAGGACTACATCCTTAGCCGCTGTATCTAACCGTCGACACAGCATGCCCAACCCTTCAAAGCCAAATTACAAGAATGCTGACAGTGACGACGATATCCTGTCACAAGATGAAATGGCGCTCCTCATGCACAAATTCAAAAAGTTCATCAAACAGTCTGGAAAGACTCCCTACAGGCCCAAGCCTGTTCACAAGGTAAGTACTGAAACTTCCTCTGGTGACGCTAACCTCTGCTATAATTGCAGGAAACCAGGGCATTATGCAAACAAATGTTCTCATCCCAAAGTTCAAAGGTTGCCAGAAGCCGAGCAACAAGAGAGGGATGAACGAAGACGTGCTTGGAAAAACAAGCTCAAGGCACTGATAGGAGAATCAGAAGCCTCCCCCATACTATCCAAATCCGAAGAATGTCTTCAGGTGGTCACTTAAAGTGATTCATCTGACGATGAGTTCGAAAATAAGGCATACATGTGCTTTATGGCAAAGGACATTCCGGAAGAAGAAGATAGCGATGATGAGGTAAGCTCAACCTCAGCTATTCCATTAAATGCATCGTATACTTTCGAAAACATGATGAATGAATTTAAAAATATTCAAAAAGCTCACGAGACTTTGAAAAATGAAAACATTCAGCTTTAACATTCCAACATAGGGCTGAAAGAAGAAAACGACTTGCTAAAAATAAATTATGAAAATATGTCTATTGATTGTGAAAACAGCAAGGTCGAGCATGAAAAACTCGTGGAGAGCAATCATCAACTTGCTCATGAACTAAGTGAGACTAAGTCTCAAAATGGAAGCAAGACAAATGATTTTGTTCTACTTCAAGCTAAATTTAATACTCTCGAGAAATGAGAAAGCGAACTTGAGACCATTCTGAAATCTTTTGAGAAATCATCCAAACGAATGGAAAAAATTCTAAGCACTGGGCAACAGTACGGAAGATACTCCTAGTCCTGTGAAGGAACCTGCTGCACCGCGAAAAGGAAAGGCTGCCATTCCGCCCCCACAATGCTATTCAAGACATCGAAATCATAAGCCATTCCAATCTGTAAGGCGCACGCAACAGCATGCTCCCCGAGCATTTCAACAGCGCCAACAACCATTCAGAAAGAAGGCTGTATCCAAATACCAAAGGCCCGCACGGCAGTACTTTCAGTACAGCACGCCTAGGTATTGGATACATGAGCCTCGTCATTCATCGAGACAGCAAGTGTCCGCACAGTATCAACAACAGCATTGGGAATCCAACTGGAGACCCAGAAGGCAAGCTGTAAGGCCAAAGAAAATGGCTCCACCTCCAAGACGGCATATGTACTGGATTAATATTAATAACCCTGATTTTTACATGCATAATGATTATCATAGATACAGTAACTACGTTCATGCCCTACGTAGATACCGCAAGTCTGTACCAAATGTTACCTACAGTAAACCAATTGCTGTCAGGAAAGTTTGGGTACCTAAAGGCACTAACATTCACGGACCCAACAATCAAAGGGGACCTAAATCTACATAATTTATGTGCTACAGGATATTTTGGAGAAGGACATATGGTACTTCGACAGCGGATGCTCTCGGCACATGACGGGAGATAGAAGAAAGCTATCAGATTTCATAGAAGGTCGCGGTCCAAAAGTGCGCTTCGGTGATAAATTTAAAGAAAGAACAAGAGGAAAAGGAAACCTTCTTGTCGGAAAATTCAAAGTCACCGATGTAGCTTATGTTGAAGGCTTACAGTACAATGTACTTAGTATTAGCCAGTTCTGTGACAAACAGTTCTCGGTGAAATTCTATATAGATCACTGTAGAGTCAAGAACATCCTGACCAAAGAAGTTGTGCTCACAGGAAGCAGATAAGGTAATATGTATATTGCTGACTGGAAGACTACGAGCTCCACTATTCCTTGTTTCGTTGCCAAAGGCACTGCAGATCTAAGCTGGCTATGGCACAAGAGGATGTCACACGTCAACTTCAAGACGATCAACAAGCTCTCAAGACAAGGACTGGTTAGAGGATTGCCGAATGTATCATTCCAAAAAGACAGTGTCTGTGGACCATGTCAAAAAGGCAAGCAAATCAAGTCCACCCTGAAGAGCAAATCCTACCTTTCAACCCACAGAGTGTTGGAGATGCTACACATGGATCTTATGGTCCTGTAGACCCGGTAAGTTTGGGAGGTAAGAAATACTGTCTTGTTGTTGTTGATGATTACTCCAGGTATGCTTGGACAATTTTCCTAAGCAAGAATAAGGAAACAACATCAAAGCTGCCCGAGCTCCTGAGAAAGCTTCAAAATGAAAAGGGGTCGAGTATCGTGTCCATTCATTCCGACAGAGGTACAGAATTTACTAATCACTTTATAGAGCAATACTATTCGGAAAATGGGATACAACACGAATACTCAGCTGCCCGTACAACTCAACAAAATGGTGTTGCCGAGCGAAAGAATATGACGCTGAAAGAAGCAACAAGGACAATGATTGCCGCAAGAAAGTTGCCACAGCGTTTCTGGGGTGAAGCAACCAATACAGCATGCTACACTCAAAACCGCTGTATCGTCAACAAGCACCACAACAAAACAGCATACGAGGTATGGAACAACAAAACTCCGTTAGTTTCGTATTTTCACATTTTTGGATGCAGGTGCTATGTGTTGAATAATGGGAACGATCAACTTAGAACCTTCGATGAGAAGCCAGATGAAGGAATATTTGTAGGATATTCCTCCGTCAGCAAAGCTTACAGGATCTTTAATAAAAGGAAGCTGACGATCGAGGAATCAGTTCATGTAGTGTTCGACGAACCTCACCATGACCCTATAGGAATAGAAGCTATTACTCAGAACATCAAACAACTTTCCATCTTAGATCCACCAACTCCCATAGAACCTGTTGTTGACCTAGAAATCAACCCCGCAGCTGTAAGAATCGACGTAGATGAAGCCGATCTTTGTCTGGTGAAGGCTGTATCTCTGACAACTCAAGATCTGATGCGGGACACTGAATTAGAACCCGACCGAAGATGGTTGAGAGATCACCCTCAAGAGCTGATCATTGGAAACATAAATGCAGGTGTTTCTACCCGTAGGAGAATACAGAGTACACAAGGAAATGTACTGTGTGTACAAGAAGAACTAGATACTGAGATATCACCATTCCCTGAATGGAAATCTCAATCCGAGCTTAGAAGACTCAATATGTGCACTATTGCTGTATTCTTAGCCCAGTCCGAACCTGTTTCTACCATAGAAGCTCTTAATAATTCTCATTGGATAACATCTATGGAAGAAGAGCTTAACGGTTTCGAGAGAACAATGTATGGTATCTTGTACCCAGACCTACGCATCAATCGGTTATAGGAACCAAATGGGTATTTAGAAATAAGAAGGATCGAAATGGAGTAATTATAAGGAATAAATCAAGGCTAGTCGCACAAGGCTATAGACAGGAAGAAGGTATAGACTACGATGAAACTTTTGCCCCTGTAGCCAGACTAGAATCCATTAGGATATTTTTAGCCTTTGCCACCCATAAGAGCTTCATTGTATACCAAATGGGCATCAAAAGTGCATTCCTAAATGGAGACCTTGCCGAAGAAGTTTATGTTGAACAACCACCAGGGTTTGCCAATACAGACGGCATCGATCTAGTATACAGGCTGAGGAAAGCACTGTATGGACTTAAGCAAGCCCCTGGAGCATGGTATGAGACCCTGTCCCAGTATCTAGATGATAATGGATTTGAGAAAGGTGCTGTGGACAAAACCTTATTCAAAATACAGGAAGGTGATGACCTTCTAATGGTTCAAATATATGTAGATGACATTATATTTGGTTCAACTAACCTTGCTTTATGTCAAAGGTTCTCTCATCTCATGCAAAGTAAATTTGAAATGAGTATGATGGGAGAACTTAGTTATTTCCTAGGTTTGCAGGTAAAGCAGTTGCCTACAGGAATTTTCATCAACCAGGAAAAATACAGAAAGGAGCTTCTCAACAAATTTGGAATGAACACTTCCAAATCATCGTCAACCCCCATGAGCACTTCCGTGCAAATTAGTGCTGATGATGCCGGAAATCCGGTTGACCAATCACTCTACAGGAAGCTTATTGGCTCTCTCCTATACCTAGTGGCTACCAGGCCCGGTATCCAGTTTGCTGTAGGAGTGTGTGCGAGATATCAAGTAGCACCCAAGGAATCACACTTCAATACAGCTAAACCAATCCTGAAGTATATTAAAGGAACAGCCGATGTAGGACTGTGGTATCCTAAAGAAGGCGGATTCGATTTAGTTGGATACAGCGACTCGGATCTCGGAGACTGCAAGCTAGATAGGAAGAGTACAAGTGGAACTTGTCACTTTCTTGGACCTAGATTTATTTCCTGGTTCAGTCATAAGCAATTGGCAAACTCACTTTACACGGCTGAATCAGAATAATATGCAGCTGGTAGTTGCTGTATGCAGAATCTTTGGATGCAGCAACAGTTGTCAGATTATGGGATTGAAGCCAAGGAAACACCAATCATTTGTGATAGCACGAGTGCACTTTCAATAACGCATAACCCTGTATTTCACTCGCGCACTAAGCATATCAACATGAAGCATCATTTCATAAGGAATCATGTCGAGAACAAGGATGTTCGGCTAGAAAAGGTTCATACAGATATTCAGTTAGCCGACATCTTCACCAAGCCTCTCGACACATCAAGATTCAACATGCTTCGACAAGAATTGGGATTGCTACAGCCTGACTCCCTGTAAGTATTTACTGTTTTTACTCAACAATTGAGGGGGAATGCTGTAAGACCCAAGAATACAGTATCCATCATTAATTATCTGTACACTCAGAACCTTCAATACAGCACTGTAGGGAACAAAGCAATATGAATTATCCTATAGCTGACGTGTGCAATAATTAAGGGGGAATACAGTATGACCCATGAATACAGCATTAATCCAAAAGTTGTTGTATGGAATTGAAACCTATATGTACCTTTTAAGGGGGAACGCTGTATCGTCGCAGATACAGCACATACTATGGGATTTCGATTCAATATATATTATAATATTTCATTTTAGAAATATTTTTTGTCCACGTGCCCTGTTTTCATAGCAAACGTCGTTTACATTAAATGCCTTAAACGACATCTGGACAAGCAAATCTCAAAAGCCGCGATGTTTTCAAATTGTTTAATATTTAATACCACCGTTTCAGGCATTAAGGGTAACAACAAATGTCAGAAGTGGGACCCGCTCCTATTTTAAAATTCAATGGATAAGTGTACCAGTTACACTCAGTCCATCGTGACCGTTCATTTCAAACGTCGGTTCTCATCCCTTAAATCTGACCATTCGTTCTCTGAAAACCCTTCTTCGCCGCCTACTATAAAAGGACTGCAAATGCCATTTGAGACTCTTTACGCCTTCTGCATATTTTAAGAGCACTCAAGCAATTCAGCCAACAAGTTTTTCTGTATTTCACTGCATATTCTTCTTGAATCTTTTCATCTTTTCTTGAGATTCATCAATGGCGTCCACTCTGAAGAAAGCCTCAAACATCATTGATGGACGGATCTTCTCCAGATCTGTCTTCATCGAGCGAATTCACGCTGAAACTGATGACGTCGAATCCATGGAGTTCGTCATCACCAGAATCCGTCAGCAAGGCCTTTACCGCCTTGGGAGCCACACCGCTGAGAAATACGATGTACATTTGGTTGAGGACTTCTACCTCAACGCTGTCGTCCACTTTCTGTCGCTGTCCTCGGGAGGCCACGTCGCTGACATCACCGCCGTAATTCGCAGAGTGGAGATTCGCGTCAACCAAGAACTTCTCCAGAACATCTTCAGGCTGCCCGCTGATGGCCTGACTATGGAAGACCTTGAGACTTTTGGGTGTCAAGAGCTGTTGACCGAGTACTATGACCTCTTCACCGGCTCAGCTTCGGTTGAATCTGTTCACACTACCTATCACAAGAAAAATTTATGTTTGCCGTTCGTGTACTTGCATGACTTTTGTTGCCGTATCATCGAGAATCGCACAGGTTCCTTTGAGATGTGCACAAATCTTAGGTTTAGTATGATGGTAGCAATTATGACCTGTGAAAAGGTCAATTGGTGTCAGATTATTCTGAAGCGTCTGCAGGAAGAGGTGTCAAAACCTACGTCGCAAAAGAAATCGTTTGGTTTGTTTCTAAACCACATTTTGATGAAGTGCGGTCTTCCACAATCCACAGAGGCGAAGAAAATAAGTTCCCAGATCTATTTAGGAGGCATCAAGCCTTCGGCCTTTAACCAGAGCACCCTGATCGCCAACCGACCATACGTCCGAAGAATGCCCTTATCTGCCGATCCGAGAGATGTTTCTTTGAAGTCCCAGGGTGTTGACTCTTCAAAGAAACGAAAAAGATCTCACAGCAAGACACCAGTTGCGGCTGAGAATCCGAAAAGGAAGCTAAGGAGGCTTACTAAAGTTAAAGCTACAGAACCCTCCGAGGATGTTCCTATCGTGGCGCAACCCACTAATCAACTGTTGGGATTCGGTGCCTAAAACGAAGGCCCAGCGGAAGCGGTAAAACGAAAATTAATTCGATCCGAATCCCTACGAGGATCGATCGAGCTACGTATATACGAATATATAAACAAAAGCAAGAGTCGTAAAAAACTAACCCTCAAAGTCCGTTGATTAAATGGTAACCTTCTCTTGAGCTATTCCCCAAGCTCTTGAACGATCCAACGCCGAAAGCACCGCGTCTCTACTTGCCACGCGCCGGAAAAACGAACAGAATGACAACACCTTGCTATCCTCCGAGGATACGGCTAGAGCTAGGTGATGAAGCTTGCAATATGAGATTATCACACTCTAAGTGTATAACTCACAACTCTCAATTAATCTCTTGAAATTTCTCAAAGAAAACCAAGAAGAAATGAAGAACAAGAAGAAGACTTGAGAAATGAATTCAAAAATTCTTTTTCTCTCTCTCTCTCTCTCTCTATCTTCATACGTGAGAAATGAATTCATTATTTGAGAGATCATGTCTTCTACTTTTATTCTATTCCCACCCAAGATAACAACTCATCCCACTACAACACTTGCCCCACAAGTCTTAATCATCCATTAAAGAATGGAACAAGAAACAAAAGGAAGCAAGGTGGAAAGAGGGAGGGGGGGCCAAGATGAAATTCGGACGAGTTCGGTTCGTTTCGGACTCCCGCGAGTCCAAACAGATAAACTCCGATTCCATATCGATGTATTTATATCGATTAATTAATCCAATTAATTAAACATATCAAATACATTATAACATAATTAATTTCTCCAAGAAATAATTATATCCATGAATTAAATTAATCACCCGGTGATATATTTAATTCATTAGGCCGTAAATCAATTTATCCAATAAATCGATTTAGACATCTAATGTCCTAAATTTAGATATCCAATATCTAATATTCATAATGAGAGAATTAGCTTGATTCATTCCGTTGTCAATCCTATTGCGCGACTCGGTAGGTCCGTCTCAGTCAGCAATGGGAGAAACCAAAGAGTAGTAGCACCACCTAGCCAGCCTGGCGGCCTACACTGTACCCCAACTGAGAACGAATGATTGGGATCATTCAAGAACCATTCTGTCGTGAATACCAGTATACGTATAAACCCTTCTTTCAAATGTCCCGATCAAGTTATAGGGTCACGGTCAGTCAAACCCTATCTGTACTTGACGCTATGCATGCATTAATGCAAATCGAGATCATCGAGCTGTCGTGTATCTAATACAACTAGCTCCAATGCTTTGGCCAAAGACTTATGATCTCATCTGCTAATAACCGCATAGGACATATAACCCGCTCACTAATGGGAGAAAGAATTCTATCTTGGTATTTAGTAGGACCTGCTACTTGCCCGTCAAGATGCACGTCGAGGTTGACCCCCGCCTTCCGGTTTACAGGGTCGAACTACTCTAATGAAAATCTTGACGTCACAAGCACATCCCTACTAAATCCTCAAGTCGAAGGTTCACGAATACCTATCACAACCTTTCGATTCCGTCATTATCGTCCGGAGTGAAATCCGTGTGACGAATCGAGGGTGAGTCGGTTCGAGTATACTAATCTAATTAGCATACCTATAACGTGTGCTCCCACTAACCATTAGTGTTCGACAGGCACTCTCCATGTCAAAGAACACGTCATACAAGTCTTTACATAAACTTAACGCCTAGTCAAGTTTCATCGACTTGCGAACGATTAAGTATTTGAGCTATAAACCTTTCCAGTGCCGACCCCCTTATCCAATAAGGAGTGGAACGTTTTGCTCTCAAATACACGGACTAGTTTCTATATGTTTATTTACGAGTTAGGAATGCCAATAACTACCAGTAAATAAAGAAACAATCATTTGCCTTATATAAATGGTTTACATAATTACAAGTACAATGCCCTCACTCAACAACCTCTGAGTGGCATTCGAGGGCATACTCCTAACAATCTCCCACTTGCACTCAATGCCACACACTATGGTATCTAATACCCATGTTCTCCAGATGACGCTCCATGCTAGTCTGAGATAGTGGCTTGGTTAGTGGATCGGCGACGTTGTCGGCCGAGTCTACTCTATGCAGCACAATGTATCCCTTGCGAACAAATTCTCTTACGAGATGATACTTCCTCTCAATATGTTTGGTGCTGTTGTGAAACCTCGGCTCCTTTGCACGTGCTTTCTCGTCGTTGTCGCGATGCAGTAGACAGTGACTCGGCACATGGTATCATTTGAAGTTCTCCTAGAAACTTCTTAATCCGTAACCCTTCCTTGGAAGCCTCCGAGGCCGCTTGATACTCGGCTGACAGTGGAATCGTGATCGCGCTTTGCTTGGCACTACGCCAAGATATCGCTCCTCCATTAAGAGTAAATATGTAGCCGTAAGTGGACATCGAGTCGTCCTTCGGTCCTTGGAAGTCCGAATTAGTGAATCCCACCACATCCATTCTCCACCGCCATACATCGAACCATATCTCTAGTCCTTCTTAAGTACTTGAGAACGTTCTTACTGGCATCCAATGTTCCCTACAGGTTTGCTGAAACCTACTCACCACGCTTACGGCATGCGCGATGTCAGTCTTGTACACAACATAGCATACATAAGGCTACCCACGCCGAAGCATATGGTATATTACTCATTTCCTTTCGTTGTTCCTCACTTTGAGGACACATCTTCAAGCTGAGTTTTATTCCATGTTGCATCGGTAGGAAACCTCTTTTAGAATCATCCATCTTAAATCGCTTTAAGATCTTATCTATATAGAGGGCTTGGGAAAGGCCTATTATTCTCTTCGCTCTATCCGGTAGAGTCGAATTCCAAGAATATAGGTTGCTTCTCCCAAGTCTTTCATGGAGAAATTACTCAAAGCCAAGCTTTCACGGGCGAGCATTCCCACATCATTTCCTATTAGTAGAATGTCATCTACATATAGTACTAAGAATGCGATCTTGCTCCCACTAACCTTCTTGTATACACAAAGTTCCTCTTCATTTTGCGAAGTCAAACTCTTTGACCGCCTCGTCAAAACGAAGGTTCCAACTACGCGACGCTTGCTTCACCCATAAATGGAACGCTGAAGCTTGCACACTTTCTCGAATATCGACTTCGGACACAAAGCCTTTAGTCGCTCCATATAGATTTCCTCCTCGAGGAATCCATTAAGGAAAGCCGTCTTTACGTCCATTTGCCATATCTCATAATCGTGGTAGGCGGCTATAGCAAGCATCATGCGAATAGACTTGATCATGGCTACGGGCGAGAAGGTATCGTGGTAATCGATCCCTTCCTTTTGGGTATAACCCTTTGCCACAAGCCCGGCCTTATAGGCGTCAACCTTGCCATCACCATCGGTCTTTCTCTTGTAGATCCACTTATTCCCAATGGGCACTATGCCCTTGGGGCGGTCTACTAGAGTCCGCACTGATTGACATGCATCGAGTCTATCTCGGCTTCCATAGCTTCACGCCATTTCGCGAGTCTACATCCACCATCGCTTGGTCATAGGTTGTTGGGTCGGTCTCTTGGCTATCACTTGGAACCTCATGGAGACCCGGCTCCTCCAAGTGCACAAGCCCATACCTCTTAGGTAAATGAGACACCCTACTAGACCTACGAGGTGGTTGTACTTGTGTTTGAAAGTTCGGTTCAGTTTCTTGCAGGTGTCTCTCGAGGAGTTTCATTGTATTCTTCTAAAGAAATACTTCTACTGCTCCTCCTTCCCGAATGAACTCATCTTCCAGGAAGTGTGCTTGTAAAGCAACAATGATCCTTCGATCTTCGGGCATGTAGAATAGATATCCCATCGTCCCAGACGGAATCCAATGAAACGTCCCTTCGCAGACCTAGCTTCCAACTTTTCCACCTTAGTCTTCTTGACATAAGCGGGACATCCCCAAATCCTAATATGATTAAGACTTGGTTTCCTTCCTTCCCACATCTCATGTGGAGTTTTAGGAAACGGATTTGGAAGGACATCTGTTCAAGATATACGCGCGATCAGTGCATACCCCACAGGTAAATCGGCAAGTCAAGATAGCCCAAGGCATGGAACGGACCATGTTCAACAGGTCCGGTTCCTTCTTTCGACACACCATTTAACCGAGGAGTACTGGAGGTGTTAGTTGTGAAACTATTCCATGTTCCTTAAGGAACTCGTCAA
Source organism: Orobanche coerulescens (assembly GCA_033398695.1). Classification (NCBI taxonomy): domain Eukaryota; kingdom Viridiplantae; phylum Streptophyta; class Magnoliopsida; order Lamiales; family Orobanchaceae; genus Orobanche; species Orobanche coerulescens. Next base: position 74,927,640 of record CM065808.1, on the reverse strand, counting down.
ACTCCGTACTCATATACTCGCCACCTCGGTCCGATCAAGTGCTTTGATATGATTACCGGTTTGTTTCTCGACTAGGGCCTTGAATTCTGGAATTTCTCAAAGGCCTCGGATTTATGTTTCATTAAGTATACATAACCATACCTAGTATGATCATCTGTAAACGTAATGAAATATTGATATCCGTCACGTCTTTGCTTCAAGCACCACATACATCGGTATGGATTAATCCCGATTTATCGGCGGCTCTTTGAAATGTCCTGTGAAGGGGACTTAGTCATTTGCCTTTAAGGCAAGATTCACAAGTAGGAAAGGGATCCGATCCCAATGGACCCATAAGTCCATCTTTTCCATCTTGTAAACCTTGGTCGACCAACATGACCAAGTCTAAGATGCCATTTCACAACTTGATTGGTTTCATCCCTACCACGTTTTCTAGTTATAGTATTCACAACTACTTTGTTCTTGAGATTTAGATGATACAATCCATTCAACAATGTAGCAAGTACCCACTAGTTTATTTCTAAAATAAATTTTGCAGAACCATCACCAATGAAAATGAAAAGCCTTTTCGGTCCATGACCGAATGGATACAATGTTTTTGTGCCCCTTGGGCAAAACAAGTACATCTTCTAAAGTCAAAACAAAGCCGGATTCTAAACCCAAAAGAAGTGATCCTATGTGGTCGCCTCGACACTATGCCCGCTTCCGACCGTGATCATAACTTCTCCACTCCAAGCTTCCTACTTTGTTCCAGATCCCGATTCACGGTACAAATATGAGAACTAGCACCGTAATCCGGTATCCAGGAAGTAGAAAATACGAGCGAGAACAATTTGTTTCCAAAACTAAAAGTTATGTACGAAGTGCCATGAAGAATCGGACAGTCTCTAGCCCGGTGGCCCACTCACCGCACTTGAGACAAGTATCCTTCTTCTTCTTGTTCTTTGGAACCATCGGGGCCTTGCCCTTTCCCTTAAGGTCCTTAGCTTGTGGTCTAGTCCGCTTCTTGGTCTTTTTCTTCTTATTCTTAGACTTAGAAGTCCGGAAGAAATCACAAGTGCACTCCTTCATCCGCGGGTCTTCATCCGAGACCGAGCGGTCACCGGTTGTTCATTAGCCCGGCTAAGTTACATGCAATCTCATTGCGGTTGAAGTTCATAACAAGCTGTGAGAAGGAATCGAGGAGAGACTGTAGGATAAGGTCGGTTTGGAGAGAAGTATCCATTTTAAAATCAAGAGCCTCCAATCTCTCGATCATGGATATCATTTTGAGGACGTGTTCCCCAACCTTCTCACTTTCCTTCATCCATGCACGAGCAGATTGCTTGGATATCTCATATCTAGCGATTCTGCTGTGCTCACCATAAAGCTCGGTTAAGTGAGATAGAATGCACTAGAAGTCATTTTCTCATGAGCTCTCGAAGCTCATTAGACATGGAAGCCATCATATAAGCACGGACTTTCACGTCATCCTTAACCCACTTTTCGTGGTTTTCAATCTCTTCTGATTGGCTCGAGTCCGCATAGGAGGCGACGGAATGTCCGTCTCCAAGACGTATCCAGTGCCTCTATCGAGGACAATCATCAGTTGCGGAGCCAATCCACAAAGTTAGGTCCCATTAAGGTGTTCTTTTCGAGTAGAATTGCGAGTGGATTCATTGTCATATTGAGATTTATGCATTAAGTATAGCAGTTAATTAGTGACTCATTCAATTATGTTCGAGTATAGAATTTAAGGTCTTTTCTATTCTTGTTACCCGGCTCCCACTATTTTATCGGAATAACACACTCCCATGTGAAATCCGAAGTATCGTCGCTCTACTTCATAGTGGTGATCGAGTTCTTTATAAATCTTAATAGAGGGCAACCGAACAAGTTTCTAGTCTATTAATTTTCATAAAGTGGTGTCCAACACCAACCCATCTAATGGATGATTCGATCTTCTTTTTCCCCTTGTTCACTCCTCAACCTATACGGTTTCTATGGTTCGTGAACAAGTTAAGTTTATACCATCGACGCAAATCGGTTTCACAATTGAATCTTATCGGCAACCTATCGGGTTTCTAGGGATAAAATTTGCTCCAACCGAAGGCATCCAATGCGCTCCGGTAATTTATCCGTCCTCCCGAACGACTACCCCGATAACTCGGAAGCATAGCACATCCGGTTTGGATTTCAATTTCGAAAACTCGATGGAGGGAAGGAAAAACTTTGAAACCTTATAAACTTAATTATTTGTTGTGGGAGAATTATCGCGATTAACGTTACACTTTGCACATTAATCGTTTAAGCGCGTTTGTGGCATTCATACAATATGAAACAACCATTCACAACCTAGTTGCTACCAACATGTGGTTCATGGACCGTTCCTAGAAAACAAAAACTCCGTAATCTAATTACAAGTCTTCGTCTTGAATATTTGTCTTCTCGAAATGGATCTTCCTCCGGTCTTCGTCATTACATATAAATTTTACATCAAAAATTGCATCCTAGATACAAACATTTCTAGTAAAATAAATAGGCTCAAAACGGCCTTTACAACCCAATCGAATAAAACGAACGATTCAAAAACTAAGTCCACGAACCACATCCCCATTCAAAAGCATTCATCTAATAAATACTAAATAAATGGAAAGCGTATAGATACATTGATCCAATCAACAATACGAACCGATCCAATCGATTCACACAATCGGTAATATGATAACGTTCAAAATAATTCGGTCGACCATAAATATTTCAATTAATCAAATTTCCCTTATAAAATGAAATACCATAAATCATTTTAATCATATTAAATCCAATTTAACATGAGGGAGATTAATTTTCAAGAATACACGAAAAAATCGAGCCGGGGCGAAATTGGCCTGCCATGGCCGAGTCACTGCCGGCAGCATGCCAGCAGACATGCCTGGCATGGCCGATCATGCTCGGCAGCTGCCGGCCGGCTGCCCAGCAGCCCTGTGCCGCGGCCCCTGGAGACTGTGCCGCGGCCCACAGTACAGTGGCTGCCCAGGCCGGCTGCACCAGCCCTGGGCCGCGGCCCCCGACTTCCGGACCCCTCCCGGACCATCCAACGGCATTTCGGGACTAGTTTTTCGACCGGATATCCAATATCTATATTCTCCAACATTCATATCTTCAATATAAATCATTTTTCCAAGAAATTAAGATTTATATTTAGACATAAACTTACGAAAAATATAATTACTACGAACGTAAAAATATATACCACGATTATGACTAAAATGATTCCAAATCATTCACCATCTAATCAAGCATTCCAAATGCTAATATCGTATATACGATCGCAAGACCTACGCTCCGATACCACTGTTGGGATTCGGTGCCTAAAACGAAGGCCCAGCAGAAGCGGTAAAACGAAAATTAATTCGATCCGAATCCCTACGAGGATCGATCGAGCTACGTATATACGAATATATAAACAAAAGCAAGAGTCGTAAAAAACTAACCCTCAAAGTCCGTTGATTAAATGGTAACCTTCTCTTGAGCTATTCCCTAAGCTCTTGAACGATCCAACGCCGAAAGCACCGCGTCTCTACTTGCCACGCGCCGGAAAAACGAACGGAATGACAACACCTTGCTATCCTCCGAGGATACGGCTAGAGCTAGGTGATGAAGCTTGCAATATGAGATTATCACACTCTAAGTGTATAACTCACAACTCTCAATTAATCTCTTGAAATTTCTCAAAGAAAACCAAGAAGAAATGAAGAACAAGAAGAAGACTTGAGAAATGAATTCAAAAATTCTTTTTCTCTCTCTCTCTCTATCTTCATACGTGAGAAATGAATTCATTATTTGAGAGATCATGTCTTCTACTTTTATTCTATTCCCACCCAAGATAACAACTCATCCCACTACAACACTTGCCCCACAAGTCTTAATCATCCATTAAAGAATGGAACAAGAAACAAAAGGAAGCAAGGTGGAAAGAGGGAGGGGGGGCCAAGATGAAATTCGGACGAGTTCGGTTCGTTTCGGACTCCCGCGAGTCCAAACAGATAAACTCCGATTCCATATCGATGTATTTATATCGATTAATTAATCCAATTAATTAAACATATCAAATACATTATAACATAATTAATTTCTCCAAGAAATAATTATATCCATGAATTAAATTAATCACCCGGTGATATATTTAATTCATTAGGCCGTAAATCAATTTATCCAATAAATCGATTTAGACATCTAATGTCCTAAATTTAGATATCCAATATCTAATATTCATAATGAGAGAATTAGCTTGATTCATTCCGTTGTCAATCCTATTGCGCGACTCGGTAGGTCCGTCTCAGTCAGCAATGGGAGGAACCAAAGAGTAGTAGCACCACCTAGCCAGCCTGGCGGCCTACACTGTACCCCAACTGAGAACGAATGATTGGGATCATTCAAGAACCATTCTGTCGTGAATACCAGTATACTTATAAACCCTTCTTTCAAATGTCCCGATCAAGTTATAGGGTCACGGTCGTCAAACCCTATACGTACTTGACGCTATGCATGCATTAATGCAAATCGAGATCATCGAGCTGTCGTGTATCTAATACAACTAGCTCCAATGCTTTGGCCAAAGACTTATGATCTCATCTGCTAATAACCGCATAGGACATATAACCCGCTCACTAATGGGAGAAAGAATTCTATCTTGGTATTTAGTAGGACCTGCTACTTGCCCGTCAAGATGCACGTCGAGGTTGACCCCCGCCTTCCGGTTTACAGGGTCGAACTACTCTAATGAAAATCTTGACGTCACAAGCACATCCCTACTAAATCCTCAAGTCGAAGGTTCACGAATACCTATCACAACCTTTCGATTCCGTCATTGACTGTCCTGGAGTGAAATCCGTGTGACGAATCGAGGGTGAGTCGGTTCGAGTATACTAATCTAATTAGCATACCTATAACGTGTGCTCCCACTAACCATTAGTGTTCGACATGCACTCTCCATGTCAAAGAACACGTCATACAAGTCTTTACATAAACTTAACGCCCAGTCAAGTTTCATCGACTTGCGAACGATTAAGTATTTGAGCTATAAACCTTTCCAGTGCCGACCCCCTTATCCAATAAGGAGTGGAACGTTTTGCTCTCAAATACACGGACTAGTTTCTATATGTTTATTTACGAGTTAGGAATGCCAGTAACTACCAGTAAATAAAGAAACAATCATTTGCCTTATATAAATGGTTTACATAATTACAAGTACAATGCCCTCACTCAACAACCTCTGAGTGGCATTCGAGGGCATACTCCTAACATCAACTACCCCAGGGCCCAACCCCTGTGGAAGAGATGCCTACTACTGTATCGACAGTAGATCCCGAGCCTTTGGCGATAATGACAGATACAAGGACATCTACCAACTCAAAAGACTCTAGCGAGTCGGCTGCCTATTTGGAGCCAACAGCTACCTCTCCTATACGGGATTCCACACCCGTTCAGGATCCACCTTCCTTCGGGGCACCATCCCCTGTAAGGAATCCCTCTCCAATACAGGATCCCACACCTGTAGAGGAACCCCTTCCTACAGCAAACCCAGACGCTGTACGGAGTCCCTCCCCTGACATAATAATTTCCAAGACTCTGCTTTCCGTGCAGATTGAGCAGTCATTCGAGCGATTTCTCCAATGGAAGAATTTTAGACTTGCTCCATACGAAATCTTGTACAACTGGAGTGAGTGGAGTAATGAAGAGAAGTTTGTTTTGGAAGTGACGGACACCCAAGAAATTGCTGTCCTCATCTAATGGGACAACTTATTCGTCAAGGAGCTAATTGAGAGTTATCTGCTTGATAAGGATGAGGCCAACAGGAAAGGAAAATCTTTGTTAATGGAAGCTCCCGACAGTCCAAAATCTGATCCTGATTCCGACGATGATGACGACGCACTCCAAGCTGGTTTGCGGATGAGTCGAGAGGAAGCTCAAGCCAAGAAGGATGAAGGGACATCCACTCATCAATCGTCCCCTTCGCCACAACAAGACAATGTTCCTGACAATGAGGATTCAGACCCTCATGTCGAGGAAGAAGAAAATGGTTCGCAAGAGGCACCCGAGCCTGCTGTCGCCGCCGAAGAAGAAGAATCATGTGCCTTCCAGTAAGAGGAATCAGTCCCTCTGCCGGAACAAGCGGACGCTGAGAGACACCAGGAGGATTTGGTCCCTCCTGTATCCATGTCTACAGATACCTCTTCGAAACAAGAGGATGCCGCACCTCCTGCCGCGAAACCCATAACAGCTGCTCCTGCCCCATCAACCGTGGAATCCGACGACGGTACTATACCTGAGGATGTCCAACTCAATTCACGCCCTAACGTGAATTTGAGAAGGTTGAATGGAGTAGAAGACTTTGCCCAGCCAGATTCTCCCCGCACTGAAACAAGGAAAGAGCGCTTACGTGCTCTTGGCCTCCAAACTATATTTATTCAGGATGCGGTGAATGCTTTACACTCAGTAGAAAAGGCTCTGGATTGGCTTCACACATCTGCTGTTGAAGAAATGACTGGATTAAGGCATGAAGTCTCTCGAGTAGTCGAAGCCTTCACTGTCTTGCCAGAAGTCTTCAAACAAGCCCTGAGCAATCTGCAAGAGAAGCAAGAATCGATCCTGAGAGAAGAGCAATCGAAACTACGCGTATCTGAGGCCAAGACCGCATCTTCTCTAATCGAAACCAGTTCCCAACTGCGAGCTCATGACAAGAACATTAAGGATATGTTGCAGGTGCTCTCCTCCCTTGTTGAGAGAATATCAAATATGGAGACAAAACATGATACCGCTCTGGAAATCCTAGGACGTCTTGATGAAAAGGTATCATACCTTGATGATGCCAAAAAAGGGGAAGAAGCACGGGAAGCCACCAGGAGAACGACGTTGGAGCAAGAAAAAGAGTACTTAGCTCCATTTGAAGACTCAATCACTGCTGATATAGCCTGTATCTCAACACCAAACATGAGGATACAGGGAGATAGACCAGAATTCCAGGATCCCAAGCATCCTTGAAAAAGCTTCGTTCCAAAGCCTCATTCTATGAACCTCCCGACTGACCGACAGCCGACTGCTGCAGAGATCAAAAATTGGAGGAGAAATGAACTGCTAAGATACTTCGTTGTACTTATCAGGGATTCCACCTTATTCAATAGATGCAGAACGGTACAGGAAGCCGCCAAGGAATTCAAGAAGAAGCTAGAAGAAGGAACTCTCCCGCTACAGCAGCAGATGAAGTCAAAGCATCGAAATGGTGACTTGGTGACCCATACAGAGGACTGGATCCTAGTCTTTGATAAATCTTATGAAGAACATGCAATTTATCAGAATCGAGACAAGGACGCTCATCAGAACTGGTGGCGAAACACCAAGAATGATCCAGAGCGACCATGGAGACACTATGACTTTAGGAGCTGAATACCTTAGTATATTATTCGATTGTAACTTTACTTTCAAAACAGCAATCCTTGTACTCTATTTTGAATATCAATAAAATGTTTGCGTGTCTTGAAATATTACAACTCATAATCTACTATGTTCATTCTTGTTTACAGTCACTTTATTTATTCTTACTGTATTCATATTATGAAATCTATTTCATACACAAGCTGTAAGAACTTGTCTGCGAACAGTTCAAATTTTAAGTTGTATGCATCGAGAAAACAATGTAAGATTGTGCCTGCGCGCCAATCATAAGCTTTCAAATGTAACTTTCTTTTGATAAAAGCTGAACTTGCCTGCGAGCAGTTCTTAGTGTTAAAGTCAAAATACCGAAGGCCAGAACATTCGAAAGAAGACCAAGAAGTCTGCCCTACTTCAAACCGCTAAGTGCCAAAGTTTTGGCATCATCAAGGATGTTTGTATAAACATCATATGGTTTCAAAAAGGAAGACTCGGAAAGACTTGGCAAATTATCAAAAAGGGGAAAATTGTTGGGATAACAAATCACTGTATCGATGCTGCCCTGTATCGATCGTATTGTCAGTATGTTTTGACAATATGCCAAATCCTGTATACCGCCTCTAGCTGTATCGACAAGCTGGTCAAGTATCAAACCATGTATTGAAGACCTCTCGCAGTCTCATCCATACAGTATATTGATCATACAGCAAAGAGTCCTGCATAGCAAGTATGGAAGCTGTCTCGAATATCAATAAAGTGATCTTTCCATACAGCTCTCAACAGGACAAGAAGGAGTACTCGCTAGAAGTCAAGTCCCGTTGATAAAGAAGTATTTAAATACTAAAGGATAAAATATTTAAATACTATAAGTCAAAAGATCTTCAAAATCCCGCAATATCCGAATCTCAGTCAAATATTAGTTGTCGCAGAATCTTGCCTCAATGGATATATTTCAAACGGATATATTTCAGATGGTTATATATATCTCCAGAGTTTGAAGATCATCAACTACTGAAAAACTGAAAATCCACTGAACGACTAAACAACTTACAAACGATCAAGCTTACAAGAAATATTCAGAGCAAAACGTATCTCCCCAAGCTTTCTGCTATTCAGATATAAGAGATATACAGTGCTCAAACCTTGAACAACACATCATCAGCTTATAGCCCAGAAAGTCATAGCTGTTGTTCAACCCTGTTCTATCCTTGAACAAACTTATATCAGCCCTGTGTGGACTGAGGAATCTTTGCTTCTCCCAAACTGTGTGTAAAGGACTTGCATCGAAGAAGATGAAGCTTCAGAACTGTGTGTGAAGAAGCCAGTCAAAGTGTTAGCTCAAACCAATCTGTGTGAACGGTTGAAATCTAAGATCTTTATATCAATCTATGTGAATGATATATTGATTAAGTGTTGTCATAATTTCGTAGTTGTGTACGCAGTAATTATAATAAACTTTTTACTCCTGTGTGGAGGACCAGTGGACGTAGAGGGGTTTACCTCGAACCACTTTAAATACTGTGTTATTTACCTTCTGTTTTTATTGTTTTATTTAACTGTGATTATTTAAGTATACACTGCACATCGAGTTGCTGTATCCACAGCAACTTACTGTATTTAAGACTTCCGCTACGCACTCAGATTTAAAACAATACATCTTGTTGTTTAAAACACTTTCCAAGCTGTATCCAGTATACTTAGTGGCCAACACCCAGGTAGGGAACATTGGACTGCCGTAAAGAACGTTCTCAAGTACTTAAGAAGGACTAGAGATATGGTTCTGATGTATGGCGGTGGAGAACTGAATGCGGTGGGATTCACTGATTCGGACTTCCAAGGACAGAAAGACAATTCGATTTCTATTTCTGGCTACATATTTACTCTTAATGGAGGAGCAGTATCTTGGTGTAGCGCCAAGCAAACCGCGACTGCTGATTCGACCAGTCTAATACAACTAGCTCCAACGCTTTGGCCAAAGACTTTTGATCTCATCTCCCAATAACCGCATAGGACAAATACCCATTTACTAACAGGAGAAATCATCATATCTTGGTATTTAGTAGAACCTGCTACTTGCCCGTCAAGATGCACGTCGAGATTGACCCCCACCTTCTGATTTTCCGGGTCTAACTACTCTAATGAAAATCTTAACATCACAAGCACATCCCTACTAATCCTCAAGTCGAAGGTTCACAAATACCTATCACAACCTTTCGATTCCGTCATTGACTGCCCCGAAGTGAAATTCGTGTGACGAATCGAGGTTTGTCAGTTCGAGTATACTAATCTCATTAGCATACCTATAACGTGTGCTCCCACAAACTATTAGTGATCGATAGGCACTCTCCAAGTCAAAGAACACGTCATACAAGTCTTCGCATAAACTTAACACCCAATGAGGTTTCATCGACTTGCGAATGATTAAGTATTTGAGCGATAAACCTTTATAGTGCCAATCCCCTTATCCAATAAGGAGTGGAGTGTTTTTCTCTCAAATGTTGTGCGGTGATTAATACGCCTCAGCGGCGATCGGCACAATTGTCGAGCGACCAAGGTCAGCATCAAATAAACCAAGGCAGATTTACCAAGCGAAGATTCCAGATCAAAATCAAGTACCGAGCGATCGACATCCAGGGCAATCGTCTCTTGGCGCCTGGCGATTGAATCTAGTGCCCGACCAAGGACGACTGTCTCATGCCACGTGTAAAACCAACATCCATCAAAGTCTACAAAGACCAAATCTCGGGATGAAGACTCACGTGCAGATCCGCAAACGGCGCCGCAGGAAAAGGCTTTTTGACTCCAGCCCATCACCAGCTGTTGGTGACAAGGACAGCCTCTCACCTACTGATAGACCCGCCGAAAGGTCCTAGGTGGGACATCCCAAGACGTCGACGTGAGGCACGTGTTGTCTTCTCATTGGTTCGCACATCTGGATACCAGTAGCGGTTGCAGACTTTAAGGAAACCAACCCACGTGCTGAGACGATCGCCCGCTTAATTTAATGCAAGAAAGGCGATCGCCCGTTTGGGATTAAGACATCCAAACAACCTCCTCTTCTATAAATAGGAGACTTCAAGCATTTGGGAAGGGACAACGAAAACGTAGTGAAACACAGTGAGAGAGTTGAAAACAGTCGAATCCTGCAGTTGAAAATACAAAGAACACTTCATCTTTGTAACAAGAACTCACAGAGCATTAACTCTGGTTCTTCCGGCAGTCATCAGCACTCAAGAGCTAGATAACTAGGGTCATTACACTCATTTTAATCGTACTCTAACATTAATAGTTGTACTCCAAAGTATTATTATTATTAATAATATCTCGCGAGAGCATTCAAGCCCGGGACTAACAACCCCAGAAAATCCTGTGTTATTTTCATTCCATCGGATGTGCTCTCGCATTTTGTTTGTTACTCACCCATAGCCATATCCAGCAAATCATTCCGAATAATATTTTGGATGCCGTTCGCCCGGGGGAATGTAAATTCGCCATCGTGGGGGTCGATTATTTCACGAAATGGGCAGAGGCCGAACCACTCAACAAGATCGGCCAAGAGCAAGTAATCAAGTTCATCTGGAAAAAACATCATCTTCCGTTTCGGTCTACCTCGGTGTATCATCTCCGACAATGGCAAGTAGTTCGACGGTTTGGAAGTTATGCAATTCTACAAAAAATGGGGACTTAAAAAATTTGTTCTCGGCCCCCTACCACCCTCAAACAAACGGGCAGGTAGAGGCTGTAAACAAGATCCTCAAGCACACGATCAAAGCCAGACTCGAATCCAAGCAAGGGCGATGGGCGAGCGAGCTTTCGGTTGTTTTGTGGTCCTACCGAATGACGACAAGAAATTCAACCGGTGAAACCCCATTCGCCCTCGCGTTTGGAACAGAAGCAGTGATCCCATCGGAGATCGCCGTCCTCAGCCACCGAACTGCGTAACAATTAATGGCGGACAATGAGGTAGCTCGGTGAATCGACTTGGATATGCTCGAAGAATGATGACTGGCCTCAGAAATGAAGAACACGATCCACAAAAGGAAATCCGAAAAGTTCTTCAATTCAAGGGTCAAAGAAAGGCGATTTCAAGGGGCCGGCCTAGTTCTCAAGAAGATCCAGACCCACAAGGGAGTATTTGGTCCGAACTGGGAGGGCCCCTTCAGGATATCCAAGTGGCTAACCAAAGGAGCCTACGAGATCCAACACCCAAACGGCACTCCAGACCAATATCCCTGGAATGCCGTTCATTTGAAGAAGTACTATCAATAAGAACACCCTGTATTCATTTATTCAATGTGCAAAGTGCTTAATGAGATTTTCCAGTTCTCCCCAAATGATTCGCTTCGACAAAGCAAACCAAAGGCTACTGCCTGAGCAACACCTCCAAAAAGAGGATGACTCGTTCACCCTCTAAAGTTCGTCATCTAACATGATGGACCTAGGCAAGCAATCGTCTCCCCCAGCACAACGTATACCGTCAAGGATCGCCATCTAACATGACGATCCAAGGTAGAAAAGTGCAGCCATGGTTCTGGAGGTCGATGGAACCGACATCCCATCCATGCAAGGTTCCTTTAGGCAAAGATCGTGCACCCTTTCATTTAAATACGAGGCGAGCGTATCCGAAGGGCCCTCCAAAACAGATCTGTGGACACGCTCGCCCGCCCTCAAAGGTCCATCATCTAACGTGGTGGACCCGGACAATGCGACGCATCCCTCCCCCCATCACAACGTATGCCTTCGAAGGTCCGTCATCTAACATGTCGGTCCCAGGCAGAAAAGTGCTAACAAGCTACGGTTGCGAAGTCGATTAATCCGACGGCGCCCCGTGCAAGGACTCCTCCAGGCTGAGATCGTTCGCCCCATCGCTACAGTGCGAGGGAAAACGTAGCCTACGGAGGACCCTCACAGTTAAGTGGGTCGCGAGAAGTTGACCATCAGACGGAATGTCGCTCACGGATAATACATGGTCGCAGAGGTCGGTTCCATCGAACTCCACGACCGTGCAAGGTTACTCTAGGCCGAGATGTTCGGCCTTCCTCGAGGAATCTTCAAAATTGAATATCGCAAGAAGTAAACCAAAGAGCTCACTAAATGATTTATTTTCGTTCCCTTACTTTCACTAAGTAAACAAAAACAAGGGAGAGCGGAGTTATACATATGACGATCGGCTTTGTTCAGATATACACACAACGATCGACTTTGTTCTGAAAATTACTAGTGAGTTTAAGTATATCAATTCATTTGGATTTGTAAGTACGATGATCGTTCCTCAAACACCTTTTTATGAGGTCAAGTGCACAAGATTCGAAAAGACGATCATACAAACAAGGAATCGGATAAAGAAACTCTTCATTTCATTTGATGTACAAATATAGTCGCCCGAGGGCAAAATTCAAAAAAAGGGGAAGCTTAGAAAATTACAAGTAAACACAAAAAAAAAGCAAGCTAGCTCAGGGCGTTCCTGCCGAGCCACCACCCCCAGCTGCAGGATCGGTGTTTGCTCCCTCACCGGCATCAGGCACTGCACCCCCATCCTCCGGGGCATCCGGGTGAACTAGGTTGTCCGGCGGAGGATACCAAGCCAAATCGACCCCATGATCCGTGGAGAGGTCGAGGATCGACACGAAGAAGGCTGGCTGCAAAGGGTGCTCAAGTGTGTAGGCTTTGAAGTTATCAGCCAAAGGGCCGACCTCTAGCCCTCCCTTCATAGTGGTGCGGATTGCGTCAGCATAAGCCATATAATAGGAAAATTCGCTGACATACTCCACGTTAAGGAAGGGATCGGCCTTGGTCGCCTCTAGCTTTCCCCTCAGCCCCGAAACTATTTGGTTCATGCCCAGGAGCTCAGCAACCTTGGCGGCCACCTCTTCTTTCGATGACACCAGCTCGCTGGTCAGCCGGTCGATGGTCCCTTTCAGCATGGCGACCTCCTTCTGTGCAGCCGAGGCCGACCGGCGGGCGTCTGTCATTTGATCCCGCATCCGGTCATTCGTCGCCCGGTCCCGGTCAAGGTCCTGACTTGCCCTGTTGGCCTCCTCCACGGATCTCTTCTCTATCGCTACGAGCCTGTCGGTAAGCTCGGCATTCTGTTTTCGAGCAGCCTCGAGGTCCGCCAGAAGGCGAGTGGTGGAGGGCCGCCCCTCATAGTCCTTCACGGCCTGAGCAGCCATCGTCGCCGTCTGAAGGGCTAGAGCGAAAGTCGCCTGCATCGCGTCGGCGGATCGCCGGCGCGCGATCGCATCCAGGTCGGTCGTCCAGGCCTTCGGCAGGGCACCGACAGCCCGAGCAACTTAATGAGGGACATCGCAGGCCTCGCGAGGGGTATTGCTTGACAAGAAATCCAGCACCATCGGCGAGAAGTTTGGGTCAGAGCGACAGACCCTGCACCAAGAAACAAAAGAGTTAGTATATTTCCAACAAGAAAATATTATAACCTAGCAAAGCAACCAAGCTCACCTTGCGACCTTCTCCGAGTCACGGCCAAAAAATGGCCTCCCACGAGGAGTCTCAGCGCGGGCAACCGCCATGGCCTCCAGGAAGCTCGAGGAGGGCGTGGACCCCTCCACCGTTGGAATCACAGAAAGTGGAGGTGCAATGATCGGCAGCGCCACGGTAGGCGCATCAGCAGTAGCAGAGACCGAGGGCTCCTCCACCCTCCGCCTCTTGCGATTGAGATGGAGTCTTCCCTCCTCCCGAGGATCTTGTTCACTGGAGACCGGCTCCACGACAGGCCTTGCCTCCGGGATAGGTCGGATCGGCACTGCAGGAACTCAGCTTGTCTTCTTCCCTTGGCGCAGGCAACTCATAATCCCAGGGTTCGACATTGCGATCTCTGTCGGGGGTTCTAGGAATCGAGGGAAGTGGATTTCTACGCAGAGAGCGATCGACATAAGTTAGTCACCTTCCTCAATCAAGATGACCGTCAAGCAAAGGAAGATCGTGAAGATTCGTACCTGGAACCCTTAAGTGGCGAGGAAAACAAAAGAGCCGAGCGGCCAACTAGCTCGTTTCATTGTTGATGCGGCGAGAGTCGATATGAGAATCTGGAAGACTACGTATCCGCTCCCAAACGATCGCAAAATCAAAGGCTAACTCGCCTGCCGCCGGAACAAGGACACCTGCAAAAAAGAAAGCCAAATTAGATCAGTTCAGAATTTATCCGAACAAAGGGAGAGTGCAAACCCTTACTCGGACTCCTCTCTCGGAAGTCGGTGGGGATATCCAAATCGTCAGTAGGATTGTCACTCGTGGCCTATTTCCACGCACCGCCGACCCAAAACCACTTCGTCAGATCGCCCCGGACCCTATTCGGCACCCCAAGAATCACCCGGCCCTAACGATCTTGAATGTGGTATCCTCCAACAGAACCCTTCTGAGCCGTCAGCTTGAAGAGAGAGTTCATCTCCAACGGTGAAGGAAGACGGTACAGCCGGTAACCGCCGAACAAAGTAAGAGTGCTGATGATCTGCAGCCAGGCGTTCGGCGTCAGTTGAAGCGGCGCCACATTCGAGGCGATCAGCAAGTATGATACGGCAAACGGCAGTGGAAACCGCAGTCCGGCCTCCATGATCGCCTCATTAACGGTGACCATGCCCACAGTAGGTTGGTCGACACGTTCATTCTCGGCGGGCACATAGAAGGAAACGTCAGAGGGGACATGGAACTTCGCCCTCCAACGAGCCAAATCTTTCCTGGTCGCCGAGCTTTTGATCTAGCCAAAGGACCACGGGGAGCGGAATGCATCCCGGAACAGCGTTCGCCTTTCAGGTTCATGGGGATAGGCAACCGAGTACTCGCGGAAGTCAAACTTGGGATCCGGGCCGGCCAGTTTCTCCATAAGTTCGGCAAAATCTGAAAAGGCTTTGCCGAACGCACTATTTTGCTCCCAGTACACCTTCACCACCATCTCCTCTTTGTCCAGTGAACGCTTTCGCTCCGCCTCCGCCGCCCTGGCCGCATCAGCCTCATTGAAGAGTTCTTCAACCTCCGCGGGTTCAATCCCGGCGCGAATAGCCTCGACGGCCGTCTCCACATGGAACTCCGTGGAGATTTCATCCCGGGCGGGTGAAGTCCCGACGGCGGAGGTACTACCCGCCTCATACACTGTTGCTTTTCCTCCGGACATCTTCAGAAAAATAAAGGAAAAAGAGAAAAGGCTTTTTTCTTACCTAAAAAGTCTAGTCGAATGACGCTCGGCAACGCAAAAATCTTCAGAGGAATCTGGCGTCACTTTCTTCTCAGGCAAAGTGCAAATAGGTTATAAACCAGAAACCCTAACCCCTTTTATAGGCGAGAGCAGGGTCTTCTGGGCAAATAAACAAATTCTTAGGGGCTGAAGCGCAAGGGTCGGAAAAGTCCGCATTTAATGCTGCCCTCGAATCCCGCGTGCGCGTCGTTTCGAGGGCACGCTTGAAGTTAAGTCTGACAAAACCATCGGACTCCCCCAACAGGAAAGTGACACGTGCCCTAGTGACGTTTCAAGTCATATTTCACTTCCCGCTCTTTTCAGCGACTGAGTAGGTCGTCCAAATTCAAAATCAAAGTTCGCTCGAGAAGACGATCGTCTGTTCCATAAAGTGATGAGTCGCTCGTCTAATTCAAGTGATCGCCAGTAGAACCACCTCACCCCACGTCTTTAACGTCGGAGCGAGCTGGGGGGCAATTGTTGTGCGGCAATTAATACACCTCAGCGGCGATCAACACAAGGGCCGAGCGACCAAAGTCAAGATCAAATAAACCAAGGCAGATTTACCAAGCGAAGATTCCATATGAAAATCATGTACCGAGTGATCGACATCTAGGGCGATCGTCTCTTGGCGCCTGGAGATTGACTCTAGTGCCCGACCAAGGACGACCGTCTTATGCCACATGTAAAACCAACATCCGTCAAAGTCTATGAAGACCGAATCTCGGGATGAAGACCCACATACAGATCCGCAAACGGCGCCACAGGAAAAGGCTTTTTGACTACAGCCCATCACCCGCTTTTGGTGACAAGAACAGCCTCTCACCTACCGATAGACCCTCCGTAAGGTCCGAGGTGGGACCTCCCAAGATGGCGACGTAAGGCGCATGTTGTCTTCTCATTAGTTCACACATCTGGCTGCCAGTAGCGGTTGCGGACTTTAAGGAAACCAACCCACGTGCTGAGACGATCGCCCGATTAATTTAATGCAAGAAAGGCGATCGCCCGTTTGGGATTAAGACATCCCAACAACCTCCTCTTCTATAAATAGGAGACTTTCAGCATTTGGGAAGGGACAGCGAAAACATAGTGAAACACAATGAGAGAGTTGAAAACAGTCGAATCCTTCAGTTGAAAATACAAAGAACACTTCATCTTTATAACAAGAACTCACAGAGCATTAACTCTGGTTCTTCCGGCAA
The DNA here is from genome assembly GCA_033398695.1 of Orobanche coerulescens. NCBI lineage: Eukaryota > Viridiplantae > Streptophyta > Magnoliopsida > Lamiales > Orobanchaceae > Orobanche > Orobanche coerulescens. The sequence continues at coordinate 74,910,840 of CM065808.1, read as the reverse complement.
TTATCAGCACTCTAGAGCTAGATAACTAGGGTCATTACACTCATTGTAATCGTACTGTAACATTAATAGTTGTACTCCAAAGTAATATTATTAATAATATCTCGCAAGAGCATTCAAGCCCGGGACTAACAACCCCGAAAAATCCTGTGTTATTTTCATTCCATCGGACGTGCTCTCGCATTTTGTTTGTTACTCACCCGTAGCCATATCCAGCAAAACATTTCGAATAATATTTTGGGTAACAACATCAAATACACGGAATAGTTTATATATATATATATATATATATATATATATATATATATTTACGAATCAGGAATGCCAGTGACTACCAGTAAATAAAGAAACATACAATTACCTTCTGCTAATGATGTACATAATAACAAGTACAATGCCCTCACTCTAACATCCTCTGAGTGGCATTCGAGGGCATACTCCTAACAATCTCCCACTTGACTCAATGCCACACACTATGGTATCTAATACCCATGTTCTCCAGATGACGCTCCAAGCTCATATGAGAAAGTGGCTTGGTCAATGGATCAGTGACGTTGTCTACTGAGTCTACTCTATGCAGCATAATGTATCCTTTGCGAACAAGTTCTCTCACGAGACGATACTTTCTCTCAATGTGTTTTGTACCGTTGTGAGACCTCGACTCCTAGGCCTATGCTACCGCTCCATTGTTATCGTATAAAAACAAAAACAGGCAGCACAACACATGGTGTCACTTGAAGTTCATACAGTAACTTCTTAATCCAAAACCCTTCCTTTGGAGGCCTCCGAGGCCACTTGATACTCAGCCTAACAGATGGAATCAGTAGTCGCGCTAAGCTTGACACTATGCCAAGATACTGATCCTCCATTAAGAGTAAAATGTAGCCAGAAGTAGACACAGATTCGTCTTTCTATCCTTAGAAGTCTGAATCAGTGAAGCCCGTCATATTCAGTTCTCCACCACCATACATAAGAACTAGATCGCTAGTCCTTCTAAAGTACTTGAGAATGTTCTTTACGGTAGTCCAATTTCCCCTACCTAGGTTTACCTGAAACCTACTTACCACGCTCCCATCATGCGTAATGTCGGGTCTCATACACAACAAGGCATACACAAGGCTACCCACGGCCGAAGCATATAGTATATTACTCATTTTCTTTCCTTGTTCCTCATTATGAGGACACATCTTTGAGGTGAGTTTTATTCCATGTCGCATCGGTAGGAACCCTCTTTTAGAATCATCCATCTTAAATTACTTTAAGATCTTATCTATATAGAGGGCTTGGGAAAGACCTATCATTCTTTTCGATCTATCCCAGTAGAGTCGAATCCCAAGAATATAGGTTTCTTCTCCCAAGTATTTCATGGAGAACCTACTCGAAAGCCAAACTTTTACCGAACTGAGCATTCCCACATCGTTTCCTATTAGTAGAATGTCATCTACATATAGTATTAAGAATGCGATCTTGCTCCCACTAACCCTATTGTATACAAAAGGTTCCTCTTCATTTTTTGTGAAGTCAAACTCTTTGACTACCTCGTCAAAATGAAGGTCCCAACTACGTGAAGCCTGCTATAGTCCATTTCACGGAGTCTACGTACACCATTGCTAGGTCATAGGTCGTGGGGTCGTTCTCTTGATTACCACCTGGAACCTCATGGAGACCCAGCTCCTCCAGGTCCATAAAGCCATACCTCTCAGGTATTTGAGACACCCTATTAGACCTACGAGGTGGTTGTACTTGTATTTCAGAAGGTTCGGTTGCATCTTTTTGTACAGGTGTCTCCTGGGGAGTGCCATTATATTCTTCTAAAGAAGTACTTCTACCCGCTCCACCTTCCTGAATGAACTCATCTTCCAGGAAGTGTGCTTGCAAAGCAACAATGATCTTTCAATATTCGGGCATGTAGAATCGATAACCCATCGTCCCAGATGGGAATCCAATGAAAACGTCCCTACATGGACCTAGCTTCCAATTTCTACGCTTTAGTCTTCTTGACATAGGCGGGACATCCCCAAATCCTAATATGATTAAGACTTGGTTTCCTGTCCTCCCACATCTCATGCGGAGTTTTAAGAACGGACTTGGAAGGACATCTGTTCAAGATATAAGCAGCAGTCAGGAGCACATAACCCCACAGATAAATCGGTAAGTCAGTGTATCTAAGCATGTAACGAACCATGTCCAACAAGGTTCGGTTCCTTCTTTCCGACACACCATTTAACTGAGGAGTTCATGGAGGTGTAAGCTGTGATACTATTCCGTGGTACTTTAGGAATTCGTCAAACTCAGTGCTTATATACTTGGCACCTCGGTCTGACCTAAGTGCTTTGATATGATTTACCAGCTTGTTTTTCGACTAGGGCCTTAAATTCCTAGAATTTCGCAAAGGCCTTGGATTTATGTTTCATTAAGTATACATAATCATACCTAGTATGATCATCCATAAACATAATGAAATACTAATATCCATTACGTTCTGCTTCTAAAGCACCATATACGTCAGTATGGACTAATCCAAGTTTATCAGCGGCTCTTTCAAAAGTCCCTGTGAAGGGGGACTTAGTCATTTTGCCTTTAAGGCAAGATTCACAAGTTGGAAAAGGATCCGATCCCAATGGACCTATAAGTACATCTCTTCCATTTTGTAAACATTGGTCTGACCAATATGACCAAGTCTAAGATGCAATTTCAAAACATGATTAGTTTCATCCCTACCATGCTTCGTAGTCATGTATTCACAATGAATTGTTGTTTATGTTTAGATGATACAATCCATTTAACAATCTAGCAGTGCCCACTAGTTTATTTTGAAAATAAATTTTGCAGGAACCATTACCAATGGAAAATGAAAAGCCTTTCCGATCCATGACCGGAATGGATACAATACTTTTATGCCCCTTAGGCAACACTTGTACATCATCTAAAGTTAAAACAAAGTCGGATTCCAAATCTAAAAGAAGTGATCCTATATCGGTTGCTGCTACACTATGCCTGCTTCCGACAGTAATCATCAATTCCCCAGTTCCAATCTTTCTACTTTGTTCCATATCCTGATTCATGGTACAAATATGAGAACTAGCACATGAATCCAGTATCCCAGAAGTAGAAAATATGGTAGCAGAACAATTAGTTTCCAAAACTAAAAGTTCCGTACCTGAACCTCCATGAAGGATTGGACAGTCTCTTGCCCAGTGGCCCAGCTCACCGCATTTGAGACATGTGTCCGTCTTCACCTTCTTGCTATTGGGAACTATTTGGAACCTTGCCCTTACCCTTAAAGTCCTTGTTTTGTGGGCCCATCTGCTTCTTGGTCTTTTTTCTTCTTGAACCTCAGAGATCCAGAAGAAATCACAAGGGCAGACTCCTTCACCCACAGAATCTTCATCTGAGACTAAGCGGTTACAAATTTGTTCATCAACCCTGCTAAGTTGCAAGCAATCTAATTGCAGTTGAAGTTCAGAACAAATTGTGAGAAGGAATTAGGAAGAGATTACAGGATAAGGTCAGTTTATAGAGAAGCATGCATCCTAAAATCAAGAGCCTCCAATCTCTCGATCACAGAGATCATTTTGAGGACAAGGTCCTCGTTTTTCTTACCTTCCTTCATGCTGGCACCGAAAATCTCTTTAGATATCTCATATCTAGTAGTTCGACTGTGCTCACCATAAAGATCGATTAAGTGAGATAAAATCTGCCTAGCAGAAGTCATTTTCTCATGAGATCTCTGAAGCTCATTAGACATAGAGGCCGTCACATAGCCACGAATTCTAATGTCATCCTTAACCCACTTTTCGTGATTTTCAACTTCTTCCTGATTGGCTCTGGTCCGAACCGGAGCCGCCGGAATGTCCGCCTCCAAGACGAATCCCAACGCCTCCATATTGAGGACCATCATCATGTTGTGGAACTAGTCCACAAAGTTAGGCCCAATTAAGGTGTTCAATCGAGTAGTATAGTGAGTGGGTTCATTGTCATTTTTGAGAGTTTTATGTTTGCATAAAGTACACTAGATTGATTAGGGACTCGTTCAATTATGGTCTGAGTTTAGAATTAAGGATTTTTATATTCTTTTAACCCAGCTCCCATTATTTTTATGGGAATAACGCACTCCCTTGTGAAATCAGGAAGTATTCGTTCGCATTACTTCATAGTGGTGATTGATTTCTTTATAAATTTCAATAGAGGGCAACCGAACAGGTTTCTAGTCTATTAATCTTCAAAAGTGGTGTCCAACACCAACCCATCTAATGGATGATTCGATCTTCTTTTTCCCCTTGTTCAGTCCCCTCAACCTATACAGTTTCTATAGCTCGTGAACAAGTTAAGTTTATACCATCGACATTGATCAGTTTCGCAATTGAATCTTATCCGGCAACCTAACAGGTTTCTGGGGATAAAATTTGCTCCAATCGAAGGCATCCAATGCACTCTCAGAATTTATCGACCCTTCCCGAAAGACTACCCCGATAACTCGGAAGCATAGAACGTCCGGTTTGGATTTCAATTTTCCGAAAGCTCGATGGAGGGAAGGAAAACCTTGAAACCTTTTAAACTTAATATTTTATTGTGGGAGAATTTTCACGATTAATGTTACACTTTGCACATTAATTCATTTAAGCACGTTTGCTGCATTCATACCATATGAATAAAACATTCACAACCTAGTTGCTACCAACATGCAGTTCATGGACCGTTCCTAGAACAAACACATCGTAATCAAATAACATGTCTTCGGTCTTGAATATTCGTCTTCTCGAACGAATCTTCCTCCGGTCTTCGTCATTACATATAAATTTTACATTGAAAAAATTGCATCATATACAAATTTTTCTAGTAAAATAAATAGGCTCAAGATGGCCTTTACTGTAACACCCCAAACTAGGCGGATATTACAGTGCCGTGGACCCCCGACCGGGACCCACCAGGCGAATGAAAATGAATGAATTACACAGGGTAAATGTAGTACCGAACCACATTACAACATTAATTACTCCGATGAGGAGTTTCATACAACACACCCAAGATATTACAGAATACATGTATATTTTATATGGAGATAAAACATACAACACTGAGTAAAATGAGTATTTAAACGGAATGTCTGCAGCGGAATAAAATGAAGGAAACATAAATGACTGAAAAAACTGGGGGGCCCTACTAGTATCACTGAGACTCCTCGCCGTAAACGTGCTCTTCCCGTGCTTTTTCCTTGCCATGACCTGAAAAACAATATCCCCCAACGGGGTCAGTTACACAGAACAACAATCCTCAAGAGTTGAATAAACACAATCCTGTTGAAGACATACGCAATCAAACATGCTATATGAATTCAACTAACAGTACGGCTCAAAGGAATGGAGCCACACTACGTCCGGGAAGGAAATGTGTCCGTGCACAGGCCACCAACGAGTATCGATCGAATACACGTGTGGTCTTGTACCTAATCAGTCTCACGAAGCAATCGACTCTTGTGCACAGTCCAATGTGAGGCCAACAACCAACACACGACTTAAATGTGCCTGACATGAAAATCCTACACATACCAACCGGCACGCCAGTATGACCCGGAATGCCACGATATAACAAAAGTGACATCGAAAATGAATAATGACTCACCAAGATAAAATGATGGTGAAATGAATGACAGCTCAATGAAATGATTGGAACCGTCGTTCCTCGTGAATGAAGTAATTAAGTGACAATTACAAATTTTAAAACGGTTAGTACCTTATGAATGAATTATGATTATGAATGAACAACAACGAAAGAAATGAATATCCTTTTAACTGAGTAAGAATTAACTTACACAGCACCGATGAAGAATGTCCGTCCACGAACAACGTCCTAAATGAAATGTCGGTCGCTCGAACAACCTTGAATAACACAATTACCAATATTACGTTCAATACACATCTCAAACCCGATTATAACCAACTCAAAAGTCGATACAACGATAATTAAACTCATCGGGGCATTCAAACGAATACGTAGCAAAAATCCTTCCCGTTGGTTACAACCAAACCCAAATTATAGAAACCAACTATCAAATGATTGATTCAAACCAGCAAAACAATATCAAAGGCATCAATAATCCAATAGGAATCCACAATTCAAGATTACAACAACATCAATCGGAAATCCCCAAATTAACCGAAGTCAACCCCAAGGGTTCTTGAAATAAAACCCCAAAATAGCCATTAAATCCGTAGGAATATATTTATCCAAGGGAGATAATCCATATCTAACACATTCCAACAACAATCCAAGCCTACACGAAGAAATCGGAAGGAAAAACTCAAAAATCCGAAATTCTAGATCCAAGAGATTAATACATTTGATTAGATGTTTTGGAGACGATGAAGTGATGATTAATCCAACTCAAAGACTTGAAGATGATGATTGGTGATTATACCTCGAAGAACACTTTCCAAATCGCTCCAAATCGCCCGGAACCGAGGAGAGAATGAGAAGAAATGACAAACGACGAAATCTGGGCTACACTGTCCAATTTATAGAAATTCCAGTTTAGCGTGCGCTAGCCCCAGTTCTTAGCGTGCGCTAACGGGTGTTTTGGGTTGTCCAGTACTCACTGTCCGAAAACGGTAGCGCGCGCTACGTACCTTTTTGTAGCGTGCGCTACGGCTATACACTTAGCGTGCGCTAACCCCAAAATGTTAGCGTGCGCTAACGAATTATCTGATGCCCAGTACTGGAGTCCAGAACCTTCTGTCCTCTGATGTAATCGCGGTAGCGTGCGCTACAATCAATATTTAGTGTGCGCTACAACATCGATTGCGTACGCTAAGAACCAATCATAGCGTGCGCTATGAATTAATCCAATGTAGTCCAGTAGCCACTGGACCCAACCTGATCCGACGTTAGCGCGCGCTACACCAAAAATTAGCGTGCACTACTACAAACCACTAGCGCACGCTACTTACCATTCGTAGCGTGCGCTACTTATAACTCACCTGCAGCCCAGTGCCTTCTGGACTGCAGCCAGGGCAACATTAGCGTGCGCTAATGCTAAGTGGTAGCGTGCGCTACCTGTAATCAATTAGCGCGCGCTAAGGAGAGTACGTAGCGTGCGCTACTCCTCACACACAGCCTACCATGAAGATGACAATGATGATAAACACGGCACGATCCTCCAATTAGATTGATGATGAATGACGATTGATACACGATACAATTACTCTGAACGGTGAATACAATGATTGAATATGAGTGACAAATGATCATTAATGAGTGAAAATTACCGAGTGACAATTACTGAATGATAATGACTGAATTACAACCGGGTATTACATACACCCCCCTTAAAAGAGTTTCGTCCCCGAAACTAAGGGTCAAACAACTCGGGATGACTCTCCCGCATACTATCCTCGGTTTCCCAAGTAGCCTCTTCGACTCCATGTCTAGACCACTGAATTTTCACCAAAGGAATCGTCTTGTTCCTCAACTGCTTGATTCGCCGCTCTAAAACTCATATAGGACGTTCCTCATATGAATGATCATCGGCGATCTCGATTTCATCAAACTGAAGTATGTGACTCGGGTCGGCAACATACTTCCGCAACTGAGAGACGTGAAACACATTACGAATTCGGCTCAACGCCGGAGGTAAGGCCAATCGATAAGCTAGCTCGCCTACTCGATCCAAGACCTCAAACGGTCGAATGAATCTTGGACTCAACTTTCCCCTCTTCCCAAAACGGAAGATACCACGGCTAGGGGATACCTTGACCAAAACATGGTCACCCATCTCGAACTCTAATGGTCGACGACGATTATCTGCATATGATTTCTGTCGACTCTGAGCGGTCAACAAACGACTCCTGATCAAAGCTACCTTCTCACAGGCGGCTATAAGCATATCAGGCTCGGTGCCGATTGATTCTGATAAGTCTTCCCAACACAAAGGAGATCGACAATGACGACCGTACAAGGCCTCGTAAGGTGCCATCTTAATCGAAGAATGCCAACTATTATTGTACGTGAACTCGATCAATGGTAGTTGGGGTTCCCAATCATCTCTCCAATCGAGGACACATGCCCTCAACATGTCCTCCAAAGTGTGAATAGTCCTCTCTGATTGTCCGTCGGACTGAGGATGAAAAGATGTACTGAGATTAAGCTGAGTTCCCATAGCACGATGAACTGATTTCCAAAAATGAGACACGAATCGTACGTCACGATCGGAAACGATACTTTTGGGGGTACCGTGCAGTCTCACTATCTCTTTGATAAACAACTGGGCAAGTCTCTCGGGATCCCAAGTATCCTTAATCTCAAGGAAATGAGCTGATTTAGTTAAGCGGTCCACAATTACCCAGATTGTATACATGCCATGACGACTCATCGGCAAACTCGTGATGAAGTCCATAGAAATATCTTCCCACTTCCATTCTGGAATAGGGAGCGGTTTCAGCATACCTGCCGGTTGCTGATGTTCTATCTTGACTTGCTGACAGGTCAAACATCTCGAAACAAATTCCGCGACTTCTCGCTTCATATTACTCCACCAGTAATTTTGTTTCAAGTCTTTATACATCTTGCTAGACCCCGGATGAACGGAATAAGGGGTAGCATGATCTTCTCTCAAAATCGAGTTTTTCAACTCATCAATCGCCGGTACGCACAACCGATTCTTAAAACGCAGAAGTCCATCCTCGTGGACCACAAATGCGGGGGCTTTCCCCTGAGTTACATCCTCTCGAATGCGTAACAAAAATGGGTCCGAACCCTGATTCTCCCTGATCGCCTCCTCAAGTGGCGATGAAATCTCCAACGTATAAAGTTGCCCTTGTACTCGCTGTAACCAGACCTCAATCTCGGGTCTCAAAAATTCCTGCTGGTTCCTTCTGAACTGTTAATCGAGCAAGCATCTGCTCTTGAACGGACTTACGACTCAAGGCGTCGGCGACAACGTTCGCCTTGCCTCGGTGGTAAAGGATCTCGATATCATAATCTTTGATTAGTTCCAACCACCATCTCTGTCGCATATTTAACTCCTTCTGAGTAAATATATACTTTAAACTCTTATGATCGGTGAATATCTGACAGGTAATGCCATAAAGATAATGACGCCAAATCTTCAATGCAAATACCACGGCTGCTAACTCCAGGTCATGGGTCGGATAATTAACCTCATAAGGTCTTAATTGCCGTGAAACATAAGCAATGACCTTCCCGTTCTGCATCAGTACACATCCGAGACCCTGTCCGGACGCATCACTATAAACCACAAATCCATCCGTCCCTTGCGGTAAAGAAAGGACAGGTGCTGAAGTTAACCGGCTCTTGAGTTCCTCAAAACTCTGTTGACACGCGTCGGACCACGTGTATTTATTATCCTTCCGTAAAAAGGTTCGTAATGGGTTGAGCGATTTTAGAAAATCCCTCCACAAATCGCCGATAATAACCTGCTAATCCGAGAAAGCTTCGGATCTCCTTAACATTCTTCGGAGGTAGCCAATCTCGAATAGTCTCCGTATTTTGAGGGTCGACGCGAACTCCGTCTGATGAAATTACATGTCCAAGAAACGTCACTTCGGACATCCAGAACTCACATTTGGAAAACTTCCCATACAGTTGTTCTCGTCTCAGCACGTCGAGCACCTGATGAAGATGAAACTCGTGCTCCTCCCGGTCATGAGAATAAATTAGAATGTCATCAATAAAGATAACCACGAATTGATCCAAATAGTCGATGAAAACACGATTCATTAGCTCCATGAATACCGCAGGTGCATTAGTTAATCCAAACGGCATTACCACGAATTCATAATGACCATAGCGTGTTCGAAACACCGTCCTCGTGATATCCGACTCTCGAATCCGCAACTGATGATATCCAGATCTAAAGTCGATCTTGGAAAATACTGAAGCTCCCTGAAGTTGATCCAAAAGATCATCGATACGGGGTAGAGGATACTTATTCTTGATCGTCACCCTGTTCAATTCCCGGTAATCAATACACAAACAGAACGAACCATCCCTCTTCTTGACAAATAACACTGGTGCTCCCCACGGGGATGCACTCGGTCGGATATAACCTTTCTCGAACAACTCCTCAAGTTGGTTCTTTAATACCTGCATTTCGGTCGGGGCCATCCGGTACGGTACCTTCGATATCGGGGACGTACCGGGCTCCAACTCAATCGTGAATTCCACATCTCTCTGTGGAGTCAAACCAGGTAACTCGTCTGGAAAAACATCGGCATATTCCCTCACTACCGGAATATCCGTCAACATTACTGATGATTTCTCGGTTTTGGTCATATAGCACCAATAACCAACACACCCCTGACTGAGAAATTTCACTGCTTTCATCAAGTTAATGACCTTACCCAAACAGCCGGGACTACCTCCCTGAAATACACATTCGACCCCATCGTCTGAAATGATAGTGACCATACGCTTACGGACACTAATGATGGCATCGTGACGATCCATCCAGTCAATACCCAGAATGACATCGTCTCTCGGTAAATCTACCAGGATTAGGTCTGCTAGCCATACACGGCCATGAAGCTGAATCGGAAAATTTTGAATCTCACGATTTCCGATAATTCTTCTACCATCAGGTAGACCAATGACATAAGGTTCACAACTAGTAGCACCACCCAGACGTAGTCTACCCAAGCATGACTCGGAAATGAATGAATGCGATGCACCAGTATCAAAAAGAGTACACACAGGTTGAGATAGAATATCGAGTGTACCTGAGATCATCTGGGCCTCTGGATCGTCGGTCTTCTTCATCTCATAAATTCGGGGCTTGCCGGTCCCCGAACCGGACGCTCCCGTTTGATAGCTCTTGGATCCGCCTTTATTAGCACCTATCGTCTTGAATGACGCTGACTGAGTGGCCTGATTCTGCACCGCTGAATGTCCTGGGGCCTGAGATGACGCCGGAGTAGGTTTAGAGTCCCTTTGGCAAAAACGGGCCCTATGCCCAGTAATCCCACAGTTGTGGCACGTGACAGTCTGTTTCGGACACTTGGTGCTGAAATGACCCTGCTTTTCACAGTTGAAACAGGTGATGGCCGAACTGGCCGCCCGTGACTGAGATTCCGCGGGTCTAGGCGCCATAGGAGGTCGCTCAGAAAAAGTAGAGCCCGCACGTGGTTTTTTGAAAGTGGCCTGACTGCCGTCAGACTGATTACGGTTCTTAGTCTTCTTGCCAGCAGATGAAGGTTGTTGCTTAGCAATTTCCTTGGCAGTAAGCTCGTAAGTGAGAGCTTTCTCAATGAACTCGGCCAGAGTGGTGTAATTATGATTAAGCAACTGTAGTCGCATACGAAGTTTCAGCCTCTTGCTGAAATACTTGATCTTGTCCGCCTCAGAGTGAATGATAGATGAGGCGAACGGAAGAAGTTCCTAAAATTTTTCGGCGATGGAGAGAACATCATCGTCCGCTGAAAGGTCGGGAGTGAGCAATTCCGACAACTTAGCCTCCCTGAGTGGGGCTGGATAATACCTCTCCATCATGAGAGTTTTGAACTGATCCCAAGTATATGATCCGTCGGTGGGCTTCAACGATAACCACCATGAATGAGCGCTCTTACCAAGATAGTAAGCTGCAACTGAAACTTTATGCCCTTCAGGGCAATCCACCATAGCAAATAACTTCTCGAAATGTTCAAGCCAATTAACAATATCCGCCGGCTCAGACGAGACCTCGAAGGTAGGTGGTCGCTGGCGGGAGATATCTCCAATGATACTGCTTACACCCCTCTCTTGCCTCTGAGGTGGCGGCGGAGGAGCCTGTTGATTTTGAGTAGTAGAGTTATGCATCGTCTGCATTAGTTGTGCCATCTGAGTCATTTGGGCCATCATGCCCTGCATAAAAGTGAGTGGGTCAACCTGAACACCCTCTGACTGAGCTGTGTCCCGGGTACGACTCCCTGATAGTGAATGATTACGCCCAGGTGAATGAGTGGCAGCGTCACTGCTCGATGAGTTAGCATTATTCCTGGCATTTGCACGTGTATTCACACGAGCTCTCGGGTTTCGGCCCGCACCACGACCTCTTCCCCCACGTCCTCTGCCATCTCTTTCCATACTGAAGTGGAAAGTCATATGATAATTATATATCTCGCATGAATATCACATTATGATTATATTATGAAATGATGAAAATGAGAATACGCGCTCAAATACAACGATTACATGAATGGTCAACAGAAATGACGTGATTATCTGATTAAATTCTTGATATGATTATCTTGAACAAGTTAACAAGATTAATGATATGATCCTCAAGATCAATAACTGAACAATGAAATGAACTGAGTGATTAATGAATTAACATGATCGACTTGATCACAAATGAAAATGATGAATAAGGATTGTTGACTGTTGAATGATGAATGAGTGATTCTATTGCCATAATTTATACCATGGTGTCAGAAATCTTACTGTTCTTTGGTCTGAGGGGCTTGGCGCTTGCACAGGTCACACGTGACACGAAAGTCCAATGATACTAGTCTGATGAACGATGATTTCAAATGAGACATGACTCGGAAGGTAGTATTCAAAACCACGCTCCGATACCAACTTTGTAACACCCCAAAGTAGGCGGATATTACAGTGCCGTGGACCCCCGATTGGGACCCACCAGGCGAATGAAAATGAATGAATTACACAGGGTAAATGTAGTACCGAACCACATTACAACATTAATTACTCCGATGAGGAGTTTCATACAACACACCCAAGATATTACAGAATACATGTATATTTTATATGGAGATAAAAAATACAACACTGAGTAAAATGAGTATTTAAACAGAATGTCTGCAGCGGAATAAAATGAAGGAAACATAAATGACTAAAAAGACTGGGGCCCCCTACTAGTATCACTGAGACCCTTGCCGTCAACGTGCTCTTCCCGTGCTTTTGCTTTGCCATGACCTGAAAAACAATATCCCCCAACGGGGTCAATTACACAGAACAACAATCCTCAAGAGTTGAATAAACACAATCCTGTTGAAGACATACGCAACCAAACATGCTATATTAATTCAACTAACAGTACGGCTCAAAGGAATGGCGCCACACTACGTCCGGGATGGAAATGTGTCCGTGCACAAGCCACAGTGAGTATCGATCGAATACACGTGTGGTCTTGTACCTAATCAGTCTCACGAAGCAATCGACTCGTGCACAGTCCAATGTGAGGCCAACAACCAACACACGACTTAAATGTGCCCGACATGAAAATCCTACACATACCAACCGGCACGCCAGTATGACCCGGAATGCCACGATATAACAAAAGTGACATCGAAAATGAATAATGACTCACCAAGATAAAATGATGGTGAAATGAATGACAGCTCAATGAAATGATTGGAACCGTCGTTCCTCGTGAATGAAGTAATTAAGTGACAATTACAAATTTTAAAACGGTTAGTACCATATGAATGAATTATGATTATGAATGAACAACAGAGAAAGGAATGAATATCCTTTTAACTGAGTAAGAATTAACTTACACAACACCGATGAAGAATGTCCGTCCACGAACAACGTCCTAAATGAAATGTCGGTCGCTCGAACAACCTTGAATAACACAATTACCAATAATCCGTTCAATACACATATCAAACCCGATTATAACCAACTCAAACGTCGATACAACAATAATTAAACTCATCGGGGCATTCAAACGAATACGTAGCAAAAATCCTTCCCGTTGGTTACAACCAAACCCAAATTATCGAAACCAACTATCAAATGATTGATTCAAACCAGCAAAACAATATCAAAGGCATCAATAATCCAATAGGAATCCACAATTCAAGATTACAACAACATCAATCGGAAATCCCCAAATTAACCGAAGTCAATCCCAAGGGTTCTTGAAATAAAACCCCAAAATAGCCATTAAATCCGTAAGAATATATTTATCTAAGGTAGATAATCCATATCTAATACATTCCAACAACAATCCAAGCCTACACGAAGAAATCGGAAGGAAAAACTTAAAAATCCGAAATTCTAGATCCAAGAGATTAATACCTTTGATTAGATGTTTTGGAGATGATGAAGTGATGATTGAACTCAAAGACTTGAATATGATGATTGGTGATTATACCTCGAAGAACACTTTCTAAATCGCTCCAAATTGCCCAGAACCGAGGAGAGAACGAGAAGAAATGACAAACGACGAAATCTGGGCTACACTGTCCAATTTATAGAAATTCCAGTTTAGCGTGCGCTAGCCCCAGTTCTTAGCGTGCGCTAACGGGTGTTTTGGGTAGTCTACTACGGCTATACACTTAGCGTGCGCTAACCCCAAAATGTTAGCGTGCGCTAACGAATTATCTGATGCCCAGTACTGGAGTCCAGAACCTTCTGTCCTCTGATCTGATAGCGGTAGCATGCGCTACAACCAATATTTAGCGTGCTCTACAACATCGATTGCGTACACTAAGAACCACTCATAGCGTGCACTTTGAATTAATCCAATGTAGTCCAGTAGCCACTGGATCAAACCTGATCCGACGTTTGCGCGCGCTACACCAAAAATTAGCGTGCGCTACTACAAACCACTAGTGCCCGCTACTTACCATTCGTAGCGTGCGCTACTTATAACTCACCTGCAGTCCAGTGCCTTCTGGACTGCAGCCAGGGCAACATTAGCGTGCGCTAATGCTGAGTGGTAGCGTGCGCTACCTGTACTCAATTAGCGCGCGCTAAGGAGAGTACGTAGCGTGCGCTACTCCTCACACACAGCCTACCATGAAGATGACAATGATGATAAACACGGCACGATTCTCCAATTAGATTGATGATGAATGACGATTGATACACGATACAATTACTCTGAACGGTGAACACAATGATTGAATATGAGTGAAAAATGATCATTAATGAGTGAAAATTACTGAGTGACAATTACTGAATGATAACGACTGAATGATAATGACTGAATTACAACCGGGTATTACATTTACAACCCAATCGAATAAAACTGAACGATTCAAAACTAGGTCCATGAACTACATCTCCATTCACAAGCATTCATCCAATAAATACTGATAAATGAATTATATATCAAATATATTGATCCAACCAATATATAGAAATAATCATCTAATAGAATTGATCCAATCAATTCACACAATCGGTAGAAATCGTTCAAAGTAATTCGGTCAATCATGAGTATTCCAATTAATCAAATTTCTCTCATAAAATGAAATACCATATATCATTTTAATCATATTAAATCCAATTTAAAAACAGGAGATTAATTTTCTGGAATACACGGAGAAAATGAGCCTGAAACAGGTCAGAAAGGGGCTTGGACCGCGATCCGAACAACCTGGATCGCGGTCCCTCGTGTCCAGGATGCACGGCTGGGCCAGAAGCAGGGCCTAATCGCGACCCCAAGATTCCAGATCACGATCCAAAACCCAGATCGCGGTCCAACAGTGCCAGACCGCACGGGAGCCCCTTTCGGACCATTTCCCAGGCCGTCCAACAGTAATTCGGGGCTTGATTTTCGAGCGGATATCTAATATCAATATTTTTTGACTTTCATATCTTCAATATAAATCATATTTCCAAGAAATAAAAATTTATATTTAGATATAGATTGACGAAAAATATAACTACAACGAACGAACAAATATATACCACGATTATAACAAAAAATGATTCCAAATAATTAACCATCCAATCAAGCATTCCAAATGCTATATATCTTATATAAGATCACAAGACCACCCTCCGATACCACTATTGGGATTCGCATACAAAAACAAAGGGCGCAGCGGAAGCGGAAAACACAAGTGCAATGCGAATCCCTCAAGAGGATCGATTCAAGCTACGTATATAGAAATATGAAACGAACAAAGAGGAAGATACAAAATCATACCATTGTAGTCCATTGATCTAATGGTTCTGAAGACTACGATCTCCACCACGCTAGAAGTCGACCGGAATAACTCCCACCTTGTTATCCTCCAAGGATAAGGCTAGAAAAAAGTGGTTGAAGCTATTGAAATTAATTGATACACTCCAAGTGTATTTATTAATTTTCTCTCTTGATTTTCTTAAGCACTCAAAGTGTTTTTGAAGAAGAAAGATGAAGAAGACAAAAGAAAACTCTCCCCCCACATCCCTTGAATGAGTTGGCCGTGACATACCATGATGAGAGGTGAGTTTTTATTCTTTTTTTTCAACTCCTTTTTCTTAGTTAGTGTGTAAAAATGAAACAAATCTTTCCATTGATTTCTTTTATTTTCCACCATGTTAGGTGGAATCAAAGACTAATTGAAATACAAAAGGGGAGGGGCGGCCACTAGAAGGAATTAGAAGAGTCCGGTTCGTTTCGGACTATAGTGTATCCAAACAGATAAACTCCATTCTGTTCCGATGTATTTATATCAATTAATTAATCCAATTAATTATATCAAATACAAAATAATAATTAATTTCTCCAAGAAATAATCATATTTATGAATTAAACTAATCACACTGTAATTTATTTAATTCATCAGGCTGTAAATTAATTTATCCAATAAATTAATTTAGGCATCCAACGTCCCAACATTTATTAGACATCCAATGTCCAATATAGATATCCAATATCTAATATTATTAAAGAGAGAACAAGCTTGATTTATTCCGTAGTCAATCCTATTGGGCGACTCGGTAGGTCCGTCTCAATCAGCAATGGGAGGAACCAAAGAGTAATAGCACCACTAGCCAGCCTGGCGGCCTACACTGTAACCTAACTGAGAACGAATGATGGGGATCATTTCAAAACCTTTCTGTCGTGGATACCAGTATACCTATAAACACTCCTTTCAAATATCCCGATCAAGTTATAGGGTCACGGTCACTCAAAACCTATCTGTACTTGATGCTATGCGTGAGTCAATGTAAATCGAGATCATCGAGCTCTTGTGATTCTAATACAACTAGCTCCAATGCTTTGGCCAAAGACTTATGATCCCATCTGCCAATAACCACATAGGACATATACCCGTTCACTAACTGGTGGAAGAATCCTATCTAGGTATTTAGTAGAACCTGCTACTTGCCCATCAATATGCATGTCGAGGTTGACCTCTACCTTCTGGTTTTCTGGGTCGAACTACTCTAATGAAAATATTAACATCACAAGAACATCCCTACTAAATCTTCAAGTCGGAGGTTCACGAATACCTATCACAACCTTTCGATTCCGTCATTGACTGTTTCAGAGTGAAATCCATGTGACAAATCGAGGGTGAGTCGGTTCGAGTATACTAATCTCATTATCATACCTATAACGTGTGCTCCCACTAACCATTAGTGATCGACAGGCACTCTCCAAGTCAAAGAACACGTCATACAAATCTTCGCATAAACTTAACGCCCAGTCAGATTTCATCGACTTGCGAACGATTAAGTATTTGATTCATAAACCTTTTTAGTGCCGATCCCATTATCCAATAAGGAGTGGAATGTTTTGCTCTCAAATACACGAACTAGTTTCTATATATATTTACGAGTCAGAAATTCCAGTGACTACCAGTAAATAAAGAAACATACAATTGCCTTATATTAATGATTTACATAATAACAAGTACAATGCCCTCACTCTAACATCCTTTGAGTGGTATTCGAGGGCATACTCCTAACATGGTCGACTTTGTTGGAAGTAAAACACAGCGGAAGCGATGTTTGGGAAAGTTTGATAAACGCATTTTACGCATCCACGAGAATAAGATGAATTTAGGCATGCTAATTAATTAATTACTAAGACTAATAAGCAATTTAAATATTATTTGTTATTTATTAAATAAATATGTTGGTAATTGAAATATCCTAATCTAGATCTAAAAGATCATGAGATATTACCTTTGAAGAGTAGTGGTTGCTTTCGTGTTGATCACCTTGTATTTCTACCTTTAGACCTTCTAGAGTATGATCCGCCTTAACCCGGATGGTGTGTGGGCAACGAGCTACCAGATCTTTGCTTGGACAACTATGGGGAATCGTACGAACCACCTTTCTTGTTAGTCACTCGATTTTTCCTTATTTTCTACTATTGCGTAATCACTCTTAGAAAATTGATGTGTTGTCTAAATTGTAGAATCAAAGACACAAGTCTAGATATACAATTAAACACAAGAAGAAAAGTTTGATCTCAAAACCTTGTGAATATGATATGGCTGAACCCCCCCCCCCCCCCCATATCCTATTTATAGGCTCTTAGACTACTACTAGGGATCTTAAGGACGATTTAGGGAAGGACTCCCAATAGATTTCATCTTACCATATTAGGACTCTTCCTAATATAATGAATCTATTAATATCAACTTAGTCCCCTAAAAGCTTGATATTGCACTTCCTACCAAAATCCCAAATTACGAAATTGGGCTCCTTATTAAATATATTATATCTCGTGTTTAATATATCGAATGTCCATTAATTAATTATAAGCTACTGACAGCTTTAATTAATTAATATCTTATCCAAGAGTAGTACCACTCAAACCTTATTATTATATCGGAATTAAATCCACCTGCAGGGTTTAATATAATAATCATTATCGAGCTCCTCAAGGGGACATCATCAACCCGCATGAGTCGGGACATGATTTCTAGTAATAATATTGTCATATAAATAATATTATTGCCCAAGATACGAGGCTTATTGAGTCGATCATTTTAATTCTCACCCATGGTAAATCAAAGCAATAAGTATTATAATTAAATATTATATACTTAGAATTAAGAAATAATAATTATCCGAACTTTACGCTCTTTTTACAGTCAGTACAGAAGACACTATCTCACCTCAATCCAGTTCAACGTATGCAAATACGCTAATGTATGCTAATAGTCAAGACCAACTAATCTCAAGCATACACTACATACAACCTTTCATATAATTTGTCTAATAATTATATAGGTTGTGAACTATTATAATATTTTATAAGGTACAGATAATGTGATCTTCCGTGTGACACCAACACACCACATTATCTACAATATAAAATAACTAGACATTTCATTTGCATAACCATAACGTGAATAAATATACAAAACATGTGATTAAATGTAGTTAATATTCTCAGAGGTAGATACAGGAAATAAGGTAATACAAGCATAAACTATGCTTTGCAGTATACAGCCCTAACAATCTACCACTTATACTCAAAGCATGCTTTTAAGTATACTACTCTATTACATAGTCTCTCATTTCTCCCACTTAAACTCAAAGAAATGCTGCCATACACCGTAATCCCATTCCTTCCACATGCCTTTCAAAAACTTTTTAGGGTAGGCCTTTCATGAAAGGGTCAGCAAGATTATCTTCCGACGCAACCCTGACTACAACTATGTCTCCTTCCTTTATGATGTGTCGTATGATGTGGTACTTGCGGTTGATATGTTTACTTGCCTTGTGGGCTCGTGGTTTCCTCGAATTTGCGACTGCACCAGTATTATCACAAAAAAGTGTATACCCTTTGGCAAATCGGGAATCACATCTAAGTCATGCAGGAAGTACTTGAGCCATACCGCCTCCTTGGCTGCCTCAGAGGCTGCCATGTACTCGGCTTCCATGGTAGAGTTCGAGATGCATTTCTGCTTTACACTCCTCCAACTAATAGCTCCACCTCCCAGGCTAAACACATAACCCGAAGTAGACTTGGACTTTTCTTTGTCCGATGAAAAATCTGAGTCAGTGTAACCCACCGGACACAGGTCTTCTGATTGATATACAAGCATGTACTCCCTAGTCCTTCTAAGGTACTTGAGTATGTGCTTGACAGCAATCCAGTGTCCTGGTCCTGGGTTTGACTGATATCTAGCAGTCATGCCTACGGCATGACATATATCTGGTCTAGTGCAAAGCATAGCATACATGAGGCTTCCCACAGATGACGCATAAGGGACCATCTTCATGTCATCTATCTCCTTTTGTGTCTTGGGACACATATCCTTAGATAGTTGAATTCCATGCCTGTAAGGTAGAAAATCTTTATTGGAATTCTCAATGCTAAACCGCTTTAGCACTGTATCGATATATGATGCCTGGGATAAGCACAACATCCTTTTCTTCTGATCACGAAAGATCCTGATTCCAAAGATGTGTCCTGCTTCTCCCATATCCTTCATATCGAACTACTCAGATAGCCATACCCGTACGTCCAACAATTCCTTCACGTTGTTTCCAATCAAAAGGATATTATCTACATACAGTACAAGAAACACCAACAAGTTTCCATCGCATTTCTTATACACACAACTCTCACTCAGACATTGGATGAATCCATTTGACTGGACAACCTCGTCAAAATGAGTGTTTCAATATCTAGATGCTTGCTTAAGTCCATAAATGGATCTCTTAAGCTTGCACACCAAGTGCTCTTCTCCTTCAGTAATGAATCCATCTGGTTGGCGCATATAGATTCCTTGCATAGACTCCCATTCAAGAATGCAGTCTTGACATCCATTTGCCAAATCTCCAGATCCAAATGCGCAGCTATAGCTAAAATAATCTGGATTGACTTAAGCATGGCTACTGGCGAAAAGATTTCATCATAATCGATACCCTCTTTCTGAGTGTAACCTTTCGCAACAAGCCTTGCTTTGAAGGTTTCAACCTTTCCGTCATCTCCTTTCTTTCGATTGTAGACCCACTTGCTCCCAATGGCTTGTACACCATCAGGTAGCTCTACTAGCTCCCACACTGATTGGAATTCATAGATCCTATTTCTGATTCCAGTGCTACTTGCCAAGAGTCGGCGTCTTTATCTTGGATTGCCTCCTTGTAGGTCCAGGGATCTGATTCATCTTCGCCTGGGATTGAGTCCGAATACTTTCCCACACCTATGAATCATTCCGGTTGATGAACAACCCTCCCACTACGACGAGGTAAATCCTGATTTGGTGTAAAAGTCTCAGAATCGATACGTGGTGCAGTGTTAGTTGGCACTTGTACGATTGGTATAGATGGAGTCTCGCCCCTCAGTTCTTCCAGAATTATCTCGCTTATGGGATTGTGACTAATCATATAATCCTCTTGTAGGAATCGGGCATTGGTGCTAACAATGACCTTCTGATCCTGGGGACTATATAATGAGCCACCCTTCGTTTTTTTTCTTAGGATATCCTACAAACACTCGCACTCATGTACTAGATGCTAACTTGTCAGCTTCCTTATTCAGCACATGTGCTGGAGTACCCCAAATCCGAACATGTCATAGACTGGGCTTTCGTCCACTCCACAGCTCTGCGGGTGTTTTTGGAACTGATTTCGAAGGCACCAGGTTTAGAATGTACGCCGCTGTTTCTAAGGCGTATCCCCAAAATGAAATAGGTAAATCTGAATAACTCATCATTGACCTAACCATTTCTAAAAGAGTTCTATTCCTTCTTTCAGCCACACTATCTTGTTGTGGAGTTCCCGGTGCGGTGAGCTAGGATGAAATCCCCTCATTCGCCAAGAAATCCAAAAACTCTCCAGTAAGGTATTTGCCACCATGATCAGATCATAGTGACTTGATACTCTTCCCATGATGCTTCTCTGTTTCATCCTTGAAGTCTCTGAATTTTTCAAAGGCTTCAGACTTCCGTCGCATCAAATAGATGTATCTATATCTCGAATAATTATCTATAAAAGTGATGAAGTATTCGAAACCACCCCCAGCCTGGATATTCATTGGACCACATACATCCGTATGAACCAATTCTAACATATTCTGAATACGGTTTCCCTTGATTTTAAAAACCCTTTTGGTCATCTTACCTTCTAGATAGTATTCGCAAATTGGAAATGACTCAACTTGGAGATCATCCAATGGGCCATCATCTACCAATCTTTGAATTCTCCCAAGGTTTACAAGCCCTAACCGTAAATGTCACAGATATATTTGGTTTATGCTTGAAGGTTCTTTTCTCTTTTTAGCTTTTGACAAAGAGTTAAGTGATTTGTGCATGGAAATTTTTGCAGTATTAACGACATAGAGTCCATCATTAAAAATACCTTTGCAAATATATTCACTGTTTCTTTTCCTAATAATAGCATCATCATCAAAATAAACTGAATAACCATCGCATTTTAATTTAGAAACCGAAAATAAATTCATTGTAAAATCTGGTACTAATAATACATTATTAAGGATAAACATTTTATCATTAATCTTCAACTGCACGACTCCCACTGCAACAGCCGTAAGCCTGGAATAATCACCCCAATTGATGGTAATCTCGCCCGTACTAAGCTGCTTAGTTACCTGAAAACCATGCGAGTCAAAGCAAATATGATCAGTGGAGCCTGAATCAACGATCCACTAAGTGGAAGAACAAGTTGTCAAACATGTTTTGACTACTAGTACACGAGACATACCTTTCTTAAGAGCAGGGCAGTCCGTTTTAAAATGTCCTTTCTGACCGCACTTTTAGCACTTTCCCTTTGGCTTTTTGTTCGCCTCGGGGTGAGGAGCCTTGCTTTTCACCTTGAGAGTTGTCACTTGCTTCTGGCTAACCTGCTTTTTCTTGTTTCCCCAGTTGGGTTTGGAAGAAGTAGCACCAGTTTCCGCAAGAATTCGATGATAACCTTGTTTGAAGAGACCTTCAGCAGATTGAAGCTCTGTCAGAAGTTCCGCCAAAGTATATGTCCTACGCTTCAGTGAAGCCAAAATGTTACAGCGAGCCATCTCATCAGACTTCTTCCATTTTCAGAATTCATCCAACTCTCCAGGAGTGGCATCCGGTTCTGTATCCAGAGGGCTCTCCTTAGTTACCACAAATTTATGTCCCTCAGCAGTCAGGACAATGTCAAGATTTCTTTTCCAATTGGCAAAGTTAGTGCCATCAAGTTTATTTTCTTTGAGAATAACAGCAAGTGGATTGAAAGACATCTGAGATAAAAATTAAAAATATCCATCACATAATGCATAGAAAAATATATCGAAAAAACCTCAAAACACAATATCTATGCTAGCAACTAACACCTCGAAAAACCAGCATATGCAAGCCACGATCGTGTGGACGTTTACACACACATTTTTCAAGTAGAGTTTTACGTCTTTAATTTTACTATCTAGTCAACTTACGTTATGACAAGTAAAATTAATAGTTGGTTCCTCTTGGCCATGTATTAATTAACATAGATTACGATAGGGAGCTTATTAATTAATACACCTAAGTGAATACCATAATTTAACATGCTTAGAATATTATCTTTTAAATAATAGTCCTACAGATGAAGAGGGCCTATCATAAAAAATAATATTTACCTTATGTTAATATTTGAAATTTAAAACTAGTGAACCTATAATTAGCACATCCGATATGGAGGAAGAGCCTAATGTCAACGTGCATGCTAATTACTTCACAATTTAAATTAGTTATGGAGTCCAATTTGATTTTATTTTAAATAAATCAATTTAATCACTTAGTTATTTTAGCCTTAAGGTTTTTAATTTTCTCGTCCTAACATGCAGAAAACATATCACACATACATTCATACATGCCATACATCAAAACAATAAAACCAAAAATAAAGCATGGATAATTAAATTATCCAATTATCATGGTCTTCCTCCTTGAGTTGAATCCGAGAAAATCTTCGACTCGATCTCTCCCACTGAATCAAGCATCTTGTCGCTCCTCCCCGGATGAGCGTGGATTTCCAAAATTAAAATTTTACTTTTATACAAAATTAATTACATAAAAAAAATTAATTTTAAATCCCAAATCTCTAGCGGATGCAACGAACGACGGCGAAACGGACCGGACCAACAAATAGACGACCCGACCCGAACCGGCAAACCGGCCTGGACCAGGCTGCCCGCGGCTCCTCGGCAGTGCCTACTTGCTGTTGTCGGCCGCGGCTACCCAACAGTCCCGGTTCTGCTCTATTTCTTCGTGATCCCGTCTTTTTTGAATTCGATTACAATTTTACATAAAATAAAATACATCAAAATTACAGAAAGATTACACGAAAAATAAAACACCTAGATCTACCCGCGGATTTTCTCACGGAAAAACCATTACATGCCTCAAACCGGGCCAAACCAACAATTGCATAAATGATAAAATTAAATAAATAAATAAACTATTCACATAAGCATGATAATTGGATCATATCACCTGCAAGAACACATCTCGCAAAATATTCCAACATCAAATTATATGAATATTTAAATTGCTATCAATTAATCACCAAAATTAATTAAAATAGCAAAAAGCCTTAAAAATCCAGTTCCGATACCAATTGTTGGAAGTACAACGCAGCGGAAGCGAAGTTTGAGAAAGTTTGATAAATGCGTTTTATGCATCCACGAGAATAAGATCTATTTAGGCATGCTACTTAATTAAGTACTAAGACTAATAAGCAATTTAAATATTATTTATTATTTATTAAATAAATATGTTGGTACTTAAAATATCCTAATCTAGATCTAAAAGATCATAGGATATTACATCTGAAGGGTAGTGGTTGCTTTCGTGTTGATCACCTTGCTTTTCTACTTTTAGACTTTCTAGAGTATGATCCGCCTTAACCCGGACGTTGTGTGGGCAACGAGCTACTGGATCTTTGCTTGGACAACTATGGGGAATCGGACAAACCACCTTTCTTATGAGTCAGTCGATTTCTCCTTATTTTCTACTATTGTGTAATCACTCTTAGAAAATTGATGTGTTATCTAAATTGTAGAATCAAATACACAAGTCTAGATCTACAATTAAACACAAGAAGAAAAGTTTGATCTCACAACCTTGGTGAATATGATATGGCCGAACCCCTCCACCCCCATTAATGTCCTATTTATCGGCTCTTGGACTACTACTAGGGATCTTAAGGAGGATTTAAGGAAGGACTCACAATAGATTTCATCTTACCATATTAGGACTCTTCCTAATATAATGAATCTATTAATATCAACTTAGTCCACTAAAAGGTTGATATTGCACTTCCTACCAAAATCCCAAATTACGAAATTGGGCTCCTTATTAAATATAATATTTTTCGTGTTTAAGATATCGAATGTCCATTAATTAATTATAAGCTACTAACAGCTTTAATTAATTAATATCTTATCCAAGGATAGTATCACTCGAACCTTATTATTATTATAGCAGAATTAAATCCACTTGCAGGGTTTAATATAATAATCATTATCGAGCTCCTCAAGGGGACATCATCAACTCGCATGAGTCGGGACACGATTTCTAGTAATAATAATAACTGTCATATAAATAATATTATTGCCCAAGATACGAGGCTTATTGAGTCGATCATTTTGACTCTCATCCATGGTAAATCAATGCAATAAGTATTATAAATACATAATTAAATATTATATACTTAGAATTAAGAAATAATAATTATTCGAGATTTACGCTCTTCTTACACTCAGTACAGAAGACACTATCTCACCTCGATCTAGTACAACGTATGCAAATACGCTAATGTATGCTAATAGTCAAGACAAACTAATCCCAAGCATACACTACAATCTTTCATATAATTTGTCCAATAATTATATAGGTTGTGAACTATTATATTATTTTATAAAGTACCGACAATGTGATCTTCCGTGTGACACCAACACACCACATTATCTACAATATAAAATAATTAGACATTTCATTTGCATAACCATAACGTGAATAAATATGCAAAATATGTGATTAAATATAATTAATATTCTCATAGGTAGTTATAGAAAATAAGGTAATACGAGCATAAAGTATGTTTTGCAGTATACAACCTAACATACTTCATAGTGGTGATCGAGTTCTTTACAAAGTTTAATAGAGGGCAACTCATTCGGTTTCTATTCTATTATTTTTTATAGGGTGGTGTCTAACACCAACCTATCTACTGGACGATTCAATCTTCTTTTAACCCTAATTCACTTGCCCTCTACCCATTCAATTTATATGGCTTGCTGAACTATCTAAGTTTAAACCATCAACCTATACGGCTTCTAGAGGTTTGATTTTTTACAACCGAAGACATCTAATGCACTCTAGGAATTTATCGACTTTCCCCAAAATATTACCCCGACATACTCAAAGAATAGTATTTGGGTTTAGATTTCAATTTTTCATGAGTTTGATGGAGTTTAAGAAAACTCGTAACATTTATAACTTAGTATTTGTAAGTGGGAGTATTACGCGATTATATGTTACACTTTGCTCATCCGTTTATTGTAATACCCGTAATTTCGATTTCTGGTAATTTATTTTCTTTGGAAAAAGTCCGTTTTGACGACTAGATCATGACCATTTCGTCATTTCGAGAATGATTAATTCTGCACTTTTTGTCATCCGAGTTTGTTTCGGTGTCGTTTTGTTGAGTTCCGTACTTTTTGGCGACTTTTCCGCACTTGAGCTCGATTCTTGCAAATCTCGTCCGAAACTGTTGTTTCGAGTTTCTCGTAAGTTCATTTAATGTTACTATTCATGTTGCGAGCTTTGGTTTGGTGTTTCGATCGTGTATCGTGATTTTCGGACGTTTTGGGCCATTTTTGTAATTTCCCAAAGTTTGGGGTAATTACTTCGGTTTTCGAATTCCGACACTTCGGGTGGTCAGAATCGTGTGTTCTCTTAGCGCTTGGATTCGTCTTTGCGAGTAATTCGTAACCATATCTCCGATTTTTACTCAGGTTCGGGTTTCGGGGTCGTCCGGGCCGTCGGAATGGCCACGGCCGAGTCACGGCCGGAGCAGGGCCTGGCCTGGCCGAGTTACGGCCATAAGGTGCCGGTTAAGGCCGTAATGTGTGCCAGTTACGGCCGTAAGGCGTGATTGGGTACAGCCGTACGGGCGTTGGGCATCTTCCGGATGAAGGCCGGTTATGGCCATAATGTGTGCCAGTTACGGCCGTAAGTGTCCGACAGTTGCTGGGCAGATTTTTTGACGAATGCCGGTTACATCCGTAAGGCCTGCCGAGTGCGGCCGTAAGGGCCGAGTTACGGCCGTAAGGCACTGCCGGTTACGGCCGTAAGCGTCCGGCAGCCGGCTATATAAGGCCTGGCAGCCCGTTTTTACTCATTTCTTCACTTTTCTTGCGGCTATCGGACGGGTGCGACGGGAAATAGGGTTCTTGGTCGATTCTACTCAATTTCAAGACGTTTTGGAAGATCCTTGTCAATTATATCATCATCCAATCCTTGTTCTTCATCGGATCGAGGTAATTCTTTCGTAGAACCCTAGTTATGTAATTTTGGGGG
Source organism: Orobanche coerulescens (assembly GCA_033398695.1). Taxonomy (NCBI): domain Eukaryota; kingdom Viridiplantae; phylum Streptophyta; class Magnoliopsida; order Lamiales; family Orobanchaceae; genus Orobanche; species Orobanche coerulescens. The sequence continues at coordinate 74,883,634 of CM065808.1, read as the reverse complement.
TTTCTTCGTGATTCTTCGATTTATTCAGTGGTGGATGAATTTATTATGGTATTCTTGTTGTCTTGGCCATGATCTTCGGATTTTGTAACTCATATATCGATTTTATCACCTGGGACTTGATTTGAGATTTCTTCGAAGGAACCCTCGGATCCTTGTTGTTTCTCCGGTTGATTCGGATTCCGTTTAACATTATTTATCCGTGGTTATGTTATTTTCGTAGCGATCGTGAGGTTGTCGAATTCTTGGTTGTTTTCGGAAGTTCGAGGGCTATCCGACCGTGTTCGTTCGTTGTTTCGTTGCTCGCGGTACCGAGGCAAGTATCTTGTCCATACGTTTCATGTTTCGTAGGTATAATTATTGATAAATGATTTTATACGAAATCCAATGTTTAATGAACGTAAAAAGGGATCGGTATGTTCTCGATAAATGTTGTCTTTCAACGATAATTCTTGTACTTCGTGAATATATGTGTTCTCGGAATATATGTGTTGGTTTTGTATGTTGAAAGATGCTATGATCACTTTGAGTGAGTTTAATAGACCGTAATCCTTTGCCGGGGATTACGTAATGTTATGTGCACTTTTTCGGTAAGAACGTAATGTGTGTGATATTGGTTGTTATTCCTTCGTGAGGAGGTTGTGACACTTGGTGTTGTTTGGTATTGGTATTTACTTGTGGTTGTGTGACATTAGTTGTGAGTGTACATCGACTAAAGTGGCCATTCTAGCGAAGTACCTAGCATTTGTATGCATATTCTAGTATTCGAATTATGGCTTCCCGTGGCGTTGTGGATGATATGTGTATGTTCACCTAGGGACGGTCTGACGAGGCCTCTAGGGGTACGTTGCCGTGAGTTGCGTATCGCGAACAATGGTTAACCATCTCGGGATGTCCGACGGGGCTCTGCAGGGTACGGTGGCCGTGAGTCTCATACCAAGGTTAACTTTGAAATGTTTTGTTGGAGAACTGTGATTTTTGGCGCATATTTCCTCTGATTAGAATGGCAGTCCAAATGGTAGGGTACTTAGCTGGAATGGCACCAATAAATGTGTTGTGTATGATTTGTCCCTTGACTGTGATAATTTGGTAAGGGTATGTGAGTCCTATGGTTGCTCTGTGCATTGTAGCTCTATGGTATGTTGAGTGAGACTGTTGTCATGGTAATGTTTGACACGGTGTAATTTCCACCGAGTTATTCTTGCGAGTATGTGATGGGGATGATTTGGGTCATGGACCCCTGTGTTGTGATTGGAATGTTATGATTGGGTCGTGGACCCTGTTATCTGCTATCGGAATTGTATTTTGAAATAAATGATTGTTGGGCTATGTCCCTAAGTGTTTCGAAAGGCTTGAAAATTCTTAAACCCCAAATGCTTTCAAAACTCCCGAGATCGTACAATGTTTTGTAAGATGTAAAATGGTTTGATTTCCTATCTTTCATAATTCAAACTGTTTGATCAAGCGAATTATCTCGGGAAGTATATTCATGATTTCTATGTTCTTGGAGTATGATATGTATAGCTTGTCTTTGTATTTATACTTGCACTAGCAAAACAGTGGAGTTTTGCTAACCCCGAGTATTCGGGGGGTGGATGTCTATTTTGTGTCCAGGTACTTGCAGGTTGCTGGGGAGCAATTCACAGGATCTTTACGAAGGATGATGGATGACGGCGATACTAATCACATGAAGACCGGTGTTGAGTATTTGGTGATGTCTTGTTTTGTCCTTCCGTTGTGTTTATTTTTCCCTATGTGGGAACATTGATTTATGTTAACCCCTGCGTGGGTATGAGTTACGAGAAAGAGTAATGTATGGTTGATGTGTATGTTGCGGCAAAAGACCAAATCGGTCTAATGGTCTGTTATTTACCCATGTCGGTATGTATTGTATTGTGGTGTTTCTGTATTTAGCCTGGTAGATCCTCATGGAGAGGGTCTACGGCGCTGTAATATTCCCGAGTGGTCTGGGGGTATTACAGAATATGGTATCGGAGCTTAGGTTGCGGAAACCTAGGCTGTCGGGTCAAGTTGTGTGTTGTCGGGTCTTGTCTTGTCAGATTTTGTTTGACTGAGTCGTGTCGCGACACGTCGTCTGAGGTGTCGGTCGTGATTAGTATCGAGGTGCAGCCATCATCTTCGTGCGATCTGTGGATGTAAGTCTCCCTACTTTGTTGCGTCCCGTGTTATACGAGCTTGTGTGATTATATGTTATTATGTGGAGTTTAAATGTGCCTGGTGAATACGTACTCCATACTTGTTTGATTCTCGTATTGTGCTAGAATGAAAAGTGATACCGGTGTATAAATGTGTGTATATATTGTGTGAATCGTTTTATTGAAGTAATGGCTTGATGTGATCCCGCAAGGAAAGTTTGTCAATGTGATATTTCAAAGTTTAATTATTTTGAAGAGTCACGTAAATTTTATTTTTAAACATCCTTCAAGAAAGGAAAATTTTTGATTTCGTATGATGACCTCGAGACCGGAATTTTTTTTAGAACTTAACTACTTATATTTTATTTTCACCTTGCCTTGCAAGTTTTCAAAATTTGATTTAAAAAAAAAAAAAAACTCAAATGAGGTCTACCAAAAATTTACTCGAAACGTGGCTCTTGCTTTCGACTTTTTGATTTCATAATCGTAGGTTCGGGGGTATGTAGTGATGTCGGCATTATTATTTGGTCAATAATGCTCAAAATTGTGATTAAGTTGGTGGTGTGAACGTTAAGTCGTCCTAAATGCACTTGTTGTGAGAGTCCTCATTACTGAGAGGTAGGATTTCAGTTTTAGATGATAATTATCTTATGACGGTCGCTTGTGTGATACTGTAATTACGTGGACAGATGATGTTGAAGTGTGACTGGATTTGATGGTAATGGATCGTATTTTGATATAGTGGTAAATTATATCTGTTGTGTGTGTGTTCGAAAACGCTTTTCTAAAAATTTTATAAACTTGAACGAGTTGTGGAAAATTAAAATTCATAAAGTTTTGACAAAGTTAATTTCAAACCGAGGTACCAAAAACACTCTCAAAATTTTATTTTGAATAATCATGCAAATCCAAAGATTTCCAAATGACACCATTTAAAAGGATACATCGTGGATCTTCTTATCGAGTTGCTATTAGTTGTCTTATGTGATATATCAAGCCAAGTTGGCAATTTGGTACATTATTTTGCGATGTTGTACCATTGTATTGAGAGAGTATCCGCTTAATATGCCGAGGGGCAAAGGGCGCGGTCGTGACCACGGTACAGGCAGTCATGGAGATTAGATGCGGGACCAAGAGAAGATTTTCGGGAAGGTTGCTATTCTAGTACTTCGCTCTCGTTGTTTAGGTTTCGGGGACGAAACCTCTTTTAAAGGTGGTATGGTGTAATACCCATATTTTTCGCTTTCGTTTTATTCGACTCTATCGACTCGTTTGCGTTCGTCGATATTTTCTGGACTTTTTCTACTCTTCACTTTTTGTTGTTTGAACAAGTTGCGGTGTTGTTCTGGGTTAACCCAATTGTCGTTGTGACTTTTTCCGAATTCGGTTCCGCTCTTGTGAATTTTATATGAATTCATATCTTGTCGTTTTCACCGGATCGTATATATTGTCTTGAGTCGAGCTGTGAACTATGGGGATGCTATTCGATTTTCATTATTCGTTATGATTCATACATGATTGATCGACTGTCATTGTCTCGATCGTTGTAATTCAATTGTTTGATTGTTAGGTTTTTGTTGATCTCGTTCCGTGATTGTTGAATGTTCAGACTCCTTCGTAATTCCCTTAAGTTAGCGAAATTAGTCTCGTTTTCAATCTTCCAACCCTTGGGTGGTGGAATTCTGTATTTGTTCAGCGACTGGCTCGCGTTTTGATTGATGTACCATTGGGTTGGTCAATCATATCGATTTTCGTTCGTTGTGTTTTATGATTGTTCAGATAATTGACTTGACCATATTATCAGTTTGATGACCCTTGTCACTTGTTGGTTTTATTATGTCTCTATCGGTGGCGTTGTGTTGGTCGTCGTGGAGCGTGTTTTCACGCCGTATGTGTCTTTGCGTTTCTTGCAGCATTTCGCCGTTGGGCGCGAGTTCTCGGTTTTTGTGTATCTCGTCGAGTTTTCCTGGTGGGGATATTTCTTCTCCCTACTTGTTTTAAGTTTCGGGACGAAACTTCTTTTAAGGAGGGTAGTATGTAATACCCGTAATTTCGATTCGGTAATTTCTTTTCTTTGGCAAAAGTCCGTTTTGACGACTCGCTCATGACCATTTCGTCATTCCGAGAATGATTATTTCTGCACTTTTTTCATCCGAGTTTGTTTCGGTGTCGTTTTGTTGAGTTCCGTACTTTTTGGCGCATATTTCGTCTGATTAGAATGGCAGTCCAAATGGTAGGGTACTTAGCTGGAATGGCACCAATAAATGTGTTGTGTATGATTTGTCCCTTGATTGTGATAATTTGGTAAGGGTACGTGAGTCCTGTGGTTGCTCTGTGCATTGTAGCTCTGTGGTATGTTGAGTGAGACTGTTGTCATGGTAATATTTGACACGGTGTAATTTCCACCGGGTTATTCTTGCGAGTATGTGATGGGGATGATTTGGGTCATGGACCCCTGTGTTGTGATTGGAATGTTATGATTGGGTCGTGGACCCTGTTATCTGCTATCGGAATTGTATTTTGAAATAAACGATTGTTGGGCTATGTCCCTAAGTGTTTCGAAAGGCTTGAAAATTCTTAAACCCCAAATGCTTTCAAAACTCCCGAGATCGTACAATGTTTTGTAAGATGTAAAATGGTTTTATTTCCTATCTTTCTTAATTCAAATTGTTTGATCAAGTGAATTATCTCGGGAAGTATATTCATGATTTCTATGTTCTTGGAGTATGATATGTATGGCTTGTCTTTGTATTTATACTTGCACTAGCAAAACAGTGGAGTTTTGCTAACCCCCGAGTATTCGGGGGGTGGATGTCTATTTTGCGTCCAGGTACTTGCAGGTTGCTGGGGAGCAATTCATAGGATCGTTACGAAGGATGATGGATGACGGCGATACTAATCACATGAAGACCGGTGTTGAGTATTTGGTGATGTCTTGTTTTGTCCTTCCGTTGTGTTTATTTTTCCCTATGTGGGAACGTTGATTTATGTTAACCACTGCGTGGGTACGAGTTACGAGAAAGAGTAATGTATGGTTGATGTGTATGTTGCGGCAAAAGACCAAATCGGTCTAATGGTCTGTTATTTACCCATGTCGGTATGTATTGTATTGTGGTGTTTCTGTATTTAGCCTGGTAGATCCTCATGGAGAGGGTCTATGGCGCTGTAATATTCCCGAGTGGTCTGGGGGTATTACAGAATATGGTATCGGAGCTTAGGTTGCGGAAACCTAGGCTGTCGGGTCAAGTTGTGTGTTGTGGGGTCTTGTCTTGTCTTGTCTTGTCAGATTTTGTCTGACTGAGTCGTGTCGCGACACGTCGTCTGAGGTGTCGGTCGTGATTAGTATCGAGGTGCAGCCATCATCTTCGTGCGATCTGTGGATGTAAGTCTCCCTAGTTTGTTGCGTCCCGTGTTATACGAGCTTGTGTGATTATATGTTATTATGTGGAGTTTAAATGTGCCTGGTGAATACGTACTCCATACTTGTTTGATTCTCGTATTGTGCTAGAATGAAAAGGGATACCGGTGTATAAATGTGTGTATATATTGTGTGAATCGTTTTATTGAAGTAATGGCTTGATGTGATCCCGCAAGGAAAGTTTGTCAATGTGATATTTCAAAGTTTAATTATTTTGAAGAGTCACATAAATTTTATTTTTAAACATCCTTCAAGAAAGGAAAATTTTTGATTTCGTATGATGACCTCGAGACCGGAATTTTTTTTAGAACTTAACTACTTATATTTTATTTTCACCTTGCCTTGCAAGTTTTCAAAATTTGATTTAAAAAAAAAAAAAAACTCAAATGAGGTCTACCAAAAATTTACTCGAAACGTGGCTCTTGCTTTCGACTTTTTGATTTCATAATCGTAGGTTCGGGGGTATGTAGTGATGTCGGCATTATTATTTGGTCAATAATGCTCAAAATTGTGATTAAGTTGGTGGTGTGAACGTTAAGTCGTCCTAAATGCACTTGTTGTGAGAGTCCTCATTCGAGAGGTAGGATTTCAGTTTTAGATGATAATTATCTTATGACGGTCGCTTGTGTGATACTGTAATTACGTGGACAGATGATGTTGAAGTGTGACTGGATTTGATGGTAATGGATCGTATTTTGATATAGTGGTAAATTATATCTGTTGTGTGTGTGTTCGAAAACGCTTTTCTAAAAATTTTATAAACTTGAACGAGTTGTGGAAAATTAAAATTCATAAAGTTTTGACAAAGTTAATTTCAAACCGAGGTACCAAAAACACTCTCAAAATTTTATTTTGAATAATCATGCAAATCCAAAGATTTCCAAATGACACCATTTAAAAGGATACATCGTGGATCTTCTTATCGAGTTGCTATTAGTTGTCTTATGTGATATATCAAGCCAAGTTGGCAATTTGGTACATTATTTTGCGATGTTGTACCATTGTATTGAGAGAGTATCCGCTTAATATGCCGAGGGGCAAAGGGCGCGGTCGTGACCACGGTACAGGCAGTCATGGAGATTAGATGCGGGACCAAGAGAAGATTTTCGGGAAGGTTGCTATTCTAGTACTTCGCTCTCGTTGTTTAGGTTTCGGGGACGAAACCTCTTTTAAAGGTGGTATGGTGTAATACCCATATTTTTCGCTTTCGTTTTATTCGACTCTATCGACTCGTTTGCGTTCGTCGATATTTTCCGACTTTTTCTACTCTTCACTTTTTGTTGTTTGAACAAGTTGCGGTGTTGTTAGGTTAACCCAATTGTCGTTGTGACTTTTTCCGAATTCGGTTCCGCTCTTGTGAATTTTATATGAATTCATATCTTGTCGTTTTCACGGATCGTATATATTGTCTTGAGTCATTTGTGAACTATGGGGATGCTATTCGATTTTCATTATTCGTTATGATTCATACATGATTGATCGATTGTCATTGTCTCGATCGTTGTAATTCAATTGTTTGATTGTTAGGTTTTTGTTGATCTCGTTCCGTGATTGTTGAATGTTCGGACTCCTTCGTAATTCCCTTAAGTTAGCGAAATTAGTCTCGTTTTCAATCTTCCAACCCTTGGGTGGTGGAATTCTGTATTTGTTCAATGATCGCTCGCGTTTTGATTGATGTACCATTGGGTTGGTCAATCATATCGATTTTCGTTCGTTGTGTTTTATGATTGTTCAGATAATTGACTTGACCATATTATCAGTTTGATGACCCTTGTCACTTGTTGGTTTTATTATGTCTCTATCGGTGGCGTTGTGTTGGTCGTCGTGGAGCGTGTTTTCACGCCGTATGTGTCTTTGCGTTTCTTGCAGCATTTCGCCGTTGGGCGCGAGTTCTCGGTTTTTGTGTATCTCGTCGAGTTTTCCTGGTGGGGATATTTCTTCTCCCTACTTGTTTTAAGTTTCGGGACGAAACTTCTTTTAAGGAGGGTAGTATGTAATACCCGTAATTTCGATTTCCGGTAATTTCTTTTCTTTGGCAAAAGTCCGTTTTGACGACTCGCTCATGACCATTTCGTCATTCCGAGAATGATTATTTCTGCACTTTTTTTCATCCGAGTTTGTTTCGGTGTCGTTTTGTTGAGTTCCGTACTTTTTGGCGCATATTTCGTCTGATTAGAATGGCAGTCCAAATGGTAGGGTACTTAGCTGGAATGGCACCAATAAATGTGTTGTGTATGATTTGTCCCTTGATTGTGATAATTTGGTAAGGGTACGTGAGTCCTGTGGTTGCTCTGTGCATTGTAGCTCTGTGGTATGTTGAGTGAGACTGTTGTCATGGTAATATTTGACACGGTGTAATTTCCACCGGGTTATTCTTGCGAGTATGTGATGGGGATGATTTGGGTCATGGACCCCTGTGTTGTGATTGAATGTTATGATTGGGTCGTGGACCTGTTATCTGCTATCGGAATTGTATTTTGAAATAAACGATTGTTGGGCTATGTCCCTAAGTGTTTCGAAAGGCTTGAAAATTCTTAAACCCCAAATGCTTTCAAAACTCCCGAGATCGTACAATGTTTTGTAAGATGTAAAATGGTTTTATTTCCTATCTTTCTTAATTCAAATTGTTTGATCAAGTGAATTATCTCGGGAAGTATATTCATGATTTCTATGTTCTTGGAGTATGATATGTATGGCTTGTCTTTGTATTTATACTTGCACTAGCAAAACAGTGGAGTTTTGCTAACCCCCGAGTATTCGGGGGGTGGATGTCTATTTTGCGTCTAGGTACTTGCAGGTTGCTGGGGAGCAATTCATAGGATCGTTACGAAGGATGATGGATGACGGCGATACTAATCACATGAAGACCGGTGTTGAGTATTTGGTGATGTCTTGTTTTGTCCTTCCGTTGTGTTTATTTTTCCCTATGTGGGAACGTTGATTTATGTTAACCACTGCGTGGGTACGAGTTACGAGAAAGAGTAATGTAGGGTTGATGTGTATGTTGCGGCAAAAGACCAAATCGGTCTAATGGTCTGTTATTTACCCATGTCGGTATGTATTGTATTGTGGTGTTTCTGTATTTAGCCTGGTAGATCCTCATGGAGAGGGTCTATGGCGCTGTAATATTCCCGAGTGGTCTGGGGGTATTACAGAATATGGTATCGGAGCTTAGGTTGCGGAAACCTATGCTGTCGGCTCAAGTTGTGTGTTGTGGGGGATTGTCTAGTCTTGTCTTGTCGATTTTGTCAGTCGAAGTCGTGTCGCGACACGTCGTGCGAGGTGTCGGTCGTGATTAGTATCGAGGTGCAGCCATCATCTTCGTGCGATCTGTGGATGTAAGTCTCCCTAGTTTGTTGCGTCCCGTGTTATACGAGCTTGTGTGATTATATGTTATTATGTGGAGTTTAAATGTGCCTGGTGAATACGTACTCCATACTTGTTTGATTCTCGTATTGTGCTAGAATGAAAAGTGATACCGGTGTATAAATGTGTGTATATATTGTGTGAATCGTTTTATTGAAGTAATGGCTTGATGTGATCCCGCAAGGAAAGTTTGTCAATGTGATATTTCAAAGTTTAATTATTTTGAAGAGTCACGTAAATTTTATTTTTAAACATCCTTCAAGAAAGGAAAATTTTGGATTTCGTATGATGACCTCGAGACCGAATTTTTTAGAACTTAACTACTTATATTTTATTTTCACCTTGCCTTGCAAGTTTTCAAAATTTGATTTAAAAAAAAAAAAAAACTCAAATGAGGTCTACCAAAAATTTACTCGAAACGTGGCTCTTGCTTTCGACTTTTTGATTTCATAATCGTAGGTTCGGGGGTATGTAGTGATGTCGGCATTATTATTTGGTCAATAATGCTCAAAATTGTGATTAAGTTGGTGGTGTGAACGTTAAGTCGTCCTAAATGCACTTGTTGTGAGAGTCCTCATTACTGAGAGGTAGGATTTCAGTTTTAGATGATAATTATCTTATGACGGTCGCTTGTGTGATCTTGTAATTACGTGGATGGATGATGTTGAAGTGTATTTGGATTTGATGGTAATGGATCGTATTTTGATATAGTGGTAAATTATATACATTGTGTGTGTGTTCGAAACGCTTTTCTAAAAATTTTATAAACTTGAACGAGTTGTGGAAAATTAAAATTCATAAAGTTTTGACAAAGTTAATTTCAAACCGAGGTACCAAAAACACTCTCAAAATTTTATTTTGAATAATCATGCAAATCCAAAGATTTCCAAATGACACCATTTAAAAGGATACATCGTGGATCTTCTTATCGAGTTGCTATTAGTTGTCTTATGTGATATATCAAGCCAAGTTGGCAATTTGGTACATTATTTTGCGATGTTGTACCATTGTATTGAGAGAGTATCCGCTTAATATGCCGAGGGGCAAAGGGCGCGGTCGTGACCACGGTACAGGCAGTCATGGAGATTAGATGCGGGACCAAGAGAAGATTTTCGGGAAGGTTGCTATTCTAGTACTTCGCTCTCGTTGTTTAGGTTTCGGGGACGAAACCTCTTTTAAAGGTGGTATGGTGTAATACCCATATTTTTCGCTTTCGTTTTATTCGACTCTATCGACTCGTTTGCGTTCGTCGATATTTTCTGGACTTTTTCTACTCTTCACTTTTTGTTGTTTGAACAAGTTGCGGTGTTGTTCTGGGTTAACCCAATTGTCGTTGTGACTTTTTCCGAATTCGGTTCCGCTCTTGTGAATTTTATATGAATTCATATCTTGTCGTTTTCACCGGATCGTATATATTGTCTTGAGTCGAGCTGTGAACTATGGGGATGCTATTCGATTTTCATTATTCGTTATGATTCATACATGATTGATCGACTGTCATTGTCTCGATCGTTGTAATTCAATTGTTTGATTGTTAGGTTTTTGTTGATCTCGTTCCGTGATTGTTGAATGTTCAGACTCCTTCGTAATTCCCTTAAGTTAGCGAAATTAGTCTCGTTTTCAATCTTCCAACCCTTGGGTGGTGGAATTCTGTATTTGTTCAGCGACTGGCTCGCGTTTTGATTGATGTACCATTGGGTTGGTCAATCATATCGATTTTCGTTCGTTGTGTTTTATGATTGTTCAGATAATTGACTTGACCATATTATCAGTTTGATGACCCTTGTCACTTGTTGGTTTTATTATGTCTCTATCGGTGGCGTTGTGTTGGTCGTCGTGGAGCGTGTTTTCACGCCGTATGTGTCTTTGCGTTTCTTGCAGCATTTCGCCGTTGGGCGCGAGTTCTCGGTTTTTGTGTATCTCGTCGAGTTTTCCTGGTGGGGATATTTCTTCTCCCTACTTGTTTTAAGTTTCGGGACGAAACTTCTTTTAAGGAGGGTAGTATGTAATACCCGTAATTTCGATTTCCGGTAATTTCTTTTCTTTGGCAAAAGTCCGTTTTGACGACTCGCTCATGACCATTTCGTCATTCCGAGAATGATTATTTCTGCACTTTTTTTCATCCGAGTTTGTTTCGGTGTCGTTTTGTTGAGTTCCGTACTTTTTGGCGCATATTTCGTCTGATTAGAATGGCAGTCCAAATGGTAGGGTACTTAGCTGGAATGGCACCAATAAATGTGTTGTGTATGATTTGTCCCTTGATTGTGATAATTTGGTAAGGGTACGTGAGTCCTGTGGTTGCTCTGTGCATTGTAGCTCTGTGGTATGTTGAGTGAGACTGTTGTCATGGTAATATTTGACACGGTGTAATTTCCACCGGGTTATTCTTGCGAGTATGTGATGGGGATGATTTGGGTCATGGACCCCTGTGTTGTGATTGGAATGTTATGATTGGGTCGTGGACCCTGTTATCTGCTATCGGAATTGTATTTTGAAATAAACGATTGTTGGGCTATGTCCCTAAGTGTTTCGAAAGGCTTGAAAATTCTTAAACCCCAAATGCTTTCAAAACTCCCGAGATCGTACAATGTTTTGTAAGATGTAAAATGGTTTTATTTCCTATCTTTCTTAATTCAAATTGTTTGATCAAGTGAATTATCTCGGGAAGTATATTCATGATTTCTATGTTCTTGGAGTATGATATGTATGGCTTGTCTTTGTATTTATACTTGCACTAGCAAAACAGTGGAGTTTTGCTAACCCCCGAGTATTCGGGGGGTGGATGTCTATTTTGCGTCCAGGTACTTGCAGGTTGCTGGGGAGCAATTCATAGGATCGTTACGAAGGATGATGGATGACGGCGATACTAATCACATGAAGACCGGTGTTGAGTATTTGGTGATGTCTTGTTTTGTCCTTCCGTTGTGTTTATTTTTCCCTATGTGGGAACGTTGATTTATGTTAACCACTGCGTGGGTACGAGTTACGAGAAAGAGTAATGTATGGTTGATGTGTATGTTGCGGCAAAAGACCAAATCGGTCTAATGGTCTGTTATTTACCCATGTCGGTATGTATTGTATTGTGGTGTTTCTGTATTTAGCCTGGTAGATCCTCATGGAGAGGGTCTATGGCGCTGTAATATTCCCGAGTGGTCTGGGGGTATTACAGAATATGGTATCGGAGCTTAGGTTGCGGAAACCTAGGCTGTCGGGTCAAGTTGTGTGTTGTGGGGTCTTGTCTTGTCTTGTCTTGTCAGATTTTGTCTGACTGAGTCGTGTCGCGACACGTCGTCTGAGGTGTCGGTCGTGATTAGTATCGAGGTGCAGCCATCATCTTCGTGCGATCTGTGGATGTAAGTCTCCCTAGTTTGTTGCGTCCCGTGTTATACGAGCTTGTGTGATTATATGTTATTATGTGGAGTTTAAATGTGCCTGGTGAATACGTACTCCATACTTGTTTGATTTTCGTATTGTGCTAGAATGAAAAGTGATACCGGTGTATAAATGTGTGTATATATTGTGTGAGTCGTTTTATTGAAGTAATGGCTTGATGTGATCCCGCAAGGAAAGTTTGTCAATGTGATATTTCAAAGTTTAATTATTTTGAAGAGTCACGTAAATTTTATTTTTAAACATCCTTCAAGAAAGGAAAATTTTTGATTTCATATGATGACCTCGAGACCGGAATTTTTTTTAGAACTTAACTACTTATATTTTATTTTCACCTTGCCTTGCAAGTTTTCAAAATTTGATTTAAAAAAAAAAAAAAAAAACTCGAATGAGGTCTACCAAAAATTTACTCGAAACGTGGATCTTGCTTTCGACTTTTTGATTTCATAATCGTCGGTTCGGGGGTATGTAGTGATGTCGGCATTATTATTTGGTCAATAATGCTCAAAATTGTGATTAAGTTGGTGGTGTGAACGTTAAGTCGTCCTAATTGCACTTGTTGTGAGAGTCCTCATTACTGAGAGGTAGGATTTCAGTTTTAGATGATAATTATCTTATGACGGTCGCTTGTGTGATACTGTAATTACGTGGACAGATGATGTTGAAGTGTGATTGGATTTGATGGTAATGGATCGTATTTTGATATAGTGGTAAATTATATCTGTTGTGTGTGTGTGTTCGAAAACGCTTTTCTGAAAATTTTATAAACTTGAACGAGTTGTGGAAAATTAAAATTCATAAAGTTTTGACAAAATTAATTTCAAACCGAGGTGCCAAAAACACTCTCAAAATTTTATTTTGAATAATCATGCAAATCCAAAGATTTCCAAATGACACCATTTAAAAGGATACCTCGTGGATCTTCTTATCGAGTTGCTATTAGTTGTCTTATGTGATATATCAAGCCAAGTTGGCAATTTGGTACATTATTTTGCGATGTTGTACCATTGTATTGAGAGAGTATCCGCTTAATATGCCGAGGGGCAAAGGGCGCGGTCGTGACCACGGTATAGGCAGTCATGGAGATTAGATGCGGGACCAAGAGAAGATTTTCGGGAAGGTTGCTATTCTAGTACCTAGCTCTCGTTGTTTAGGTTTCGGGGACGAAACCTCTTTTAAAGGTGGTATGGTGTAATACCCATATTTTTCGCTTTCGTTTTATTCGACTCTATCGACTCGTTTGCGTTCGTCGATATATTCTGGACTTTTTCTACTCTTCACTTTTTGTTGTTTGAACAAGTTGCGGTGTTGTTCTGGGTTAACCCAATTGTCGTTGTGACTTTTTCCGAATTCGGTTCCGCTCTTGTGAATTTTATATGAATTCATATCTTGTCGTTTTCATCGGATCGTATATATTGTCTTGAGTCGAGCTGTGAACTATGGGGATGCTATTCAATTTTCGTTATTCGTTATGATTCATACATGATTGATCGACTGTCATTGTCTCGATCGTTGTAATTCAATTGTTTGATTGTTCGGTTTTTGTTGATCTCGTTCCGTGATTGTTGAATGTTCAGACTCCTTCGTAATTCCCTTAAGTTAGGGAAATTAGTCTCGTTTTCAATCTTCCAACCCTTGGGCGGTGGAATTCCGTATTTGTTCAGCGACTGGCTCGCGTTTTGATTGATGTACCGTTGGGTTGGTCAATCATATCGATTTTCATTCGTTGTGTTTTATGATTGTTCAGATAATTGACTTGACCATATTATCAGTTTGATGAGGCTTGTCACTTGTTGCTTTTATTATGTCTCTATCGGTGGCGTTGTGTTGGTCGTCGTGGAGCGTGTTTTCACGCCGTATGTGTCTTTGCGTTTCTTGCAGCATTTCGCCGTTGGGCGCGAGTTCTCGGTTTTTGTGTATCTCGTCGAGTTTTCCTGGTGGGGATATTGCTCTTCCCTACTTGTTTTAAGTTTCGGGACGAAACTTCTTTTAAGGAGGGTAGTATGTAATACCCGTAATTTCGATTTCCGGTAATTTCTTTTCTTTGGAAAAAGTCCGTTTTGACGACTCGCTCATGACCATTTCGTCATTCCGAGAATGATTAATTCTGCACTTTTTGTCATCCGAGTTTGTTTCGGTGTCGTTTTGTTGAGTTCCGTACTTTTTGGCGCATATTTCGTCTGATTAGAATGGCAGTCCAAATGGTAGGGTACTTAGCTGGAATGGCACCAATAAATGTGTTGTGTATGATTTGTCCCTTGACTGTGATAATTTGGTAAGGGTACGTGAGTCCTGTGGTTGCTCTGTGCATTGTAGCTCTGTGGTATGTTGAGTGAGACTGTTGTCATGGTAATGTTTGACACGGTGTAATTTCCACCGGGTTATTCTTGCGAGTATGTGATAGGGATGATTTGGGTCATGGACCCCTGTGTTGTGATTGGAATGTTATGATTGGGTCGTGGACCCTGTTATCTGCTATCGGAATTGTATTTTGAAATAAACGATTGTTGGGCTATGTCCCTAAGTGTTTCGAAAGGCTTGAAAATTGTTAAACCCCAAATGCTTTCAAAACTCCCGAGATCGTACAATGTTTTGTAAGATGTAAAATGGTTTTATTTCCTATCTTTCATAATTCAAACTGTTTGATCAAGTGAATTATCTCGGGAAGTATATTCATGATTTCTATGTTCTTGGAGTATGATATGTATGGCTTGTCTTTGTATTTATACTTGCACTAGCAAAACAGTGGAGTTTTGCTAACCCCCGAGTATTCGGGGGGTGGATGTCTATTTTGCGTCCAGGTACTTGCAGGTTGCTGGGGAGCAATTCACAGGATCGTTACGAAGGATGATGGATGACGGCGATACTAATCACATGAAGACCGGTGTTGAGTATTTGGTGATGTCTTGTTTTGTCCTTCCGTTGTGTTTATTTTTCCCTATGTGGGAACGTTGATTTATGTTAACCCCTGCGTGGGTATGAGTTACGAGAAAGAGTAATGTATGGTTGATGTGTATGTTGCGGCAAAAGACCAAATCGGTCTAATGGTCTGTTATTTACCCATGTCGGTATGTATTGTATTGTGGTGTTTCTGTATTTAGCCTGGTAGATCCTCATGGAGAGGGTCTACGGCGCTGTAATATTCCCGAGTGGTCTGGGGGTATTACATTTATAAGCGCAATTTGTCTGTTTGTTTGTCATACAATATGAAGACGTCCACAACCTAAATCTACCAACATGCAGTTAATGGACCGTTTCTAAGTACCTAATCATCATTGACCCAGTAAAAATACAAGTAATCAAATTACATGTCTTGAATCATTGTCTTCATGGCGGTTCGTCCTCAGCTCTTCGCCATAGCTAATTTATTATGTCAATTAAAAATTGCATCGATCTTATATAAATTTTTCTAATAAAATAAATTGCCTCAAAAGGGCCTTTACAACCCTATCAATAAAGATTCAAAAACTAAGTCCATGAACTACATCTCCATCACAAAATAAATGCATAAATAGATTAAATAATGGCATAATTGATTTAATACATTTATCTAATCAATATAAAATTTTACTATCTAATAGAATTAATTCAGTTAATTCACACAATTGATAAATTTAATTTGTGCCGAATAAAAATAAATATTTCATTAAATTAATTCTCTTAAAAATAAAAATACCATATTTATATTTTAGTCAAATTAAATCCAATTTAATTTGTAGGAAATTAATTTACCAATATGAAATGTAAAAAAAATAGAGTCGGAAACACAATGCCCGGGACAAGCTCGCGGCCCGGCAGGGCTGCCAGCCCCTGGCCGAGAGGTCAGCCCCTCTCACGCTGCCTGCCGCTACCGGCAGCCTCCCAGCAACCCGGAGCTGTCGGGTCCGGCCATATTTCGGCTCGTCTTTTCGTCTCAAATCCAAAATAATATTTTTTTTATTTTTAAATTACACATGTAAATTTGTTTTTAACAAAAGATAGATTTATATTGTAGCATAAAATCATAAAAAAATTAGACGAACAATTAAACATTAACGATCAAAACAATTATGATTCTAAATTATAAGAATATTCAATCAAGTATTTCAACTGCGAATATAGTTTATATACGATGGCGTAGACCTCACTCCGATACCACAGATGGGATTCGGGGCCTAAAACCTAAGGCGCAACGAAATTAAAAAATATTGATCCAATCAATAAATCGAACCCGTGAACAAGATCGATCAAGCATCGTAAATAAGAATATAATAAATCAAAGCATGAATTAGAAATCAAACCCTTGAAATCCTTTGATTAAATGTTGAAGAAAAACTATTCAAGCTTTCGCAAAATTCTAAGCGTCACCCAAGTTGATGTAACCGAGCTGATCGGTCACCAAGAACCGGGTTTATCTTAGAAGTTTAGCTAAGAAAACCCAAAATGTATGAAGTATTCTCTTTTCTTTCTCTCTCTAAGATATGTTATATTCTCAGAGTCCCCTTTTTGAGAAACCCCTTCTCTCCCTTTTATAGGAAGAGGGTGCCTTACTGTCTAGGATTTTCCCCGATTTCCAGAGAAAATCCCGGATATCCAGGGATTCAGGCTGCGATTTTCCATCCCTGGATTTCTGGGATTGCAAGGTATGGACTCTCAATCCCTGGATCTCAGGGATTCTGTCAGGTGAGTCAGAATCTTCTTTCCCAAGAGTTCGACCTTCCTGAGCTCGGTGGTTTTAGCTCGGCTCATATTATAAAAGATTACTTAGGTCGGGTCATTCCTACTCAAATCCGTAGGTCGAGAGACCTTTTAGGTCGGCAACCTTTTATCAGATCTCACAGCTCAGCGGGGCCTCCGAGGTCGGCGACCTTCTAAAGGACCTTGAGGTTGGCATCCCCTTATCTAATAACCTAGGTCGGACTTTTATTGGTCCATATTTTAAACCGGGTTTTCATGGAGCGTACATTCGGCGTCCTATCAACTAGTCCCCCCTACTCTAGTCGAGCTGTAAGACCGAGTAGAGTAAGATTTGTTTATAATCGGACGACCTTGACGCAATAATCCTTGGGACTCCCGTTCCCAGATAACGAGGCTCTTTGGACTTCGTGCGCTATAATAACCTGTCTTTTCCTTTCCCCGCCTCCCAAACGTCGCGTCGATGGTCAAAGACAGGTGTCGACCTGCTATAGGTCGGATAAGGCGGTGCCAAATCCCAGCCGTTCTTTCGAATAGGGCATCCGACGCTCCAGATCATCCCTATCCTTCTTAGTTTTCGCCCCTCCCTCCTATAAAAGGAGGTCTTCTTCTTCCTTTGTCATTTCTGCGTTTTTATATCCTCAACCTCTGGTGCGAATATTCTCAGGCGACACTAGCGATCAGAGCTATCTGTCTCCGGCGACGCGCTTGCTCTACCTTTCTCCGGCGATCTTCCACCCAATCCCATGGGTATGTTCATCTAAACACTTCTTTAGTTTTTGATTTGTTTTACAGATATTTTCCTTTTCTTCTTCCTCCCTTTTCTTCCTTTTATTATGTCGTCTGCTTCGGATTCTCAAAATATTTCTGGCGAATCGTCCGTGAACTCTTTTTTAGAAGGTCTTTCCTCTTCTGATGGGGATTCGGGGGGTAGGTCGGGGCGAGCTACTGGTTCTTCCCTCTGTCTTAGGGATGAGCCCTTAGGTGATGTAGACTGGTCCGAGCTAGGTGACATCCCTCCCTCTGGCATCCCCCTAATCATTGTAGATCCTCCTTCCCCTCCTCCTATGGACGAAGTAACTGTGACCGGCCTCTTAGCCGATCCATATCAGACGGTTGTAGGAGCGACTCGAGTTCTCCCTCCTCATCCTCTATCGAGGACTAGCCCAGCCGCGCTGGCTAGTTTTATAAGATTTCTTAGACTTCCCCCGGGGTGGGAATTTGTCATGCCTCAGGCTAGTGATACCCCTGATCATCCTCCCCCGGGGCATATTACCTGGTTCGTGGATCAGGTGAGCAGTGGTCTTCGCTTCCCACCCCATCCCTTCCTTGTCTCTCTCTCCGTTAAATACAATCTTCCCCTCAACCAGTTTTCTCCTAACTCTTTTCGTTACATGGTTGGTTTTCGTCTTTGTGTCATTACAGACATGAGGAACCCGACCTGGGCTTTTTCTATTTTTGTTTTGGGCTAAAGAGTTTTAAAGGCTCCTTTTACTTGACTTCCCGAAACAGTGCCCATTTCTTCACCCACCTCCCTTCCAATGTGAAGGACTGGAGGTCCCGCTTATTTTTCCTCCGGCTCCCTACATCTGATTCTTGGGGCTTTCCTACGGAATGGACGCAGGCTACTCCGAGCCAGGATCCTATTCTTAGGCGCAATTCCATCCGGGCTGCGTGGGTCGAGAAAGTTCTGGAATGGAATGCCATTCCCTATACTGCTTTCCAGCTGACGCAATTCCATGATCTTCTGTTCCATTGTTGGCTGAGCTCGAATCCTTACCCGGCTATCCCTGACATCGGTAGGCTTTATCTGTTTTTTCCAGATCTTTGTTATTTTGTTTTTTGGCAGAGGGCTCATCCAAAACTAAACGGAAGCTCCCTTCTCGCCCCAAGTCTGGGGTAACTCTCCCCTCCGACCTGGCTCCTACCTTGACCACCGGACGAAGCCCTGCGAGCTCGTCTCGGCAGCTTCAGGTCACTCAGAGGGCCCCTTCTCCTAGCTCCCCTGCTTCCAAACGGCCGAAGACCGCGGGTCCCCCAGGTCCGGCTATGGAGACTCTTCTCCATTGCAAGGAGTTTGAGAGATTTCTTCCCTATTTCAGCTCCATGGTCCCGGCTAAGGATAAGCTGGGATTACGAGATGCCGCGGAGGACCCTCGCTTTGATGCCATGATGATGTATTTTGGGAAGGTATTAACCTCTTTTGCCTTCCCCCCTTTTTGATTATTTTCACCTTTATTATTACCTCTATGCCGACCTGATATAACTTGCTTTCTTGTGCAGTTCTTCGCCACCTTTGTGACCTTCTCAGAGGATCATAAGCTCGGCGCTACGTCTTTCTCCCAGCTCACCCAAATGCAAGCCGACCTGGAGGCCGCCCTGTCGGCTAATTCCGATCTCTCGGCTCAGCTTCAGGAGAGGGAGTATCGCTTAGATGCTGCCCTTAAGAAAAGTTCTGAGCGGGAGGCGGTTTTGGAACGGCCTCAGATGGCCAATGTTCAGTTGAACCAAGAGCTGAAATTTTGGAAGACCTTGTCTACAGCTGAAACGGAGAAGGTGGGCCAGCTCGAGGCTCAGTTGTCAGAAGCTAGGGCCGAATCCGAGAGGATAGCTCAACTTGAGGCCCGGGCTAAGGCTGAGATGGAGAAGGTCACCCAACTCGAAGCTCAAGCTAGAGCGGAATCGGAAAAGGTGACCCAGCTGGAAGCTCAACTAGCCGAGGCTAGATCCGAGGGATCGTCTTATGAGCGCGGGGCGACGGATGGCCGACGTCGATTTCTGACCAGTGATGTTGGTCACTCTTTCCTGGAGGCCCACCGTTCCGCCCTCCTGGCCCGGTATCACAATTCTACCGCTTTCCTGGTTAAGCTAGCCCCTGCCGCGACACAATATTTTGATTTTGCTCTAACTCGTGCTCGTGAGCATCTAGCTTCTTTGGGTTTTACGGGCGAGCTGGACCGGGATGCCGATTGACGGGGCTCTGCTCTTCGGGTTGGTCCGGGACGTGGAAGAATCTCCTGAGGTGGCACAGGTGGAAGGACGCCTTGAGGAGTCCATAAAGCAATCCGGCCTGGATTTGAGCCGCTTCTACTCCTCCTAGCTCACTGTTAAGGCGGCCTCCTAATCCCGAGGTGGTTGGGACCGACCGTGATGCTTCTCCTCCGTTGCCTCCTCCGTCTTCGAGCCTGTAGTTTAGTGTAGACATGTATATATATTTTCTTGTTTCTTTTTCCTCTTTTCTTTTTATCAGACTTGCACAGCTATTTTGAATGACAACTTTTTGAGTTGAATATACTTGGGGTTTGTATGATAGTGATGTGCTTTGTATGACAAGTTGATATAGTTCGGTGTTGATTGTAACCTTGATGTATCTTGTGCCTGTTTGATTTGATATGATTACTTTCCAACATGGCCCGGCTTTTTTCTTAGTATAGTCCCGACTATTAAATTTCGAAATATCTTAAATGTAACCCGACCACTTTGACTTAACTTTTTCACCGATCTTTAGTGTAGGTTGGGTATTTCCCTTAGTCATAGCTTCATAGGGCGGTTCACCCTTACTCGGATCTGAAGGCGTTTCCCCTGATCAGATGTCAGAGGGCGGTTCACCCTTACTCGGATCTGAAGGCATTTCGCCTGATCAGATGTCAGAGGGCGGTTCACCCTTACTCGGATCTGAAGGCGTTTCGCCTGATCAGATGTCAGAGGGCGGTTCACCCTTACTCGGATCTGAAGGCGTTTCGCCTGATCAGATGTCATTTCTAGTTTTACTTGATCAACACATTCAGAGAGAGATATTTTTGTAATAGACTTTTATTAAAACAACATAAGCTTTTTTCCACACCTCTTCACACAAAATACTTTTTTAAGTGACATATGTTCCAAGGTCTTTTGATGAGGTGCCCTTCCATATCCTCAAGCTCGTAAGCTCCCCCCGCATAAATTCGGATTACCTTGTAAGGGCCTTCCTGATTCGGCTCCAGCTTTCCTGTTTTTCGAGGGCATCACCGCCTAAGCACCAAATCACCGACTGAACTGTCTCTTCCTGACTCTTTTGTCATGAGCTGCTTTTGTCAAGCTTTTGTATCTTTCAGTTCGTGCTGCCGCCGCTTCCCTTCTTTCTTCTATGGTATCTAACGCCTCCTTCATTATTTCCTCGTTCTCCACCTCATTGAACCATCGAACCCGGTGGGACATTTCTCCGACTTCTGCAGGGATGATGGCTTCGGACCCGTATACCATGCTAAAGGGTGTTTCTCCTGTTGACGATCTAGGTGTGGTCCTGTACGACCATAGTACCGAGCTAAGTTCATCCACCCATCCTCCTCCAACTTTGTCTAAGCGGGTTTTTATCCCCTGCAAGATTGTTCTGTTAGTTACCTCCACTTGACCATTAGCTTGCGGGTGAGCAACCGCAGTGAACCTTTGCTTGATATGCATACCCTCGCACCAGGACTGGGTTCTCTTCCCATTGAATTGGGTTCCATTATCTGAGATGAGTAGCTTGGGCGCTCCGTACCTGCAGCAAATGTTGTTAAACAGAAAACTTATGATTCTTTGCTCGGTTATGGTGGCCACGATCTCGGCCTCTACCCACTTGCTGAAGTAGTCTATGGCTACTACTAAGAACTTTCTTCCTCCCGAGCCAGGTGCAAACTGCCCCATGATATCAATTCCCCATTTAGTGAATGTACAGGGTGCTCCCATGGTGATCAAATCCTCGGCTGGGATGTGAATTAAGGGTGCGTGCACTTGACATTTTTGGCATCGCCTAACCATTTCCACTGCTCTCTTGCTTATGGTCGGCCAAAAAAAACCAGCCCTTAGCGTTTTGCTAATCAGCGCTCTTCCTTTGGTATGGTCTCCGCAGCACCCTTCATGGATTTCTTCCAATATACTCTGCCCTTCTTCTTCCGAAACGCATCATAGGTATGGACCGAGGTAGGACCTCTTGTATAGCTCATCATTAATGCAACAGAACCTCGCTGCTCTTCGCACAATTTTCATTCTTTCTTGCCTATCCTTGGGTAGTTCTGCCCTTCTTAGGTATGCCAACAAAGGAGTTCGCCAATCTGCTATCTCGTTCACCTCCATCACCTGTTTCATGATGCAGCTCCGGGCTGCTCCCAGAATCGTTAGTGTTCGCGAGCGGCAATCCACTAAGGAGCTTCCCATTTTTGCTAGGTAATCAGATTTTGCATTTTCCGCCCTAGGGATATGGATTAACTTCCATTCCCCTAGTTTTTTGGCATCCTCTTTCACTTCCTCCACATACTTCTTCATCCGATCTTCATTTATCTCAAATTTTCCTTCTACCTGTTGTGTGACCAGTTGGAAATCAGAGTAAGCAATGAGTCGTCGCGCGCCCAAGTCTATTCCCAGCTACATTCCCTTAACCAGGGCTTCATATTCGGCCTCGTTGTTAGATGCCCTGAAATCGAATTTTATGGCATACTCTAATTCCTCACCTTCCGGGGTAGTAAGGATTATCCCTGCCCCAGAACCACTGGTTGTTGCCGATCCATCCACATGTAACAGCCACTGTCCTTCTGGTGGAGATGGCATGGCCCCCTCTTGGATAAAGTCTGCTAGGGCCTGAGCTTTAATCGCCGTTCTCGGATCATACTCCATGTCGTACTCCACCATTTCTACCGCCCACTTCACCAGACGACCTGACACATTAGGTCGCCCTAATATCTCTCTTAAGGGCAAGTTGGTTCGCAGTCTTATCCGGTGGGCTAGGAAATAGGGCCTCAGTCGCCTGGCTGTAACCACTAACGCCAGCGCCCCTTTTTCTAGCTCGGAGTAGTTCCGTTCTGCTCCTTGCAAAATTCGGCTTGTATAATAAATGGGCTTTTGCTTATTCATTTCTTCTCTTAGCAAGACCGAGCTAACCGCTCCTTCTCCCACGGATAAGTAGAGTACAAGATCCTCTCCTGGTACTGGTTTGGTGAGCAGGGGCAGCTCGGCCAAATACTCTTTCAATTTTCCGAATGCTGTTTGCGCTTCTGGGGTCCATTCGAACTTGTTCCCTTTTCTTAAGAGTTTAAAAAATGGGAATCCCTTCTCGGCCGAGCGTGATATGAAATGGCTCAGCCCTGCTATTCTTCCTGTTAGTATCTGGATATCCTTGATATTTTTTGGAGGATTCATTTGCAGCACTGCCTTGACCTTCTCCGGGTTGACCTTGATTCCTTGTTCTGTGACCACATATCCCAGGAATTTTCCCGATTTGACTCCAAAAGAACATTTTGATGGGTTGAGCTTCATTCCGTACGCGCGCAGGTTTTCAAACGTCTCTTCTAGGTCTCTGATATGCTCTCCTGCCTTCACACTTTTCACTAGCATGTCATCCACGTATACCTCCATGTTTCTGCCGATTTGGGATCTAAAGATTCTGTCGACCATCCTCTGATATGTAGCTCCTGCATTTTTTAATCCAAAAGGCATGTGTACATAATAAAAAGTTCCCTTTGAAACCACAAAACTAACCCTCTTTCTGTCCTCGGGTGCGAGAGGAATCTGATGATATCCCTGGGAAGCGTCCATCATACTGAGTAACTCGCACCCCGAGGTTGAATCCACTAGCTGATCTATGCGGGGTAATGGGTAGTGATTCTTTGGACATGCTTTATTTAGGTCCCGGAAGTCCATGCACATCCTCCACTTCCCCTGGCCTTTCCCCACCATCACAGCATTGGATAGCCACTCCGGAAACTGGATCTCCATTATGTGTCCAGCTCGGAGGAGCTTATCGACCTCTTCCCCAATGACCCCATCCATCTCTGGCCCGAAATGCCTCCTTTTCTGCTTTACTGGTCTTATGGTTGGGTCGATGTTCAACCTGTGTTCGGCAACTGTTGGGCTGATTCCCACCAGATCCTCAGCTGCGAACGCGAAAATGTGCACGAATCTCCTTAGCAGGCTGATGAGGCTTTTCTTTACTCCATCGTCCAACCGACTTCCCATGCGAGTTTTTGTTTCCGGCTTTCCTGGAACCAATTCTATTTCTAGCAACTCCTCGTTGGGCTTGACGCCTTCTTCCTCAGCTTCCTCGGGCACCTTCGATTGCTTATTCCTCTTAGACTCCGGATCCGGACCCTCGAGCTCGGCTGTCCTCTTTCCGCGCTGCACTCCCTGCTTTACCGTTGTCTGATAACAAGATCGGGCTACAAACTGATCTCCGGCTACTTCTCCTACCTCACCTCCTACGGGGAATTTTACATTCATGTGGGCGGTAGAGGCCACTGCTTCGAATTTGTTGAGCCCTGCTCGTCCAAGAATGGCGTTATAGGCCGATTTGGTGTCCACCACTAAAAATCTGAGTGTCTTGACCTTCCGATGGGGCATCCGACCTAGTGCTACCGGAAGCACCACTTCTCCGACTGGTTGCACCTCAGTCATACAGAACCCATAGAGCGCGGTATCTACCTTTCTCAATTCCACTTCCAGGTTCATCTGTTTGAAACAGTCATAGAATAAGATGTCTACCGAGCTTCCCGTATCGATAAACACCCTTTGCACATCATAACTGGCGATCTCCGCGGTGATGACCAGTGCGTCATTGTGGGGCGTATGTATCCCGTTATAATCCATGGGGCTGAACTGAATAATAGGCACACTGCCTACAGAGGCGACCTCCTTGAGCTGATGACACCTAGCCTTTCGCGCGTGGGCTTTTCTAGCCTGATTAGAACTTCCGTCGGTTGGTCCTCCTGATATCATGTGGATCACTCCTTTTTTAGCCGGGGGAGCAACGGGTCCCCGAGGAGCTTCTCTTTTCACCCCGCACCTCCTTGTGGCATGGGTGGTTGCCTCCGACCTCCATTTCTCTGCTGATATGTGAACTCCATCAGATGTCCCGCTCGGACCAGCCTCTCGATCTCATCCTTAAGGTGCTAGCATTCGTCTGTTTTATGCCCGTAATCATTGTGGAATCGACAATAAAGCTCTGATTTCGGCTGGGTGGGCCTATTAGGACGAGATGCAGGCCACTCGATAACCCTGTTCATCTTACCTTCAACTACTTCCAAAACCTGAGCTCTCCTCATTGTTAGTGGGCTGTATTGGTCAAATCTTGGTCGCCTTAGAATGACATCGTTCTTCTTTTGATCTGTTTTTCCCCGCGGCATTTCTTCCCGAGGTTAATTTCCTTGAAAGGTGTACTCCTCCCGTCGTATCAATCTGCTGGACCCCCTTTCCCCATCTTCAGGCTTTTCTTGCAATTCCTCCATTTCCTTCTTGGTTTCCTCAACATTAATGTATTTCGAGCATCGGGCTAAGACCTCATCATATGTTCTGGCTGGTTTTTTAGCTAATGAGGTGCGTAGCAACCCCGGCCTCAGTCCCTGCGTCAAGGCACTGGTTTTTACTTCTTCTGACGACGAGGGTACCTCCAGACATGCCTTCGTGAATCGGGTCACATAAGCTCTCAGCGCTTCTCCAGAATATTGCTTGATACTGAACAAGGACATGAAGGTCTTTTGGTGCGCCCTGGCGCTGGCAAAGTGAGTCAAGAACGCGGAGCTGAAAGTTTTGAAGCTGGTGATTGACCCAGGGCGTATCTAGTGGAACCAATCTCGAGCCGACTCACGGTGTAGCCAAGAATGCTCTGCAACTCACGGCATCCGAATATCGATGTAGTACCGCCATGTTCTCGAATCGGTATAAATGTCGGGTATGATCTGAGAGTCCATCGTAGGTGAAGGTGACAGCCCTAAACCCATATGGGAGCTCGGCCTGCAGTATGCCTTCTGAGAAGGGATAGCCTGGATGACTCTCCATGTCCTTCCCCGCAACCCTCTGTCGCAACTCTTCCAGCCTCGTCCCCGCATGTTGGATATCAAGGGATCTGCGTTTTTCGTCTGGATCGCTCCCATATTCTTGGATAACTCTCCCCATGCTCTTCCTGCTGATCAATTTCCTCCGGCCCATTCGAAAGGATGGGTATTACTTTTCGTCGTACCCTTTGTTTTTCGACCTCCCGACTCTTCTGGATTGCACTGGCGATTATGTCGGCTAAGGCTTCCTTCGTCAGTGTAATTGTGCTTGGTGCGACTTCTTCTACAGGGGTGACGGGTGTTTTTTCCAGAGTCGCTTCTCCACCCGCAGCTGCTAGTTCCTCTTCTAGATTTCTGGGTATTAACTCCCCTATTCTTTTCTGGTTCATTTCTTCCGCCATTACTAACCTCACGTCTCAACTCAAAGTGACTCGATGTCACACTTCCCACAGACGGCGCCACTTGATGTAACCAAGCTGATCGGTCACCAAGAACCGGGTTTATCTTAGAAGTTTAGCTAAGAAAACCCAAAATGTATGAAGTATTCTCTTTTCTTTCTCTCTCTAAAATATGCTATATTCTCAGAGTCCCCTTTTTGAGAAACCCCCTCTCTCCCTTTTATAGGAAGAGGGTGCCTTACTGTCTAGGATTTTCCCTGATTTCCAGAGAAAATCCCGGATATCCAGGGATTCAGGCTGCGATTTTCCATCCCTGGATTTTCGGGATTCCAAGGTATGGGCTCTCAATCCCTGGATCTCAGGGATTCTGTCAGGTGAGTCAGAATCTTCTTTCCCAAGAGTTCGACCTTCCTGAGCTCGGTGGTTTTAGCTCGTCTTATATTATAAAAGATTACTTAGGTCGGGTCATTCCTACTCAAATCCGTAGGTCGAGAGACCTTTTAGGTCGGCAACCTTTTATCAGATCTCACAGCTCAGCGGGGCCTCCGAGGTCGGCGACCTTCTAAAGGACCTTGAGGTTGGCATCCCCTTATCTAATAACCTAGGTCGGACTTTTATTAGTCCATATTTTAAACCGGGTTTTCAGGGAGCGTACATTCGGCGTCCTATCACAAGTAATGAGCCGACTGGCTGGACTAGGCATCGGTCAAGGGGTTATATGGTATAAAAATGAAGGTTCAAGACCTGAATTTATGGACCCACACTTCCCATGGAAAGACACTACCAAGAAGCCAGCTGAATTCTTGTTGCCCAAAGACAAACATCATATAGCTGATGACTTGAGGATGTGGAAGAATTTAGAGCTGAACAAGTACTTATGCACCTTTATTAAGGAATCCACCATCATTTATCACTGTAAGACGCTGGAGGCTTCAACCAAAAAATTCTCTAGGCTAGTAGCAGAAGGGAAGTTGCTCGCACGGATATATATATATATATATAAAGTAAGGAAATGACATGTGAACGTCTAACCCAGCCTGAAGACTGGATGCTTCATGCTTGGATACGATGTGACTCTAAAAGTCAAATGATACTACAAAGATAGGTTTAAGGACAAACTTGTAAATTGTTACAAGGGAACACAATATGATTCCTTAACCTACAGATGGTCAGCCCAACAACAACCTCGTCAATGCTAGATCTAACGACTGATGTATTTATAGTTTGCTTATACTTTGTTTTTGTTTTCTTTTATGTTGTTTTTCATATTGATCCTTGTACCGGAATTTTTCATATTATCAATAACATAATATTTTTTTCCCTCACATGATTACAGCTCGTAATCTACTTAACTTTGGTACTTTATGCTTGACATTATTGAAATAATTGAAAATTTTCCAAGTAAGATTTTTGCTATAGACTAAGCTGTACGAACACACCTACGAGCAGCTCAATGACTAAGTTGTAAGTTGAACGAAACTTACTATAAGATTATGCATGCGAGCCAATCATAGTTTAAGTTGTGAAAACAAAGTTGATAAGATAAAACTTTCTTCATTTTATAATATGCCTGCGAGCTGTTCATTTTTCAACTAAGTCATTTGAATATCAGACCACCTCACGCAGAACACTTAGAAATTAGATAACTTAAGCATTTTGGCACCATAAAAAATGCAACGCCCCCAAATCCCATTGGGTTATTACAGTGCCGTGAACCCCACACTAGAAGATCCACCTGGCGAGCACGACTGAAACACAACAAACTGACCAAAAGGGGAAATCACAGTCCCTACTATGATATCCGACATAATATTCCGATATGGAATTTCAACGACAAAAATGGGCCTACATGGCCAAAATAAAAATACAACAACATCCACGAGCCTTGCTCGGATAATACAAAATGACACCGACTGACAAACTGGATAACACTCTGAACGGACTAATCAACATGAACACCAAAACAACTCGGGACTATTATCGCTCGTGTAACACCCCAATTCACAAATGGGACATTACACGCCGTAGGACCCTCTTGAGGTCTACCAGGCTAACACATGACACATAAACCACAATATAATCCCAAATGATGCACTCAAAAAAAAAAGTAAGTAAGGCCGTGGCCTCGGCCAAAACATTTTAATGGAGTACATGAACATAAGATAAATCCAATTCATTGCCCACGCAGGGGACTTAAACCAAGTTTCAAAGTAAACAGTCTAACTCCGGTACTCGACAAATGCAATGACAAAAAATAAAAATACAGATTCGAGCCACATCATCATGCCAACCCATCCTTTGTATGCACATCCCGTGCCAGCTCCTCAGCTCGACCAGTACCTGAAATGCATAAGACGCATTTCCCCCATTTAAAGGGTTAGCATTCGAATAGCTAGTGCAAGTACACAATTACACAGCATTATATATATAATGATTCAACGCAAACAAATCGTTAGGAAAATCATTTTGAAAATCAATATTCCGGAATATCACATTAACACCAAAATAGTATATCAACAAGTTTTCCACATTACAATTATCCACGCTTGGTAACTCGCGACCGTACCCATTAGTATCGGTCCCCAGAGGTCCCGTCGGACCGTCCCCAGGTGAGAAACCACTTCCGCGGCCGTACCCATTAGTATCGGCCCCCAGAGGTCCCGTCGAACCGTCCCCAGGTGGAAAAACATCAACACACGCACCCAAGTCCACTTCCGTAGCCGTACCCATTAGTATCGGCCCCCAGAGGCCACATGCCATCCCCAGGTGGAAGAGTAACCATCACATTCATTCAATAATACAGTTTACATCATTCGCATCAAATCCGTACACACATAATGAAATATAATACATGTACTTGCCTTGAGTGAAACGAAATGAAGGAAACGACGAAGGAATAGGTTTCGGCCCGAACAATCCTCCCAAATCCGTTCCTAACACAATAACGGTATACACAAGTCTCAATAATGCGGAAAGGTAAGAATTAATCCTAATTCTACCCCTTGGAACGATTTGTCGGTCATGACTTGGGTATCGTCGACTATAAGTGACGAACAATGGAAAACTTGAAGTTTAAAACCACAAATCATCAATAAAACTAAGGATTACAAGTACATGATCGAAATCTAGCGATAACCCAATGATAATTTGGACTAAAAGAGTCAAATCCCAAGAAATCCCCAAAATTCCCCCAAAATCTCAAAACAAGGGTTTTGGGAATATTTACCTTGATTCGGATGGTGGAAAGTGATTAGGAACTTGAAGAATTCACGCAAGGAATGCACGGTGGTAGTGAATGATGATCTACAGTCGGAATCGGCCCTAACCCTCGCCTGGAATCGCTCAAAGCCGAGAAGGATAAGAAATGAAGGAAAAATGACGAAGTTGACTGCTGCTGTCCAATTTATATAAAACAGTCTTAGCGCACACTACGCACAAGCATTAGCGTGCGCTAACGGGGCGTGGAAGAACAGTCTGCCTACTGTCCTCCCGTTAGCGTGCGCAATCTGACATGGTTAGCGTGCGCTAATATTAGGAATTAGCGTGCGTTAACGCTGAATTAGCGTGCGCTACCTGGTCTAGTGCAGAAACACTGAGCCTACTGTCCAGACCGCTGAAATCGTTAGCGCACGCTACGAACCCCAGGTTAGCGTACGCTAACCACACAGTGATAGCGCACGCAAGTAAGTCCGGAGTAGCGTGCGCTACTCAGCAAAGCAGTCAAGATCGCACAAGACATCTGCCGCTAACAAAGACAAAAGTGCCGAAATACGAAGCAAGACCAGAATCCGGAAACATAAACACGTAATAATCAAGATGACCAAGTTGAGCGTTGAAAGATAATATAATCTCGATCACTAGAGTCTGAAACGAAGCAAATAAAGCGAAATTCCCCAAACTTATGAAAATTACAAGAACGGCCCAAGTGCCCGAAAAATCGCGATACAACGTCGGATTAACAAACCGAAAGTTTCAACACGACCAACTCAACCATACAAACTTATCCATATCGAGAAACAACGAAAACGAACAAGTTTTACGAGAATCGAACGTACATGCGGCAAGATATAATTCAAGATGAAATTATGCAAAAACATCCTCGAAACTCGACCAGACGGAAAAACTCCAAGAACAAAATAGATTCAGAATCCCAAAACGGTGCTAAGCGAGCTGTCCGAAACAAACATACACCAAAAATAGAAATTACCGAAAATAGAAAACACGGATATTACATTATCTCCCCCTAAAAATAAGTTTCGTCCCGAAACTTACAACGCGAGCAACTCGGGGTATCTCGACCGCATACTCTCTTCCGTCTCCCATGTGGCTTCCTCGGACCCATGTCTCGACCATTAAACTTTAACCAGAGGAATGGTTTTATGACGAAGTTGCTTTACCCGACGCTCTAAAATCTGAATCGGCCTCTCCTCGATGGTAATGTCGGGTCCCAATTTGATCTCTCCAAAATCGATAATATGGCTAGGGTCCGATACGTACCTCCTAAGCTGGGAAACATGAAATACGTTATGAACGTGACTCAAAGACGGCGGCAAGCCTAACCGATAGGCAAGCTCTCCCACTCTCTCTAAAATCTCAAACGGCCCAATAAACCTCGGACTAAGTTTTCCCTTCCTACCAAGCGGTAAACTCCCCGTGTCGGCGACACCTTAAGCAAAACATGATCTCCCACCTCAAACTCCAACGGCCGGCGACGCATGTCGGCATAAGACTTTTTCCGACTCTGGGCCGTCAACAATCTATCACGAATCAGAGTAATCTTCTCTCTCGTCTCAACTACCATATCGGGCTCGGTATTAATCAGCTGACGCATCGTCCCAACACAACGGCGATCTGCACCTCCTCCCATACAATGCCTCAGATGGTGCCATTTTGATCGAGGCGTGCCAACTATTGTTGTACGTGATCTCGGTCAACGGCAAGTGCGACTCCCAATCATCCTTCCAATCTAGGGCACAGGCTCTCAACATATCCTCCAATGTCCGGATCGTCCGCCCGATCGCCCACAAGATGAGGGTGGTAAGATGTACCGAGTCTCAACTCGGTCCCCAAGGCTCGATGAACGACTGCCAAAAATGTGACACGAACCGGCCATCACGATCCGAAACAATACTCTTAGGAGTCCCATGCAATCTCACGATCTCTGCAATAAACACTCGTGCGCCTCTGGAC
The DNA here is from genome assembly GCA_033398695.1 of Orobanche coerulescens. Taxonomy (NCBI): domain Eukaryota; kingdom Viridiplantae; phylum Streptophyta; class Magnoliopsida; order Lamiales; family Orobanchaceae; genus Orobanche; species Orobanche coerulescens. The sequence continues at coordinate 74,852,265 of CM065808.1, read as the reverse complement.
CCCAAGTGTCCTTAATACCCAGGAAATGAGCTGATTTGGTCAGTCGATCGACAATAACCCAAATCATGTTCATTCCAGTCCGAGTCCTAGGCATACTGGTAATGAAATCCATGGAAATATCCTCCCATTTCCACTCTGGGATAGGAAGTGGTTGCAAAAACCCCGCGGGTCGCTGATGCTCGATCTTAACCTGCTGACAGGTCAAACATCTCGACACAAACTTGCTAACGTCTGTCTTCAAATTACTCCACCAGTAGTTACTCCTCACGTCCTTGTACATTTTACTCGTACCAGGATGTATGGAGTAAGGCGTGGTATGAGCTTCACTCAAGATCTTCTGTCTCAGCTCATTAACATTCGGTACACATAATGTGCCGCGAAATCTCAGAACGCCATCATCCTGAACCACAAATCCAGGGGCTTTCCCCTTCCTCACATCCTCCCTCAACTGGACCAAAAACGGATCGTCATACTGCTTCGCCTTGATATCATCAGTCAAGGACGAAGTGATCTCTAACGCACATAACTGGCCCTGAACTCTCTGAACCCAAACCTCAATATTCTGACAGATGAAATCTCGCTGGATTCTACTCTGCGGTGTAAGTACCTCTAACATCCGTAAAGCCATTGGTTTTCGGCTCAACGCATCAGCCACTACGTTGGCCTTACCCGGATGGTAAAGTATCTCGAGGTCGTAATCTTTAATTAGCTCTAACCACCTACGCTGCCTCATATTCAACTCTTTCTGGCTGAAGATGTACTTCAGACTCTTGTGATCCGTAAAAATCTTACACGATGGCCCATAGAGATAATGCCTCCAGATTTTTAAGGCGAAAACGACCGCAGCTAACTCCAAATCGTGCGTGGGATAATTTACCTCATAAGGTTTCAATTGGCGGGACGCATACGCAATCACTCTGTCTCTCTGCATAAAAACACATCCTAGACCAAGGCCCGAAGCATCACTATACACTACGAAATCCTCGTTCCCCTGAGGCAATGCTAAAATGGGTGCGGTGGTCAAACGTCTCTTTAACTCATCAAAATTGTCCTGCCTGTCTGCAGTCCACTCGAACTTCTGAGTTTTCTGGAGCAACTGAGTGAGTGGTCTAGCGATCTTAGAAAATCCCTCAACGAATCTACGGTAATAGCCGGCAAGACCCAGAAAACTCCTCACCTCCTTCACATTCTTAGGCGGCTCCCAAGCCATCACTGCCTCTATCTTCTGCGGATCTACCCGAACTCCCTCTGCTGAAATCACATGCCCGAGGAACATCATTTCCTCGAGCCAAAACTCACACTTAGAGAACTTCGAGTACAACTGCTCAGCCCTCAAAGTGTCTTAATACAATCCGGAGATGTAAGGCGTGCTCCTCCCGACTCCGTGAATAGATAAGAATGTCGTCGATAAAAACGACTACGAATTTGTCCAGATACTCAATAAAAACTTTGTTCATCAACTGCATGAACACTGCTGGGGCATTGGTTAGCCCGAAAGGCATAACCACAAACTCGTAATGGCCATATCTCGTCCGAAAGGCAGCTTTCGGTATATCGCTGTCCCGAATCCTCAACTGATAGTAACCCGATCGCAAGTCAATCTTCGAAAAGACTGTCGCCCCTTGAAGCTGATCAAACAAGTCGTCAATCCGAGGCAAAGGGTATTTATTTTTGATGGTCAACTTGTTTAATTCTCGATAATCGATGCATAAACGAAGCGATCCATCCTTCTTCTTAACAAAAAGTACAGGCGCACCCCAAGGCGATGCGTTCGGTCGAATATACCCTTTATCTAACAACTCTCCCAACTGATTCTTCAACTCTAGCATCTCCGACGGTGCCATACGGTACGGTGCTCGAGAAATAGGGGCCACATTCGGCTCAAGATCAATAGGAAACTCTACCTCTCGATGTGGTGGTAATCCCGTCAAGTCATCCGGAAATACATCGGGATACTCGCTAACAACAGGAATCGACGATATGTCAACCCCACCATCTTCCGCCTGCAGAGCGAAACACCAGTAGCCGACACAACCCTGGTTCAGAAGTTTCATCGCCTTCAAGGCGCTAATCACACTCCCCGATCTACCCGGCTTACAGCCGACGAGAGTATGCTCGGTGCCGTCCTCGGCAACTATCGAGATGGTACGAGTCCGATAGTTCATGATAGCACCATGACGATCCAACCAATCGTCCCCGAGGATCAAATCCTCACCCTTAAGGTCTATAACAATGAGATTCGAGGGCCAATCCCGGCTCCCGATTCTCACTGGGCAATCCCTAACTTCCCGGTCCCCAACCATACGATCCCCGCTGGGCGTACCCACTACAAACGGCTCACACTCAAACAAGCAGTCAAAGCCAATACGACTCACACAATCCGAAGCTATAAAGGAATGGGTCGCACCCGAATCAAAAAGCACTAAAACTGGATGAGAAAGGATCTGATTGGTACCTGACGCCACCGGAACGTCTGCCTCCTCCGTGCGCCTCATCTGATATAATCGGGGATGGACTGAGCCCGAACTCGATGCTGCGCGGCGATCCGGCTGACTCCGACCTCTACCACGACTCGAACCCTGTGGAACATGAGTAGCTGGAGAGCTGTGATCCCTCTGATCGGCAGTGGTAGTCGTAAATCTAGCGGCCCTGGTGGCCCTCTCACAATGAGCTGCCCGATGCCCGGTCTGTCCGCAAGTAAAGCAAGCAACTAACGAAAATGGGCAATCCTTCACAACGGGCTCGGGCTGACTGCAATTAAAACAAACTCTCCCGCCAGGTGCAACAGACTGGACTGAACGGTTACCCTGAGATCCACCGGCCTGATGATACGGCCTCTTCCCAGGTGTTGGAGGAGAACGAGACCTCGAAAACTGACCACCTTTTCCAGACGAGAACCCACCAATAGTCTTCTGCTTCTTAGCTTCCGAAACCGACTCTGATTCCGGGACATCCATCTCGATCGCCAGAGCGCGATCCTGGTATTCCTTCAAAGTGGCACACATGAGCGGTGCCATACTCTGTCTAATATGCGGCTTCATGCGCATATTGAAGTAACGGATTTTATCAGCCTCCGTCCTCACCTGATCTCTCACGAAACCCAACTGCTGATTGTAAGTATTGATGGCCTGAGAAATAGGCACATCCTGAGGTGTAGCGGTGAAGAACTCCACAATTCTGCGCTCCTTAACTGGCGGTGGAAAATATTCTGCTTCCATAGCAGCCTTGAATTCCTCCCAAGTAGCTCGACGGTCTCTGGGCGTAACGGCCTCCCACCACTCCGCATCTTCCTTATCCAGGAGGTACTGGGCAATATGTACCCTCCTGTCTTCGGGACAAGCTACGGCATCGAAGGTTCTGGACAACTGAAAGAGCCAATTCTCCCAACCGAGAGGGTCAGAAGATCCGGAGAAACGAGGTGGGTGCATCTTAGTTACCGTCTGAAGCCACTTACTAGCTTCCTCTTTTGGTGTCGGGGGCGGATTCTGGCGTCCACCCTGAGCTATCTGAGTAAGTTGGGCTACCAATCGGCAAGTACGGCAAGAGCTCTGCGTCGGCATTATTACCCGACGGCACTGAGTGAGAGGCTGAGTCCGCAGAGGACTGAGAAAGTGAGCCCTCCTCATTATCAGCACCACGACCACGGCCTCGGCCGCGTCCCCTAGCCGGTCTACCACGACCTCTCAACATACTGAAGGAGAAAAAGAAAGGAACAAGATCAGAAAGATTCACAATTCACAAGGTTGGTAACACAAGTCACAATTCCGAACAACGCAAGAAAACGAATTACAGAAATATAAGAGTTCGAGGAGACTTACAGCCACGGGTCGCATGAAAAGACGGTAGCACGATGATGTTAGGCTCAACGACTGACTCTAACGACACAACTGACAGACCCAAAATTAACCGACAGCCTAGGCATTCAAAACCGAGGCTCCGATACCATAAATGTAACACCCCAATTCACAAATGGGACATTACACGCCGTAGGACCCTCGTGAGGTCTACCAGGCTAACACATGACACATAAACCACAATATAATCCCAAATGATGCACTCAAAAAAAAAGTAAGTAAGGCCGTGGCCTCGGCCAAAACATTTTAACGGAGTACATGAACATAAGATAAATCCAATTCATTGCCCACGCAGGGGACTTAAACCAAGTTTCAAAGTAAACAGTCTAACTCCGGTACTCGACAAATGCAATGACAAAACATAAAAATACAGACTCGAGCCACATCATCATGCCAACCCATCCTTTGTATGCGCATCCTGTGCCAGCTCCTCAGCTCGACCAGTACCTGAAATGCATAAGACACATTTCCCCCATTTAAGGGGTTAGCATTCGAATAGCTAGTTCAAGTACACAATTACACAGCATTATATATATAACGAATCAACGCAAACAAATCGTTAGGAAAATCATTTTGAAAATCAATATTCCGCAATATCACATTAACACCAAAATAGTATATCAACAAGTTTTCCACATTACAATTATCCACGCTTGGTAACTCGCGACCGTACCCATTAGTATCGGTCCCCAGAGGTCCCGTCGGACCGTCCCCAGGTGAGAAACCACTTCCGCGGCCGTACCCATTAGTATCGGCCCCCAGAGGTCCCGTCGAACCGTCCCCAGGTGGAAGAACATCAACACACGCACCCAAGTCCACTTCCGTGGCCGTACCCATTAGTATCGGCCCCCAGAGGCCACATGCCATCCCCAGGTGGAAGAGTAACCATCACATTCATTCAATAATACAGTTTACATCATTCGCATCAAATCCGTACACACATAATGAAATATAATACATGTACTTGCCTTGAGTGAAACGAAATGAAGGAAACGACGAAGGAATAGGTTTCGGCCCGAACAATCCTCCCAAATCCGTTCCTAACACAATAACTGTATACACAAGTCTCAATAATGCGGAAAGGTAAGAATTAATCCTAATTCTGCCCCTTGGAACGATTTGTCGGTCATGACTTGGGTATCGTCGACTATAAGTGACGAACAATGGAAAACTTGAAGTTTAAAACCACAAATCATCAATAAAAAGAAGGATTACAAGTACACGATCGAAATCTAGCGATAACCCAATGATAATTCGGACTAAAAGAGTCAAATCCCAAGAAATCCCCAAAATTCCCCCAAAATCTCAAAACAAGGGTTTTGGGAATATTTACCTTGATTCGGATGGTGGAAAGTGATTAGGAACTTGAAGAATTCACGCAAGGAATGCACGGTGGTAGTGAATGATGATCTACAGTCGGAATCGGCCCTAACCCTCGCCTGGAATCGCTCAAAGCCGAGAAGGATAAGAAATGAAGGAAAAATGACGAAGTTGATCTGCTTCATCCTATTTATATAAAACAGTCTTAGCGTACGCTACGCACAAGCATTAGCGTGCGCTAACGGGGCGTGGAAGAACAGTCTGCCTACTGTCCTCCCGTTAGCGTGCGCAATCTGACATGGTTAGCGTGCGCTAATATTAGGAATTAGCGTGCGTTAACGCTGAATTAGCGTGCGCTACCTGGTCTAGTGCAGAAACACTGAGCCTACTGTCCAGACCGCTGAAATCGTTAGCGCACGCTACGAACCCCAGGTTAGCGTACGCTAACCACACAGTGATAGCGCACGCAAGTAAGTCCGGAGTAGCGTGCGCTACTCAGCAAGAAGCTCAAGATCTTGCACGACATCACGCCAACAAAGACAAAAGTGCCGAAATACGAAGCAAGACCAGAATCCGGAAACATAAACACGTAATAATCAAGATGACCAAGTTGAGCGTTGAAAGATAATATAATCTCGATCACTAGAGTCTGAAACGAAGCAAATAAAGCGAAATTCCCCAAACTTATGAAAATTACAAGAACGGCCCAAGTGCCCGAAAAATCGCGATACAACGTCGGATTAACAAACCGAAAGTTTCAACACGACCAACTCAACCATACAAACTTATCCATATCGAGAAACAACGAAAACGAACAAGTTTTACGAGAATCGAACGTACATGCGGCAAGATATAATTCAAGATGAAATTATGCAAAAACATCCTCGAAACTCGACCAGACGGAAAAACTCCAAGAACAAAATAGATTCAGAATCCCAAAACGGTGCTAAGCGAGCTGTCCGAAACAAACATACACCAAAAATAGAAATTACCGAAAATAGAAAACACGGATATTACATTATCTCCCCCTAAAAATAAGTTTCGTCCCGAAACTTACAACGCGAGCAACTCGGGGTATCTCGACCGCATACTCTCTTCCGTCTCCCATGTGGCTTCCTCGGACCCATGTCTCGACCATTAAACTTTAACCAGAGGAATGGTTTTATGACGAAGTTGCTTTACCCGACGCTCTAAAATCTGAATCGGCCTCTCCTCGATGGTAATGTCGGGTCCCAATTTGATCTCTCCAAAATCGATAATATGGCTAGGGTCCGATACGTACCTCCTAAGCTGGGAAACATGAAATACGTTATGAACGTGACTCAAAGACGGCGGCAAGCCTAACCGATAGGCAAGCTCTCCCACTCTCTCTAAAATCTCAAACGGCCCAATAAACCTCGGACTAAGTTTACCCTTCCGGCCGAAGCGGTAAACTCCCCGTGTCGGCGACACCTTAAGCAAAACATGATCTCCCACCTCAAACTCCAACGGCCGGCGACGCATGTCGGCATAAGACTTTTTCCGACTCTGGGCCGTCAACAATCTATCACGAATCAGAGTAATCTTCTCTCTCGTCTCAACTACCATATCGGGCTCGGTACCAATCAGCTCGGACGCATCGTCCCAACACAACGGCGATCTGCACCTCCTCCCATACAATGCCTCAGATGGTGCCATTTTGATCGAGGCGTGCCAACTATTGTTGTACGTGAACTCGGTCAACGGCAAGTGCGACTCCCAATCATCCTTCCAATCTAGGGCACAGGCTCTCAACATATCCTCCAATGTCTGGATCGTCCGCTCTGACTGCCCGTCAGTATGAGGGTGGTAAGATGTACTGAGTCTCAACTCAGTCCCCAAGGCTCGATGAACAGCCTGCCAAAAATGTGACACGAACCGGCCATCACGATCCGAAACAATACTCTTAGGAGTCCCATGCAATCTCACGATCTCTGCAATAAACACTCGTGCCAGTCTCTCTGGACCCCAAGTGTCCTTAATACCCAGGAAATGAGCTGATTTGGTCAGTCGATCGACAATAACCCAAATCATGTTCATTCCAGTCCGAGTCCTAGGCATACTGGTAATGAAATCCATGGAAATATCCTCCCATTTCCACTCTGGGATAGGAAGTGGTTGCAAAAACCCCGCGGGTCGCTGATGCTCGATCTTAACCTGCTGACAGGTCAAACATCTCGACACAAACTTGCTAACGTCTGTCTTCAAATTACTCCACCAGTAGTTACTCCTCACGTCCTTGTACATTTTACTCGTACCAGGATGTATGGAGTAAGGCGTGGTATGAGCTTCACTCAAGATCTTCTGTCTCAGCTCATTAACATTCGGTACACATAATGTGCCGCGAAATCTCAGAACGCCATCATCCTGAACCACAAATCCAGGGGCTTTCCCCTTCCTCACATCCTCCCTCAACTGGACCAAAAACGGATCGTCATCCGCTTCGCCTTGATATCATCGATCGGGACGAAGTGATCTCTAACGCACATAAGCGGCCTGAACTCTCGAACCCAAACCTCAATATTCGACGAGATGAAATCTCATTTGGATTCTACTCTGCGGTGTAAGTACCTCTAACATCCGTAAAGCCATTGGTTTTCGGCTCAACGCATCACCACTACGTTGGCCTTACAGGATGGTAAAGTATCTCGAGGTCGTAATCTTTAATTAGCTCTAACCACCTACGCTGCCTCATATTCAACTCTTTCTGGCTGAAGATGTACTTCAGACTCTTGTGATCCGTAAAAATCTTACACGATGGCCCATAGAGATAATGCCTCCAGATTTTTAAGGCGAAAACGACCGCAGCTAACTCCAAATCGTGCGTGGGATAATTTACCTCATAAGGTTTCAATTGGCGGGACGCATACGCAATCACTCTGTCTCTCTGCATAAAAACACATCCTAGACCAAGGCCCGAAGCATCACTATACACTACGAAATCCTCGTTCCCCTGAGGCAATGCTAAAATGGGTGCGGTGGTCAAACGTCTCTTTAACTCATCAAAATTGTCCTGCCTGTCTGCAGTCCACTCGAACTTCTGAGTTTTCTGGAGCAACTGAGTGAGTGGTCTAGCGATCTTAGAAAATCCCTCAACGAATCTACGGTAATAGCCGGCAAGACCAGAAAACTCCTCACCTCCTTCACATTCTTAGGCGGCTCCCAAGCCATCACTGCCTCTATCTTCTGCGGATCTACCCGAACTCCCTCTGCTGAAATCACATGCCCGAGGAACATCATTTCCTCGAGCCAAAACTCACACTTAGAGAACTTCGAGTACAACTGCTCAGCCCTCAAAGTGTCTTAATACAATCCGGAGATGTAAGGCGTGCTCCTCCCGACTCCGTGAATAGATAAGAATGTCGTCGATAAAAACGACTACGAATTTGTCCAGATACTCAATAAAAACTTTGTTCATCAACTGCATGAACACTGCTGGGGCATTGGTTAGCCCGAAAGGCATAACCACAAACTCGTAATGGCCATATCTCGTCGAAAGGCGACTTTGGTATATCATTATCCCGAATCCTCAATCGATAGTAACCCGATCGCAAGTCAATCTTGAAAAGACTGCCGCCCCTTGAAGCCGATCAAACAAGTCGTCAATCCGAGGCAAAGGGTATTTATTTTTGATGGTCAACTTGTTTAATTCTCGATAATCGATGCATAAACGAAGCGATCCATCCTTCTTCTTAACAAAAAGTACAGGCGCACCCCAAGGCGATGCGTTCGGTCGAATATACCCTTTATCTAACAACTCTCCCAATCGATTCTTCAACTCTAGCATCTCCGACGGTGCCATACGATGCGGTGCTCGAGAAATAGGGGCCACATTCGGCTCAAGATCAATAGGAAACTCTACCTCTCGATGTGGTGGTAATCCGTCAAGTCATCCGGAAATACATCGGGATACTCGCTAACAACAGGAATCGACGATATGTCAACCCCACCATCTTCCGCTGCAGAGCGAAACACGATGGCCGACACAACCCCGGTTCGGAAGTTTCATCGCCTTCAAGGCGCTAATCACACTCCCGATCTACCCGGCTTACGGTAGACGAGAGTATGCTCGGTGCCATCCTCGGCAACTATCGAGATGGTACGAGTCCGATAGTTCATGATAGCACCATGACGATCCAACCAATCGTCCCCGAGGATCAAATCCTCACCCTTAAGGTCTATAACAATGAGATTCGAGGGCCAATCCCGGCTCCCGATTCTCACTGGGCAATCCCTAACTTCCCGGTCCCCAACCATACGATCCCCGTGGGCGTACCCACTACAAACGGCTCACACTCAAACAAGCGGTCAAAGCCAATACGACTCACACAATCCGAAGCTATAAAGGAATGGGTCGCACCCAATCAAAAAGCACTAAAAGCGGATGAGAAAGGATCCGATTGGTACTGACGCCACCGAACGCCTCGCCTCCGTGCGCCTCATCGATATAATCGGGGATGGACCGAGCCCGAACTCGATCTTTGCGGCGATCCGGCTGACTCCGACCTCTACCACGACTCGAACCCTGTGGAACATGAGTAGCTGGAGAGCTGTGATCCCTCTGATCGGCAGTGGTAGTCGTAAATCTAGCGGCCCTGGTGGCCCTCTCACAATGAGCTGCCCGATGCCCGGTCTGTCCGCAAGTAAAGCAAGCAACTAACGAAAATGGGCAATCCTTCACAACGGGCTCGGGCTGACTGCAATTAAAACAAACTCTCCCGCCAGGTGCAACAGACTGGACTGAACGGTTACCCTGAGATCCACCGGCCTGATGATACGGCCTCTTCCCAGGTGTTGGAGGAGAACGAGACCTCGAAAACTGACCACCTTTTCCAGACGAGAACCCACCAATAGTCTTCTGCTTCTTAGCTTCCGAAACCGACTCTGATTCCGGGACATCCATCTCGATCGCCAGAGCGCGATCCTGGTATTCCTTCAAAGTGGCACACATGAGCGGTGCCATACTCTGTCTAATATGCGGCTTCATGCGCATATTGAAGTAACGGATTTTATCAGCCTCCGTCCTCACCTGATCTCTCACGAAACCCAACTGCTGATTGTAAGTATTGATGGCCTGAGAAATAGGCACATCCTGAGGTGTAGCGGTGAAGAACTCCACAATTCTGCGCTCCTTAACTGGCGGTGGAAAATATTCTGCTTCCATAGCAGCCTTGAATTCCTCCCAAGTAGCTCGACGGTCTCTGGGCGTAACGGCCTCCCACCACTCCGCATCTTCCTTATCCAGGAGGTACTGGGCAATATGTACCCTCCTGTCTTCGGGACAAGCTACGGCATCGAAGGTTCTGGACAACTGAAAGAGCCAATTCTCCCAACCGAGAGGGTCAGAAGATCCGGAGAAACGAGGTGGGTGCATCTTAGTTACCGTCTGAAGCCACTTACTAGCTTCCTCTTTTGGTGTCGGGGGCGGATTCTGGCGTCCACCCTGAGCTATCTGAGTAAGTTGGGCTACCAACTGCTGAAGTACGGCAGTAGCCCCGGCGTCGGCATTATTACCCGACGGCACTGAGTGAGAGGCTGAGTCCGCAGAGGACTGAGAAAGTGTGCCGTCCTCATTATCGGCACCACGACCACGGCCTCGGCCGTCCCCTAGCCGGTCTACCACGACCTCTCAACATGCGAAGGAGAAAAAGAAAGGAACAAGATCGAAAGATTCACAATTCACAAGGTTGGTAACACAAGTCACAATTCGAACAACGCAAGAAAACGAATTAAAATATAAGAGTTCGAGGAGACTTACACCACGGTCGCATGAAAAGACGGTAGCACGATGATGTTAGGCTCAACGGCCGACTCTAACGACACAACCGATGACCCAAAATTAACCGACGGCTAGGCATTCAAAACCGAGGCTCCGATACCATAAATGTAACACCCCAATTCACAAATGGGACATTACACGCCGTAGGACCTCGTGAGGTCTACCAAAGCAACACATGACACATAAACCACAATATAATCCCAAATGATGCACTCAAAAAAAAGTAAGTAAGGCCGTGGCCTCGCCAAAACATTTTAACGAGTACATGAACATAAGATAAATCCAATTCATTGCCCACGCAGGGACTTAAACCAAGTTTCAAAGTAAATGCCTAACTCCGGTACTCGACAAATGCAATGACAAAACATAAAAATACAGACTCGAGCCACATCATCATGCCAACCCATCCTTTGTATGCGCATCCTGTGCCAGCTCCTCAGCTCGACCAGTACCTGAAATGCATAAGACACATTTCCCCCATTTAAGGGGTTAGCATTCGAATAGCTAGTTCAAGTACACAATTACACAGCATTATATATATAACGAATCAACGCAAACAAATCGTTAGGAAAATCATTTTGAAAATCAATATTCCGCAATATCACATTAACACCAAAATAGTATATCAACAAGTTTTCCACATTACAATTATCCACGCTTGGTAACTCGCGACCGTACCCATTAGTATCGGTCCCCAGAGGTCCCGTCGGACCGTCCCCAGGTGAGAAACCACTTCCGCGGCCGTACCCATTAGTATCGGCCCCAGAGGTCCGTCGAACCGTCCCTGTGGAAGAACATCAACACACGCACCCAAGTCCACTTCGTGGCCGTACCCATTAGTATCGGCCCCCGCAGGCCACATGCCATCCCTGTGGAAGAGTAACCATCACATTCATTCAATAATACAGTTTACATCATTCGCATCAAATCCGTACACACATAATGAAATATAATACATGTACTTGCCTTGAGTGAAACGAAATGAAGGAAACGACGAAGGAATAGGTTTCGGCCCGAACAATCCTCCCAAATCCGTTCCTAAAACAATAGCAGTATACACAAGTCTCAATAATGCGGAAAGGTAAGAATTAATCCTAATTCGCCCTTGGAACGATTTGTCGGTCATGACTTGGGTATCGTCGACTATAAGTGACGAACAATGGAAAACTTGAAGTTTAAAACCACAAATCATCAATAAAAAGAAGGATTACAAGTACACGATCGAAATCTAGCGATAACCCAATGATAATTCGGACTAAAAGAGTCAAATCCCAAGAAATCCCCAAAATTCCCCCAAAATCTCAAAACAAGGGTTTTGGGAATATTTACCTTGATTCGGATGGTGGAAAGTGATTAGGAACTTGAAGAATTCACGCAAGGAATGCACGGTGGTAGTGAATGATGATCTACAGTCGGAATCGGCCCTAACCCTCGCCTGGAATCGCTCAAAGCCGAGAAGGATAAGAAATGAAGGAAAAATGACGAAGTTGACTGCTGCTGTCCTATTTATATAAAACAGTCTTAGCGTACGCTACGCACAAGCATTAGCGTGCGCTAACGGGGCGTGGAAGAACAGTCTGCCTACTGTCCTCCCGTTAGCGTGCGCAAGCTGACATGGTTAGCGTGCGCTAATATTAGGAATTAGCGTGCATTAACGCTGAATTAGCGTGCGCTACCTGGTCCAGTGCAGAAACACTGAGCCTACTATCCAGACCGCTGAAATCGTTAGCGCACGCTACGAACCCCAGGTTAGCGTACGCTAACCACACAGTGATAGCGCACGCAAGTAAGTCCGGAGTAGCGTGCGCTACTCAGCAAAGAAGTCAAGATCGCACAAGACATCACGCCAACAAAGACAAAAGTGCCGAAATACGAAGCAAGACCAGAATCCAGAAACATAAACAAGTAATAATCAAGATGACCAAGTTGAGCGTTGAAAGAGAATATAATCTCGATCACTAGAGAGTCTGAAACAAAGCAAATAAAGCGAAATTCCCCAAACTTATGAAAATTACAAGAACGGCCCAAGTGCCCGAAAAATCGCGATACAACGTCGGATTAACAAACCGAAAGTTTCAACACGACCAACTCAACCATACAAACTTATACAAATCGAGAAACAACGAAACGAACAAGTTTTACGAGAATCGAACGTACATGCGGCAAGATATAATTCAAGATGAAATTATGCAAAAACATCCTCGAAACTCGACCAGACGGAAAAACTCCAAGAACAAAATAGATTCAGAATCCCAAAATGGTGCTAAGCGAGCTGTCCGAAACGAACATACACCAAAAATAGAAATTACCGAAAATAGAAAACACGGATATTACAGTTCGAATGCCTCGTCGCCATCGTCATGCCCTTTTGTCTCAACTCTCTCCTCGCAAGCACTTAAAATATGAAAACATGTTCCGCCCTCACAGGGTAAGTCATCCAGATAATGAATATCAAATACATGTACAACATGATATGCATCCAACGGCTGAATACAACAATGGTAATACGAGATGCTCACAAACCAAAGTAAGAACCGAGCATTCATGAAATACTATGCCAACGGCATACGGTCAATACCTGCTCAACAGGTTAGAACACAAGTGCCCAATGGAGAATTATCAATATAGAACACAACAACGAATTACCCGAAGATAAACCAAACCAGAGCTGAAATAGATACGAGTCACAATGACCGAAGGCTCCAACGGAAATACCAAAACATCACAATGGCCTGAAAAGCCACTCAGCCGAAGCTGCCAAAATATCACAATGGCCTGAAAGCCACTCAACCGAAGCTGCCAATCATCATAATGTCCCGAAGCCAAGACAGCCCGAAGTTATATCACATGAGATCATCCAATGACCGTGATCTGCTGAATTGCAGGTGCTGAGAAACCAACCGCGAAGGTTCAAGCCCCAGACTTACCCATAATGAGATCACCCAGTAACCGTGACCTACTGAACTGTAGGTGTTGGGAAACCAACTGCGAAGGTTCAAGCCCCAAACTTACCCATAATGAGATCATCAACATGACCGTGACCTACTGAACTGTAGGTGTTGGGAAACCAACCGCGAAGGTTCAAGCGCCAAACTTACCCATAATGAGATCATCAACATGACCGTGACCTACTGAACTATAGGTGTTGGGAAACCAACCGCGAAGGTTCAAGCCCCAAACTTACCCATCGAGCACTAGCCGAGACTAGCCTCCAAAACACAATTAATTACAAACAGCAACGATCCTAAGATTACCAAAATCACAAGAATAATAGTGTGGTACCTTGAGTTGGCCAACACGACAGCAATAATTCACGAATGGGCACCATCCTCGGCTGTCCCAATTCAACACCTCGACTACCTTTAGAACGACTAATCGATAATAATGATATCAAGGATGGGAAATGTCCTCGACAGTCCCAATTCAATACATCAATTACCTTAGAACGGTCAATTGATAATGACTCAATAGATGGAAATGTCCTCGACAGTCCCAATTCAATACATCGATTACCTTAGAACGGTCAATGATAACGACTCAATGGATGGAAAATGTCCTCGACAGTCCCAATTCAATACATCGATTACCTTAGAACAGTCAGTCGATAACAACTCAACGAATGGGAAATGTCCTTGAAAGTCCCAATTCAATACATCGATTAGCTTAGAACGGTCAATCGATAACGACTCAACGGATAGGAAATGTCCTTGATAGTCCCAATTTAATACATCGATTACCTTAGAATGGACAATCAATAAACAACGATATAATTAGAACAGATGCCCCAGTGCCTTTAATTGACCACCAGAAACAGAGATGATAATCAATACGTCAATACCTTCAATCGGACAATACGACATCAATAGCAAGACACCAATATCAATAATAATGATCACAACAATGTCTTAAATCGACATCAATACCAACAACAACAATCGATACATCGATACCGCGAACCGGCTATTGACAATAACATCAACAACGAGTATCTCAATGCCTTGAACCGGCCATTAACGAACAACAATAACATTTGGCATAATTGCCGGAGGGTATCGTATCACACAATCCCTATCAACGAAAAATCATGAAGAGACTACTTCTCGAAATGATACAACACATTCATACACATACAAGATAACATTAGTCTCATTGACTAGTACAAATATAAAACTTGCCTCAAACCGAAGGCGAGAAAGTCCTTCCACGATCAACATCCTCACACGAAACGACGAATGACATCCTCCGATGATCACAAGAACTCGAACAACCTTGAATGAAATACAATTCATTCAATAACACAAAATCAATATAAAACAACACCAAAGACAATCTCGATTCAATCACGAATCGGTTAAACTCCACAAACGAATATCATAGTTCTCAACTATGAATTCTAACATCCTCCAACACCTCAATGATCAATTAACATGATCATTATGTTCTTAACACTTGTGAAAAATAATTCAACAAGGATTATCAAGAACAACATCAAATCAATCATCTCAAAATGATAATATCACTAATATCATCATCAATACCTCAAGAACATCATCATCACAACAAACATGATGTCTCCACCAAAATCAATCAACAATGCATCAAGAATTTTGGATTAATCAACAAGACTTAACCATTTCAGAATTATGATAATCACCTCCTGATTCATCATAAATCCTTACTAAAATGGTTATAATCTCTCAAGAACAACCAACAACAATAATCATCACAAGGCTATGTTAATCATCTAAAAATATTAACATAACTCTTCCTAAACATGATTATAACCTCCAAGTATCCTTAAAACATCAAGAACGCAATCAAACTCAAGCCATATCATCATGTTCTTCATCATAAGTTATAAAAACTCATCAAGAATCAAGCTATCCTCCATCCATCCATCAAAACACGAAGTAACCAACAATAACAACATCATAATCTCGAGTTCAACACCAGATTAATGACATATCTCTTGAAGAAGTGAAGAACAACCTCAAACCATCAAGAACACTCCAAACTTCAAGTTCCTAAGCTCCAATCCAAGTTAAGAAGCTCCAAATCAAGTTGGAAGAGGCTGGAATACACTAAGAAATGCAAAGGGATGATTTCTAGAGGAAGAAATCGAAAATGGATCGTGAGAAAATGAAAGACGAATCATGTCTTTATAATCTTCACATTGCATTACGGCCGATATATCACCACCTTAACGTACATTATGCATATAACGTATATTATCACCTCTACGTAGCGCACGTTAAGTTCTGCCAGAAACTACTGCCTCAAAATGAAACATGCATTACGTACGTAATGCTCGTTGACTTGGCTGCCTCGAAAGGCCAACATGATCCAATCACGTTCGGCCCCACACGCCGAAAGTTAGATGCGATCAGATACCCTATGTTACGTACGTAACCAACATGGTTTAACGTACGTAACCTGCCACCCTTAACGTACGTAATGATATGCATGTAGCATACGTTAGGTCCAATATACATAGCCAAAAAAATCAACTCCAAACTCACCAAGCAACATCCAATCGGCAACACAATACCGACGACAAGTATAAATATTTCAATTCCGAAATAGCCCAATACAATATACATTGTATCAGTCAAATACAACATCACTTTGTACAATTCTAAATGAATACGTACAACACAACAGTGAAACGAAAGAAAATTACCCCCAGATATTACAAAAAATGAGAAAAGTGTCGGGAAAATTCCTTTTGATTTTGATGAGTGTAGCAGAATGACAGCATTTCTGCAACAACGAAGTTCATACAACATGTTCGCTATTTATTTTGCTATCGCAAGTGTTCGGAGTAAATGTAGAAATGCCGAGGAAGGTCATATCCATAGAGACTAATTATTCTTATTGTATCAAGTACTAAATTCTATTGTTTTTAATTTTATCTAGACGATCGGAGTTTTGAGAAAGTTAATAATTAAAGACTAGAATAATAAAACAAAAATAAACAAGTCGCAGTATTTAGAATGAAGGAAATTTATGGGTTTAAAATATAGATTCCAAGGCTAGGTTTCCATTGATTGCTAGGGTTAATCGGATTGGGTTTCACTTAAAGTTCTAATAATCTTCCTAATCTGATGATACACAAGTATTTTAAAGTCCCTCCCGAGATGCATTAAAACATACATTAAATAGCTTATAATAATGTCTCCATCTACCATAGATTATCTAACTCCAAGAAGCTCACAAGACCATTAATTCACCATAATCAATCACCAATCTCTCAATTCCGTAATCAATTATGTCAACTACTTGAGACTTATTAATGCCCTCATCTCTCAAATTATGAGCAATTAAGTTAAACACGTAAAGATATTGATAAGATTCTAGATAAGAATTAAAACTAAGTAATCGAAAAGGGAATCAAAGTAATAAGTAAATATAACAATCGGTCCTCAAAAACCATCACAAATTAATGTACTTCCATGCCCAGAATCTAGCAAATTAGCCGGACATAGTGAAATAATAATTCAGAGAAAAATTAATCCTAAGCATGTTCGAACTATGGCAAAAGATAAAAGAGAAAGGAAGAAAGGAAGAAGATAAAACTCGGATGATGATATCTCGATCTTGATTTGATCTTCGCACTTGATCTCACTTTATGATTTCAATTCCCTCTTGATAGTGTTTATAGATTTTTAAACCCTTCTTTTACTTGATTCTCCCAAAAAGATGTGTAAAATTACGTGCCAATAAAATCCCCCAACCTTAAATGTAGATCGTAACGTGTGTTGGAATATTTATTCAACACATTATTTAATTTGTGTTTTGATGATTAAAGTTGCTAAACAAACAAAACAACATAAAGGCGAAGCAAAATGACGAAGCAGACGAAGACGCAAAAAGTTGCAATCTGGACTGCATTAGCGCACGCAAGTCATCACCCATTAGCGCACGCTAACGGGAAGTCATCTGCATATCAGCCAAGTTCAAAGTTACCTGAAGTGAAGTTAGCTGATGAGGTAGCGCACGCTACACATGTTCACTAGCGCACGCTATCGAGGTCATATTACCGTTGTGAAGATATTCAAACACAGAATGACGCATGTAATGAAGTCAGTATTAGCGCACGCAAGAGATGATATTTAGTGCACGCTAATTATCAGTTTGAATCAAGTCAATCTGAACGTTGGAAAGTTTCGGCAGAAAGTCAAGCATCAAATGGATAGTTTGACAAGTGAAGGCAACAGATATATTACGTTAACGCACGCTACTTAATCATGGTTAACGTACGCTAAGTAAGTCAGATAACGTACGTAACAAAGAAGGCATAACGTACGCTAAAGGATAAACGAAGCTACTGGACTGAAACTGGAACAGACTAGTGCACGCTAAAG
Organism: Orobanche coerulescens; assembly: GCA_033398695.1. Classification (NCBI taxonomy): domain Eukaryota; kingdom Viridiplantae; phylum Streptophyta; class Magnoliopsida; order Lamiales; family Orobanchaceae; genus Orobanche; species Orobanche coerulescens. The sequence continues at coordinate 74,833,930 of CM065808.1, read as the reverse complement.
AGAAAGCCTAGCGCACGCTAATTAGTCAAAATAGACTAACGGCTAGTTTAAGGAAGGAAGGCTATAAATACCACATCTTTGGTATCATTCCATACAACAACTCCAAGCATTCAAGACATTGATCTTATATTCATATACTTACATTGTTGTTGTAATATTGAGCATATATTGTTAGTTTGAGTGTTTATACATTCAACATTATACACGAGAGGTAAAAGAAAAGATACGATTGGATTCGGTGTTATTAGGATCAAGTATCCAGCATTGTTAGAATCGCAATCGCTATCTTAGTGAGGTTTATCTAGTACCAATAGAAAGCTAGAGTGGTTGATTCCTTGTCCAATAGAAAAGGAAAACGGTTTTACTCGGACCGATAGAAGACGATCTTGTAACGGTAATCCCTCGACCGATAGAAGAGAGGCGTAGAGGTTTTGATCTTAATCCTAAATAAAAAGATACATCGAGAGAGGATGTAGGCTTCGTTAATAGCCGAACCTCTATAAATCCTTGTATGATTTATTTTCCGCAATTTATTTACGCTTCCGCATAAACGGCGTAAATACCGATTTTATACCAACAATTGGTATCGGAGCGGTACTCCAATATGCGGCTTAACATCTGAGGAGAAGATCCAAAATGGCGTTTCAAATGGCTCCAGTCGAAGGACTTGCTCTCAACCGACCACCATTTTTTGATGGATCGAATTTCATGACTTGGAAGAAGAAAATGTCTATTTTCATCCGAGCTTTGATATCGAATTATGGAAGGTGATATGCCTTGGTCCCAAAATTCCGACGAACTCAAACGGAACTCTCAAAACCTTTGAAGAGTATGATGATGCGGATTGGAAAAATGACCATTATAATTGCAAAGCCACGCAATTATTATACTGTGCTTTAAATCCGGAAGAACACAACCGGATATCATCGTGTGATAGTGCCAAAGAAATCTGGAAAATGTTTGAGGTAATACACGAAGGTACGTCTCAAGTCAAAAAGACGAAGATAAACATGCTCTTTCACGATTATGAATTATTCCAAATGAAGGACGACGAATCCATCTCGATTATGCTCGACCGATTTTTGGTCATCACTAATGGATTAGCATGTTTCGGAAAACCTCTGTCGTGTAGTGAAAAAGTAAAGAAAATTCTCCGATCACTACCTCGAGAATGGGACGGTACGGTTACGGCAATAATAGAATCAAAAGATCTAAATACTCTTGATTTTAGTGCTCTCTTTGGTTCTCTTATCAACTACGAGATTGTTCTAAAATCTCAGAATGCCAAACCAAAACCGAAGGAGAGGTCGATAGCCATGAAGGCTAAAATGTCGAAAAAGAAAGAAGAAATCTCGGTGGACGAAAGTGACGAAGAATCGGCATATTATGCCAAGAATATTAATAAGTTCCAACACTTATTAAACCGGATGAAGAAGGACATCCAAGCGGGCGAATCTAAGAAATTCGACAACACCTGTCGATTATGTGGTAAACCAGGCCACTTTGCTAAGAACTGTCGAGTAAAACAAAAGGAAGTCTTAGTTGCAACATGGAGTGACGAAGATCCTGATGATGATTTCATGAACCAAAATAATCTCGCGCTCATGGCCCGGAGTTCATTCGACGATAGCGACGTCGAAAGCCAAGTAAGTAATACTTACGATGAACTTTTTGAAGCATTCGAATTATTACATACCGACTATCAAAATGCTTTAAAGGAAATTAAATCCCTTCAAACTAAATATAAATCTTTGGAAATTGAAAATTCCAAAATTCTTGAAAAGGGAAAATTTGTCGAAATCGATCACTCTAAATGCGTTGAAAACGAGAATATTTTAAAGAATGATCTTGTTAAAGTTCAAACCGAGCTCAAAAATTTAACAAATAAATTTTCTCTCGGAAACGAGAAATTTGAAAAGATGCCCTCGGTTCAAAAATATACTTTAAATAAAGAGGGGTTAGGATTCAAACCACGTTTTAAAAATGAATCCGTAAATTTTAAAATACCCCGGTGTGAAAAATGTTTGAAAATCGGGCATCACATTTCAAATTGCAAAAGCCCAAGACGGACGATAAAAGTTAAGAAAATTTGGGTTCCTAAAGGAACAATTGTCTCAAATATCGTCTACATCTCAAAAGAAAAACCGACTTTCGGTTGGATCCCCAAAACTAATTTTTAACAATTGATATTTTACAAAGGGGGAGATAATACTTTCAGGGGGAGTTTATATCCTTATTAATGCATATTCATTAATTGGTTTCATGTATATTTATATTTCATTGGTATCCTCTATATTTTTTTTACATTTTTTTTAATACAAAAAGGGGGAGAATAAGTTGAATCGGATAAAAGCATCATGAAAGATATGACGACAAAAAAAAACTTGAAAGGTAAAAATAGAAGGAAAATCGAAGAAGTCGAAAAGGAGAAGAAAGCATACAAAAAGGGGGAGAAACGAAGGAGTTGAAAAATTGAAAAATGAAATGCGAAGTAGTCGAAAATGACAGAAAAAGAAAAGGATTGGAGAAACTAACGAACCGATCAAAGCCGGAAACTTTGATTCGAAGAAATATACATATATTATTTTTACAGGTTTTATCCAATTCAAGAGTTGTTTTGTAATCATCAAAAAGGGGGAGATTGTTGGAATATTTATCCCACACATTATTTAATTTGTGTTTCGATGATTAAAGTTGCTAAACAAACAAAACAACATAAAGGCGAAGCAAAACGACGAAGCAGACGAAGACGCAAAAAGTTGCAATCTGTACTGCATTAGCGCACGCAAGTCATCACACGTTAGCGCAAGCTAACGGGAAGTCATCTGCATATCAGCCAAGTTCGAAGTTACCTGAAGTGAAGTTAGCTGATGAGGTAGCGCGCGCTACACATGTTCACTAGCGCACGCTATCGAGATCATATTACCGTTGTGAAGATATTCAAACACAGAATGACGCATGCAATGAAGTCAGTATTGGCGCACGCAAGAGATGATATTTAGCGCACGCTAAATATCAGTTTGAATCAAGTCAATCTGAACGTTGGAAAGTTTCGGCGGAAAGTCAAGCATCAAACGGATAGTTTGACAAGTGAAGGCAACGGATATATTACGTTAACGTACGCTACCTAATCATGGTTAACGTACGCTACGTAAGTCAGATAACGTACGTAACAAAGAAGGCATAACGTACGCTAAAGGAGAAACGAAGCTACTGGACTGAAACTGGAACAGACTGGCGCACGCTAAAGAGAAAGCCTAGTGCATGCTAATTAGTCAAAACAGACTAACGACTAGTTTAAGGAAGGAAGGCTATAAATACCACATCTTTGGTATTATTCCATACAACAACTCCAAGCATTCAAGACATTGATCTTATATTCATATACTTACATTGTTGTTGTAATATTGAGCTTATATTGTTAGTTTGAGTGTATATACATTCAATATTATACACGAGAGGTAAAAAAAAAGATACGATTGGATTCGGTGTTATTAGGATCAAGTATCCGGCATTGTTAGAATCGCAATCGCTATCTTAGTGAGGTTTATCTAGTACCAATAGAAAGCTAGAGTGGTTGATTCCTTGTCCAATAGAAAAGGAAAACGGTTTTACTCGGACCGATAGAAGGCGAGCTTGTAACGGTAATCCCTCTACCGATAGAAGAGAGGCGTAGAGGTTTTGATCTTAATCCTAAAGAAAAAGATACATCGAGAAAGGACGTAGGCTTCGTTAATAGCTGAACCTCTATAAATCCTTGTGTGATTTATTTTCCGTAATTTATTTACGCTTCCGCACAAACGGCGCAAATATCGATTTTATACCAACAACGTGCAATGCACTTTAGAACAAAAACCCCTAAGGGGACTCAACCCTCACACCTCAACGGATCATTATGAAAATTCATCAATACGCCTCAAGTAATGAATAAGTCGAGTCCTTTAAAATTTTAAAATCTCCAGGGTGCTTCCTTAATCTCATAACCAATACTCAAGAAATATACCTCATTGGTAAAGTGTATTCACTCACTCTCAAAGTGTATAAAGGGATGTGTATACGCTCAGAACTCATTCAATGAAATAAGAATCCCCATAAGCTTGTCAATCGTCTACATCTCCACCACTATTTTGTGCATGCAAATTTGTGAATCAAAAAGGACTTCTGTGGTTGTAATGTAGGCATTTTTGTTAGGATAGGATAAGTATGGCTAAAGTGACTTTAACTTGAGCAATTTTAGAATAAAATCACATTAATCACTTCGCACCCATGAAATACTTAGAATCTTAAAATCTTGACAATTGCTTCCTTCAACCCCTTATCTTACTCGCAAAAGCGCTTTTAGAAGTGAAATATGCAACCTTATTTCTCTTTTTTTGCTATTGTCCGATTATCTAGGCAATAATCCGGGAAGACCTGGTCTGACCCTTCATATAATAGACATCACCATTTTTTCTGATATTTTTGTTCCCTCAACTTATTTTGATAAATTGATATGAACTAACCTAAGCTTTAAATTAAAACAAACTTCCCTTTGCCACCACATATTCTTAATTTGTCCTTAGACAAATTAATTCTAAGAAGCTCAAGCATAGGGAAAAAGGATATAAGGAAACCGATGTGTGGCTAACAATAAAATAGGCATAAGGCTCGAGTGGGCTAACTAAAGGATTAACAGTTATCGGCTAGGCCAAAAGGATTGCAGGGCTAAATCAAGAATCACCTAAGATCATTTTCACTCATTTGCACACACTTGTAGTTCCCAATAAGCTACCACGACAAGTTCTAGAGTCCTAGGACATGATGGTACACTAAACAATAAACTTGTATATTTAATTATGCACAAAGGTGAGCTCACAAGTTAAAAATTACCTCCAAGATATTAAACTACTTATTCAATTCCACACTCTTTTGAGTATATACAATTTTTCCTCGTCAAATCATTCTCAACTTGTATATAAAAATAACAAAATAAATACGAAGTCATCCAATACAAGAGTTAATTCTTCCAAGCTTTTGTCAAAAGCAAAATACTCTAACAAAACACAAATAACAATGAAAACTACCAACTAAAAAGATGAAAACAATAAATGTGCTCAAACCTTAATACAAACTAAATGTAATGCAAAATTCAGAAAAATACAAGTACTTTCTTGACCCAAAATCTCTCCTCCAAACTTGATTAAATGATATGATTACCTAGGAAAGCATAGAATCTAATAATCGAGGTCAAGAAATACTTACAAGTGGAATATGTAGGAGGAGTTTCGATCACACACCATCGATTATTTGAACATCATCAACTAACTACTTCTCATGCTTTATTACTTCCTCCGTCTCCCGAATCGTTGGTTATCATGGCTGAAGTGCCTGTTTGTACTGCCCGACTGACATGACCCGGGTCAGATGACATGACCGTGTCGTACCTGATACCAAGATTTGTCTTCTGATGTATTCTTAAGCAAAATAAAGGCCAACATCCAAATTAGTTAGTCCAAGACTGAAAATATACTAAAAAAATAATCAAGCTAAAACCACACAAGACAAAAACTAACGAACTAACAAAAATGAAAGAATCAATAAATATATGAAAATCGTTGGGTTGCCACCCAACCAGCATTAAGTTTAATATTTTCAGTCAGACACCTGTTTCGTTCATCCCGGATCACTTAAAGAACTCTCACAATCATGCTTACGTTCAATTTTATAGGGAGGTTCTCTACTCATTAGTCCATCTAATCGAGGGTTCATCAAAAATACGACGTCTTCCTCATGCATCCTAATCGTCAGTTCTCCTTGATCCACATCAATTAAAGCTCTTGTTGTGGATAAGAATGGGCGCCCCGAAATAAAATCACCGTTTCTCTCTTGACCATCATTTAAAACCACAAAGTTGACTAGGAAGGATAAATGATCTATCTTTACGAGCACATCCTCCATAAATCATTTAGGAACAACTAATGAATGGTCCGCCAATTTTAGTGCACCAGTGATGGCTTTAATTCCTCTATCCGAGTGTCTTGAAAATATAATAAGTCAAAATGTTTACACATGGCTAAGATCACATAGCACATTATTATAATAGGAACTCGAAATAGAACAAGGAATCGAAAAACTTCCTGGATCCTTAAGCTTTATCGGTAAGCACTCCAATTCTTTCTTCTTTGATGCCATGGATTGCAAGAAAGACTCAAAATTTATCTTCTACTAGGCATGCTCAATATTGGGCCAATCCTCCACCTCATCAATAGAAACTATCAACTCAACCTCCTTAAATAACACGGTCATGTCTTCGTCCTCGTTTTGCAGTTCTAACAGCTCTTCATTCACATGGCACAAGAAAATAGCATTACATTGTGCTTTTGGATTCGCCTCGGTGTTGCTCGGAAATTAGCCCTTTTGAAGTTGTCTACCCACAGCCTTAGGCAATTGACCAATTTGCTTCTCAAGATTTTTAAGTTGAGCTCCAACATTGTCGCCAATTATGTCAATTTATTTTTAATTCTGACGAGCTTTTCCTCATATTTGGCGAACTGGCCTCTTGTCTCCATCGTTAATGCGAGAATATTCTCTAAGTTTGAACTAGGATTTGGTTCCTCACTTACCTTGCCATTAGATACTTTAAACCGAACTGGAGGTTGCAGTGCACTATTTAGATTCCCACTCAAATTCTCGTGATTGCGGTTGGAAGAATGATAGAGTCCTGGAGGTGAAGAATTATTCCGGTAATTATTGAAGTTTCGGTTGTTGATGTAGTGAGCTTACTCCAAAGGATCTGTGGCAGTGTGTTCGATAGAGGTGTTGGCTTTACATATGTTCCCTTAGTTAATACGCCCAATTGATCCGTGAGGAGGAACATTTATGCCGTTAATGTTCTAATAGGATTGGAGTCGGAGACTTCAACCACTACAGGGATATTCGTTCTATCAGTACGCCACTGATAACTCTTCATGGCCATCTTCTCGATCAATCCATATGCTTCCTCTGCTCCCCTTGCTAGTAATGCCCCTCCGGTATATGCATCCACCAAATCTCTCATCTCTGTGGCTAACCATTGTAAAAGAAACACATCTACTAGTCTTTCGAAAAACCGTGGCAAGGACATCGTCTCAACAAATCCTTGAAGCGTTCCCACGCATGATACAACATCTCTGAGTCCATCTGTCGAAATTGCGTGATTTCACTCTTCAATATCATCGTCTTGTTTGGTGTGAAGAACTTAGATAAAAACTTTTTTCTTAACTCATCCCATGTACTTATGCTGCCCAAGGAAAGAGTTCCAAGCCAACTACGCGCCTTCTCTCTCAAGGAAACTGGAAATAGCTTCAATCTTATTGCGTTGTCTGACAACCATTCATCTCGATGGTACCACAACTTTGAAGAAAGCGAAATAAATGGGAATGCGGGTCCTCAGTGTAAAACCCCCTAAATTCGATAACTTATCACATATACAATGTATCAAATCATGATGTAATTTAATAATAGTTATTTTATGACATGATATAACCTACATCTATTTTATTTTATTTCACTCTTTAACTTTGTAATTTACTTAATAAATCAACTAATAAAAATTAAAATAGTGTGTTGATTCACTTATTGGGCTAATTGTCAACACCTAACTACATGTGGACTCACTAATGGACTCAACCCAACTTATTAAAAATCATAAGACTTGAAGTTACACTTCAAAGCCCAACCCAGCTAATTAAATCCTTTACCATTTTAGTTATACCCTTAATTTAAAAACAATATATATATATATACACACATATGGGCGGCCATGAGGGAGAAGAAGAGTGTAGCTCTAGATTCTTCACTCATCACATACAAGACTTGCATGAAACATCTTGATACATGTAACAAGTCTTCTACACATTACTCTTCCCAAACCCTCATAACACCACCATTAAATACTACATACTAACCTAACCCCTTTACACTTAAACCAACAACCAAAAATCTGCATTTGAGAGACTAAGAGAGAGAGGAGGCCGAACCAAGAGGAAGAAGGAGGAGGAAGAAAAAATTTCAACAAGAAATAGGTAATCTCATCCGTTATAACTATTTCCATAATTTCTTATGAAAACCTCCATAATCTAACCTTAATCTTAATACATGAAAACAAAATTCTCACCTTGGGGGTGCATGTGGATCGGCCAAACCATGTAGTAGTAGAGGAGAAGTCGTTTTCCAACTTTCAAGACCTATAACCGACTAAATCCGACAAGATCGAGGTGGGTGAAAACTCTTTCAAACTTTAAAGTAGAAATCTATTCTTTTTCTTGTGATGCATGTGTTAAATCTGAAGTATTTCAAGATTTTATTGATATGATCTATGTTAAAATCTTCATGTTATAATTTTATGTTATGATTTTATGTATAACTATGTGAAATTCGTTTTTTTAAACATAATCCTCAAATATTATGAAAAATATGAAAGTATGTACTAATCTGAAATTCTTGTATAAATGCATGTTTTTAAAGATGTATGTTATGGTTATAACAACATCCAATACGATTTATTGAATTTAAACGACAACCGATTTGGTAGTCGGGTGCCGATTTTGTGATAACTTGAAAGTTATATGTTTTCTTCTGTGTTGTTGAAACCCGACCAAAATCTGAAATCTTATGTTATATGATTATGTTATGATATATGGATAATTTACTTGCGGCCAAAATGGGACTTGAAACGAGTAAACGGAGCTTTTCGGCATAAATTATAATTTCTTAAAGTTTGAGGACTAAACTGAAAATTTCGAAAATACAACATTCAGGACCTTGGACAGAATATATTATACCATGTATAGGCTGTCCATAAAGTTTCAAGCGATTCGGAGTTCGATATCTAAACTTAATAGTCCAAATCTCAAATTTTAAATAATTTCGGGGTCAAAACGCAAGAATTCCAAACTTCTGGACCAGGTCCGAAATTTTCTGGAATTTTCACAAATCTGTAATTCCATGTTCATCATAAGTCATCTCGCAAAATTTCGTTAAATTCCGAGCTAAATTCATAGCTCTATATGCCTCGGAACGATTTCCTTAAGGTTTGGGGCAATATCACAATTTCTGGAAATTTCAGTCCCGAAACTGGAAATGTCCGAATTTTCCTTAAATCTAGAGTCGAGGCATTATTTTTGGCTTCCTCATAAAATTTCATAACCGTCCGATTTCGTTTCATACTCCAACGCTTAGGTTTGAACCTAAGGGTAAAAACGTCCTTTCAAACTATTTACGAAATTCTCATTTCGTTTCGTCGAACCTACCCATATAATATATCTGATCTGAACTCATCAGACCGTTAATAAATTATTGAGAATATTTCCGAGTTTATATACAAGTCCTATTCCGCATTACCGGGCCACAAATAAAATTAACCATATTCCATACTTAATCAAAAGACGCTATTAACCTCACTGACCGAACGTTTACGTGATACTTGTGAAACGCGTCAAATTGATAATTGTGACTGTCCGGGAATTAAGTGCTATACAAATAAAGTTCCACGGACGGGTCCGCCTCTAACTCTATCGGAACAAAGTGCCACGTCGACGAATGGGGGCCACCTCTTGAGTCCATATGAAACAGAGTGCCGACCTACAATCTGGGGGCCACCTCTTGAGCTGTAGGAGCCACCTCTAGAGTCCCAAATCATGTCGGGCGGTTAGACCAAGTCTTGGATCGAGCAGCGCGGCTGCGGTTCATGAATAAGGCTACCGTTGTTTCCTATTCCCATAACCGAGGAACGGAGTGTTCCGAGGGACCTGGGTCGTAGACTTGGGGTATAATCGCGATTATGGTGTGATCCGGGTATTGACCCACAACTAAGGACATGCCAAACCCAGATAAGAGATAAGGAAGCACACGCTAAGTGTGAGAGCGAAGGCTCAGCTATTGGGGCGACGATCCAAATATTGGGGCGACGGCCTATATTGCTAGGAGTAATAAGGAGAGTCTAGAATCCAAAGTCCACATCGGTAGGATTCGAAACTGGACTGACTGATTGACTGACAGCTTGACTTGATATCCGTCCATGGGGACAGGATTATAATATTACGACTACACAATGATTATTGTTTATAAAATTTCGATGTAATTGTAATTGTTCTCATATTTTTTATAATTGATAAAATCATGCATCACTTAAAGATTTTCAAAGAAAAGAGCCACACTCGCACACGATCACCCACTCACTGAGACCTTTTGTCTCACCCCACCGTTTTTCCTTTTAAACCAGAGAATGAGCAAACAGCAGAGGACGAAGAAGGCTTTGTGGAAGAGGCCGAATAGAAGATTGTCTTCAAGATTTAGGACTTCTGTTCTTAGAATTTCTGTTGTTATCCCAACTTGTAATAGTTAATTATGCGTCGTACTTAATTCGTTTGGTATTTTTCCGCTGCAAACTTTGAACAATTGTAATTTTGATTATCAGCTTTGTCACAATGAATCTTAGAGCATCGGGCTAAGATTGTTGTTTTGAAATATTATCCAATCGTTATTTTGCTTCCGCTATCTATTGTCTCATTTTAATTGATTGATCGACCGATGCGTCGCGCCCTCATCCTTCCCGATGTTGGGGCGTGACAGGAGTGGTATCGGAGCCCGCTTTGTGAGAAGGACACTTACAATGGGCTAACCAGGATAAGATTCTTCGGACTTTGATGGGAATTCCACCTAGGACAAAGTGAACCATAGGATTGAGACCTAAAGTAGATTTCTCGAGTCAATTCTCATTAAAATCTCCTTCAACTTGTCGCTATTCACTTGAAATATGCATAGTCAATTCAAATTCCCTAAGTTATTGGCCAAGGTACTTGATTAAGTACTCACGGCATTTCCCCAACTGGATCAATCCTTCTGTTGAACTCTTGAAACGGATATAGTTTACTTCACTTATCCATTTTCTCAAAGTCATGTCACTATTCATTCGAAATTGATGAAGTTCCTTTAAACTCCACTAAACTTCATTGTCTTCTTAAAAATGGAGTATTATTGTTCCTTTGTCGTTAGTATCGTATAAGCATATTTGTTGAATCATTAAGTTTACTGCCCTAATGATTATTCATGCTCAATTATGCGCTTAAATCTACATGACAACACAGAATACTAATAATTCCACATAAGACCGAAAATCGTCACACATTCCCCTAACTTATAATAGATGGCTGACCGAAGATGCGGGCATCCACGTGTGAACCGTGATGAACTCTTAAAACTGTTGGCATTTCATAGGTTACTAATTCCTCAAAAACATCTTCATAAAATCACGCCCTCGCATGAATCGTGAAGAACAGCATCAACGCGGTGATCGCTCACGCTCTCCTCTACGAGGAGGAATTCGGAACGATGCCATGGCCCAAGCCCTCACTCAACTGACGAACTTCCTACAACAACAGACTGCTAACAACGGGAACCACAATGAAACTTATGATCGTACCCTGGAAAGATTCTTACGTCTCAACCCGCCGACCTTTGACGGAGAACCCGATGATATCAAAGCTGAACTCTGGCTGGAGAACATTGAGGGAATTTTCAATGCCCTTCAGTATACCGATGAACAGCGGATATCACTGGCTGCATTCCGACTCGAGGCCGCAGCTCATGACTGGTGGAGGAGTGTCAACAAACGCTGGACGAGAGAAAACCATGTCAGGACATGGGCTAACTTCCTGACCGACTTTCGAACCCAATACGTGTCAGCAGCAGCTAGAGAGGCTAGACGAGACGAGTTCACCACCTGAAGCAAGGAGCCATGACAGTCGCTCAATATGAACCCCAGTTTAACAGGTTGTCTAAATACGCACCGGGATTGGTTACAACTGAGGGGGACAAGCTCTATAAGTTCACTAGAGGACTGAGGCAGTCGCTTCAACAGAGCCTTCTAACTGTTCAGCTGACGACACTTACCTAAGCAGTGGAAGCCGCCACCCAGATCGAGAGCGAAACTGCGAGGTTATCTCAACAGCAAAGCCGTTTCTCCAACAACGCTAAGAGGCCTGCTACCCGACCAACATCAACGCCACCACAGAAGTTTAAGAGGATGGGAACTCAAGGAACCTCGAGTGGAATGAAGGCACCAGTTCTCAACAAACCAACAACGCCTTGCACCCACTGTGGAAGGAAAGGGCATAAATCAGGGTTGTGTTGGAGGAAGCTCGGAAAGTGCCTACGTTGCGGCAGCCCAGATCATCAAATTCGAGAATGTCCAGATATGAACACCCCGATAATCAAACCAGCTACTGCAGCCAAACCAGGAAACAACAAAGGGAAAGCCCCAGCTCGAGTATTCGCATTGACTGGTCATGAGGCACCAGAGAACAACGATGTGGTGGAAGGTACACTCCTGATATCTAATCAACTTGCACGAATACTTATAGATCCAGGATCATCCCATTCGTTTGTTGCACCGCATTTTTCTAAGAAACTTGATAGACCGTTAGAATCTTTATCATTATGCCTAGAAGTATCTACCCCGATGGGAGTTAGTCAGCTAGCAGATAAAGTCTATTCTGCGTGTAATGTGATCATCAGTGGTAACTGTTACTCTGCCGATTTAGTAGTGCTTCCAATATTAGAATATGACGTCATCCTAGGAATGGATTGGCTATCTAAGCACTACGCACAATTGGATTGTCATTCTAAGATAGTTAGGTTTTGCGAACCTAACAAACCAATTGTAAAATTAATTGGAGACGCTAGAGTCAACCTAACACCTATAATATCATCTATCAAAGCTAGTAAGGCAGTTGCCAAAGGGGCAACCGGATTTTTAGCCTTCATCATCAACAAACCCATGAGTAAGTCGGGCATAGAAACTATACGTGTGGTATCCGAATACCCTGACGTATTTCCCGAAGAATTGACCTCCCTACCACCTGACAGAGAAATTGAATTCAATATCGAAATCATGTCTGGGAAGGCACCCATTGTAAAGGCGCCATACCGAATGGCAACATTGGAGCTGCAAGAGTTGAAGGTCCAACTGCAGAAGTTACTCGACGTGAGTTTTGTACAACCCAGTGTATCACCTTGGGGAGCTCCAGTATTATTTGTCAAAAAGAAGGACGGAACATTAAGGCTTTGCATAGATTACCGTAAACTCAACAGCGTTACGGTTAAAAATAAGTATCCTCTCCCGATGATAGATGAGTTGTTTGAACAACTCCAAGGAGCTACGGTGTATTCCAAGTTCGATCTTCAACAAGGATACTACCAGTTAAAGATTAGGAATGAAGATGTTCCTAAAACTGCGTTCCAAACTAGATACGGCCACTATGAGTTTGTAGTGATGCCTTTTGGACTCACGAATGCTCCTGCGACATTTATGGATTTAATGCACAGAGTATTTCAACCATATCTCCACCAATTCGTAGTAATTTTCATCGATGACATACTCATGTACTCTAAGACAGAAAAAGATCACGAGAGACATCTTAGACAAGTGTTGGATACACTAAGGTAGCACAAGTTGTACGCCAAGTACAGCAAGTGTGAATTTTGGTTGAGGTAAGTGGCATTTCTAGGCCATATTATTTCTGGAGAAGCGGTTACAGTTGATCCATCTAAGATAAAAACTATTATGGATTGGAGGAGGCCAGAAAATGTAACTAAGATCAGAAGTTTTCTTGGACTTGTGGGATACTACCGTAAATTCATCAAAGACTTCTCGAAGATAGCAGGACCCCTCACCCGGCTAACCCAGAAACAAGTAAAATTGGAATGGACGGATAAATGCGATTCAAGTTTCCAGGAACTAAAGAAGAGACTTACCACTGCACCTATACTGACACTTCCAGAAGGAACCCAAGGATTTGTCGTATATAGTGACGCCTCAAAGGATCGCCTCGGTGCCGTTCTGATGCAGAATGGTAAAGTTATCGCGTATGCTTCCAGGCAACTCAAGACGCACGAGAAGAATTATCCAACGCACAACCTCGAACTTGCTGCAATAGTATCCGCCTTAAAGAAATGGCGACATCATTAATATGGCGTTGAATTCACCGTGTTTACGGATCATAAAAGTCTCAAGTACCTATTTTCTCAAAAGGAACTTAATCTCCGACAAAGAAGATGGGTAGAGCTTTTAGAAGATTACCATTGTGAAATTCAACACCACCCAGGGAAAGCGAATGTCGTGGCCGATGCCCTGAGTAGAAAGGCTAGAGTGGCCCGACTCATGGTTCGAGAATGGCAAGCTCTCGAGGAACTGAGCTACCTGAAACCCATTGATGAAGGTACTCGTTTAAGTTGCACCAACCTCACGGTTAAACCGAATCTATTGGACGATATTCGATTAACCCAAGAGAGAGATCCAAAACTTCAAGAGTTTAAGGACAAGATCGCTAAGGGCGAGAAACCCGAGTTTACAATTACCAAGAATGGAATTGTAAGGTTTAAGGGACGATTATGCATTCCTCACGACGGGGAACTCAAAAGACGAATTCTCGAGGAAGCTCATTGCTCAAGATATACAATACACCCAGGAGGTAACAAGATGTACCGAGACTTGAAGAAATACTTTTGGTGGGTGAACATGAAGAACCAAGTGGCAGAATTCGTGGCGCGATGCCTCACATGTCAGAGAGTCAAAGCTGAGCACCAGCGACCCTCAGGACTACTACAGCCACTAGAAGTCCCTGAATGGAAATGGGAAATGGTAACCATAGATTTTATCACGGATTTACCAACCACAAGAGGAGGCTATAACACCATTTGGGTGATCGTCGACAGATTGACAAAATCATCACATTTCGTGCCAGTTAAAAAGGACGACATCTTGCAAAAGCTGGCTAGGACCTATATTAGAGAAATCATTCGACTCCATGGAGTGCCAACAAACATAGTATCGGACAGAGATCCTAGACACGTATCTCGTTTTTGGAAAGTCTTTCATAAGGAATTAGGAACTTCCTTAAGATTCAGCACAAGTGCGCATCCACAGACCGACGGGCAATCTGAACGAACCATTCAAACCCTTGAAGACATGGTACGAACTTGCGTACTGGACTTTCAAGGAAATTGGGATCACCACCTGCCATTAGCCGAGTTTGCGTACAACAACAGTTACCAAGCGACAATCGGAATGGCACCTTATGAAGCTCTGTATGGGAGAAAGTGTCGATCCCCGCTCCATTGGGAAATTGATGACCATTGGACACCAAAGACTCAATGATCATAACCTTCAGCAATGAGTACAGATTTGGTGAAGGAAGCCGTAGATAAAGTACGACTAATCAAGGATAGGATCCGCACAGCGCAAAGCAGACAGAAGAGTTACGCCGATCAACGTCGGAAAGATCTAGAATTTTAAGTAGGAGATCAAGTCTTCCTGAGGTTAACACCACGGAAAGGTTTGATAGTGTCAAGGAAAGGAGGAAAGCGGAGTCCTCGATATGTAGGACCATTCAAAATCACGGAAAGGATTGGACGACTAGCGTACCGATTGGAACTACCACCCAATCTGTCTGGAATGCACGATATTTTCCATGTTTCGAGATTAAAGAAGTATCATCCAGACCCAATGCACATTCTTACTTCTGACATTCCGCCGATCAAGGATAACTTGTCTTATGATGAGAAGCCAATCAAGATCCTCGACCAGCAAGTACGTGAATTGAGGAAGAAGCAAATTCCTTTGGTTAAAGTCGTCTGGTCGAATCATAACAGAGAGGAAGATGCGACGTGGGAGGCTGAGGAAGAAATGAAGAAATCTTACCCCGAGTTGTTGAAGTGGGAATTTGGGGACCAAATTCTTCTAAGGAGGGGAGGATGTAAAACCCCCTAAATTCGATAACTTATCAGATGTACAATGTATCAAATCATGATGTAATTTAATAATAGTTATTTTATGACATGATATAACCTACATCTATTTTATTTTATTTCACTCTTTAACTTTGTAATTTACTTAATAAACCAACTAATAAAAATTAAAATAGTGTGTTGATGCACCTATTGGGCTCATTGTCAACACCTAACTACATGTGGACTCACTAATGGACTCAACCCAACTTATTAAAAATCATAAGACTTGAAGTTACACTTCAAAGCCCAACCCAACTAATTAAATCCTTTACCATTTTAATTATACTCTTAATTTAACAACAAATATATATATATATACACATATGGGTGGCCATGACGGAGTAGAAGAGTGTAGCTCTAGATTCTTCACTCATCACATGTAAGACTATCATGAAACATCTTGACACATGTAACAAGTCTTCTACACATTACTCTTCCCAAACCCTCATAACACCACCATTAAATACTACATACTAACCTAACCCCTTTACACTTAAACCAACAACCAAAAATCTGCATTTGAGAGACTAAGAGAGAGAGGAGGCCAAACCAAGAGGAAGAAGGATTAGGAAGAAAAAATTTCAACAAGAAATAGGTAATCTCATCCCTTATAACTATTTCCATAATTTATTATGAAAACCTCCATAATCTAACCGTAATCTTAATACATGCAAACAAAATTTTCACCTTGGGGGTGCATGTGGATCGGCCAATCCATGTAGTAGTAAAGTAGAAGTCGTTTTCCAACTTTCAAGACCTATAACCGACTAAATTCGACAAGATCGAGGTGGGTGAAAACTATTTCAAACTTTAAAGTAGAAATCTATTCTTTTTCTTGTGATGCATGTGTTAAATCTGAAGTATTTCAAGATTCTATTGATATGATCTATGTTAAAATCTTCATGTTATAATTTCATGTTATGATTTTATGTATAACTATGTGAAATTCGTTTTTTTTAAACATAATCCTCAAATATTATGAAAAATATGAAAGTATGTACTAATCTGAAATTCTTGTATAAATGTATGTTTTTAAAGATGTATGTTATGGTTATAACAACATGCAATACGATTTATTGAATTTAAACGACAACCGATTTGGTTGTCGGGTGCCGATTTTGTGATAACTTGAAAGTTATATATTTTCTTCTGTGTTGTTGAAACCCTACCAAAATCTAAAATCTTGTGTTATATGATTATGTTATGATATATGGATAATTTACTTGCGGCCAAAATGGGACTTGAAACGAGTAAATGGAGCTTTTGGGCATAAATTGTAATTTCTTAAAGTTTGAGGACTAAACTAAAAATTTTGAAAATACAACATTCTGGACCTTGGACAGAATATATTATACCATGTATAGGCTGTCCATAAAGTTTTAAGCGATACGGAGTTCAATATCTAAACTTAATAGTTCAAATCTCAAATTTTAAATAATTTCGGGGTCAAAATGCAAGAATTCCGAACTTCTGGACCTGGTCCGAAATTTTCTGGAATTTTCACAAATCTGTAATTCCAGGTTCATCATAAGTCATGTCGTAAAATTTCGTTAAATTCCGAGCTAAATTCATAGCTCTATATGCCTCGGAACGATTTCCTTAAGTTTTGGGGCAATATCGCAATTTCTGGAAATTTCAGTCCTGAAACTGGAAATTTTCTAATTTTCCTTAAATCTCGAGTCGAGGAATTATTTTTGGCTTCCTCATAAAATTTCATAACCATCCGATTTCATTTCATACTCCAACGCTTTCGTTTCGTCGAACCTACCCATTTAATATATCTGATCTGAACCCACCAGACCGTTAATAAATTATTGAAAATATTTTTGAGTTTATATACAAGTCCTATTCTACATTATCGGGCCACAAATAAAATTAACCATATTCCATACTTAATCAAAAGACGCTATTAACCTCACTGACCGAACGTTTACGTGATACTTGTGAAACGCGTCAAATTGATAATTGTGACTGTCCGGGAACTAAATGCTATACAAACAAAGTGCCACGGACGGGTCCGCCTCTAACTCTATCGGAACAAAGTACCACGTCGACGGACGGGGGCCACCTCTTGAGTCCATATGAAACAGAGTGCCGACCTACAATCTGGGGGCCATCTCTTGAGCTGTAGGAGCCACCTCTAGAGTCCCAAATCATGTCGGGACGGTTAGACCGAGTCTTGGATCGAGCAGCGCGGCTGCGGTTCATGAATAAGGCTACCGTTGTTTCCTATTCCCATAACCGAGGAACGGAGTGTTCCGAGGGACCTCGGTCGTAGACTTGGGGTATAATCGCGATTATGGTGTGATCCGGGTATTGGCCCACAGCTAAGGACATACCAAGCCCAGATAAGAGATAAGGAAGCACACGCTAAGTGTGAGAGCGAAGGCTCAGCTATTGGGGCGACGGTCCAAATCTTGGGGCGACGACCTATATTGCTAGGAGTAATAAGGAGAGTCTAGAATCCAAAGTCCACATCGGCAGGATTCGAAACTGGACTGAGTGATCGACTGATTAACTGACTGCTTGACTTGATATCCGTCCATGGGGACAAGATTATAATATTACGACTACACAATGATTATTGTTTATAAAATTTCGATGTAATTGTAATTGTTCTCATAATTTTTTATAATTGATAAAATCATGCATCACTTAAAGATTTTCAAAGAAAAGAGCCACACTCACACACGATCACCCACTCACTGAGACCTTTTGTCTCACCCCACCGTTTTCCCTTTTAAACCAGAGAATGAGCAAACAGCAGAGGACGAAGAAGGCTTCGTGGAAGAGGCCGAATAGAAGATTGTCTTCAAGATTTAGGACTTCTGTTCTTAGAATTTCTGTTGTTATCCCAACTTGTAATAGTTAATTATGCTTCGTACTTAATTCGTTTGGTATTTTTCCGCTGCAAACTTTGAACAATTGTAATTTTGATTATCAGCTTTGTCACAATGAATCTTAGAGCATCGGGCTAGGATTGTTGTTTTGAAATATTATCCAATCGTTATTTTGCTTCCGCTATTTATTGTCGCATTTTAATTGATTGATCGACCGATGCGTCGCGCCCTCGTCCTTCCCGATGTTGGGGGCGTGACACTCAGTAGCAAATCACCCAAACTAATTCTGTTGAACCATCGATATCAAGCCGGTTTTAACTCGAAATTGAGGGCGTCAATAGGAACTCGTGTAATTCCCTCATAATTTTGACCGATCCTCGGTCGTAATCTGTCGAGAATTGATTGGATTCGAGAGGCCGGTTGCTGAACTTGCGCGCCCCTGTTGGGCGGGTTATTTCGAGCTTCCCCTTATTTACTATCACCTCCTCTGTTTTGATATTATCCCCTGCTCTTTCCATTTCGTCAGATAAGTTTCTCCTTAACTTCTTAGTGGTTGCACTCGTCTTTCTGAGCAAATACTTCAACTTCTGGAATAAAGGCTTCTAGAGGCTTCTTGGTTGAGCGGGTGTTCATGAACGTCCTAAAATAAGATTAAAAGCAAAAACGGAAGTAAAGAAATAAAAAAATTAAAAAAATAGTAATAAATAAAAAAATCTAAAGTAAGACCAGAAAAACTTATCGTAATATCAATACTAATAAAAATAAATTAGTCCCCGACAACGGCGCCAAAAACTTATTCGCTATTTATTTTACTACCCGCAAGTGTACGAGTAGATATAGAAAGTGGTGAGCAAGATCGTATCCATAGAGACTAATTACTCTTATTATATCAAGTACTATATTCTAGTCTTTCCATATTTATCTAGACAATTGAAGTTTTGAGAAAGTTAATAATTAAAGACCAGAATACTAAAACAAAAATAAACAAGTAGCAGTATTTAGAACGAAGGAAATTTATGGGTTTAAAATATAGATTCCAAGGCCAGATTTCTATTGATTGCTAGGGTTAATCAGATTGGGTTTTATTTAAAGTTCAACTAATCTTCCTAATATGATGATCACATAAGTATTTTAAAGTCCCTCTCGATATACATTAAAACGTAGATTAAATAACCAATAATGATGACTCCATCTACCATTGATTATCTAACTCCGAAAAAACTCACAAGACCATTACTTCATCATAATCAATCATCGGTCTCTCAATCCCATAATCAATTACGTCAACTACTTTTGACCTATTAATGCCCTCATCTCTCAAAGTATGAGCAATTAAATTAAACATGTAAAGACATTGATAAGATGTTAAACATGAATTAGAATCAAGTAATTGAAAAGGGAATCAAAGTAATAAGTATAACAATCAATCTTCAAAAATACATCACAAATCAATGTACTCCCATGCTTGGAATCTAACAGATTAGCCGAACATAGCTAAACAATAATTCATTGATAAATTATTCATAAGCATGTTCGAACTATGGCAAAAGATAAAAGAGAAATGACGAAGGAAGAAAATAAAACTCGGATGATGATCTCTCGATCTTGATTTGATATTCACACTTGATCTCCCTTGATGCTTTCTTTTCCCTCTTGATAGTGTTTATAGCTTCATAAACCCTTATTTTACTTGATTTTCCCTAAAATTGGCCTTTGGAGTCCTTTTATAGCCACCGAATAGGGTTTAGGGCTGTTAAAATGTGTTAAACTCGTCAAACAAGGGAATTAACACCACCCAGTGAATCGGTCATGTCATTTGACACGGACCGTGTTGAACTGTCCTAGAAATACAATTTTTATCTGTAGTGATATTCTACCGAGGCCTCGATCATGTCATTTGACAGGTCCGTGTCGCCGACCGTGTCAAATTTTTTCGCTCCATTTTTCGGTCTTTTTCAGCTTGTTCTCTTGTCTACGCATCTCTTGATATGTCTTGGGGGTCGGGACTTCGTTCATGCTTGATATTGGCCTTAAAAGAATGCCTGAAAACATAATAAAAAACACCAAAGCGTAGTTGAGTCCAACAAGCGGATAACTAAGTATAAACACTACAATCCGCACATTAAAGATCAATAAGTACCACAAAAACACTACAAAAAGATGTGTAAAATACTCACGCATCGGAAAAGACAAACAATTTAAAATACTCTAGCAGCGGAATACAACAACTGATCAGGAAACTCAATACACAATTACATGCCCTAGCAAGTATCCTCCAGGAAGCTCATCTCTCCACGACCGCTACAAGCTCGATATCTCAAGAACCTAAAAAGAAAGCCCACGACGGGGTCAGCCATAATATCCAACAATGATAACCGTCAAATCACATTAATAATTACATACCAATGATAAAAAGAATACGACCAATGTAATCTTATCGTAGTAACTTTAGTTATTCAAATAATTCTCAACAGAATAACCATTATCACATTTCACATCTCGTACTCGATTAACCAATAAATTCGAACATAATATCTGTATTGTACCTTAAACAATACTCAAGATTCTCAAAACATCATCATAACTCACTGTTATGAAATCTACTAACTCTGCCCAACCCAAATCCGTTGGGTAACATCATCACATCTCGATACGAAAACCAATTGTCCATCAAAGACACATACCAAGGGAAAATACGCAACATACCTCGAGGTGCACAATACCACGACAATCATATCATTCTAATCCAAGATCATATCAATGCAACATACGGGCACGGTCCTAACACAAGACCTACAAATGCATATTCATATGACAACATCAATATGTTCAACACAATAACAACAGTGTATACTCGATAGAAATCCCATGATCCAGTGCCCTCAGAATAGATCCCGAATGATCCTACTAGATCAACACGAAATGGATAACCAATAATATACATATGCATAATAACATATGATAAAATCAATGATGCAAATCCACATGATTCCATCAACACAACAATGGGTAATCCAACGATCCAGCGCCCTCAGCATAGATCCCCATGATGATCCCGTCGGACTAAAGCATAGTGGAAAACTTGTCCAACGATCCAGTGCCCTCAGCATAGATCCCACAATGATCCCGTCGGACCAAAGCATGGTGGACATACGATCCAGCGCCCTCAACATAGATTACATGATCTCACAGGATCAACACAACATAAATAATACAATTATGCATACACATATGCAACTCAATATGTTCATCAACATGAACAATATATGAATCAAAACATGAACGACACTATGATGACACAACTAGGACGACTTCATGTTCAGGAACATGAATGACAACCTGCATGATCAACAACATCAACACTAAACCTAATCAAACTAAGATACTTGTCCCGAGTCCTTCAGGAGAAATCTCGATGTCAAATCATCACCGGCGATTATCCTCAATGCTCGGCGATCCAAACGTACCATGAACTATAGATATTCCTATCCTCATCTTTATCGCAATGTAACCTTGATACCTGAATATGCCAATAACCGAGATAAAGCACATACATTATGATTTAACTCCCAAAATCGGAAAGACAACATATAATCCAATTCTCCAGAATTTGCAGTAATAATCATTGCTATATGCATTATAAACAAAATGAAACTGAAACCATTCATTAAATATTATAACTGAGCAAGTAATAACTTGCCTCGATACCGATACGACGATGATGAAGCCGCTACCAATCTCATTTCTTTTGTCTACGAGCTCCTTGGCCCTGACCCATGCAATTCACGAACATACTCGAACACGACCGCAACATACGGTTATAATCACCGGTCAATAATCTCAACCTATTGAAGTAATCAAATAGCAACGATCCGATAACAATCAACAACCGACATAGCCAACCAATCAAACTTAACGGGTCAACGGTACCTTGATCTTATATAAAACCAAATAATATACTCAAACCATTTTACGAATTCATATCCATCATATGTGTAACACCCCAAACTAGGCGGATATTACAGTGCCGTGGACCCCCGACTGGGACCCACCAGGCGAATGAAAATTAATGAATTAAATAATATAATTGTAGTACCGAACCACATTATATCATCAATTACTCCGATGAGGAGTTTCATTATAACACACCCAAGACAATCCCGAATAAATGTATATTTTATATGAAGATAAAATACACAACACTGAATGAAACGGAGTATCCAAATGGAAATCTGCAGCGGAAAATAAATGACAACAACATGAATGACTGAAAGGATTGGGGCCCCCTACTAGTATCACTGGGACTCCTCGCCGTCAACGTTCTATTCCCGTGATTTTGCCTTGCCATGACCTGAAAACAAAATCCCCCAACGGGGTCAGTTACACAGAACAACAATCCTCAAGAGTTGAATAAACACAATCATATATGTTGTATAAACCACAAGTTCGATCAAAATCTCAAACCGTCGAACACATGCGATCAAAAGTGAATCGGTCAGATTATAACCCAATCCTGTTGAAAACATACGCAATCAAACACGCTGTATGAATCAACTAACGATACGGCTCAAAGGGTGGCGCCACACTACGCCCAGGATGGAAATGTGTCCGTGCACAAGCCACCAACGAGTATCGATCGAATACATGTGTGGTCTTATACCTAATCAGTCTCACGAAGTAATCGTCTCGTGTGCACAGTCCAATGTGAGGCCAACAACCAACACACGACTTAATATGTGCCCGACATGAAAGTCCTACACATACCAACCGGCACGCCAGTATGACCCGGAATGCCACGAGATAACAAAAGTGACATCGAAATCAATAATGACTCACCGAGATGAAATGATAGTGAAATGAATGATAGCTCAATGAAATGATTGGAACCATCGTTCCTCGTGACTGAAGTGATTAATTGACAATTACAAGTCTCAATATGGTTAATACATTATGAATGAACTATAATTATGAATGATCAACAACGAAAGGAATGAATATCCTTTTAACCGAGTAAGAATTAACTTACCTTAACACCGGTGATGATACGATCTCTCTCGAACAACGTCCTAAGGAAACTACCGGTCGCTCGAACAACCTTGAATAACACAATTATCAACAACTCGCTTAATATACGAAACAAAAGTGATCATAACTAACCCAAGATGTCGATAGAATAATTCCAAACTCATTGAGGCATTTCGACAAACACCTTGAAAACAAATTCCCTTCTTAAACAACTAAACCCATTTGTATCGAAAACCAACTTCTATTGAATGATCCAAACCACCGAAACACCATCAATACAATCGATAAACCAAACGAAATACTCAAATCGAGTTTACGATATCATTAAATTGCAAAACCCAATTCCAAGTCAATCTTCAAAGTGTTCTTGAGAAAAACTTCCAACAATCCGATGATAACTCGTAAAAACTCATAATCATACGTATATCCATCACAATTCATGATTATACCATCCAAAACATCATGTTCCAACTCAAAATCGAATTCAAGGGTTGAACAAAGTTACCTTAGATTAGGATGAAAACTCCACAAATATGTTGTTGATCCACACCACAAGTTGAAGAAGATGAAATCTCTGGGTTTTGATGATGTTGAAACACCCCAAAATCGCCCTAATGAAGAGAGGAAGAAGTGAAATGAAGAAATGAGCTTGTTCTCCTCAACAAAACGCAATTATAGAAGAATCTGCACTGTGTGCCGCGGCACGGGCTGAGTGTGCCATGGCACAAGGCCAAAAACGCCCACCAAAACAGTTTTGTGCCGCAGCCTGGCCAGAAGGGGCCGCGGCCCGCGGTACAGCCCGCTCCAGCATCAAAAAGGCACACGGTGCAGTCTTAGCTATTTCGACCATAACTCCTTCGTCCGGACTCCGATTGACTCACCGTTTGAACCATTAGAAAGTTAACTTGATGTTCTATAATATTGAAAAGATTCAGAATTTTTGGAGTTTCCAAGAATTAATGGTGATTTTACAAAGTCGAACTCATACGTGGAAAAGTCGCTTAAGAACACGAAACTCAACAGAACGACACCGAGACGAACTCGGATGACAAAAAGTGTAGAATTAATCATTCTAGGAATGATGAAATGGTCATAAAAGAGTCGCTAAGATGGACTTCCGCCAAAAAAAAGAAATTACCAGAAATCAAAATTGCGGATATTACATACTACCCTCCTTAAAAGAAGTTTCGTCCCGAAACTTAAAATAAGTAGGGAGAAGCAATATCCCACCAGGAAAACTCAACGAGATACACAAGTACCGCAAATGTACCCAACAATATCATGATTCTGTAATACCCATAATTTCGATTTCCGATAATTTCTTTTTTTTCGGAGAAAGTCCGTTTTGACGACTCGTTCATGACCGTTTCGTCATTCCGAGAATGATTAATTCTGCACTTTTTGTCATCCGAGTTCGTTTCGGTGTCGTTTTGTTGAGTTTGGTGCTTTTTGGGGACTTTTCCGCACTTGAGTTTGATTCTTGCGAATCTCGTTGGAAACTGCTGTTTCGAGTTTCCCGTAGGTCCGTTTAACTTTGTTAGACGTGTTGGGAACTTCGGTTTGGTTATCCGATCACGTATCGTGATTTTGGGACGTTTTGGGCCATTTTCATAATTTCCCAAAGTTTGGGGTAATTACTTTCCGTAGTCGAATTTCGAGCCTTCGGGTGGTCGGAATCGTGTGTTCTCTTAGTGGTTGGGTTCGTCTTTATGAGTACTTCGTAACCGTATTTTCGATTCATATTCAGGTTCGGGTTTCGGGGTCGTTCGGACCGTCGGAGTGGCCACGACCGAGACGGCCGCAGCAGGTACTGGCCTGGCCGAGTTACGGCCGTAAGGTGCGATTCTGGCCATAAGTGATCGGCGAGCATGGATCGCGAATGCGGTTACGGCCGTAAGGGCCGAAATTCTGGCCGTGCGGGTGCAGGCGACTTAGGATGAATGCGATTCTGGCCGTAAGGGCCTGCCGGGTACGGCCGTAAGTGCCGAGTTATGGCCGTAAGGCCCCACCGGTTACGGCCGTAAGTGATCGGCCATGGTCGGCTATTTAAAGGCTTGGATGTGGATCTCTCGGCCATTTTCTATTTTTCCTTCATTTTTCGCGACCCTTCGACGGAATTTGAGGGTTTTTGATCGGGAACATCATATAACATCATTTTTGGAAGGCTTGTGTTGATTATATCATCATATAATCCGTGTTCTTCGTCCAAATCGAGGTATTTTGGCTTGAACCCTTGTTTTTGAAGATTTTAGGGATTTTCCTTTTGATTTCGATTCCAATCCGTTTCTAATCAATTAGTTGTTGTATAAACGTCGTTTTGGACGTGTTCTACGGATTGTATATCCGTATTTCGAGTTCGTTGGAATCCAGTCGGGATTTTTAGTTTTCTAAGAAACCTTGAACATTTAGTATCCGATTAAATGTCTCAAAGGGTTCCCTTCAATTCTTGACCGTGTTTTCCTTTGTTTTTAATTGTTATTCTCATAGTAACCGTGTTTTCGTTGGATTTCACGGAGGATTGTAGGTGTTCGGGATTTTCTGGGTTGTGCCGTATTCGTAGGAATATTCGGGTGCCGACTATCGAGGCAAGTATTTTACTATACGAATTGTGTCTTGTGAATAGGGACGTTGTGTTATGGTTATGATGAATTGATTTATCTTAGCGAATATGCTTTGTATGAATTGATTATTATGAACAATTGACGGTAACGATAATACCTTCACTTATCGTAGAATTGTGTTGGATATGCAAATCATCTAAGTTTGTGTCGGGCATGGTTGGTCATTGTCAAGTTGTTGTGATGATCATGATATTTGTATTGTTTTGGTTTACATACTTGATTGTACATTTCGGTGTAATGTGGAATGGCTTGACATTTGATGATTATGAGTTGTGTCGTGTCGATGTGTGTGTGTGTTCCAGGTAGGGTCTGACGAGGCCTCTGGAGTTCGGTACATGATGTGTAGGAACCAGGTGTGTGTTCCAGGTAGGGTCTGACGAGGCCTCTGGAGTTCGGTACATGATGTGTACGAACAAGGTGTGTGATCCAGGTAGGGTCTGAAGAGACCTCTGTAGTTCGGTACATGATGTGTACGAACGACGTTTATGGCCGGGTAGGGTCCGTTGAGGCCTCCGGAGTTCGATACATGATGTGTACGAACAGTGTGTGCGGTCCGGGTAAGGTCCGTCGAGGCCTCTGGAGTTCGGGACATGATGTGTACGAACAATGATCGTGTAGTAGTGATTGTTTGGGTAACATTTTAAATATAGGTCTTGGACGCATAATGATATATTATCTAGTGTGCTTTGAAACGAGAATCGGGCTAAGGCCCTAATATTTACGAAAATGTTTTGTAAATTGGGACTCGAGGTCCAAAAGAATTTCTGCTTTAAAAATCCCCGAGATGATGTGTTCCTTTTCAAATATCTCTTGCTTGAGTTCGAAATTCTAAAACTTCTCGGGAACATTTTGATAATTAATTTCTGTATTAAATTCATAGTTGCTATTTATTTGTTGCATTTCGTATCGTTTTATACTTGCACTAGTAAAACAGTGGAGTTTTACTAACCCCCGAGTAATCGGGGGGTGGATGTCTGTTCTGCGTCCAGGTACATGCAGGTAGGGAGCAGTCACAGGATTGGCACAAGGGGATGACGAGCTGCGATACTAATCAATAGTCGAGAGTTGGTAGAGTTTGGTTGTATTGTTAGAGTTCATTCAGTCTTCCGCTGTATTGTGTTTCGACCCCTGTGTAGGTAATATTGTTAGTCATTTCTGTTGATAGAGTTGTGTGGCCTCATCGGTCTGTTTGTTTATGTGTAAGTGACCTTAACAGTCTGTATTATTATATTGTTTGACCCTGGCCGGGCAAGCATTTGGTTGTTTATGGATGTTTAGCCTGGTAGATCCTTGTGGAAAGGGTCTACGGCGTGTAATATTCCCATACTGTTTTGGGGGTGTTACATTTATGGTATCGGAGCTTAGGTTGCGGAAACCTAGGCTGTCGGGTCGAGTCGAGTCGTGATTTGTCGAGTAATGTGTTGTCTTGTCGTTCGAGTCGTCAGGTGAAAAGTTGAGTTGTGCGTAGTCACAACGTGTCGGTTATGTTGTCGGACGAGATTAGTATCGTGGGCGACCGTCACCTCCGTGCGACCTGTGGATGTAAGTCTCCTCCTTTATGCGTAATACCTGTGTATCTCGATTTTATCTTAGTGAGTTAATTGCGGTGCATAATTTTATTTACACAGTATTGTGTAATATAGTTGTGTTTAATACTCATGGCACATAGTATGTCTATAGAACTGGACACATTATTGTTTTATCTTTGAACCACCGGGTGGAGTGGTATGTTGTGAAAGTTGTAAACCTTGATGGGTTTCGAAAAGGTACCGACGGTAGAGTTTGTGAGAAACTCCGATGAATGATTTTGCTGTGTGTTTAAACTTAATACCACGGGATGCATTTGATTGAATTGGCGACCCTGGTTGCCATTTGAGTATGTGGTTTTAAATTCGACTGTTTTTGGAATGTTGTAATTTTTGTCCGCTATGGGTAAGTTTGAGAATGTTTTCTGAAGGACTTTACAGTTTGAGAATTTTGTAAAAATCGATTTTTGGAAAATATTTTGGTGGTGCGGTCAAACCACGGTTTATATGGATTTTTAAAATTTGTTAAATTTTGACAAATGGGCCGTGTATTTTCAAATGACACAATCAGACGGTATTTGAAAAATGTGTTTTGAACTGCTTCGGACATTGTAAAATATTACCGTCGTTTTGGTTATGAACTAAAGGATTTTGGAAAATTTTTATTTTGCAGAAGAATTTTTGGTTTTCGGAATTTTGAACTTCATATGTCCACGTGTTGGGGCTAAGTGGTTGTGATAAGTTTGTGGTGCTGTTGTGCTCGCCCGAGAATGTTTTAGTGTTCTCTAAATGTTGAGATACATGGTTTTGATTGGACGACTGAGGTATTAAAAGTGTTTTCAAAAAATTCATTTCACCAAATTTTTCAAACTTGAGAATTTTAAAATTTTATCATTTGAATAATACCCCGGAAATATTTTATTTTTGTTGCTAGTGTTTGATCCCTATGATACGTGCGTGGTTTTGACTGTGTTAGATTTGGTAAAATCCAAACATCTCTGTTGATGTGACTGTGTGAATTATTTTTTAATGAAGTTCTTAAATTACAGTGTTAGTTCGTGCACTTGTGTGATGACTTAGAGTTGATGTTTTATCATGCTGCTATTTATCGTCCTATGTTGACGTTGTGATGTTTGGTTGGTTGTGTTATTCTGAAAGTTTTTCACTAAAAGAAAATGTCCTCATTTTTATCGAATGCGAAATAGTTTTCCAAAGTCTCGATCACGATATTTCACGATTGTACTTTTTTTTTGAAGGGTGATACTCAAGATCAATCGGTGTTTCCAAAATTATTTTCAAAAGAAGGTTTTCATTTTTAAAACCTATCCATTCCCGTTTGAGGGCTGGGTATGTATGTATGATGTTCGCGTTGTCGTTATGATGTTTTCTCCCGAGTATGATCGAATTGGTGGCATGAACGTCGAGGCGTTGCCACGCATTTGTTGTACTAGCCCTATGTGAGAGGTGTGAACTGATGTTTACTGTTTATCGCCTCGTGGTGATTTGCGTGTTGTCGCATGAGTGTGAGCTGTTGAAGCCTGGGTTTGTACGTTTGTGTACATGTGTGATTGTTTCATAATGTTTGTAATTATGTGCTGGTTATCGTTCGGGCCGTTGAGGTCGCCGAACGATACCGTCGTTGTTGTAGTGTTTGTGTGTGTATTACTTTACGATGGTAATCGTTGTATATGATATGTGTTATGATTCTTTGTTGTGCTGAGTTGGCATCTCCGCTATATTGTTTTGCGACGTTATTCCCCATTGTATCGAGCCGATGTGTTTCAACCGTGATGTGCCGGGGCATGCACGTGTAAATTGTCCTTCTCGTCAATAACGCGTTTCAAGTGCGGACTCGAGGAACACCGAATTCAGTTTTGCGAATTGGCTACTGAGACTTCGGAGTTTGTGCTTCAGCACAGATATCAGTCTCGGCTCTGAGAGACCCATGGGAGATTTTCCTGTCGGATGCTTTTTGTGTTGTGACCTTGTTTCCGTTGTTGTGAGTTGCGGGGACGACATTTCTTTTATAAGAGGTCGGATGTAATACCCGTACTATATTTGACTTCTGTAGTTTCTCCTTCTAAATTCTATCGACTTGCACGTGTTCGTCGATACTTTTTGAACTTGTTTGATGTCTCAGTTGTCATCGTTCGAACTGGTTGTGACCTTGTTTCAGATCGACCTGTTTATCATCGTGACCCTTTCGAGTTCGGTTCGATTCTTGTGAACCTTGTTTGGAAGTAACGCCTTTCACTTTCTACCAGTTCTTTTAATGTCTGCAGTTGAAGTGGGGACTTCGGAGTCATTGTTCGACTGTTGTCATTCGATCATTGTTGTTTGATCGTTGTTGTTCGATCATTGTTGTTCGGTCGTTGTTGTTCGATCGTTTTTGTTCGATCGGGGTTGTCTGGCTGTTGTTGCCTGATCTCATACTGCGAAGAATTGTCGTTCACCGTTGGTCAACTGTTTCGAGTGTGGCCAAGTGGGTCACCGAGCCGTGCATTGTGAGACAGTAGTTGAGAGATTTGGGGATTGAGGTTGCGTCTCTGCTCCGAAAGGACACAGAAATGCCTAGTGTAGTTTTTGAGGACTTCGGCGTAGTCCGAATTGTTTGTGGTTGTCCTTGTGGATCATTTGTGTGTTTATTTCTGTTTTCTTGATTGTGCGTGTTTCCTTGTAATGGGTGCTTTGTGTTTTATGATTGTTCGGATAATCGACTTGGTTGTATTATCAGTTTGATGACGCTTGTCACTTGTTGGGTTTATTATGTCTCTATCGGTGGCGTTGTGTTCGTCGTCGTGGAGCGTGTTTTCACGCCGTATGTGTCTTTGCCTTTCTTGCAGCGTTTCGCCATTGGGCGCGAGTTTTAGGTTTTTGTGTATCTCGTCGAGTTTTCCTGGTGGGGATATTGCTTCTCCCTACTTGTTTTAAGTTTCGGGACGAAACTTCTTTTAAGGAGGGTAGAATGTAATACCCATAATTTCGATTTCCGGTAATTTCTTTTTTCGGCGAAAGTCCATTTTGACGACTCTCTCATGACCGTTTCGTCATTCCGAGAATGATTAATTCTGCACTTTTTGTCATCCGAGTTCGTTTCGGTGTCGTTTTGTTGAGTTCCGTGCTTTTTGGTGACTTTTCCGCACTTGAGTTCGATTCTTGCGAATCTCGTTGGAAACTGCTGTTTTGAGTTTCCCGTAAGTCCGTTTAACTTTGTTAGACGTGTTGTGAACTTCGGTTTGGTTATTCGATCACGTATCGTGATTTTCGGACGTTTTGGGCTATTTTCATAATTTCCCAAAGTTTGGGGTAATTACTTTCCGTTGTCGAATTTCGAGCCTTCGGGTGGTCGGAATTGTGTGTTCTCTTAGCGCTTGGGTTCTTCTTTGTGAGTACTTCGTAACCATATTTTCGATTCATATTCAGGTTCGGGTTTCGGGGTCGTTCCGACCATCGAAGTGGCCACGACCGAGACGGCCGCAGCAGGTACTGGCTTGGCCGAGTTACGGCCGTAAGGTGCCGGTTACGGCCGTAAGTGATCGGCAGGCATGGCCTGACGAATGCCGGTTACGACCGTAAGGGCCGAGAGTTACGGCCGTACGGGTGCCGAGCGACTTAGGACGAATGCGATTCTGGCCGTAAGAACTGCCGAGTACGGCCATAAGTGCCGAGTTACGGCCGTAAGGCCCCGCCGGTTACGGCAGTAAGTGATCGGCCATGGTCGGCTATTTAAAGGCCTGGACATGGATCTCTCGGCCATTTTCCATTTTTCCTTCATTTTTCGCGACCCTTCGACGGAATTTGAGGGTTTTTGATCGGGAACATCATATAACATCATTTTTGGAAGGCTTGTGTTGATTATATCATCATCTAATACGTGTTCTTCGTTTAATCGAGGTATTTTGGCTTGAACCCTTGTTTTTGAAGATTTTAGGGATTTTCCTTTTTGTTGTGTCGAGATTTATACGTCTGAACAGGCGATCGCCTCAGAGACCGGGCGACCGAGCCGGAGTCCAGCAGCCAAGGCAAATTGGCCGACCGAAGGTCCCAAGACAAGTCCCGGTGCCGAGCGATCGACATCTAAGGCGATCGTCTCTCGGTACTTGGCGATCGTCTCCTGTGACCGACCAAATAGCGACCGCCTCATGCCACGCCCAACCATCGATCGTCCAGTCGGCAAAGGCCTAAGCTCAAAGCAAGGACCCACATGCAGATTCGGAAAAGGCGCCGAAGAGCATGGATCGTTGACCACAGCCTGTCAGCATCTTCTCACCAACCGACAGACCCGCCGAAAGGTGTACAGTGGGACCGCCCGTGACAGCAACTCAGGACGCGTGCCGGCTCCTCATTGGACCGCACAGCTGGCTGCCAGCAGCAGCCGCAGGCTTTAAGGCAGACAGCCCATGTGACATAAAGACGATCGCCCCTTATTATATTACATGAAAGGCGATCGCCCGTCAGTAAACAGAGCATCTAAACTCCTATAAACACAAGGCTTCCTGCACTTGGACACTTCTTCGGCTTTCTTCCCACAACTTGGCTTTCTTACTCTTGGCAACAACTATTTCCCGGCCTTTCTTCTCTCTCAGCACCTCTTACACGAAAGACGGTCGGTAGAGACGACTCAGGCAAAGCTTCGCTCAAGAGTTAGATAAATAGGATCTTTTACACTCATTGTAATCGTATTCTTACATTAATACTTGTATCCCCGAATATTTGTATTAGTAACATCTCGCGAGAGCATTCAAGCCCGGGCCTAACAAACCCGGCAAATCTTGTGTTTTTTCCATCCCCTCGGACGTGCTCTCGCAATTTGCTGTTGCTCGACCATTCCAGCAATATCTATCTTCGGATAATATTTCGGGCAACAACAATTGGTGCTATAATAAGGGGCAATCTAACCCTCAATTTCATTCCTACCGTCTCGAAGAACACTCACTGTTCTCCGTGGCATATACTTGAAGTGACACTCACTGCGCTTCAAAGAAAACCTTCAGAATCATGACTTCTGCTTCAACATCGAAGAAAGCCGCTGGCCGATCCACCAGACGCCTCATTCCGTCTCAATCTGATCCGCAGCCAATGGCGGAGGGTAGCCGCCGCGGTCTGATACTCTCGATCCCGCCTCTGAGGGACGGCCTAAGCCTCTCGCTCGATCAGTTCCAAACCGCGGAACAGATCGAAAAGGCCTTGGCCATCCTACAGGAGCGATGGAGAGCTTTCGACGTGCCGCCCGCTATAACCCCCTCGTCCATCCGCCGCATGACCAAACGGAAATTCAAGGGGCTACTGACCGAGCGATCGCCAGGAGGCTCCCTTTCGCAAGAAGAGGCGCCTGCTAGCCGGGGCACCTCTGTTTTCGATCACCTAAGAAGCGACCCGTCATGGCGACCGGGGCAGTCCGGCCCCATCCACGAGACGACAGAGCTTGAGTCCGTCACAGGAGTTCGGCGTACCCGACTCCCAGAAGGCAGGCCAGCCATCTGGCTCCTCCTCGCCAAAGAACCGAGGTCGGCAACAGCGGAGTCAGGAGATCGGTACACGATCGCCTCGGCTCCCGCTCCGAAAGCCGACCCATGAGCGATCAAGATACAATGATGGCCGCGATGCAATGCCAGCTCGACGACATGAAGGCGCTCCTGGAATCTGGGGCAGGCGCCAAGAGAAAGATCGCCGGGCCGAACGAGCCACTCACGGTCCACATCGAGCTCGCCCCCGTGCAGCGTAAGATCGCTCCTCCGCAAACACCTTTGTATGAGGGGAGGTCGGACCCCGAGACTCACCTGAGCAAGTTCCGCATCTACATGACTGGATGTGAGGCATCAGACGCAACCAGATGTCGAATGTTCCCACTGACGCTAGACGACCTTGCCCACAGGTGGCACACCTCATGGCCGCCGCGATCCATCAATTCCTTTGATCATCTGGCGAAAAGCTTCACAGCTTACTTCGCCGCCAAGGTCGCTCGGCTGGAAGGTCCCCATCGCATGATGCAAATCAGGCTGGGAGAAGAAGAGTCTGACGCAGACTACACCGACCGGGTAGACGAGATCATCCTCAACGGCGCGCCCGTAAGTGATGAGATCGCCCTCTACTCGGTCTTAAGGGGATTCCATGGTCTTTCGCCTATGTTCAGGCACCTTACGAAGGACCATCCCCCGACCTACGCGATCTTCCGCGCTAAAACCGCAGACTTTCTGGCCAGGCAAAAGTTTCCTCTCAGCTTATGAGCAGCGCGATCGGCGCCCGAACGATGATCTCAAGTCTTCCGGCCCGATCGCCGATATAAAGCAACACCACCAAAACTGGAGGACTTGCTCGCCACCTACAGTACATCATATAACATGTTGGACTAAGGCACGAGATCGCCTCCCCCGCACAACGTACACCGTCGAAGGTCGGCATTTGACATGACGATTTGAGGTGGAAAAGTGCAGCCATGGTCCTGGTGGTCGATGGAACCGACTGCTTAGGCCATGCAAGGTTCCTTTGGGCTGAGATCGCTCGCCCTTCATTTAAATACGAGGCGGGCGTAGTCGAAGGACCCTCCAAACAAATCAGTGGACACGATCGCCCGCACTCAAAGGTTCATCATCTAACATGGTGAACCCGGACAATGCGACGCGTCACTACCCCCATCTCAACGTATACCATCGAGGATTTCCATCTAACATGACGATCTGAGGTAGAAAAGAGCTAACTATCCGCGGACGTGGAGTCGATTAATCCGACAACGCCCCGTGCAAGGACTCCTATAGACCAAGACCACACACCCTTCGTTTAAATACGAGGCGAGGCGCATCCTAACAGATGACCCTCACAATAAAATGAGTCACGAGATAGACAATGTCACTCGCGCACAAGACATGGTCATGGAGTCGGTCCATCGAACTCCGCGACTGTGCACGGTTCCTCAACGACAAAACTATCAAGTTTCTAAGAGGGATCGGCAAAATTGTTTATTGCAGGTACAAGACCGAAGATAGCTCGCCAATCGACCAGATCGCCCAAGTCCGAAACCAAAGTCCGCTCAACGGATCGCCCGTCTTCATCCTACACGATCGCCAGCAAGAACCACCTCACCCCATGTTTTCAACATCGGAGCAAGCTGGGGGGTAATTGTTGTGTCGAGATTTATACGTCTCAACAGGCGATTGCCTCAGAGACCGGGCGACCGAGCCGGATTCCAGCAGCCAAGACAAATTGGCTGACCGAAGGTCCCAAGACAAGTCCCGGTGCCGAGCGATCGACATCTAAGGCGATCGTCTCTCGGTACTTGGCGATCGACTCCTGGTGACCGACCAAATAGCGACCGCCTCATGCCACGCCCAGCCATCGATCGTCCAGTCGGAAAAGGCCTAAGCTCAAAGCAAGGACCCAGGTGCATCCGGAAAAGGCGCCGAAGAGCATGGATCGTTGACCACAGCCTGTCAGCATCTTCTCACCAACCAACAGACCCGCCGAAAGGTGTACAGTGGGACCGCCCGTGACAGCAACTCAGGACGCGTGCCGGCTCCTCATTAGACCGCACAGCTGGCTGCCAGCAGCAGCCGCAGTATTTAAGGCAGACAACCCATGTGACATAAAGACGATCACCCCTTATTATATTACATGAAAGGCGATCGCCCGTCAGTAAACAGAGCATCTCAGCTCCTATAAACAGAAGGCTTCCTGCACTTGGACACTTCTTCGGGTTTCTTCCCACAACTTGGCTTTCTTACTCTTAGCAACATCTATCTCCTGGCCTTTCTTCTCTCTCAGCACCTCTCACACGAAAGACGGTCGGCAGAGATGACCCAGGCAAAGCTTCGCTCAAGAGTTAGATAAATAGGATCTTTTACACTCATTGTAATCATATTCTTACATTAATACTTGTATCCCCGAATATTTGTATTAGTAACATCTCGCGAGAGCATTCAAGCCCGGGCCTAACAAACCCGGCAAATCTTGTGTTTTTTCCATCCCCTCGGACGTGCTCTCGCAATTTGCTGTTGCTCGACCATTCCAGCAATATCTATCTTCGGATAATATTTCGGGCAACAACAATTGGTGCTATAATAAGGGGCAATCTAACCCTCAATTTCATTCCTACCGTCTCGAAGAACACTCACTGTTCTCCGTGGCATATACTTGAAGTGACACTCACTGCGCTTCAAAGAAAACCTTCAGAATCATGACTTCTGCTTCAACATCGAAGAAAGCCGCTGGCCGATCCACCAGACGCCTCATTCCGTCTCAATCGATCCGCAGCCAATGGCGGAGGGTAGCCGCCGCGGTCCGATACTCTCGATCCCGCCTCGAGGGACGGCCTAAGCCTCTCGCTCGATCGGTTCCAAACCGCGGAGCAGATCGAAAAGGCCTTGGCCATCCTACAGGAGCGATGGAGAGCTTTCGACGTGCCGCCCGCTATAACCCCTCGTCCATCCGCCGCATGACCAAACGGAAATTCAAGGGGCTATCGACCGAGCGATCGCAGGAGGCTCCCTTTCGCAAGAAGAGGCGCACGCTAGCCGGGGCACCTCTGTTCGATCACCTAAGAAGCGACCCGTCATGGCGGCCGGGGCGATCCGGCCCCATCCACGAGACGACAGAGCTTGAGTCCGTCACAGGAGTTCGGCGTACCCGACTCCCAGAAGGCAGGCCAGCCATCTGGCTCCTCCTCGCCAAAGAACCGAGGTCGGCAACAGCGGAGTCAGGAGATCGGTACACGATCGCCTCGGCTCCCGCTCCGAAAGCCGACCCATGAGCGATCAAGATACAATGATGGCCGCGATGCAATGCCAGCTCGACGACATGAAGGCGCTCCTGGAATCTGGGGCAGGCGCCAAGAGAAAGATCGCCGGGACGAACGAGCCACTCACGGTCCACATCGAGCTCGCCCCCGTGCAGCGTAAGATCGCTCCTCCGCAAACACCTTTGTATGAGGGGAGGTCGGACCCCGAGACTCACCTGAGCAAGTTCCGCATCTACATGACTGGATGTGAGGCATCAGACGCAACCAGATGTCGAATGTTCCCACTGACGCTAGACGACCTTGCCCACAGGTGGCACACCTCATGGCCGCCGCGATCCATCAATTCCTTTGATCATCTGGCGAAAAGCTTCACAGCTTACTTCGCCGCCAAGGTCGCTCGGCTGGAAGGTCCCCATCGCATGATGCAAATCAGGCTGGGAGAAGAAGAGTCTGACGCAGACTACACCGACCGGGTAGACGAGATCATCCTCAACGGCGCGCCCGTAAGTGATGAGATCGCCCTCTACTCGGTCTTAAGGGGATTCCATGGTCTTTCGCCTATGTTCAGGCACCTTACGAAGGACCATCCCCCGACCTACGCGATCTTCCGCGCTAAAACCGCAGACTTTATGGCCAGGCAAAAGTTTCTTCTCAGCTTATGAGCAGCGCGATCGGCGCCCGAACGATGATCTCAAGTCTTCCGGCCCGATCGCCGATATAAAGCAACACCACCAAAACTGGAGGACTTGCTCGCCACCTACAGTACATCATATAACATGTTGGACTAAGGCACGAGATCGCCTCCCCCGCACAACGTACACCGTCGAAGGTCGGCATTTGACATGACGATTTGAGGTGGAAAAGTGCAGCCATGGTCACAGTGGTCGATGGAACCGACTGCTTAGGCCATGCAAGGTTCCTTTGGGCTGAGATCGCTCGCCCTTCATTTAAATACGAGGCGGGCGTAGTCGAAGGACCCTCCAAACAAATCAGTGGACACGATCGCCCGCACTCAAAGGTTCATCATCTAACATGGTGAACCCGGACAATGCGACGCGTCACTACCCCCATCTCAACGTATACCATCGAGGATTTCCATCTAACATGACGATCTGAGGTAGAAAAGAGCTAACTATCCGCGGACGTGGAGTCGATTAATCCGACAACGCCCCGTGCAAGGACTCCTATAGACCAAGACCACACACCCTTCGTTTAAATACGAGGCGAGGCGCATCCTAACAGATGACCCTCACAATAAAATGAGTCACGAGATAGACAATGTCACTCGCGCACAAGACATGGTCATGGAGTCGGTCCATCGAACTCCGCGACTGTGCACGGTTCCTCAACGACAAAACTATCAAGTTTCTAAGAGGGATCGGCAAAATTGTTTATTGCAGGTACAAGACCGAAGATAGCTCGCCAATCGACCAGATCGCCCAAGTCCGAAACCAAAGTCCGCTCAACGGATCGCCCGTCTTCATTCTACACGATCGCCAGCAAGAACCACCTCACCCCATGTTTTCAACATCGGAGCAAGCTGGGGGGTAATTGTTGTGTCGAGATTTATACGTCTCAACAGGCGATTGCCTCAGAGACCGGGCGACCGAGCCGGATTCCAGCAGCCAAGACAAATTGGCTGACCGAAGGTCCCAAGACAAGTCCCGGTGCCGAGCGATCGACATCTAAGGCGATCGTCTCTCGGTACTTGGCGATCGACTCCTGGTGACCGACCAAATAGCGACCGCCTCATGCCACGCCCAGCCATCGATCGTCCAGTCGGAAAAGGCCTAAGCTCAAAGCAAGGACCCAGTGCATCGGAAAAGGCGCCGAAGAGCATGGATCGTTGACCACACTGTCGGCATCTTCTCACCAACCAACAGACCCGCCGAAAGGTGTACGGGGGACCGCCCGTGACAAAGAATCTCGGGACGCGTGCCGGCTCCTCATTAGATCAAGACACTGGCCGCCAAAGCATGCATATTTAAGGCAGACAACCCATGTGACATAAAGACGATCACCCCTTATTATATTACATGAAAGGCGATCGCCCGTCAGTAAACAGAGCATCTCAGCTCCTATAAACAGAAGGCTTCCTGCACTTGGACACTTCTTCGGGTTTCTTCCCACAACTTGGCTTTCTTACTCTTAGCAACATCTATCTCCTGGCCTTTCTTCTCTCTCAGCACCTCTCACACGAAAGACGGTCGGCAGAGATGACCCAGGCAAAGCTTCGCTCAAGAGTTAGATAAATAGGATCTTTTACACTCATTGTAATCATATTCTTACATTAATACTTGTATCCCCGAATATTTGTATTAATAACATCTCGCGAGAGCATTCAAGCCCGGGCCTAACAAACCCAACAAATCTTGTGTTTTTTCCATCCCCTCGGACGTGCTCTCGCAATTTGCTGTTGCTCAACCATTCCAGCAATATCTATCTTCGGATAATATTTCGGGCAACAACACTTTTGATTTCGATTCCAATCCGTTTATAATCAATTAGTTGTTGTATAAACGTTGTTTTGGACGTGTTCTACGGATTGTATATCCGTATTTCGAGTTCGTTGGAATCCAATTGGGATTTTTAGTTTTCTAAGGAACCTTGAACATTTAGTATCCGATTAAATGTCTCAAAGGGTTCCCTTCAATTCTTGACCGTGTTTTCCTTTGTTTTCAATTGTTATTCTCATAGTAACCGTGTTTCCGTTGGATTTCACAGAGGATTGTAGATGTTCGGGGTTTTCCGGGTTGTACCGTATTCGTAGGAATATTCGGGTGCCGACTATCGAGGCAAGTATTTTACTATACGAATTGTGTCTTGTGAATAGGGACGTTGTGTTATGGTTATGATGAATTGATTTATCTTAGCGAATATGCTTCGTATGAATTGATTATTATGAACGATTGACGGTAACGATAATACCTTCACTTAATTAACATCGTGGAATTGTGTTGGATGTGCAAATCATCTAAGTTTGTGACGGGCGTGGTTGGTCATTGTCGAGTTTTTGTGATGATCATGATATTTATGTTGTTTTGGTTTACATACTTGATTGTACATTTTGGTGTAATGTGGAATGGCTTGACATTTGATGATTATGAGTTGTGTCGTGTCGATGTGTGTGTGTTCCAGGTAGGGTCTGACGAGGCCTCTGGAGTTCGGTACATGATGTGTACGAACCAGGTGTGTGTTCCAGGTAGGGTCTTACGAGGCCTCTGGAGTTCGGTACATGATGTGTACGAACAAGGTGTGTGATCTAGGTAGGGTCTGACGAGACCTCTGGAGTTCGGTACATGATGTGTACGAACAACGTTTATGGCCGGTTAGGGTCCGTTGAGGCCTCCGGAGTTCGGTACATGATGTGTACGAACAGTGTGTGTGGTCCAGGTAAGGTCCGTTGAGGCATCCAGAGTTCGGTACATGATGTGTACGAACAATGATCGTGCAGCAGTGATTGTTTGGGTAACATTTTAAATATGGGTCTCGGACTCATAATGATATATTATCTAGTGTGCTTTGAAACGAGAATCGGGCTAAGTCCCTAATGTTTACGAAAAGGTTTTGTAAATTGGGACTCGAGGTCCAAAAGAATTTCTGCTTTAAAAATCCCCGAGATGATGTGTTCCTTTTCAAATATCTCTTGCTTGAGTTTGAAATTCTAAAACTTCTCGGGAACATTTTGATAATTGATTTCCGTATTAAATTCGTAGTTGCTATTTACTTGTTGCATTTCGTATCGTTTTATACTTGCACTAGTAAAACAGTGGAGTTTTACTAACCCCCGAGTAATCGGGGGGTGGATGTCTTTCGCGTCTGTACATGCGAGTTCGGGGAGCAGTCACAGGATTGGCACAAGGGGATGACGAGCTGCGATACTAATCAAGAGTCAAGAGTTGGTATAGTTTGGTTGTATTGTTAGAGTTGATTCAGTCTTCCGCTGTATTGTGTTTCGACCCCTGTGTGGGTAATGTTGTTAGTCAGTTCTGTTGATAGAGTTGTGTGACCTCATCGGTTTATCTGTTTATGTGTAAGTTGTTAGGAGTATGCCCTCGAATGCCACTCAGAGGTTGTTGAGTGAGGGCATTGTACTTGTAATTATGTAAACCATTTATATAAGGCAAATGAATGTTTCTTTATTTACTGGAAGTTACTGGCATTCCTAACTCGTAAATAAACATATAGAAACTAGTCTGTGTATTTGAGAGCAAAACTTTCCACTCCTTATTGGATAAGGGGGTCGGCACTGGAAAGGTTATAGCTCAAATACTTAATCGTTCGCAAGTCGATGAAACTTGACTGGGCATTAAGTTTATGTGAAGACTTGTATGACGTGTTCTTTGACATGGAGAGTGCCTGTCGAACACTAATGGTTAGTTGGAGCACACGTTATAGGTATGCTAATTGGATTAGTATACTCGAACCGACTCACCCTCGATTCGTCACATGGATTTCAATCCGGGACAGTCAATGACGGAATCGAAAGGTTGTGATAGGTATTCGTGAACCTTCGACTTGAGGATTTAGTAGGGATGTGCTTGTGACGTCAAGATTTTCATTAGAGTAGTTCGACCCTGTAAACCGGAAGGCGGGGGTCAACCTCGACGTGAATCTTGACGGGCAAGTAGCAGGTCCTACTGAATACCAAGATAGAATTTTTTCTCCTGTTAGTGAACGGGTTATATGTCCTATGCGGTTATTGGCAGATGAGATCATAAGTCTTTGGACAAAGCATTGGAGCTAGCTGTATTAGATACACGAGAGCTCGATGATCTCGATTTGCATTAACACATGCATAACGTCAAGTACAAATAGGGTTTGACTGACCGTGACCCTATAACTTGATCGGGACATTTGAAAGAAGGGTTTATACGTATACTGGTATTCACGACAGAATGGTTCTTGAATGATCCCAATCATTCGTTCTCGATTAAGAATGCAGTGTAGGCCACCAGGCTGGCTAGGTGGTGCTACTACTCTTTGGTTCCTCCCATTGCTGACTGAGACGGACCTACCGAGTCGCGCATTAGGATTGACGACGGAATGAATCAAGGTAATTCTCTCATTATGAATATTAGATATTGGATATCTAAATTTAGGACATTAGATGTCTAAATCGATTTATTGGATAAATTGATTTACGGCCTAATGAATTAAATATATCACTGGGTGATTAATTTAATTCATGGATATAATTATTTCTTGAAGAAATTAATTATGTTATAATGTATTTGATATGTTTAATTAATTGGATTATTTAATCGATATAAATACATCGATACGGAATTGGAGTTTATCTGTTTGGACTCGCGGGAGTCCGAAACGAACCGAACTCGTCCTATTTCTTCATCATGGCCGCCCCCCCTTCCCCACACCTTGACAAGACTTTGATTTTTAAATCAATTGGAATCTTGATTAGGTGTTTAATGAATAGATATTTGATATCTTTTTCAAGGTGGGGTTAACATGAGTTGTTCTCATGTGGAAAGGAATTGAATAAGAAGAGAAGACTTGTCACTCTCTTAAAATGAATGAGCCATCCGTGAGATACATTGAGAGAGAGAGAAAGTGAGACTTTGAGTTCAAACACTTATCTTCATCTTCTTCTTCAACTTGTTCTTGGTGATTCTTGGAGAAAAATCAAGAAATAAATGAGAATTGTGAGTTATACACTTAGAGTGTGATAATCTCATATTGGAAGCTTCATCACTTAGCTCTAGCCGTATCCTCGGAGGATAGCAAGGTGATCGTCGTTCCAGTCGTTTCTCCGGCGCGTGGCAAGTAGAGACGCGGTGCTTTCGGCGTTGGATCGTTCAAGAGCTTGGGGAATAGCTCAAGAGAAGGTTACCATTTAATCAACGGACTTCGAGGGTTAGTTTCTTACGACTCTTGCTTTTCGTTTATATATTCGTATATATGTAGCTCCGTCGATCCTCGTAGGGATTCGGATCGAATTAATTTTCATTTTACCGCTTCCGCTGGGCCTTTGTTTTAGGCACCAAATCCCAACAGTGGTATCAGAGCGTAGGTCTTGCGATCGTATATACGATATTGGCATTTGGAATGCTCGATTAGATGGTGAATGATTTGGAATCATTTTAGTCATAATCGTGGTACATTTTTTACGTTCGTTGTAGTTATATTTTTCGTAAGTTTATGTCTAAATATAAATCTTAAATTTCTGGGAAATATGATTTATATTGAAGATATGAATGTTGAAAAATATTGATATTGGATATCCGGTCGAAAATCGAGCTCCGAATCGTCGTCGGACGATTTTTCGGACAAAGGCGAGTTGTCTTTGCAGGTGACTCGGCGTGTCCGGTGACACGGGCCGTGTCAGCGATCCCAGTGCCATCCGGGCAGACCCGACCGTGTCAGGAGACACGGGCCGTGCCCGGCCGGCAGATGCCGAGCGTGATCGTCCATGCAAGGCATGTCTGCCGGCATGCTGCCGGCAGTGACTCGGCCATGGCAGGCCAATTTCGCCAAGGCTCGATTTTTTCGTGTATTCTTGAAAATTAATCTCCCGCATGTTAATTTGGATTTAATATGATTAAAATGATTTATGGTATTTTATTTTATAAGGGAAATTTGATTAATTGGAATATTTATGGTCGACTGAATTATTTTGAACGTTATCATATTACCGATTGTGTGAATCGATTGGATCGGTTCGTATTGTTGATTGGATCAATGTATCTCTACGCTTTCCATTTATTTAGTATTTATTGAATGAATGCTTTTGAATGGGGATGTGGTTCGTGGACTTAGTTTTTGAATCGTTCGTTTTATTCGATTGGGTTGTAAAGGCCATTTTGAGCCTATTTATTTTACTAGAAAAATTTGTATCTAGGATGCAATTTTCAATGTAAAATTTATATGTAATGACGAAGACCGGAGGAAGATCCATTTCGAGAAGACGAAGATTCAAGACGAAGACTTGTAATTAGATTACGGAGTTTTTGTTTTCTAGGAACGGTCCATGAACCACATGTTGGTAGCAACTAGGTTGTGAATGGTTGTTTCATATTGTATGAATGCCACAAACGCGCTTAAACGATTAATGTGCAAAGTGTAACGTTAATCGCGATAATTCTCCCACAACAAATAATTAAGTTTAT
Source organism: Orobanche coerulescens (assembly GCA_033398695.1). NCBI lineage: Eukaryota > Viridiplantae > Streptophyta > Magnoliopsida > Lamiales > Orobanchaceae > Orobanche > Orobanche coerulescens. The sequence goes on along the minus strand of CM065808.1, from coordinate 74,790,253 downwards.
AAGGTTTCAAGGTTTTCCTTCCCTCCATCGAGTTTTGGAAATTGAAATCCAAACCGGATGTGCTATGCTTCCGAGTTATCGGGTACCGTCGGGAGGACGGATAAATTACGGAGTGCATTGGATGCCTTCGGTTGGAGCAAATTTTATCCCTAGAAACACGATAGGTTGCGGATAAGATTCAATTGTGAAACTGATTTGCGTCGATGGTATAAACTTAACTTGTTCACGAACCATAGAAACCGTATAGGTTGAGGGGAATGATCAAGGGGAAAAGAAGATCGAATCATCCATTAGATGGGTTGGTGTTGGACACCACTTTATGAAAATTAATAGACTAGAAACACATTCGGTTGCCCTCTATTAAGATTTATAAAGAACTCGATCACCACTATGAAGTAGAGCGACGATCTGCCGGTTTCACATGGGAGTGTGTTATTCCGATAAAAATAGTGGGAGGTGGGTAACAAGAATAGAAAAGACCTTAATTCTATACTCAGAACATAATATAACAAGTCACTAATTAATCTGTTATACTTAATGCAGACATAACTCAATATGACAATGAATCCACTCGCAATTCTACTCGAAAAGAACACCTTAATGGGACCTAACTTTGTGGATTGGCTCCGCAATCTGATGATTGTCCTCAGTATAGAGGCACTGGGATACGTCTTGGAGACGGACATTCCGGCGCCTCCTGTGCGGACCCGAGCCAATCAGGAAGAGATTGAAAACCACGAAAAGTGGGTTAAGGATGATGTGAAAGTCCGTGCTTATATGATGGCTTCCATGTCTAATGAGCTTCAGAGAGCTCATGAGAAAATGACTTCTGCTAGGCAGATTTTATCTCACTTAACCGAGCTTTATGGTGAGCATAGCAGAACTGCTAGATATGAGATATCCAAGCAACTGTTCGGTGCAAGGATGAAGGAAGGTGAGAAGGTTGGGGAACATGTCCTAAAAATGATATCCATGATCGAGAGATTGGAGGCTCTTGATTTTAAAATGGATACTTCTCTCCAAACCGACCTTATCCTACAGTCTCTCCCTGATTCTTTCTCACATTTTGTTATGAACTTCAACTGCAATGAGATTGCATGTAATTTAGCTGGGCTAATGAACAAACTTGTGACCGCTCAGTCTCAGATGAAGACTCCGCGGATGAAGGAGTCTGATCTTGTGATTTCTTCTGGACCTCGGAGGTCTAAGAACAAGAAGAAAAAGACCAAGAAGCAAACTGGACCACAAGTTAAGGACCTTAAGGGTAAGGGCAAGGCCCCGATGGTTCCGAAGAACAAAAAGAAGAAGGATGCTTGTCTCAAGTGCGGTGAGTGGGCCATTTGGGCTAGAGACTGTCCCATTCTTCATGGCACTTGGTCTGTAACTTTTAGTTTTGGAAACAAATTGTTCTCGCTCTCGTATTTTCTACTTCTGATACTTGGATTCTCGGTGCTAGTTCTCATATTTGTACCGTGAATCAGGATCTGGAACAAAGTAGGAAACTTGGAGCTGGAGAAGTTATGATCACAGTCGGAAGCGGGCATAGTGTCGAGGTGACCGACATAGGATCACTTCTTTTGGGTTTAGAATCCGGCTTTGTTTTGACTTTAGAAGATGTACTTGTTTTGCCCAAGGGGCACAAAAACATTGTATCCATTCCGGTCATGGGCCGAAAAGGCTTTTCATTTTTCATTGGTGATGGTTCCTGCAAAATTTATTTTAGAAATAAACTAGTGGGTACTGCTACATTGTTGAATGGATTGTATCATCTAAATCTCAGCAACAAAGTAGTTGTGAATACTATGACTAGAAAACGTGGTAGGGATGAAACCAGTCAAGTTTTGAAATGGCATCTTAGACTTGGTCATGTTGGTCAGACCAAGGTTTACAAGATGGAAAAAGATGGACTTATGGGTCCATTGGGATCGGATCCCTTTCCTACTTGTGAATCTTGCCTTAAAGGCAAAATGACTAAGTCCCCCTTCACAGGGACTTTTGAAAGAGCCGTTGATAAACTAGGATTAATCCATACCGACGTATGGGGTGCTTTGGAAGCAGCACGTGACGGATATCAATATTTCATTACGTTTACAGATGATCATACTAGGTATGGTTAAGTATACTTAATGAAACATAAATAGGAGGCCTTTGAGAAATTCCAGGAATTCAAGGCCCTAGTCGAGAAACAAACTGGTAATCATATCAAAGCACTTCGGTCGGACCGAGGTGGCGAGTATATGAGTACGGAGTTTGACGAGTTCCTTAAGGAACATGGAATAGTTTCACAACTAACACCTCCAGGTACTCCTCAGTTAAATGGTGTGTCAGAAAGAAGGAACCGGACCCTGTTGAACATGGTCCGTTCCATGCTGGGCTATACTGACTTGCCGATTTACCTGTGGGGGTATGCACTGATCGCCGCGTATATCTTGAACAGTGTCCTTCTAAATCCGTTCCTAAAACTCCACATGAGATGTGGGAAGGAAGGAAACCAAGTCTTAATCATATTAGGATTTGGGGATGTCCCGCTTATGTCAAGAAGACTAAGGTGGAAAAGTTGGAAGCTAGGTCTGCGAAGGGACGTTTCATTGGAGTCTGCCTGGGACGATGGGATATCTATTCTACATGCCCGAAGATCGAAGGATCGTTGTTGCTTTACAAGCACACTTCTGGAAGATGAGTTCATTCAGAAGGCGGAGCAGTAGAAGTATTTCTTTAGAAGAATACAATGAAACACCTCGAGAGACACCTGTGCAAGAAACTGGAACCGAACTTTCTGAAACACAAGTACAACCACCTCGTAGGTCTAGTAGGGTGTCTCATTTACCTGATAGGTATGGGCTTGTGCACTTGGAGGAGCTAGGTCTCCATGAGATTCCAAGTGATAGCCAAGAGACCGACCCGACGACCTATGACCAAGCGATGGTGGATGTAGACTCCGCGAAATGGCGTGAAGCTATGGAAGCTGAGATAGACTCGATGCATGTAAATCAGGTCTGGACTCTAGTAGACCGCCCCAAGGGCATAGTGCCCATTGGGAATAAGTGGATCTACAAGAGAAAGACTGATGGTGATGGCAAGGTTGACGCGTATAAGGCCAGGCTTGTGGCAAAGGGTTATACCCAAAAGGAAGGGATTTATTACCACGATACCTTCTCGCCCGTAGCCATGATCAAGTCTATTCGCATGATGCTTGCTATAGCTTCCTACCACGATTATGAGATATGGAAAATGGACGTAAAGACGGCTTTCCTTAATGGATTCCTCGAGGAGGAAATCTATATAGAGCAGCCTAAAGGCTTTGTGTCCGAAGTCGATATTCAGAAAGTGTGCAAGCTTGAGCGTTCCATTTATGGACTGAAGCAAGCGTCGCGTAGTTGGAACCTTTGTTTTGACGAGGCGGTCAAAGAGTTTGACTTCGTGCAAAATGAAGAGGAACCTTGTGTATATAAGAAAGTTAGTGGGAGCAAGATCGCATTCTTAGTACTATATGTAGATGACATTCTACTAATAGGAAATGATGTGGGAATGCTCAGTTCTGTGAAAGCTTGGCTTTCGAGTAATTTCTCCATGAAAGACTTGGGAGAAGCAACCTATATTCTTGGTATTCGACTCTACCGGGATAGAGCGAAGAGAACAATAGGCCTTTCCCAAGCCCTCTATATATATAAGATCTTAAAGCGATTTAAGATGGATGATTCTAAAAGAGGGTTCCTACCGATGCAACATGGAATAAAACTCACCTTGAAGATGTGTCCTCAAAGTGAGGAACAACGCAAGGAAATGAGTAATATACCATATGCTTCGGCCGTGGGTAGCCTCATGTATGTTATGTTGTGTACAAGACCTGACATCGCGCATGCTGTAAGCGTGGTGAGTAGGTTTCAGGCAAACCCAGGTAGGGAACATTGGACTGCTGTAAAGAACATTCTCAAGTACTTGAGAAGAACGAGAGATATGGTTCTTATGTATGGCGGTGGAGATTTGGATGTGGTGGGATTCACTGATTCGGACTTCCAAGGACTGAAGGACGACTCGATGTCCACTTCTGGCTACATATTTACTCTTAATGGAGGAGCAGTATCTTGGCGTAGTGCCAATCAAAGCGCGACTGCTGATTCCACCTGTCAGGCTGAGTATCAAGCAGCCTCGGAGGCTTCCAAGGAAGGGTTCTGGATTAAGAAGTTTCTAGGAGAACTTCAAATGATACCATGTCTTTGCTGTTCATTTATCTGCGACAACGACGGAGTCATGTACGAGGCCAAGGAGCCGAGGTTTCAAAACAGCACCAAACATATTGAGAGGAAGTATCATCTCGTAAGAGAATTTGTTCGCAAGGGATATATTGTGCTGCATAGAGTAGACTCGGCCGACAACGTCGCCGATCCACTGACCAAGCCACTATCTCAGACTAGCTTGGAGCGTCATCTGGAGAACATGGGTATTAGATACCATAGTGTGTGGCATTGAGTGCAAGTGGGAGATTGTTAGAAGTATGCCCTCGAATGCCACTCAGAGGTTGTTGAGTGAGGGCATTGTACTTGTAATTATGTAAACCATTTATATAAGGCAAATGAATGTTTCTTTATTTACTGGAAGTTACTGGCATTCCTAACTCGTAAATAAACATATAGAAACTAGTCCGTGTATTTGAGAGCAAAACTTTCCACTCCTTATTGGATAAGGGGGTCGGCACTGGAAAGGTTATAGCTCAAATACTTAATCGTTCGCAAGTCGATGAAACTTGACTGGGCATTAAGTTTATGTGAAGACTTGTATGACGTGTTCTTTGACATGGAGAGTGCCTGTCGAACACTAATGGTTAGTGGGAGCACACGTTATAGGTATGCTAATTGGATTAGTATACTCGAACCGACTCACCCTCGATTCGTCACATGGATTTCACTCCGGGACAGTCAATGACGGAATCGAAAGGTTGTGATAGGTATTCGTGAACCTTCGACTTGAGGATTTAGTAGGGATGTTCTTGTGACGTCAAGATTTTCATTAGAGTAGTTCGACCCTGTAAACCGGAAGGCGGGGGTCAACCTCGACGTCCATCTTGACGGGCAAGTAGCAGGTCCTACTGAATACCAAGATAGAATTTTTTCTCCTGTTAGTGAATGGGTTATATGTCCTATGCGGTTATTGGCAGATGAGATCATAAGTCTTTGGCCAAAGCATTGGAGCTAGCTGTATTAGATACACGAGAGCTCGATGATCTCGATTTGCATTAACACATGCATAGCGTCAAGTACAAATAGGGTTTGACTGACCGTGACCCTATAACTTGATCGGGACATTTGAAAGAAGGGTTTATACGTATACTGGTATTCACGACAGAATGGTTCTTGAATGATCCCAATCATTCGTTCTCAGTTGGTGTACGGTGTAGGCCACCAGGCTGGCTAGGTGGTGCTACTACTCTTTGGTTCCTCCCATTGCTGACTGAGACGGACCTACCGAGTCGCGCATTAGGATTGACGACGGAATGAAACAAACTAATTCTCTCATTATGAATATTAGATATTGGATATCTAAATTTAGGACATTAGATGTCTAAATCGATTTATTGGATAAATTGATTTACGGCCTAATGAATTAAATATATCACTGGGTGATTAATTTAATTCATGGATATAATTATTTCTTGAAGAAATTAATTATGTTATATGTTTAATTAATTGGATTAATTAATCGATATAAATACATCGATACGGAATTAGAGTTTATCTATTTGGACTCGCGGAAGTCCGAAACGAACCGAACTCGTCCTATTTCTTCATCATGGCCGCCCCCCCTTCCCCACACCTTGACAAGACTTTGATTTTTAAATCAATTGGAATCTTGATTAGGTGTTTAATGAATAGATATTTGATATCTTTTTCAAGGTTGGGTTAACATGAGTTGTTCTCATGTGGAAAGGAATTGAATAAGAAGAGAAGACTTGTCACTCTCTTAAAATGAATGAGCCATCCGTGAGATACATTGAGAGAGAGATAAAGTGAGACTTTGAGTTCAAACACTTATCTTCATCTTCTTCTTCAACTTGTTCTTGGTGATTCTTGGAGAAAAATCAAGAAATAAATGAGAGTTGTGAGTTATACACTTAGAGTGTGATAATCTCATATTGGAAGCTTCATCACTTAGCTCTAGCCGTATCCTCGGAGGATAGCAAGGTGATCGTCGTTCCGGTCGTTTCTCCGGCGCGTGGCAAGTAGAGATGCGGTGCTTTCGGCGTTTGATCGTTCAAGAGCTTGGGGAATAGCTCAAGAGAAGGTTACCATTTAATCAACGGACTTCGAGGGTTAGTTTCTTAAGACTCTTGCTTTTCGTTTATATATTCGTATATATGTAGCTCGATCGATCCTCGTAGGGATTCGGATCGAATTAATTTTCGTTTTGCCGCTTCCGCTGGGCCTTTGTTTTAGGCACCGAATCCCAACATAAGTGACCTTAACGGTCTGTATTATTATATTGTTTGACCCTGGCCGGGCAAGCATTTGGTTGATTATGGATGTTTAGCCTGGTAGATCCTTGTGGAAAGGGTCTACGGCGTGTAATATTCCCATACGGTTTTGGGGGTGTTACAAACAAGAAGGAAATTTGAAATGGCATGAACTCCAATATTAACATCAACTAATGAAGTAATTATAACGATAAAGATAATATTATCGTCTCGATTCTCAAGCAAGGTTGAAAAAATGAACGATATTGATACACGACTCAACATTAGTCCGAACGGCGAACACGAATGAATGAACATGATTTATGAATGATTATTAATGAGTGAAAATCCACCGAGTGACAATTACTAAATGAAAATGAATGAATTTACAATCGGGTATTACATACTCCCCCCTTAAAAATAGTTTGGTCCTCAAAACTAAGGGTGAAACAAATCGGGATAACTCTCCTACATACTAATCTCGATTTCCCAAGTAGCCTCTTCGACTCCGTGTCTCGACACTAACTTTTAACGAAAGGAATCGTCTTGTTCCTCAACTATTTGATTCGCCGCTCTAAGACTCGTATGGGACGCTCCTCATACGAATGTTCATCCGCGATCTCGTTTTTGTCGAACTGAAGTATGTGACTCGGGTCGGCAACATACTTCTGTAGCTGAGAGATGTGAAACACATTATGAATTCGGCTCAACACCGAAGGTAAGGCCAATCGATAAGCTAGCTCGCCTACTCGATCCGAAATCTCAAACGGTCCAATAAATCTTGGACTCAAATTTCCCCGCTTCCCGAAACGGAAGATACCTCAACTCGGGGATACCTTGACCAACACGTGGTCACCTGTCTCAAACTATAATGGTCGGCGATGATTATCTGCATAAGATTTCTGTCGACTCTGAGCGGTCAACAAACGACTCCTGATCAAAGCTACCTTCTCACGGGCGGCTATAAGCATATCGGGCTCGGTGCTGATTGGTTTTGATAAGTCGTCCCAACACAAAGGAGATCGACAACGACGAATGTACAAGGCCTCGTAAGGTGCCATCTTAATCGAAGCATGCCAACTATTATTATACGTGAACTCGATCAATGGTAGTTGGGCTTCCCAATCGTCTTTCCAATCGATGATGCATGCCCTCAACATGTCCTCCAATGTCTGAATAGTCCTCTCTGATTGTCCCTCGGACTGAGGATGAAAAGCTGTGCTGAAATTAAGCTGAGTTCCTATGGCACGATGAACTGATTTCCAAAAATGAGACACGAATCGCCCGTCACGATCAGAAACAATACTCTTAGGAGTACCGTGCAATCTCACTATTTCTTTGATGAACAACTGGGCAAGTCTCTCGGGACCCCAGGTATCCTTAATCTCAAGAAAATGAGCTGACTTAGTTAGACGATCCACGATTACCCAAATTGTATTCATGCCACGGCGACTCGTCGGCAAACTCGTGATGAAGTCCATTGAAATATCCTCCCACTTCCACTCCGGAATAGGGAGCGGTTTCAGCATACCCGCCGGTCGTTGATGTTCTATCTTGACTTGTTGACAGGTGAGACATCTCGAAACAAACTCGGCGACTTCACGCTTCATATTACTCCACCAGTAATTTTGTTTCAAGTCTTTGTACATCTTGCTGGACCCTGGATGAATAGAATAAGGGGTAGCATGGGCTTCTCTCAAAATCGAGTTTTTCAACTCGTCATTCGCTGGTACACATAACTGATTCTTAAATCTCAAGAGTCCATCCTCGTGGACCACAAAGCCAGGGGCTTTCCCCTGTGCCACATCCTCGCAGATGCGCAACAAAAATGGGTCCGAACCCTGATTCACTCTGATCGCCTCTTCAAGTGACGATGAAATCTCCAAAGATACAAAGTCGTCTCGAACACGCTGTAACCAAACCTCGATCTCATGCCTAAGTAATTCTTGCTGAAGTTCCTTCTGAACTGTTAATCGAGAAAGCATCTGCTCCTGAACGGACTTACGACTCAAGGCGTCGGCGACAACGTTCGCCTTGCCCGGGTGGTAAAGTATCTCAATATCATAATCTTTGATTAGTTCCAACCACCGTCTCTGTCGCATATTTAACTCCTTCTGAGTAAATATATATTTTAAACTCTTATGATCGGTGAATATCTGACAGGTAACGCCATAAAGATAATGACACCAAATCTTCAATGCGAAAACTACGGCTGCTAGCTCCAGATCGTGGGTCGGATAATTAACCTCATAATATCTCAGCTGCCGTGAAGCATAGGTAATCACTTTCCCGTTCTACACTAATACACATCCGAGACCTTGTCTGGACGCGTCACTATAAACCACGAATTCTTCCGTCCCTTGTGGTAAAGAAATGACAGGCACTGAAATTAAACGACTCTTGAGTTCCTCAAAACTCCGTTGACACGCGTCAGACCACATGTATTTCTTATCCTTTCGCAAAAGGATCGTCATAGGTTGAGCGATTTTAGAAAATCCTTCCACAAATCGCTAATAATATCCAGCTAATCTGAGGAAGCTTCGGATTTCCTTAACATTCTTCGGAAGTTGCCAATCTCGGATAGCCTCCGTCTTCTGAGGATCGACACGAACTCCGTCTGATGAAATTACATGTCCGAGAAACGTCACTTCGGACATCCAGAACTAACATTTGGAAAACTTTCCATAAAGTTTCTCTCATCTCAACACGTCAGAACCTGATGAAGGTGAAACTCGTGCTCTTCCCGGTCACGAGAATAAATTAAAATATCATCAATGAAGACAACCACGAACTGATCCAAATAGTTGATGAAAACCCGATTCATTAACTCCATGAACACCGCAGGTGCATTAGTTAACCCAAACGGCATTACCAGAAACTCATAATGACCACGGGTTCGGAACGCCGTCCTTGCGATATCCGACTCTCGAATTCGCAACTGATGATATCCTGATCTTAAGTCGATCTTGGAAAATACTGAAGCTCCCTGAAGTTGATCCAAAAGATCATCAATATGGGTTAGAGGATATTTATTCTTGATCGTCACCCGGTTCAATTCCCAGTAATCAATACACAAGCGAAACGACCCATCCTTTTTCTTGACAAATAACACTGGTGCCCCCCACGGAGACGCACTTGGTCGGATATAACCCTTCTCGGTCAAATCCTCCAATTGATTCTTTAGTTCCAGTATTTCGGTGGGGGACATCCGATATAGTGCCTTTGATAATGGAGACGTACTAGGCTCCAACTCTATCGTGAATTCCACCTCCCTTGGTGGAGGTAAACCAGGTAGCTTGTCTGAGAATACATCGTCAATCGATAACAATGATACCATGAATGGTTGAACACCTCGATTGCCTTAGAATGGCCAATCGACGACAATGATACAATGAATGATTGAACACCTCGATTGCCTTAGAACGGCCAATCGATGACAATGATACAATGAATGATTGAACACCTCGATTGCCTTAGAACGGCCAATTGATGAAAATGATACAATGAATGATTGAACACCTCGATTGCCTTAGAACGGTCAATCGATGTCAATGGTATATAATGAATGATTGAACAACTCTGGTTGAGTAATTTTACTGCTTTCATCATATTAACGATTCTTCCAGAACAACGGGGATCACCTCCCTGAAATACACACTCGACTCCATCGTCTGAAATGATAGTGACCAAACGCTTACGGACACTGAGGATGGTATCATGACGATCCATCCAACTAATACCCAATATTACATCATCCTTAGGTAAATCCATCACGCTGAGGTCCGCCAACCATTTGCGGTCACTAAGCTTAATTCGGTCAGTTCTTAACCTCATGATTTCCGAAAATTCTTCTACCGTCAGGTAGACCAATGATATAAGGTCCACAAATAATAGGACTATCCAAATTAAGTCTATTCAAACATGATTCGGAAATGAATGAATGTGATGCACCAGTATCAAAAAGGGTACACACAGGTTGAGATAAAATTGCGAGTATACCTGAGATCATTCGGGCCACTGGATCGTCGGTCCTCTTCCTCGTGTGAATTCGGGACTTGCCGCTACCCGAACCGGACACTCCCGTCTGATAAATATGAGCTCCACTTTTATTCGCTTCCGTCGTCTTAAACGACGGTGACAGAGCAGCCTGATTCTGAATCGCTGATTGCTTCGGGGCCTGAGATGCCGCCAGAGTCGGCTTGGAGTCCCTTCGGCAATAACGGGCCTTATGCCCAACAATCCCACAATTATGGCACGTGATAGACGGTTTCAGACACTTAGTGCTGTAATAACCCGGCGCTCCACAGTTGAAACAGGTGATGGCCGAACTGGCCGCTCGGGACTGAGATCCCGCAGGATTAGGCATCGTAGGAGGTTGTTAAGAAACGTTAGGGCCAGCACGAGGCTTCTTGAAGGTTGACTGACCGCCTTCGGACTGATTACGCTTCGTTGATTTCTTGCTGACAGATGAAGGTTGTTGCTCAGCAATTTCCTTAGCAGCAGGCTCATACAGGAGAGTTCTCTCGATTAATTCGGCCAGAGTGGCGCAATGATGATTGAGCAATTGCATATGGGTCATCATGACCTGTATAAAAGTGAGTGGATCAACCCGAACATCTTCGGATCGGGCCGAGTCCTGGGTACGATTTCCCAACAGCGAGTGATTATTTCCCGGGTTTCCGCCCGCACCGCGGCCTCTCCCCGTGCGTCTCCTGACAGCTCTCTCCATACTGAAGTAGGAAGGTCGCATGATAATCATAGATCTCGTATGAGTACCGCATTACGATTTACATCATGAAATGATGAAAATGAGCATACGTGCTCTAACACAGTGATTACATGAATGATTAACTGAGGTGACATGATTATATGATGATATTCTTGAAATGATTATCTTGAACAAGTTAACAAGATTAATGATATGATCTTCAAGATTAACAATTGAGTAATGAAATGAACTAAGTGATTAATGAGTTAACATGATCAACATGATCAAAATGAAAAATGATGTTTGAGGATTGTTAACCGATGAATTATGAATGAATGATTATTGCCAGAAATTATACCATGGTGTTAGAAGTCTTACAGTTCTTTCGGTCTGATGGGCTCGGCATTTGCACAGGTCACACGTGACGCGAAAGTCCAATGATACTAGTCTGATGACGATGATTTCAAATGAGACATGACTCGGAAGGTAGTATTCAAAACCACGCTCTGATACCAACTCTGTAACACCCCAAACTAGGCGGATATTACAGTGCCGTGGACCCCCGACTGGGACCCACCAGGCGAATGAAAAATAATGAATTAAATAATATAATTGTAGTACCGAACCACATTATATCATCAATTACTCCGATGAGGAGTTTCATTATAACACACCCAAGACAATACCAAATACATGTATATTTTATATGAAGATAAAATACACAACACTGAACGAAACGGAGTATCCAAATAGAAATGTGCAGCGGAAAATAAATGACAACAACATGAATGACTGAAAGGATTGAGGCTCCCTACTAGTATCACTGGGACTCCTCGCCGTCAATGTTCTATTCCCGTGCTTTTGCCTTGCCATGACCTGAAAACAAAATCCCCCAACGGGGTCAGTTACACAGAACAACAATCCTCAAGAGTTGAATAAACACAATCATATATGTTGTATAAACCACAAGTTCGATCAAAATCTCAAACCGTCGAACACATGCGATCAAAACTGAATCGGTCAGATTATAACCCAATCCTGTTGAAAACATACGCAATCAAACATGCTGTATGAATCAACTAACGGTACAGCTCAAAGGGTGGCGCCACACTACGCCCAGGATGGAAATGTGTCCGTGCACAAGCCACCAACGAGTATCGATCGAATACACGTGTGGTCTTGTACCTAATCAGTCTCACGAAGTAATCGTCTCGTGTGCACAGTCCAATGTGAGGCCAACAACCAACACACGACTTAATATGTGCCCGACATGAAAATCCTACACATACCAACCGGCACGCCAGTATGACACGGAATGCCACGAGATAACAAAAGTGACATCGAAATCAATAATGACTCACCAAGATGAAATGATAGTGAAATGAATGATAGCTCAATGAAATGATTGGAACCGGTGTTCCTCATGGCTGTAGTGATTAATTGACAATTACAAGTCTCAATACGGTTAATACATTATGAATGAACTACAATTATGAATGATCAACAACGAAAGGAATGAATATCCTTTTAATCGCGTAAGAATTAACTTACCTTAACACCGGTGATGATACGATCTCTCTCGAACAACGTCCTAAGGAAACTACCGGTCGCTCGAACAACCTTGAATAACACAATTATCAACAACTCGCTTAATATACGAACCAAAAGTGATCATAACTAACCCAAGATGTCGATACAATAATTCCAAACTCATTGAGGTATAGCGGCAAACACCTTGAAAACAAATTCCGTTCTTAAACAACTAAACCCATTTGTATCGAAAACCAACTTCTATTGAATGATCCAAACCACCGAAACACCATCAATACAATCGATAAACCAAACGAAATACTCAAATCGAGTTTACGATATCATTAAATTGCAAAAACCAATTCCAAGTCAATCTTCAAAGTGTTCTTGAGAAAAACTTCCAACAATCCGATGATAACTCGTAAAAACTCATAATCATACGTATATCCATTACAATTCATGATTATACCATCCAAAACATCATGTTCCAACTCAAAATCGAATTCAAGGGTTGAAGAAAGTTACCTTAGATTAGGATGAAAACTCCACAAATATGTTGTTGATCCACACCACAACTTGAAGAAGATGAAATCTTTGAGTTTTGATGATGTTGAAACACCCCAAAATCGCCCAAAATCGCCCCAAGGAAGAGAGGAAGAAGTGAAATGAAGAAATGAGCTTGTTATCCTCAACAAAACTCAGTTATAGAAGAATCTGCACTGTGTGCCGCGGCACAAGGCCAAAAACGCCCAGCAAAATAGTTTTGTGCCGCGGCCCGGCCAGAAGGGGCTGCGGCCCGCGGTACAGCCCGCTACAGCATCAAAAAGGCACACGGTGCAGTCTTAGCTATTTCGACCATAACTCCTTCGTCCGGACTCCGATTGACTCACCGTTTGAACCATTGGAAAGCTAACTCAATGCTCTATAATATTGAAAAGATTGGAGTTTCCAAGAATTAATGGTGATTTTAAAAAGTCGAACTCATACGTGGAAAAGTCGTTTAAGAACACGGAACTCAACAGAACGACACCGAGACGAACTCGGATGACAAAAAGTGTAGAAATAATCATTCTCGGAATGACGAAACGGTCATAAAAGAGTCGCTAAGATGGACTTCCGCCAAAAAAAGAGATTACCGGAAATCAAAATTGCGGATATTACAATATGTACCGAAATCCGATAATTACTAATCAATATAACCGATCGACAAACTCAACGATTTCACAATATCTCGATTACACACAAGTCCGAACAATCCAACTCAAACAATTACGAATTCATAACCAAAATACGATTACGGATACGAATGTAAAGGAAATCATATTCAGTGATCAATCACAATATTTCCGGATTCCAAATTGTTATCATGATTCATATTTCATCAAGAACATACGAATTCTACTACTACAATCAAAGAACATTCGATCTTCATATCTAAAGATACCGATAATTCAACCTACGATCGTCTTGCTATGTTAAATTTATCAAGGAGTTCCTCAAAAACACTAAGTGATTCGAAATCATGTTCATATCCATTAAAACAACCTAATTCGATATATTCTAACATCTAAACAATCCTCATTCATAATTCAAGGTGTATATTATCATATTTTCCAATATATGATCCTCCTAACATCCAGAATCGAAACCATTCTACCAAGAACACCAAGAACACTATGATTCTATAATCATAACCAACATAATCAAGACATAAACCATCATATCCTTCAACATATTGTTCATATAGCCTCAAGAATCGTAACAACAATATCATAATCATCTTCGTACGAATCATTCATCAGCAACAACATCAAAATCCGAATTGAAAGAGAGGATTATCCAACATACCTCTTAGAATATAAAATACACAAGCAAATACTTGAAGAATCATCTATATCCTCGTATCCAAGCTTCAATCCCATGTTTCCAAGCTCACAATCGACTTAGGAGCGCTAAAACTCCCTCTCTCAGTGTTTGGAGGCGAAGAACGAAGTGAAACAATGAAGAGAAATGAAGGACAGGCATTCACTTATAAAATATTCCAGTTCGTTACGTACGTAACATGCCCATGTTAATGTACGTAACCATCATTTACGTACGCTATCTGACTTTGGTAGCGTACGTAACGACAATCTAGAGTTAACTGACTCATTTCGTTCGATGCCTTACGTACGTAATCCTAGCTCCATAACGTACGTAATACGTATGTTGACTTGCTACAGTAACATGATCGTTAACGTACATAATGATCCGTCCTTAGCGTACGTAATTATTGGGGTTGACTCGCCTGTCCACATCCGCGCCGAAAGCTGCCGACACGGGGTCCCACCTGCCGACCACAGCTCATCCTATCTGATTCCCTTGTTACGTACGTAATGCCTAACCCACAACGTACGTAACACTAGCAACTTAGCGTACGTAAGTCCTTAAGCTTAGTGTACGTTAAGGGCTCTATACTTAGCCAAATCCAACTGTTCCTGTCCGTCTAGACACATTAGATACGTATACACACATACTGAATACATATATTCGATCCAATAATATTCTCATATGATATACCCAATATCAAAAGCACAATAACCTGATACACGATACCCTCAAACGTAATTGTCGACCAACTATGACAATAATACCAATACAGCTGTCTCAGTTCCGAATTTATTTTATCCATACTGTACAGATTCCACGCTGTACAACATAACTCAGATAAAATAACATTAAACCACAGTAGTAGAAATTCCGAATATTACATACTACACCAGTTAAAATAAGTTTCGTCCTCGAAACTTGCAATTTATCATAAAGAAAGAAACACACCGTTCACCCAATATATTCCGAAACTATCACAACAACGATCAATCATCATCATTAACGAATATCCAAAACAGTACACTTACATATGTGCCAAGCTGACGATCTCCCGAGATACTAGCAATTGACTTCACTGTAAAGCCTCAACGCGTTTACAATCACAATTTCATGAGTCTTACCAAAATATATCATCTTCGGATGAAATAATCTATCCGTGTCAGATCCTATCTCCCTGACTACACAATCAAGTCCCAATATGCTAAAAACGAATAATGCACGATACATTTATGAAACAACTGCCCAAATCAACGACACAAATCTCGAAACATCAGCACAAAATTTGAATGCTTATACGATCATTAACAATGATCAACCAACAAATCAATCGAGTATATCATCGACATGATCAACTTCAATACGACCAATCCAAAGGTCAAAACGCAGTCGAGAATATCATCAACATGATAAACTCCAGTATGACCAACCAGAGGTCAAAACACAATCGAGAATATCATCAACATGATAAAATCCAATTGTTGGAACATTTTGTTCCATACATAAATTAAAAGTGTTTTGATGATTAATGTTGATAAGCAAAACAAAACAACGAAGAGACGAAGCCAAACATCGAAGAAAACGAAGTGCTAAAACCTGTAAAAACACAAAGCTAACGTACGTATCAAGGGTATGTTAACGTACGTAATATGGGCAAGATAACGTACGTAATGGAGGTTGAATAACGTATGTAAAGGAGTTCAAACAAGTGAACGTTGGAGAAGTCAAAGTCAGCAAAGCATCCAACGGATATATGACGTCAGCAGTGACGTAATGTTAACGTACGTAACAAAGGAAAGGCTAACGTACGTAACTCAAAAAGACGAAACTCCCTGGACTGGAACTGGAAGAGGCTTACGTACGTAACCCGTGGTGGTTAATGTACGTAACGGGGCTTGCGTACGTAATAATGGGATGATAACGTACGTAAAGAAGGTTCAGCAGCTAACGGCTAGTTTGAAGATGGAGCCTATAAATACCATGTCTATGGTATTGATTCAATACAACAACTCAAAGCAAACAACTCATTGATCAGAGATTCATATTGATATACTTGTTGTTGTAATATTGAGCTTAATTGTTAGTTTGAGTGTTTATACATTCAACATATACACGAGTGGTAAAAGAAAAGATACGATTGGATTCGGTGTTATTAGGATCAAGGATCCGGCATTGTTAGAATCGCAATCGCTATCTTAGTGAGGCTTATCTAGTGCCAATAGAAAGCTAGAGAGGTTTATTCCTTGTCCTACGAAAAGGAAAACGGTTTATCTTGGACTGACGCAAAGACAAGTACGAGTGGTTTATCACGGACCAATAGAAGACGTGATTATAACGGTTATACCTCGACCGATAGAAGAGAGGCGAAGAGGTTGCTATCTTTAACCTATTGAAAAAGATAAAGAGAGGAGAGGTTGCTATCTTTAACCTATTGAAAAAGATAAAGATAGGACGTAGGCTCGTTTATAGCCGAACCTCTATAAATCCTCGTGTCCTTTATTTTTCCGCACTTATATTTACGCTTCCGCAAACGGCGCAAATATCCGACCCCGTACCCAACAATTGGTATCGGAGCGGTACTCCAATACGCGGCTTAACATCCGAGGAGAAAAAGATCCAATGGCGTTTCAATTCTCTCCAATCGAAGGCCTTGCTCTCAACCAACCACCATTCTTTGATGGCTCAAATTATTTGACGTGGAAGAAGAAGATGTCGATATTCATCCGAGCATACGACATCGAGATTTGGAAGATTATTTGCCTTGGCCCAAAAGTTCCAATCAAATCCGACGGTACGCTCAAATCTTTCGAAGAATACGATGATGCCGATTGGAAAAATGACCATCTAAATTGTAAGGCCACCCAACTTTTATTTTGTGCCTTAAATCCCGAAGAGGTCAATCGAATCTCGTCGTGTGAGAGTGCGAAAGAAATATGGAAAATTCTTGAAATCACACACGAAGGGACAACTCAAGTCAAGGAGACAAAGATCAATATGCTTCTCCATGACTACGAGTTATTCATGATGAAAGGTGACGAGTCCATCACCAATATGCTCGACCGATTCTCGGTCATCACAAATGGACTTGCGTCATTCGGAAAACCATTATCTAGTAGTGAAAAAGTCAAGAAAATCTTAAGATCACTACCTAGCGAATGGGACGGCACCGTGACCGCAATTATGGAATCCAAAGATCTCAACACGCTCGATTTTAGCGCCCTCGTTGGTTCGCTAATTAATTATGAGATCGTGTTAAAATCACGAAGTGTCAAGCCGAAGGAACGATCGTTAGCCATGAAGGCTAAGATATCGAGAAAGAAGGAATAAATCCCGGTGGAAAAAAGCGATGAAGAAATGGCATACTATGCCAAAAATATTAATAAATTCCAAACCTTATTAAACCGGAGGAAGAAGGATATCTCGAGTGAAACGAAGAAGTTCGACAACTCTTGTCGACAATGTGGAAAACCAGGCCACTTCGCTAAGCATTGCCGTGCCAAACCCAAGAAGGAGGTTCTCGTGGCTACTTGGAGCGATGAAGACGAAGATGATGAATTCATCAATCAAAATAATCTCGCTCTCATGGCCCGGAGTTCGTTCGACGACAGCGACGTCGAAAGCCAGGTTAGTACATCCTCCCGTGATGAACTTTTTGATGCATTTGAATTACTTCATACGTATTTTCAAAATGCATTATCGGAAATTAAATCCCTTAAGTCTAAAATTAAATCTTTGGAAATTGAAAATTCCAAAATTATCGAGAAGGGAAAATTTGTTGAAATCGATCATTCAAAGTGTATTGAAAATGAAAATATTTTGAATAATGATCTCGCTAAAATCCAAACCGAGCTTAAATCTTTGACAAAGAAATTCTCGCACGGAAACGAGAAATTTGAACAAATGCTTGGTGTTCAAAAATTTACTTTAAATAAAGAGGGGTTAGGATTCAAACCACGTTCGAAAAATGAATCCGTTAATTTTAAAATACCCCATTGCGAAAAGTGTTTGAAAATCGGGCATCACATTTCAAATTGCAAAAGCCCTCGCCGGACGATAAAAATTAAGAAAATTTGGGTTCCTAAAGGAACAATCATTTCAAATATCGTCTACGTTTCTAAACAAAAACCAACTATAGGTTGGATCCCCAAAAATTGATTTTTGATTATTTTACTCAGGGGGAGTAATTTTTTAAAGGGATAATATTCTCAGGGGGAGTTAATACCCTTGTATTTATTTTTGCATATTTCAATATTTATTGAATTTTTTTGGCATTTTATTCTTTTTGATGAATACAAAAAGGGGGAGAGAATGGAGAAGGAGAAAAAGAAGTCGAAAATGGGATTAACCCTAAAAGGGGGAGAAAATCGATAAATGAAAAGGAGAAGTTGAAAATGACGGAAAAAGAAAAATGCGGAGACATCGAAAAGACGATGAAAATTTAAAATGGAGAAAGGAGAAAGAAGGAGTCGAAAAAGAAATGGGAGAAGAAACTAACGAAACGGACAAAGTCGAAAACTTTGGTCTATACACACGAAACGGACAAAGTCGAAAACTTTGGTCTATACACATATACATATACTTGTATTTTTGCAGGAAAATCCCATTGACGAAGTGTTGTTTTGTAATCATGAAAAAGGGGGAGATTTTTGGAACATTTTGTTCCATACATAAATTAAAAGTGTTTTGATGATTAATGTTGATAAGCAAAACAAAACAACGAAGAGACGAAGCCAAACATCGAAGAAAACGAAGTGCTAAAACCTGGAAAAACACAAAGCTAACGTACGTATCAAGGGTATGTTAACGTACGTAATATGGGCAAGCTAACGTACGTAATGGAGGTTGAATAACGTACGTAAAGGAGTTCAAACAAGTGAACGTTGGAGAAGTCAAAGTCAGCAAAGCATCCAACGGATATATGACGTCAGCAGTGACGTAATGTTAACATACGTAACAAAGGAAAGGCTAACGTACGTAACTCAAAAAGACGAAACTCCCTGGACTGGAACTGGAAGAGGCTTACGTACGTAACCCGTGGTGGTTAATGTACGTAACGGGGCTTGCGTACGTAATAATGGGATGATAACGTACGTAAAGAAGGTTCAGCAGCTAACGGCTAGTTTGAAGATGGAGCCAATAAATACCATGTCTATGGTATTGATTCAATACAACAACTCAAAGCAAACAACTCATTGATCAGAGATTCATATTGATATACTTGTTGTAATATTGAGCTTAATTGTTAGTTTGAGTGTTTATACATTCAACATATACACGAGTGGTAAAAGAAAAGATACGATTGGATTCGGTGTTATTAGGATCAAGGATCCGGCATTGTTAGAATCGCAATCGCTATCTTAGTGAGGCTTATCTAGTGTCAATAGAAAGCTAGAGAGGTTTATTCCTTGTCCTACGAAAAGGAAAACGGTTTATCTTGGACCGACGCAAAGACAAGTACGAGTGGTTTATCACGTACCAATAGAAGACGTGATTATAACGGTTATACCTCGACCGATAGAAGAGAGGCGAAGAGGTTGCTATCTTTAACCTATTGAAAAAGATAAAGAGAGGAGAGGTTGCTATCTTTAACCTATTGAAAAAGATAAAGAGAGGACGTAGGCTCGTTTATAGCCGAACCTCTATAAATCCTCGTGTCCTTTATTTTTCCGCACTTATATTTACGCTTCCGCAAATGGCGCAAATATCCGACCCCGTACCCAACACCAATATGACCAACCAGAGGTCAAAACACAATCGAGAATATCATCATCATGATAAACTCCAATATTACCCATGAACGATCAACGAAAATCGAGAATACCTTCACACGATAAGCTCCAACACGATCAACACAGAACCACAGAAATCGATATATGAACGAATAAAGTTCTCAAAACAACACACCATTCACATACAGTGGATTTCAATAAACATACCCGACTGGTGAACATACCCCTCGGCATACGAACAACTAATTACAAACAGACGAACACACCCAATCATACGTGGAGTGGGAACGACCAATCAATATCCAAAACAACCAGCATGGGGTCATCATTCCCAAATCTACACTTATAAAGAAATCCTTCAAAAATCACCATGGTAAAAATCACACTACTACCATACTAATGGAATCACATAGCACATATGTCTCGATTTCACGAAATCCAAAGTTCCAAAATTACATCATGTGCATGGATCTACAACACGCAGCATATTTGTCTTATCTAATCAACCGATCTTCCCTGGATAATCAAACTACCATATTAAAATTCGAGTCTCTTTTCCTCGTACAATTAGTGTGTTATCCAGTTTGTGAGTCTCACTCAGAACTTCACCATGATATGCACTATGCACTAAATACGTATGTATATCAATCACATTTTCAAAACCAGTTTGAAATCATAGTCTCGTCAAGAAGACAAATTTTCGAAAGTTCTTTCAAAAATTTCAAATCTCAAAACATAAATTTTGGTGAGACCACAAAATCAATTTTCGAAAAATAAAATCGGCTAGCTAATGCCAAGTATTCGATAACAATTCTTTTCGAATATACACGATTAACTAAAATGAAATTATGCAAATGCTCGACTACATCCATACTCTTGTATACCAATTCGGTTTGTCACTAATATCCACTGATATTCCATCGGAAAACCACACGATAGAGTTCCAAAATATTAATGTATAGACTCCGACAAAAACTCCTTTTCCACATATGACTCGCAACTTCGACCATCATCCCATTCTGGATCACCTCAACTATGCTATGACAAAACATGGAATAATTGACAAATCAAACACAGCAAAAGACTTCCCGAGAAGTTTCATATGAACAAGTAAACCAAAACCTCAAAAGGTCGTAATATAATGCATAAACGATTAGTAAAGTGTTTTACAAATCTCGGGAGTTTTAAGAAAACAGAAAAGCCCTTTGAAATATTAGGGTCTCAGCCCATATCCCCTTCCACGTTACGAGAAGTTTAGAAAAAATAGAAAACTTTTTTTTTCAGACTCCAAGTCCTAAGTTACAAAACTATTTCAAAATCGATTGGGTCTCGGCCCAAAATCATTTTCCGTAAAACATCCGTGAAACATTCATTTTGAAAAGTATCATTTTCAAATGCTAAAAAACAGTTCATATATCACAAAATGAATTAACATGACTACATGTTCTTCTCAACAATCCACAGTCCTCCCGAATACACAATTCCGTTCCAAAACTTAACCGACATATTGATTTCCAAAATCATAGTTTCTCAAATCATGAATCCTGTCCCAACCCTGCCACCTTATACCGTAATGCCTAATATTCTGCTGAATCTCAAAGCATATCAACTTAGAATGGCAATAAATCTCAATGCAATTCAAGAATCCAAATACTTACAGATCGTGAAGCCGATGATTCCCCGTGATACTGGCGCATGTCTCAACTCAAGAAAATACTCGACACAGACATTTCAAAAGACCCGTTTTGCAAACTCAGTTCAACTCGAGAACGCAACACAGCTATATCTGAAGAAACACGTTAATACCATTTGGAAAGATTTACAATAAACCCAGTACTACATTGGTAAATCACATAACACACAAACCCGAGAGAACAACAAAAACTCAGAGCTCAAACACTTGTTAACCGACAACTCGAATGATGCGACAAAACACGAGCCAACTCGACCCAACTGCCTAGGTTTTCTCAACCTAAGCTCTGATACCATATTCTGTAACACCCCCAGATCTGACTGGGAATATTACGGTGTCGTAGGACCCGAAATGGAACTCACAAGGCTAAAAGAAATTTTTGCAAACATTTACAAATGCCCAAGAGGCCAACGACAGTACTATCTTTAGAACATTTGAAGACTATATAAAATTTGCTTATCAAAACCGTCGTAAAATCTCGTTTGAAAGTACAAGGGCTGAAATGCCAGAACTCAACAGTTTTAAAAACATACGTTAAGCTATCGCTTACACGTATCGACAAAATAGTTTAGAAAACGGTTGCCAAAGTAACCTATGTTACCAGATACCAAAAGGCCAAAAATACTCACGCAGCGGAAAAGACAACAATTTAAAATACTCTAGCAGCGGAATACAACAACTGATCAGGAAACTCAATACACAATTACATGCCCTAGCCAGTATCCTCTGGGAAGCTCATCTCTCCACGACCGCTACAAGATCGATATCTCAAGAACCTAAAAAGAAAGCCCACAATGGGGTCAGCCATAATATCTAACAATGATAACGGCCACATCACATTAATAATCACATACCAATGAGAATAAGAATACGACCAATATAATCTTATTGTAGTAACTTAACTTACTCAAATAATTCTCAACAGAATAACCATTATCACATTTCACATCTCGTACTCGATTAACCAATAAATTCGAACATAATATCTGTATTGTACCTCAAACAATACTTGAGATTCTTAACACATCATCATAACTCACTGTTATGAAATCTACTAACTCTGTCCAACCCAAATCCGTAGGGTAACATCATCACATCTCGACACGAAAACCAATTGTCAATCAAAGACACATACCAAGGGAAAATACGGAACATACCTCGAGGTGCACAATACCACGACAATCATATCAGTCTATTCCAAGATCAGATCAATACAACATACGGGCACGGTCCTAACACAAGACCTACAAATGCATACTCTTATGACAACATCAATATGTTCAACACAATAACAACAGTGTATACTCGATGGAAATCCCATGATCCAGCGCCCTCAGCATAGATCCCGGATGATCCTACTTATTGGTCCACTAAAAGTATACAGGATACAGCTTGGGAAATGTTTAAGCAACAAGCTTTCTGATTATCTAATCTGAGTGCGTAGCGGAAGTCTTTAATACAGTAAGTTGTTGTCAATACAGCAACTCGGTCTAATCTCCTGTTAGCTTGGTGCGTACAGGGTTTTGTAGTGTATACTTGTATAAATCACAGTTTATGAAAACAGTAATGACAAAAGGTAAATAACACAGTATTTAAGTGGTTTGAGGTAAACCCCTCTACGTCCACTGGTCCTCCACATAAGAGTAAAACGTTTATTATAAATAATGCGTACACAACTATGTATTTATAATCAAACCTATCCTTGATCGTTCACACAGATATATACAAAGACTGTCGCTTTCAACCGTTCACACAGATTGGTTAAAGCTTCCTTCTTGACTTGCTTCTTCACACACAGTTCCAAAGCTTCGTCCTTATTCGTCCCACACAGGTCAGAATAACTTGTTGAGTTCACACAGAGCTCAGTTTTTACACAAAGGTAAAAGGTAGGTAACCAGGTAAGAACAGCAGCTTGAATATGAAGATCTTGAGCTGATGATGGCTATTCTTGATTTGAGCACTTGGATATTTCTTCTTTCAGAATATGCAGTATACTTGAAGAAATACGTTTGCTCTGAATATTCGTGTAAGCACTTAGTGGTTGTTGATTCACGGGGATGTTCTTCTTGTAGATCTTCAAACTCAGGAGATATAGATAGCCTTCTTGGATATATCCGTTGAGATAGATCCGTTGAGCAAGATTCTATGACAACTAGATAGTTGACTTTGAAAGGACCATGATCCATATATTGAGGGATTTGAAGATCTCTGTCGGCTTCAGTATTTAAATACTTTATCCTTTCAGTATTTAAATACTTCTTTATCAAACGGGACTTGACTTTAGTGAATACCAAAGATTCCTTTCCAAACGGTCTTCAGTCCTGTTCCGATCTGAATGCTGTATCCAATTATGCTGTAGGCATATTGGAGTAGTCCGATGCTGTATGGAAAGATGCTGTATTGAGGGGCAGTTTACATATTTGGCGTTTACTTAGGCTTTGTTGCTGTATCTAGTTAGAGCGAGAGCTCGCTGTATGCTGGCGCTATGAGAAGGTCTTCGATACAGGATTGACAACTTCGATCGGACTTTTTCGATATAGCTGCTTGCTGTATGCTGGACATATTGCTGTATGCTAGCTTGCTGTATCAAGCTTTGTTGTTTGGTAATTATTAAAATAACATTGTTTTTCCCAACACTACTAGATCAACACGAAATGGATAACCAATAATATATATATGCACGATAACATATTATAAAATCAATTATGCGAATCCACATGATTCCATCAACACAACAATGGGTAATCCAACGATCCAGCGCCCTCAGCATAGATCCCATGATGATCCTGTCGGACCAAAGCATAGTGGAAAACCTGTCCAACGATCCAGCGCCCTCAGCATAGATCCCCACGATAATCCCGTCAGACCAAAGCATGGTGGACATCCGATCCAGCGCCCTAAGAATAGATCACATGATCTCACATGATCAACACAACATAAAAAATACAATTATGCATACACATATGCAACTCAATATGTTCATCAACATGAACAACATATGAATCAAAACATGAACAACACTATGATGACACAACTAGGACGACTTCATGTTCAGCAACATGAATGACAACCTGCATGATCAACAACATCAACACTAAATCGAATCAAACTAACATACTTGTCCCGAGTCCTTCAGGAAAAATCTCGATGTCAAATCATCACCGGCGATTATCCTCAATGCTCGGCGATCCAAAGGTACCACGAACTATAGATATTTCTATCCTCATCTTTATCGCAACGTAACCTTGATACCTGAATATGCCAATAACCGAGATAAAGCACATACATTATGATTTAACTCCCAAAATCGGAAAGACAACATATAATCCAAATCTCCAGAATTTGCAGTAATAATCATTGCTATATGCATTATAAACAAAATGAAGCTGAAACCATTCATTAAATATTATAACTGAGCAAGTAATAACTTGCCTCGATACCGATACGACGATGATGAAGCCGCTACCAATCTCATTTCCTTTGTCTACGAGCTCCTCGGCCCTGACCCATGCAATTCAAGAACATACTCGAACACGACCGCAACATACGGTTATAATCACCGGTCAATAATCTCAACCTATTGAAGTAATCAAATAGCACCAATCCGATAACAATCAACAACCGACATAGCCAACCAATCAAACTTAAGGGGTCAACGGTACCTCGATCTTATATAACACCAAATAATATACTCAAACCATTTTACGAATTCATATCCATCATATGAACCGAAATCCGATAATTACTAATCAATATAACCGATTGACAAACTCAACGATTTCATAATATCTCGATTAGACACAAGTCCGAACAATCCAACTCAAACAATTATGAATTCATAACCAAAATACGATTACGGATACGAATGTAAAGGAAATCATATTCAGTGATCAATCACAATCTTTCTGTATTCCAAATTGATATCATGATTCGTATTTCATCAAGAACATACGAATTCTACTACTATAATCAACGAACATTCGATCTTCATATCTAAAGATACCGATAATTCAACCTACGATCATCTTGCTATGTTAAATTCATCAAGGAGTTCCTCAAAAACACTAAGTGATTCGAAATCATGTTCATAGCCATCAAAACAACCTAATTCGATATATTCTAACATCTAAACAATCCTCATTCATAATTCAAGATGTATATTATCATATTTTCCAATATATGATCCTCCTAACATCCAGAATCGAAACCATTCTACCAAGAACACAAAGAACACTATGATTCTATAATCATAACCAGCATAATCAAGATATAAACCATCATATCCTTCAACAATGAAGAGAAATGAAGGACATGCATTCACTTATAAAATATTCCAGTTCGTTTCGTACGTAACATGCCCATGTTAACGTATGTAACCATCATTTACGTACGCTATCCGACTTTGGTAGCATACCTAACGACAGTCCAGAGTTAACTGACTCATTTCGTTTGATGCCTTACGTACGTAATCCTAGCTCCATAACGTACGTAATACGCATGTTGACTTGCTACAGTAACATGATCGTTAACGTATGTAATGATCCGTCCTTAGCGTACGTAATGGTTGGGGTTGAGTCGCCTGTCCATATCCACGCCGAAAGCTGCCGACACGGGGTCCCACCTGCCGACCACAGCTCATCCTATCTGATTCCCTTGTTACGTACGTAATGCCTAACCCACAATGTACGTAACACTAGCAACATAGCGTACGTAAGTCCTTAAGCTTAGCGTACGTTAAGGGCTCTATACTTAGCCAAATCCAACTGTTCCTGTCCGTCTAGACATATTCGATACGTATACACACATACTAAATACATATATTCAATCCAATAATATTCTCATATGATATACCCAATATCAAAAGCACGATAACCTGATACACGATACCCTCAAACGTAATTGTCGACCAACTATGACAATTATACCAATACAGCTGTCTCAGTTCCGAATTTATTTTATCCATACTGTACAGATTCCACGATGTACAACATAACTCAGATAAAATAACATTAAACCACAGCAGTAGAAATTCCGGATATTACATACTACACCACTTAAAATAAGTTTCGTCCTCGAAACTTGCAATTTATCATAAAGAAAGAAACACACTGTTCACCCAATATATTCCGAAACTATCACAACAACGATCAATCATCATCATTAATGAATATCCAAAACGGTACACTTACATATGTGCCAAGCTGACGATCTCTTGAGATACTAGCAAGTGACTTCACTGTAAAGCCTCAACGCGTTTACAATCACAATTTCATGAGTCTTAACAAAATATATCATCTTCGGATGAAATAATCTATCCGTGTCAGATCCTATCTGCCTGACTACACAATCAAGTCCCAATATGCTAAAAACGAATAATGCACGATACATTTATGAAACAACTGCCCAAATCAACGACACAAATCCCGAAACATCAGCACAAAATTTAAATGCTTATACGATCATTAACAATGATCAACCAACAAATCAACCGAGTATATCATCGACATGATCAACTTCAATACGACCAATCCAAAGGTCAAAACGCAGTCGAGAGTATCATCAACATGATAAACTCCAGTATGACCAACCAGAGGTCAAAACACAATCGAGAATATCATCAACATGATAAACTCCAATATGACCAACCAGAGGTCAAAACACAATCGAGAATATCATCATCATGATAGACTCCAATATTACCAACGAACGATCAATGAAAATCGAGAATACCTTCACACGATAAGCTCCAACACGATCAACACAGAACCATAGAAATCGATATATGAACGAATAAAGTTCTCAAAACGACACACCATTCACATACAGTGGATTTCAATAAACATACCCGACTTGTGAACATACCCCTCGGCATACGAACAACTAATTACAAACAGACGAACACATCCAATCATACGTGGAGTGAGAACGACCAATCAATATCCAAAACAACCAGTATGGGGTCATCATCCCCAAATCTACACTTTCAAAGAAATCCTTCAAAAATCACTATGGTAAAAATCACACTACTACCATACTAATGGAATCACATATCACATATGTCTCGATTTCACGAAAACCAAAGTTCCAAAATTACATCATGTGTATGGATCTACAACACGCAGCATATTTCTCTTATCTGATCAACCAATCTTCCCTGGATAATCAAACTACCATATTAAAATTCGAATCTCTTTTCCTCGTACAGTTAGTGTGTTATCCAGTTTGTGAGTCTCAGTCAGTACTTCACCATGATATGCACTATGCACTAAATGCGTATGTATATCAATCACATTTTCAAAACCAGTTTGAAATCATATAGTCTCGTCAAGAAGACAAATTTTCGTAAGTTCTTTCAAAAATTTCAAATCTCAAAACATAAATTTTGGTAAGACCACAAAATCAATTTTTGAACAATTAAATCGGCTAGCTAATGCCAAGTATTCGATAACAATTCTTTTCGAATACACATGATTAAATAAAATGAAATTATGCAAATGCTCGACTGCATCCATACTCCTGTATACCAATTCGGTTTGTCACTAATATTCACTGATATTCCATCGGAAAACCACACGATAGAGTTCCAAAATCTTAATGTATAGACTCCAAAAAAACTCCTTTTCCACATATGACTCGCAACGTCGACCATCATCCCATTCTGGATCACCTCAACTATGCTATGACAAAACATGGAATAATTGACAAATCGAACACAGCGAAAGACTTCCCGAGAAGTTTCATTTGAACAAGTAAACCAAAACCTCAAAAGGTCGTAATATAATGCATAAATGATTAGTAAAGTGTTTTACAAATCTCGGGAGTTTTAAGAAAACAGAAAAGCCCTTTGAAACATTAGGGTCTCAGCCCATATCCCGTTCCACATTACGAGAAGTTTAGAAAAAATAGAAAACTTTTTTTGTTCGGACTCCAAGTCCTAAGTTACAAAACTATTTCAAAATTGATTGGGTCTCGGCCCAAAATCATTTTCCGTAAAACATCCGTGAAACATTCATTTTAAAAAGTATCATTTTCAAATGCTAAAAAACAGTTCATATATCACAAAATGAATTAACATGACTACATGTTCTTCTCAACAATCTACAGTCCTTCTCCCGAATACACAATTCCGTTCCAAAACTTAACCGACATATTGATTTCCAAAATCATAGTTTCTCAAATCATGAATCATGTCCCAACCCTGCCTCCTTATACCGTAATGCCTAATATTCTGCTGAATCTCAAAGCATATCAACTTAGAACGGCAATAAATCTCAATGCAATTCAAGAATCCAAATACTTACAGATCGTGAAGCCGACGATTCCCCATGATACTGGCACATGTCTCAACTCAAGAAAATACTCGACACAGACATTTCAAAACACACGTTTTGCAAACTCAGTTCAACTCGAGAACGCAACACAGCTATATCTGAAGAAACACGTTAATACCATTTGGAAAAGTTTACAATAACCCCAGTACTACACTGGTAAATCACATAACACACAAACCCGAGAGAACAACAAAAACTCAGAGCTCAAACACTTGTCAACCGAGAACTCGAATGATGCGACAAAACACTACCCAACTCGACCCGACTGCCTAGGTTTTCTCAACCTAAGCTCTGATACCATATCCTGTAACACTCCCAGATCTGACTGGAAATATTACAGCGTCGTAGGCTCCGAAATGGAACCCGCAAGGCTAAAAGTAATTTTCTCAAACATTTACAAATGCCCAAGAGGCCAACGACGGTACTATCTTTAGAATATTTGAAGACTATATAAAATCTATTTATCAAAGCCGTCGTAAAATCTCGTTAGAAAGGACAAGGGCTGAAATGCCAGAACTCAACAGTTTTAAAAACATACGTTAAGCTATCGCTTACACGTATCGACAAAATAGTTTAGAAAACGGTTGCCAAAGTAACCTATGTTACCACATACCAAAAGGCCAAAAATACTCACGTAGCGGAAAAGACAACAATTTAAAATACTCTAGCAGCGGAATACAACAACTGATCAGGAAACTCAATACACAACTACATGCCCTAGCCAGTATCCTCCGGGAAGCTCATCTCTCCACGACCGCTACAAGATCGATATCTCAAGAACCTAAAAAGAAAGCCCACGATGGGGTCAGCCATAATATCCAACAATGATAACGGCCACATCACATTAATAATCACATACCAATGAGAATAAGAATACGACCAATGTAATCTTATCATAGTAACTTAACTTACTCAAATAATTCTCAACAGAATAACCATTATCACATTTCACATCTCGTACTCGATTAACCAATAAATTCGAACATAATATCTGTATTGTACCTCAAACAATACTTGAGATTCTCAACACATCATCATAACTCACTGTTATGAAATCTACTGACTCTGTCCAACCCAAATCCGTCGGGTAACATCATCACATCTCGACACGGAAACCAATTGTCCATCAAAGACACATACCAAGGGAAAATACGGAACATACCTCGAGGTGCACAATACCACGACAATCATATCAGTCTAATCCAAGATCAGATCAATGCAAGATATGGGCACGATCCTAACACAAGACCTACAGATGCATACTCATATGACAACGTCAATATGTTCAACACAATAACAACAGTGTATACTCGATGGAAATCCCATGATCCAGCGCCCTCAGCATAGATCCCGGATGATCCTACTAGATCAACACGAAATGGATAACCAATAATATACATATGCACAATAACATATGATAAAATCAATTATGCGAATCCACATGATTCCATCAACACAACAATAGGTAATCCAACGATCCAGCGCCCTCAGCATAGATCCCCATGATGATCCCGTCGGACCAAAGCATAATGGAAAACCTGTCCAACGATCCAGCGCCCTCAGCATAGATCCCCACGATAATCCCATCGGACCAAATCATGGTGGACATCTGATCCAGCGCCCTCAGCATAGATCATATGATCTCACATGATCAACACAACATAAACAATACAATTATGCATACACATATGCAACTTAATATGTTCATCAACATGAACAACATATGAATCAAAACATGAATGACACTATGATGACACAACTAGGACGACTTCATGTTCAGCAACATGAATGACAACCTGCATGATCAACAACATCAACACTAAACCGAATCAAACTAAGATACTTGTCCCGAATCCTTCAGGAAAAATCTCGATGTCAAATCATCACCGGCGATTATCCTTAATGCTCGGCGATCCAAACGTACCATGAACTATAGATATTCCTATCCTCATCTTTATCGCAACGTAACCTTGATACCTGAATATGCCAATAACCGAGATAAAGCACATACATTATGATTTAACTCCCAAAATAGGAAAGACAACATATAATCCAAATCTCCAGAATTTGTAGTAATAATCATTGCTATATGCATTATAAATGAAATGAAACTGAAACCATTCATTAAATATTATAACTGAGCAAGTAATAACTTGCCTCGATACCGATACGACGATGATGAAGCCACTACCAATCTCATTGCCTTCGTCTACGAGCTCCTCGGCCCTGACCCATGCAATTCACGAACATACTCGAACATGACCGCAACATACGGTTATAATCACCGATCAATAACCTCAACCTATTGAAGTAATCAAATAGCAACGATCCGATAACAATCAACAACCGACATAGCCAATCAATCAAACATAACGGGTCAATGATACCTCGATCTTATATAAAACCAAATAATATACTCAAACCATTTTACGAATTCATATCCATCATATGAACCGAAATCCGATAATTACTAATCAATATAACTGATTCACAAACTCAACAATGTCACAATATCTCGATTAGACACAAGTCCGAACAATCCAACTCAAACAATTACGAATTCATAACCAAAATACGATTATGGATACGAATGTAAAGGAAATCATATTCTGTGATCAATCACAATCTTTCCGGATTCCAAATTGATATCATGATTCGTATTTCATCAAGAACATACGAATTCTACTACTACAATCAACGAACATTCGATCTTCATATCTAAAGATACCGATAATTCAACCTACGATCGTCTTGCTATGTTAAATTCATCAACAAGTTCCTAAAGAACACTAAGTGATTCGAAATCATGTTCATAGCCATCAAAACAACCTAATTCGATATATTCTAACATCTATACAATCCTCATTCATAATTCAAGGTGTATATTATCATATTTTCCAATATATGGTCCTCCTAACATCCAGAATCGAAACCATTCTACCAAGAACACGAAGAACATTATGATTCTATAATCATAACCAACATAATCAAGACATAAACCATCATATCCTTCAACATATAGTTCATATAGCCTCAAGAATCGTAACAACAACATCATAATCATCTTCATACGAATCATTCATCACCAACAACATCAAAATCCGAATTGAAAGAGAGGATTATCCAACATACCTCTAAGAAGATGAATTACACAAGCAAATACTTGAAGAATCACCAATATCCTCGTATCCAAGCTTCAATCCCATGTTTCCAAGCTCACAATCGACTTAGGAGAGCTAAAACTCCCTCTCTCAGTGTTTGGAGGCGAAGAACAAAGTGAAACAATGAAGAGAAATGAAAGACGGGCATTCACTTATAAAACATTCCAGTTCGTTACGTACGTAACATGCCCATGTTAACGTACGTAACCATCATTTATGTATGCTATCTGACTTTGGTAGCGTACATAACGACAGCCCAGAGTTAACTGACTCATTTCGTTCAATGCCTTAAGTACGTAATCCTAGCTCCATAACGTACGTAATACGTATGTTGACTTGCTACAGTAATATGATCGTTAACGTACGTAATGATCCGTCCTTAGCGTACGTAATGGTTGGGGTTGACTCGCCTATCCACATCCGCACCTAAATCTGCCAACACGGGGTCCCACCTGCCGACCACAGTTCGTCCTATCCGATTCCCTTGTTACGTACATAATGCCTAACCCACAACGTATGTAACACTATCAACTTAGCGTACGTAAGTCTTTAAGCTTAGCGTACGTTAAGGGCTCTATACTTAGCCAAATCCAACTGTTCCTGTCCGTCTAGACATATTAGATACGTGTACACACATACTGAATACATATATTCAATCCAATAATATTCTCATATGATATACCCAATATCAAAAGCACGATAACCTGATACACGATACCCTCAAACGTAATTGTCGACCAACTACGACAATTATACCAATACAGCTGTCTCAGTTCCGAATTTATTTTATCCATAATGTACAGATTCCACGCTGTACAACATAACTCGGATAAAATCACATTAAACCATAGTAGTAAAAATTCCGGATATTACACAACATCCCTCAACGAACAGTCAAAATGAATCTCATTATAAGAAATCTCAACATACAACATATACAGCAACTCAACGTAATAATTATCCTCATAACCGAACAATACTTAAATTACCTCAAAGCCAAAGACAATATTCTTTCCACGAACAACATCCCTGATGAATACACAGTTATACGAATAATCTCGAATGAGGTACAATTCATTAATTTCAATAAACCACCATCCCGACATCAATATCGACATGATAACTATCCTCGATATCCAATATTCCATATCCTTGACAAAAGATAACTCACGTCTTCCTTGAACACAACTAAATCATATACATTATGATTTAATCCAAACTAGACCACGATATACAAACCATCATCCCGCCAATTTACATTTATAACAACATTTCTATATGAATTATAAATGAAACGAAAGTGAAACCATTCATTAAGTATTATAACTAAACAAGTATAAACTTGCTTCGATACCGATACCACGAAGCCATTACCAAAATCCATTGCCTTCATCTACAAGCTCCTCATCCCTGACCAAAAGTAATCTACGAACTCTTCAACCTCAACCGCAACACAATGGTCATAGTCCACGATCAAACATCTCAACCTATTGAAGTAATCAATCAACAACAATCCGATAACAATCAATAACCGACATAGTCAACCAATTAAACGCAACGGCTCAACAATACCTCGATCATATACATAAACCCAAATAATCCAACTCAACAACTACGAACTCATATCCACAATACAAGTCGTAACTCGATAATCAATATAATCGATCAATAAACCCAACGGTTCCACAATATCCCAATTAAATACAAATCCAACAACCCAAATCAATCAATCATGAACTTATAACCATAAGACGATTCCACAATCCAAAAATCATATCAATAATCAAATTGAACCAATAACAAGGGTCTAAACGTTACCGATTCCAAATTCAATCTAAAATACGAGTACAAGTTTCCTCCTTGTAGATTCATGATTAGAACCAATTACCGATTATCATCATCAATCTGAACAATCCGATTAGTTCAACATATAGACGATCATATTCCAAGGGTGTCAAATAATTCAATCATTCGATTTGAACACTTGTTCAATAAGTATGAACTTCCCAACTTAAAGATGAATAATAATCTCATCAAACTCGGAATCATAATCGTATTCCTATACAAATATTGTACCAAAATACTCAACTTAGTTCTAGATTTGAATATTCCATGTTTATATCCAAAACACCAACATCTCTTAAACATATTCATCAAATCATATAATCCAAGAGTTCCTTAAGAACACAAATTATTCCAAAATCACATTCAAAATCTCCAAGACGACATAATCTGATGTGTTCTAACATCTAAACAATCTTCAAAATTCAAGATGTATATTATCATACTCTTCATTATACAATTCACATAACCTCAGGAATCATAATAACACCACTATAACCATCATCATACAAAGAAAAACAACAACAATCAAACCAACAAGGATTGTATCATACTTAATCTGGAATTATCCTCATATCATGATTCAAACGAAATCAACATAATCCAAAATTCCATCTCTTCATCGGTTTAAACGAATCAAAATCCTTACAACAGGAAGAATCTTAATTAACATCTGAAATCTCTTATCACAATTCCATTAAATCTCCTATAACATCAAGAATCGCAACAATACTACCAAGAACATCAAGAACACTATGATTCCATAATCATAACCAACATAATCAAAGACATATCATCATATCATCATCATCCTTAACAAAATTCCCATAGCTACCAAGAATCATCACAACAACTCCATAAACTATCATCATACGAACTAATCATCAACAACAACATCAAAAATCCAAATTTAAAGAGAGGATTATCCGAAATACCTCTTAGAAGATGAAATACACAAGTAACCACCTCAAGAATCATCAATGTCTTCATATCCATGAAGAGATAAATTCACCACTCGAAGGGGGGTTGAATAGTGGTAATGCGGAATATTAAACTTTCTCGCGAATAAGAAATAAAATGTGCGGAAAGTAAAAGACTCAACGAAATATAGAGGTTCGGCAACTTGCCTACGTCCTCTCTCCGACTTCTTTTTCTATTGGCTAAAGAAAAAAACCACACGCACTTGTCTCGTCTTCTATCGGTCCGAGCACAACCGTTACAACCGCTTGTCTTCTATTGGTCCAAGCACAACCACTCTCAAAATAAACTTTTGTATCTAGTGTTCTATCAGAACTAGACAACCCTCACTTACGAATGTTAGAGTGTAATCCTAACAATGCCGGATCAAAGATCCTAATAACACCGGATTAGTGACTCTTAATTCGTTTCTCTCAAGCTCGAGTAGGAGTGCTGCAACACTCAGAACCAATAAGGAAGATCCAAAGTATATGAAATATTACAATGTGTATCACTCTTGTATCTTTTCTTGTCACAACTTAGAATGTAATAAACAATAGTAATCTGAGCTCAATAGTGCTTTGAATGCTTTGAATGCTTGAAGTTGTGTGTTGAGATACCCAAATGATATGAGTATTTATAGGGTCCAGCCCTTCTTCAAATGCTGAAATTTGCATTATTAGCGTGCGCTAATGATCCTTCATAGCGTGCGTTATCGGTGCTTTGACTTGGCTGATCTGAATGGTCAGTAACCTATTCCAACAGTAAAATACATGTTTAGCATGCGCTAGACAGCCCTTTGTAGCGTGCGTTATCGGTTGGTCAATAGGTCTTCTCTTTTGACTTTGATTTGTGTCGGTTTGTCTTCCCAACGTCTCTTTTCCAACGGATAAAAAAGAACTTAGCGTGCACTAGTAAGTATACTTAGCGTGCGCTAGTATTAATCAATGTTTGCTTTTCAACTTTCCGGAATTCCTGCATTGACGATCTTGTCCAACGGTTGAATATCAAACGGTCTGATTTTGAACCGGTAGCGTGCGCTAATGTCATAATATTACGTGCACTAATGTCATATTCTTAGCGTGCGTTGCTTCCTTATTAGCGTGCGCTAATATTTTCTTGTTTGAGTCCAGAGGCTACTGGACCTCCAATATGCTTCCAGGTAGCGTGCGCTAGGATATCTCCTGCGTGCGCTAGAATCATCAGATTGCGTGCGTTAATATATGCATGTTGCGTGCGCTAAAGTTATTCCTTTTTCTGCCCAGACCTTACTGTCCTCTATGCCCTGCTTAACTGAGACACGATAGCATGCGCTAGACATATGATGGCTTGCGCTAATTTTGTGAACTAGCATGCGCTGATAAGAGAAGCTTGCGTGCGCTAACCATCAGGTAGATTTCCAACTTGTCTGCAGGTGACTTGCCTGTCTGCATATAAGGCCTCGATAGCGTGTGCTATTCTGAATGCGTAGCGTGCGCTCAATGAAACAGCCCGTTGAGATATATTTTGTTAAATGTTTTGAATCTAATCATCATCAAAATACTTTGAGTCAACAATCTCCCCCTTTTTGATGAGGTCAAAACATTTAATACATGCCTGCAAAACCATTGTAGAAAAAAATTTCGAATCAAAGTAATTTGTTCGATTTATGTTAGTATATTTTGGTTTTGTAAGTGTTTCTCCCCATTTTTGACATTAACAAAAAGGACTCCCCCTGAAATGTTGCGTATATGACGAAATACAACAAAATGCAAACCAAATTACATAAGTAAGTGCAGAACACATAACTAAGGCATTAACGAACCAACGTACATATGAAGCAATAAGTACGAAAAGCATCAAAGTGAATGCGAACTTCATTAACGAAAGTGTTGAAAACATTACAAACACATAACAAAGGCATACGACATCAAGACACATGAAATACGGTTTTCTACACCGAGAATCAAAAATCCTAGAAACTACGATGCTTGGTCGGATGAGGAGGATGGAAATGGGAAGGAAGGATGAGTGAATCGGATAAAGTCCTCCAACAATCCACGAACACCTTGAACTTCCGAGCGGAGAGATTGTACGTCTTCACGAATTTCCAGCTGTGAAGTCTCGAGACTGCGCATCCGGGCAATAAGATCGCTTTCCTCTTCCTCATCGACAGCTACTTTCCTTTTTCCCTTCATTTTCGGATGACGAACAAAAGAGCCGGTTTGAATTTCTTGAATGGTTTCCGGCCCTCTTCGAGAAACACGCTCAGCCGGAGTCGGGACTCTCGTTCCTTTCAGAACTCGGTCATCTTCCCGAAGATATGAAAACAGCACCCATCCTCGATTATATGTCTCGACGTAGTGCATCGCCTTGAGGGATAGGTCGCTAATCTCATGTCCTCGAGACACCGGAACCGATGCCTCGCCCGAGAGATCAACGTTGAAGTGACGAAAAATCACTGTAAGAACAGGTCCATATGGTAGCCCATCTTTCCGTGATCTTGACAAGTAGTTCTTGGAGTGAAAAGTGTCTCCTTTCAATTTCATCCAAATCGTGACGAGAGCGGCAAAGTCGACCTTATCGTCATTCAAGACATGATACACCACATTTTTGTCGACACCAACAAGTTTATGCTACGAATGAACTTTTGGCATTATGCACTTTGTTAATGCAACTAGGAGCATCTGGATGTTGATTCCGAAGTCGTTTTTTCGAATATGCTATCGATGACATCGATGACAGCTTTCAAACTCAGAAACTCAGTTAATTCTACCTCAGAAATCTCGGATTCCTCGACACTTGCCTTTCCTGAACAAGAGAAACCAGTCATAGACAATCCAGAAAGCTCAAACAAAATTTCAGAAGAGACGGACACTGTAGTCCCATTCACACAACTCTGAAGGACTAAAGAAGATGAATCTGCACTATCTCCTAAGTGCAAATTAGCATAGAATTCTCGGACAAAGGTGGGATAGATGATTTCCTTACATTACACAAACCGAGCGATACCCAAAACATCAAAAAATTCACGAATGTTTACCTTTGCTCTTTCTAGGGTCCCGAAGTTAAAGTAATAACAATCGGTCAGGGATTCTTGAGGAAGAATCTCAGAATACACCTTGAAGGCTGCGGACGAAACAAAACGGGAGGCGTCAAATTTGGGTTCGCGAGCTCGTTTGGCACTGTTGTACTGTTTTCCCAGCACCACTCGACCTTTGCTCGACATGATGGAGAACAAATTTGAAGAGATTTTAGTTGAGAGTGGAAGAATTTCGAGTTTGAAAATGTGGCGGCTAGGGTTCTTTGCAAAAGGGGATCTGAAATGAACGAGTTGCATGCGTTATGAATTTATAAGATGCTTACTGGACTGTCCAGTAGCATATATCGGGATATGAGGAGTTTTTAGTTAGCGTACGCAAGAATAATGAGTTAGCGTATGCTATCGAGAAAAAAAATCCGTTTAGGAATATAGGATTAGCACGTGTTAAGGGAATAAGGCTAGCGTGCGCTAGCGATTGATGTAACACCCCAAACTAGGCGGATATTACAGTGCCGTGGACCCCTGGGACCCACCAGGCGAGTGAAAATGAATGAAATACACAGGGTAAATGTAGTACCGAACCACATTACATCATTAATTACTCCGATGAGGAGTTTTATTACAACACACCCAAGGAAATGACCGAATACAAGTATATTTTATATGGAGATAAAATATACAACACTGAATGAACTCAAAATCCAAACGGAGATCTGCAGCGGAAATGAAATAAGGAAACACGGTGAATGAAAGGACTGGGGGCCCCTACTAGTATCACTGGGACTCCTCGCCGTCAACATGCTCTTCCCGTGCCTTTGCCTTGCCATGACCTGAAAACAAAATCCCCAAACGGGGTCAGTTACACAGAACAATCCTCAAGGGTTGAAAATACACAAACATGATATGTCTTTAGTTATGAAATGTCCATAGTTATGAATTAAGCTGAAGAGGAGTATCATAGTACGCCCGTAATGTTCTGTGCAAGTGTACAAGACGAATGACTGGACACACCCGTCCTTGTACCTAATTAGTCTCACAGAGGTAATCGTTACCGTGTGCACAGTCCAATGTATCGGTGACCCAATACATGACCATCGCGTGCTCGACTAAAAATTCCACACATCCGCACCCGGCCATGCAATAAGAACCCAGAAGGTCATATGAACGAGAATGACCACAATGAATATCAATGAATAATAATCCGAAAATGTCAAGAATGACTCACCGATATGAAAATAACAGTGAAGTGTTTGATAACTCAATGAAATGATTGGAACCATCGTTCCTCGTGAATGAAGTGATTATTCGACAATTACAAGTCTCAATGCGGTTAATATAATGATGAATGAGTTATGATTATGAATGAACAACAACAAAAGAAATGAATATCCTTTTAACCGAGTAAGAATTAACTTACACAACACCGGTGACAATTATCCTTCCACGAACAACATCCTAATTGAGATATCGGTCGCTCGAACAACCTTGAATAACACAATTACCAACAATCCGTTCAACATATGAATCGAACACGAATATAACGAACTCAAAACGTCGATACGACTAAACCAAGTTCATTGGGGCATTATATCGAACACTTTGTGGCCAAACTTCGATTGTTTACAATCAAACTTCAATAATACCAACATCAAATCTACAAGAAGTGTTTCAAACCAACAAACATCTTCAATACGATCAATAATCCAATATGAATATTCTAATTCGTGATTACAACAACGATTAATCGAAAACCCCCAAATCCAACTCAATATTCAAAGTGTTCTTGAATAATCCTTCAATAATCCAATGAATAATCAAACATATCCATAATCATGCGTATATCACTTCATACAACATGATCTTAACATCCAAAACATCATATCTCAAAACAAAATCGAAAACCAAGATGTTGAAGAAATTACCTCTTGAAGATCCAAGCACTTTGATCCGAAGAACACGCGTTAGATCGACTATACGGGCCTCACGATCGAAAGGAGATGAAGAAAAACCAAGTATTCAAGTGATAGATGAAGGAAAGTCTCCCCCTCAAGCCCTCTCTCTCGGATATAGGCGGAAGAATGGGAAAAATGGGTTGATTCTCACAAAAACCCGCAATTATAGTGCAGACTGCACTGTGTGCCGTGGCCCGGCCGAAGTGTGCCGCGGCACAGGGCCAAAACTGCCCCCAGTGATCGGCAGCGTGCCGCGGCCCGGACGAATGTCCCGCGGCAGTGACTCGGCAGTGTGCCTCGGCAGTGTGCCACGGCCCTGCCGGCATGAGCCGCGGCCCCCAGTATAGGCTGCTCGGCCAAAACTGGAAAATGTGTGTGCCGCGGCGCACACTCCTTGTGTCGCGGCCCACACCCCCTTGGGTCCTAAAATGATGAAAAATGACCCGGGGAGGGAACAAAAGCAATAGGAATCAATATTTGGGAAACAATAACACAAAATGGAAGTGCGGAAACCCCAAAACGGTGGTTCCAAGCAATGATTACCAGGGTTCGTCCAACAAAAACACGATTTGAACAATGAAGAGATTTGAAATGACATGAATTCCAACGTCAACATCGACTAATGAATCAATTACAACAATCAAGATAATACTCTTGTCTCGATTACCGAATAAGGTAGATACACTGAAGAATATCGATACACAACTCGAAGTTATTCCGAAGGGTGAACACGGATGAATGATTATTAACAAGTGAAAAATTACATAGTGATAATTACCAAATGAAATTACTAAATGATAATGACTGAATTACAACCGGGTATTACATACACCCCCCCTTAAAAGAGTTTCGTCCTCGAAACTAAGGGTCAAACAACTCGGGATAACTCTCCCACATACTATCCTTGATATCCCAAGTAGCCTCTTTGACTCCGTGTCTAGACCACTGAATTTTAACCAAAGGAATCGCCTTATTCCTCAACTGTTTGATTCGTCGCTCTAAGACTCGTATGGGACGTTCTTCATAAGAATGATCATCTGCGACCTCGATTTCGTTGAACTGAAGTATGTGACTCGGGTCGGCAACATATTTCCACAATTGAGAGACGTGAAACACATTATGAATTTGTCTCAACGCCGGAAGTAAGGCCAAACTATAAGCTAGCTCGCCTACTCGTTCCAAAATCTCAAACGGTCCAATAAATCTTGGACTCAACTTTCCCCGCTTCCCGAAACGAAAGGTACCTTGACTCGGGGATACCTTGACCAACACGTGGTCACCTATCTCGAACTCTAATGGTCGACGACGATTGTCTGCCTAAGATTTCTGTCGACTCTGAGCGGTCAACAAACGACTCTAAATCAAAGCTACCTTCTCACGGGCAGCTATAAGCATATCGGGCTCGATGCCGATTGATTCTGATAAGTCGTCCCAATACAAAGGAGATCGACAACGACGACCGTACAAGGCTTCGTAAGGTGCCATCTTAATCAAAGCATGCCAACTATTATTATATGTGAACTCGATCAATGGTAGTTGGGCTTCCCAATCGTCTTTCCAATCGAGGACGCATGCCCTCAACATGTCCTCTAATGTCTGAATAGTCATCTCTGATTGCCCGTCGGACCGAGGATGAAAGGTGGTACTGAGATTAAGCTGAGTTCCTATAGCACGATGAACTGATTTCCAAAAATGAGACACAAACCGTCCGTCACGATCGGAAACGATACTTTTAGGAGTACCGTGCAGTCTCACTATCTCTTTGATGAACAGCTGGGCAAGTCTCTCGGGACCCCACGTATCCTTAATCTCAAGGAAATGAGCTGATTTAGTTAAGCGGTCCACAATCACCCAGATCGTATTCATGCCATGATGACTCGTCGGCAAACTCGTGATGAAATCCATAGAAATGTCTTCCCACTTCCATTCTGGAATAGGGAGAGGTTTCAGCATACCCGCCGGTCACTGATGTTCAATCTTGGCTTGCTGACAGGTTAAGCATCTCGAAATAAATTCTG
The DNA here is from genome assembly GCA_033398695.1 of Orobanche coerulescens. Taxonomy (NCBI): domain Eukaryota; kingdom Viridiplantae; phylum Streptophyta; class Magnoliopsida; order Lamiales; family Orobanchaceae; genus Orobanche; species Orobanche coerulescens. The sequence continues at coordinate 74,747,996 of CM065808.1, read as the reverse complement.
CGACTTCTCTCTTCATATTACTCCACCAGTAATTTTGTTTCAAGTCTTTATACATCTTGCTAGACCCCGGGTGAACGGAATAAGGGGTAGCATGAGCTTCTCTCAAAATCGAGTTTTTCAAGTCGTCAAAAGCCGGTACGCACAACCGATTCTTAAAACGCAAAAGTCCATCCTCGTGGATCACAAAGCCATGGGCTTTCCCCTGAGCCACATCCTCACGGATGCGCAACAGTGATGGGTCTGAACCCTGATTCTCTGTGATTGCCTCCTCAAGCGGCGATGAAATCTCTAACATGCAAAGTTGTCCTTGAACTCGCTGGCTGCACTCGATCTCGGTCTAAGGAATTTCGCCAAGTTCCTTCGAATCGTTAAACGAGCAAGCATCTGCTCCTGAACGGACATACGACTCAAGGCGTCGGCGACAACGTTCGCCTTGCCCGGGTGGTGAAGGATCTCGATATCATAATCTTTGATTAGTTCCAACCACCGCCTCTATCGCATATTTAACTCCTTCTGAGTAAATATATACTTTAAACTCTTATGATCGGTGAATATCTTACAAGTAACGTCATAAATGTAATGACGCCAGATTTTCAAAGCGAACACCACGGCTGCTAGCTCCAAGTCGTGGGTCGGATAATTAACCTCGTAAGGTCTCAATTGCCGTGAAGCATAAGCAATAATTTTCCCATTCTGCATGAGTGCACATCCAAGACCCTGTCTGGACGCATCACTACAAACCACAAATTCTTTCGTCCCTTGCGGTAAAGAAAGGACAGGTGCTGAAATTAACCATCTCTTAAGTTCCTCAAAACTCTGCTGACACGCGTCGGACCACGTGTATTTCTTATCCTTCCTTAAAAGGTTCATCATGGGTTGAGCGATTTTAGAAAATCCTTCCACAAACCGCCGATAATAACCGGCTAATCCGAGAAAGCTTCGGATTTCCTTAACATTCTTCGGAGGTAACCAATCTTGGATAGCCTCCGTCTTCTGAGGATCAGCACGCACTCCATCTTATGAAATTACATGCCCGAGAAAAGTCACTTCGGACATCCAGAACTCACATTTGGAAAACTTTCCATAAAGTTGCTCTCGTCTTAACACGTCGAGAACCTAATGAAGATGAACCTCGTGTTCCTCTCGGTCACGATAATAAATCAAAATGTCATCGATGAAGACAACAACAAACTGATCCAAAAAGTCGATGAAAATCTGATTCATTAACTCCATGAATACCGCGGGTGCATTAGTTAGCCCGAACGGCATAACTACAAACTCATAGTGACCATAGCGTGTACGAAACGCTGTCCTTGCGATGTCCGACTCTCGAATTTGCAACTGATGATATCCATACCTTAGGTCGATCTTGGAAAATATTGAAGCTCCCTGAAGTTGATCTAAGAGATCATCAATACGGGGTAAGGGATACTTATTCTTGATTGTCACCCTGTTCAACTCCCGATAATCAATACACAAGTGAAATGAACCATCCTTCTTCTTGGCAAACAACACTTGTGCTCCCCACGGGGATGCACTCGATCGGATATAACCTTCTCGGTCAAATCCTCTAATTGATTCTTTAATTCCTGCATTTCGATCGGGGCCATCCGGTACGGTGCCTTCGATAATGGGGACATACCAGGCTCCAACTCTATCGTGAATTCCATATCCCTCGGTGGAGGTAAAACAGGTAGCTCGTCTGGGAGTACATCGTTAAACGATAATAATGATACCAAAATAGTTAAACACCTCGATTGCCTGAGAATGGCCAATCGACGACAACGATACGATGAATGGATGAACCCCTCGATTGCCTAAGAACGGCTAATCGGTGACAATGATATAATGAATGATTGAATATATCGATTACCTATGAACGGCCAATCGATGACAATGATATAATGAATGATTGGACAACTCTGATTGAGTAATTTTACTGCTTCCATCATATTAATGATTCTTCCGGAATAACGGGGATCACCTCCCTGAAGCACACATTCGACCCCAACGACGGAAATGATAGTGACCAAACGTTTATGAACATTGAGGGGGTATCATGATGATCCATCTCACTAATACCCGATATACATCGTCCTTATGTGAATCCACCATGATTTGGTCCATCAACCAATTGCGGTCATTTAAAGTTAACTCAGTCAGTTCTTAACCTCATGATTTCCGGAAATTCTTCCATCATCAGGTAGACCGATGGTATGAGGTCCACAAGCAATAGGACTATCTAAATTAAGTCTATTCAAACATGATTCGAAAATGAATGAATGCGGTGCACCAGTATCAAAAGGTACACACAAGTTGGGATAAAATTACGAGTATACCTGAGATCATTCGGGCCACCAGATCGTCGATCCTCTTCATCACATGAATCCAGGACTTGCCGGCCCCCGAACCGGACGCTCCCGTCTGATAAATATGAGCTCCGCCTTTATTTGCTTCCATTGTCTTAAACGACGCTGACAGAGCGATCGATTCTCGACCGCCGATTGCTTCGGCTCGAGATGCCGGAGCCGACTTGGAGTCCTTTCGGCAAAAACGGGCCTTATGCCCAAAAATCCCACAATTATGGCACGTGATAGACGGTTTCAGACACTTAGTGCTGTAATGACCCCGCGCTCCACAGTTGAAACAGGTGATGGCCGAACTGGCCGCTCGGGACTGAGATCCCGCATGATTATGCACCGTAGGAGGTCGCTCAGAAACGATAGGGCCCGCACGAGGCTTCTTGAAGGATGACTGACCGCCTATGGATTGATTACGCTTCGCTGATTTCTTGCTGACAGATGAAGGTTGTTGCTCAGCAATTTCCTTAGCAGCAGGCTCATACGGGAGAGTTCTCTCGATTAATTCGGCCAGAGTGGCGCAATGATGATTGAGCAATTGCATATGGGTCATCATGACCTGCATAAAAGTGAGTGGATCAACACGAACATATTCTGATTGAGCCGAGTCCTGGGTACGATTTCCCGACAGCGAGTGATTATTTCCCGGGTTTCGGCCCGCACCGCGGCCTCTCCCCATGCATCCCCTGACAGCTCTCTCCATACTGAAGTAGGAAGGTCGCATGATAATCATAGATCTCGTATGAGTACCGCATTATGATTTACGTCATGAAATGATGAAAATGAGCATATGCGCTCTAACACAGTGATTACATGAATAATTAACTGATGTGACATGATTATCTGATGATATTCTTGAAATGATTATCTTGAACAAGTTAGCAAGATTAATGATATGATCATCAAAATCAACAACTGATTAATAAAATGAATTGAGTGATTAATGAGTTAACATGATCAACAGGATTTAAATGAAAATGATGTTTGAGGATTGTTAACTAGTGAATTATGAATGAATGATTATTGCCAGAAATTATACCATGGCGTTAGAAGTCTTACAGTTCTTTCGGTCTGATTGGCTCGGCATCTGCGCAGGTCACACGTGACGCGAAAGTCCAATGATACTAGTCTGATGACGATGATTATAAATGAGACATGACTCGGAAGGTAGTATTCAAAACCACGCTCCGATACCAACTCTGTAACACCCCAAACTAGGCGGATATTACAGTGTCGTGGACCCCCGACTGGGACCCACCAGGCGAGTGAAAATGAATGAAATACACAGGGTAAATGTAGTACCGAACCACATTACATCATTAATTACTCCGATGAGGAGTTTTATTACAACACACCCAAGGAAATGACCGAATATAAGTATATTTTATATGGAGATAAAATATACAACACTGAATGAACTCAAAATCCAAACGGAGATCTGCAGCGGAAATGAAATAAGGAAACACGGTGAATGAAAGGACTGGGGGCCCCTACTAGTATCACTGGGACTCCTCGCCATCAACATGCTATTCCCGTGCCTTTGCCTTGCCATGACCTGAAAACAAAATCCCCAAACGGGGTCAGTTACACAAAACAACAATCCTCAAGGGTTGAAAATACACAAACATGATATATCTTTAGTTATGAAATGTCCTTAGTTATAAATTAAGCTGAAGAGGAGTATCATAGTACGCCCGTAATGTTCTGTGCAAGTGTACAAGGCGAATGACCGGACACACCCGTCCTTGTACCTAATTAGTCTCACGGAGGTAATCGTTACCGTGTGCACAGTCCAATGTATCGGTGACCCAATACATGACCATCGCGTGCTCGACTAAAAATTCCACACATCCGCACCCGGCCACGCAATATGAACCCAGAAGGTCATATGAACGAGAATGACCACAATGAATATCAATGAATAATAATCCGACAAGGTCAAGAATGACTCACCGAGATGAAAATAATAGTGAAGTGTTTGATAACTCAATGAAATGATTAGAACCGTCGTTCCTCGTGAATGAAGTGATTATTCGACAATTACAAGTCTCAATGCGGTTAATACAATGATGAATGAGTTATGATTATGAATGAACAATAACAAAAGGAATGAATATCCCTTTAACCGAGTAAGAATTAACTTACACAACACCGGTGACAATTATCCTTCCACGAAAAACGTCCTAATTGAGTTATCGGTCGCTCGAACAACCTTGAATAACACAATTACCAACAATCCGTTCAAGATACGAATCAAACACGAATATAACGAACTCAAAACGTCGATACGACTAAACCAAGTTCATTGGGGCATTATATTATTTACAATCAAACTTCAATAATACCAACATCAAATCCCCAAGAAGTGTTTCAAACCAACAAACATCTTCAATACGATCAATAATCCAATATGAATATTCAAATTCGTGATTACAACAACGATTAATCGAAAACCCCCAAATCCAACTCAATATTCAAAGTGTTCTTGAATAATCCTTCAATAATCCAATGAATAATCAAACATATCCATAATCATGCGTATATCACTTCATACAACATGATCTTAACATCCAAAATATCATATCTCAAAAAAAATCAAAAACCAAGATGTTGAAGAAATTACCTCTTGAAGATCCAAGCACTTTGATCCGAAGAACACGCATTAGATCGACTATACGGGCTTCACGATCGAAAGGAGATGAAGAAAAACCAAGTATTCAAGTGATAGATGAAGGAAAGTCTCCCCTTCAAGCCCTCTCTCTCGGATATAGGTGGAAGAATGGGAAAAATGGGTTGATTCTCACAAAAACCCGCAATTATAGTGCAGACTGCACTGTGTGCCGCGGCCCGGCCGGAGTGTGCCATGGCACAGGGCCAAAACTGCCCCCAGTGATCGGCAGCGTGCCGCGGCCCGGACGAATGTGCCGCGGCCCTGTCGGCATGAGCCGCAGCCCCCGGTACAGACGGGTCGGCCAAAAATTGCAACACTAGTGTGCCGCGCCTTGACGGTGTGCAGCGATGACTCGGCAGGTGCCGCGGCCTCGCGGCATGAGCCGCGGCCCTGACAGCCGCTCGGCCAAAACTGGAAAATGTGTGTGCCGCGGCGCACACTCCTTGTGGCGCGGCCCACACCCCCTTGGGTCCTAAAATGATGAAAAATGACCCGGGGAGGGAATAAAAGCAATAGGAATCAATATTTGGGAAACAATAACACGAAATGGAAGTGCGGAAACCCCAAAACGGTGGTTCCAAGCAATGATTACCAGGGTTCGTCCAACAAAAACACGATTTGAACAATGAAGAGATTTGAAATGACAAGAATTCCAACGTCAACATCGACTAATGAATCAATTACAACAATCAAGATAATACTCTTGTCTCGATTCCCAAATAAGGTAGATACACTGAACAATATCGATACACAACTCGAAGTTATTCCGAACGGTGAACACGGACGAATGATTATTAACAAGTGAAAAATTACATAGTGACAATTACCGAATGAAATTACTGAATGATAATGACTGAATTACAATCGGGTATTACAATTGAAACATTTCTCATAAATTTATTTCTCGAGTAGATAAATAGATTTCAAATTGTCAAGATGTCCCATACCAAGTTGAAGTCGTATAGAATTAAAAGATTCCTCAGGTAGGGGTTTAGTAAAAATATCGGCTAATTGATCTTTTGTGTCGACAAAAGTTAAATAGATGTCCTTTTTCTGAACATGATCCCACAAAAAATGATGTCTAATATCAATATGTTTAGTTCTACTATGCAACACGGGATTTTTACTCAAATTAATTGGACTAGTGTTATCAGATAAGAAAGGGGTATTTTCAAAATAAATGCCGTAGTCGCGGAGTTGATTTATAATCCATAATACCTGTGCACAGGCACTCCCAGCAGCAACATATTCAGCTTCAGTTGTAGACATCGCTACACTGGTTTTCTTTTTACTTCGCCAATATATTAAACATGAACCGATGAAGTGACACGTACCACTAGTACTCTTTTTATCAATTTTACATCCGCCGAAATCGGCGTCACTGTATGCAAGCAAATTAAAATCCAAGCACGAAGGATACCATAGACCTAGACCAATGGTCCCATTTAAATAACGAAAGATACGTTTAGAAGCAATCAAATGAGATTCTTTAGGATTAGACTGAAATCGAGCACATAAGCACGTAGCAAATATTATGTAGAAGCAGTTAAATATAGCAAAGATCCGATCATACCTCGATATAATTTTTGATCCACAGATTTGCCATTTTCATCTTTATATAATTTTAACGAGGAAGACATTGGTGTTGAAATCACTTTGCTACTCTCCATTTTGAATTTCTTGAGAAGATCGTGTGAGTACTTCGTTTGATGGATAAAGATTACATCTTCGCATTGCTTTATTTGAAGCCCGATGAAGAATATTAATTCTCCCATCATACTCATCTCGAACTCTTCCTTCATAAGATTAGAAAAGTCTTGGCACAAGGATTCGTTAGTAGCTCCAAAAAAAATGTCATCAACGTAAATTTGGGAAACAAGTATATCGTTATCTAATATTTTCACAAACAAGGTATTATCGAATTTACCTCTTTTATAATCATTAGCAATTAAAGAATGACTTAAACGATCATACCGTGCTCGGGGTGCTTGTTTCAAACCGTAGAGCGCCTTGTTGAGTTTGTAGACGCGATCCGGGAATTGGTGATCTTCGAATCCGGGAGGTTGCTTGACGTACACTTCTTCTTGAATATACCCATTTAAGAATACAGTTTTCACATCCATTTGAAATAGCTTGATCTTCTTGTGAGCCACAAACGCACATAACAAACGGATGGCTTCGAGTCAAGCCACGGGAGCAAAACTTTCTTCATAATCAAGACTTTCTTCTTGATTATAACCTTGCGCGACCAAACGAGATTTATTTCGAATTGGGTCACCGTCTTCGTAACACTTAATTTTGTGCACCCATTTAGTTCCAATAATTGTTTTATCTTTAGGTGCGGGAACTAAATTCCATACGTTATTATGCTTAAATTAAACAAGCTCCTCCTGCATTGCCATCATCCAAATTTCATCATCAAGAGCCTCGGATATATTTTTGGGTTCTATTTCGGATACGAAGGCACAATGAGCAAAATACTCGGTAGTTCTCCTTCGAGTTTGAACACCATCTTAAATATTTCCAATCACGAGATTGTTTGAATGGTCTTTGATGTGCCTCCAATCTTTCGTTAAATCCTCAATTGTCTTCTTTTGAATTTCCGAAATTTTCTCCATTTCGTTTGAGGGATGAGAATCCGGGAAAATACAGGCATCATCAAAACATTCTACCTTTCTCGGGGGTGAGATCATATCGTTGAATTTAACAGGAATAGATTCTTCAACTTTATTGGTTCTAATGTTATAAACACGATATGCTTTGTTATTTGTAGCATAACCAAGAAATATTGCAGAGTCGGATTTAGCATGAAATTTGCCCAAGTTATCCTTACCATTATTTAAAATGAACACATTGCAACCAAAAGGATGAAAGTAAGATATATTTGGCTTTTTGTCCTTCCATAATTCATACAGGGTTTTAAGATGAGTTCTACGAAGATGAGCTTGGTTGATCACATAACATGCCGTAAAAATTGCTTTAGCCCAAAAATATTGCGGAAGAGAGTATTCGTTAAGCATAGTCCTTGACATTTCCTCTAAAGATCAATTTTTCCTTTCAACAACCCCATTTTGTTGAGGGGTTCTAGGAGCCGAAAAATTGTGGTTAATACCATATTTGTCACATAAAGGCTCAAACGGAGTGCAATCAAATTCACCTCCGTGATCGATACGAATAGAAATTATAGAAAGATTTTTCTCATTTTGTACCAAACGACACCATTTAGAGAACTCGGAAAATGTATCACCTTTATGAGCAAGAAATCTAACCCAAGTAAAACGAGAATAATCATCAACAATAACCAAAGTGTAAAGTTTACCATTTAGACTAACATATCTAGATGGTCCAATCAAATCCATATGCACAAGTTCAAGAATGCGACTAGTGGAAACCTCGAATTTTAGTTTGAAAGATTCTCGAGTATGTTTCCCTTTTACGCAAGATTCACACAAATGTTTCCGATCAAATTTGAGTTTAGGTAATCCACGGACTAGATCATGTCTCGATAAGATAGAAATGATAGGTAAAGATGTATGCCCCAATTTTCGATGCCATAAATATGCATTATCATCTAAAGTAATAAGGCACTTTTCATTAAATGAACTTTTATCATTAAGATCAACAATATAAATATTTTCACATCTCAAACCGATAAATGCAATTTTATTATTTCTAAATGCCGTGCAATGCGTTTGTTCAAAGAGAATTTTAAAACCTTCATCGCAAAGTTGAGAAACGCTAAGTAGATTATGATGCAAACCTTAAACAAATAATACTTTGTTAATAGAGAGAGAAGGTTCCTTACCGACTTTACCGATGCCCTTAATCTTTCCCTTTTGATTGTCGCCAAAAGTAACATGTCCTTGTTCTTGATATTCGAGGTCTTCAAACAAATCCTCGGAGCCGCACATGTGCCTTGAGCACCCGCTATCAATGTACCACTTGCTTTTCTTTGGTGCCGGTACCTATAAAAATAGTGTGTCTCGGTTGTTTTGGTACCCAAGCCCTTTTGGGTCCTCCAAAGTTAATGATACTTATAGCATTTGGAACAATTGTCCCTTTTGGAATCCATATTTGTTTAATTTTGATGGTTCGCAATTTTGAACGGACGTTAACATCATGAACTCATTGTTTGGTAAGAGTTTTTGAGTTCTCGGTTTTGGTTTTCTTTATTTTGTCAAGATTGATAAGAGATTGTTCTCTTTAAACGGATTGAAACCAAGACCATGTTTTAGTAATGGAGATTTTTGAATAGATAAAAGCTTTTTGAATTTCTCGTTTCCGAGAGTAAATTTATTCAAAATATATTTTAACTCCTTTTTAGTTTTCGTCAACTCGATTTTCAAAATATTTTCTTTATCAAGGCATAAGGTATGGTCGATTTCAATATTTTGCCTTTGTTTTAAAGAGAGGAATTTTCGAGTTCTAAAGATTTTATTTTCCTCTTTAAAGACATATTTAATTTAACCATCTCGTCATATTCCATGTTCAAAGATTCAAATGCACTTAATAACTCATCGTCATGATGAATTTCTTGTGAATTGCAAAAATCGAATGTATCATATTCATCATCATTGAGTTTATATTGCTTTTTGAGTCGAGTGCCATAAATGAGAGATTTGCGTCGAGAGATCTTTCAATCTCCTCCTCGTCATCACTCCAAGAAGCGATTAGAACCTCCTTCTTTTTGAATCTTTCGATTTGAGGCTTTGAAGAGGATCCTCGGCATTCCTTGGCATAGTGACCGTCTTGACCACATTTCCGACAATTATTGTCGAACTTTTTTATAGGAACATAGCCATTCTTATTTTGCTCCGCCTTGCCATCCCGACCGAGGAAGCTCGCCTTCTTTGAATTAGATTTTTATACCTTCTAAAATTCTTGGCGTAGAGAGCAAGTTCCTCGTCATCTTCATCTTCGGGAACATCTTCCTCAACATCGCTATCAACATTGAATGCGACTACTTTTTCACGAGACTTTGGTTTAGTTCCTCTTGACTTGAGCACGATCTCATAGTAGATGAGTGACCCGATGAGGGCTCTAAATTCAAGTTTGTTGAGATCTTTGGACTCCATGATTGCCGTCACCATAGCATCCCATTCTCGTAGCAACGAGCGAAGAATTTTCTTAGCTTTGTCCCTACTAGATATAGGCTTTCCAAAGGATGCAAGCCCGTTGGTTATAGCCGAAAATCGATCTAACATATTTGTGATCGTTTCCTCGTCTTTCATGGAGAAGAGTTCGTAGTCATGAAGAAGCATGTTGATTTTAGTCTCCTTGACTTGGGTGGTTCCTTCGTGAGTAACTTCGAGGATTTCCCAAATTTCTTTCGCACTTTCGTAGGAAGATATCCTATTGAGTTCTTCGGGACTGAGAGCACAATATAAGAGTTGAGTAGCACGAGAAATTTTTTGAGCGACCCGTCTTCTTTCTTGGCAAGTTTTGGACTAAGAGCAATGACTTTCTAGATTTCAATATCATAGGCTTGAACGAATATAGCCACTTTCTTTTTCCAGGTCATGAAGTTGGAGCCATCGAAGAACGGAGGTCGGTTGAGAGCATTTCCTTCGATTTGTCCTAATAAAGCCATTTTGCGTATCTTTTTCCCTTAGGTGTTTAAACCCTTAAAAAGGTACCCGCTCCGATACCAACTGAAGAGATAAGTTCAGCACTAGAAGGGAGTTGAATAGTGGTAATGCGGAATATTAAACTTTCTCGCAAATAAGAAATAAAATGTGCGGAAAGTAAAAGACTCAATGATATATAGAGGTTCGGCAACTTGCCTACGTCCTCTCTCCGACTTCTTTTTCTATTGGCTAAAGAAAAAAGCCACACACTTGTATCGTCTTCTATCGGTCCGAGCACAACCGTTACAACCGCTTGTCTTCTATTGGTCCAAGCACAACCACTCTCAAAATAAACTTTTGTATCTAGTGTTCTATCGGAACTAGACAATCCTCACTTACGAAAGTCAGAGTGTAATCCTAACAATATCGGATCAAAGATCCTAATAACACTAGATTAGTGACTCTTAATTCGTTTCTCTCAAGCTCGAGTAGGAGTGATGCAACACTCACAACCAATAAGGAAGATACAAAGTATGTGAAATATTACAATATGTATCACTATTGTATCATTTCTTGTCACAACTTAGAATGTAATAAACAATAGTAATCTGAGCTCAATAGTGCTTTGAATTCTTTGAATGCTTGAAGTTGTGTGTTTAGATACCCAAATGATATGAGTATTTATAAGGTCCAGCCCTTCTTCAAATGCTGAAATTCCTATTATTAGTGTGCGCTAATGATCCTTCATAGCGTGCGTTATCGGTGCTTTGACTTGGCTGATCTGAATGGTCAGTAAACTGTTCCAATAGTAAAATACATGTCTAGCGTGCGCTAGACATCCCTTTGTAGCATGCGTTATCGGTTGGTCAAAAGGTCTTCTCTTTTGACTTTTATTTGTGTCGGTTTGTCTCCCCAACGTCTCTTTTCCAACGGATAAAAAAGAACTTACTGTGCGCTAGTAAGTATACTTAACGTGCGCTAGTATTATGTTGGAACATTTTGTTCCATACATAAATTAAAAGTGTTTTGATGATTAAAGTTGATAATCAAAACCAAACAACGAAGAGGCAAAGCCAAGAATCGAAGAAAACGAAGACTCAAAATGGTGTTCTGTACAAGCTTAACGTAAGGAACGAAGTCTGATTAACGTATGTAATATTTCAATGATAACGTACGTAACACACTATTGATAACGTATGTAACATATGTTTAAACCAAGTGAATGTTGGAGGAGTCAAAGTCACAAAAGCATGCAACGGACATATGACGTCAGCAATGACATAAGCCTTAACGTACGTAATGGATGGTATATTAACGTACGTAACCAAAATGACGAAACTCTCGAAACTGATTTGTGAAGAGGCTTACGTACGTAACCTGTCGAGGTTAACGTATGTAATCAAGCTTACGTACGTAATGTGGAGAAGATAGCGTACGTAATGATGGTTCTGGCACCTAACGGCTAGTTTGATGATGGAGCCTATAAATACCATTCTATGGTATTGTTTCAAGAACAACAACTTCAAGCATACAAGATAATCATCTGATATTCATATTGATATTATTCTTGTTGTAATATTGAGCTTACATTGAGTGATTGAGTGTTATACACAAAATCATACATGAGTGGTAAAAGAAAAGATACGATTGGATTCGGTGTTATTAGGATCAAGGATCCGGCATTATTAGAATCGCAATCGATATCTTCGTGAGGTTTATCTAGTACCGATAGAAAGCTAGAGAGGTTGATTCCTTGTCCTACAAAAAGGAAAATAGTTTAACTTGGACCGACACAAAGACAAGTACGAGTGGTTTATCACGGACCAATTGAAGACGTGATTGTAACGGTTATCCCTCGACCGATAGAAGAGAGGTGCAGAGGTTTTTATCTTGAACCTATAGAAAAAGATACCGAGAGAGGACGTAGGCTCGTTTATAGCCGAACCTCTATAAATATGTGCGTCATTTAATTTCCGCATATTATTTTACGCTTCCGCAACACGGCGCAATATCCGATCTTGTACCCAACAATTGGTATCGGAGCGGTACTCCAATACACGGCTTAACATCCGAGGAGAAAAAGATCCAAATGGCATCTCAATTCGCTCCAGTCGAAGGCCTTGCTCTCAACCGACCACCATTTTTTTATGGCGCAAGCTTCATGACGTGGAAGAAGAAGATGTCGATATTCATTCGAGCTTACGACATCGAGATTTGGAAGATTATTTGCCTTGGCCCTAAAGTTCCAATCAAACCCGACGGATCTCTCAAGAGTTTCGAAGAATATAACGATGAAGATTGGAAGAATGACCATCTAAATTGTAAGGCTACTCAATTTCTCTACTGTGCCTTAAATCCTGAAGAAGTAAATCGTATCTCATCGTGTGAAAGTGCGAAAGAAATATGGAAAATTCTTGAAATCACACACGAAAGTACAACTCAAGTCAAGGAGACGAAGATCAATATGCTTCTCCATGACTACGAGTTATTCTTGATGAAAGGTGATGAGTCAATCACCAATATGCTCGACTGATTCTCGGTTATCACAAATGGACTAGCTTTGTTCGGAAAACTATTATCTAGTAGTGAAAAAGTCAAGAAAATTTTACGATCACTACCTAGCGAATGGGACGGCACCGTGACCGTTATTATGGAATCCAAAGATCTCAATACGCTCGATTTTAGCGCCCTCGTTGGTTCGCTAATTAATTATGAGATCGTGTTAAAATCACGAAGTGTCAAGCCCAAGCCGAAAGAACAGTCGTTAGCCATGAAGGCTAAGATATCGAAAAACAAAGAAGAAATCCCGGTGGAAGAAAGCGACGAAGAAGCGGCATATTATGCCAAGAATATTAATAAATTCCAAACCTTATTAAACCGGAGGAAGAAGGATATCTCGAGCGAAATGAAGAAATTCGACAACTCTTGTCGACAATGTGGAAAACCAGGCCACTTCACTAAACATTGCCGTGCTAAACCCCAAAAATGAGGTCCTCGTGGCAACATGGAGCGATGAAGACGAAGACGACGAATTTATCGATCAAAATAATCTCGCTCTCATGGCCCGAAATTCGTTCGACGGCAGCGACGTTGAAAGTCAAGTAAGTACATCCTTGGAACCTTCAAAACTTGGTGACTAAAATTCACAAACTTTCGAGTCAAGTGACTATTCGTTTTTCCCACATCTATAGGGAAGGAAATGGGATTGCTGACATTCTTGCTAATCAAGGATGTTTTCGTCGAGATTTTTTTTGTTCGAATGGGCATGATCTTAAAGGGAAAATCCTTGGCCTTATTTGTTTAGATAAAATTAGTTTTCCGTTTCTTAGAAATAAAAAAGTTTTGCCTCCTTAGTTTTGGGGCATTTGTCTTGCGGCGTGTAGAGGGGCTCGTCCTCCCTCGTTCCTTTTGGGCGTGTAGAGGGACTCGTCCACCCTCAATTTCCTGGTTTGCTTAATAATATCTCGTTTTGTTAAAAAAAAAAAAAAAAAAAAAGTACATCCTCCCGTGATGAACTTTTTGATGCATTTGAATTATTGCATACGGACTTTCAAAACGCTTTATCCGAAATCAAATCCCTTAAGTCTAAAATTAAATCTTTGGAAATTGAAATTCCAAAATTATCGAGAAGGGAGTCGAAATCGATCATTCGAATTGCATCGAAAATGAAAATATTTTGAAGGATGATCTCGCTAAAATTCAAACTGAGCTTAAATTTTTGACAAATAAATTCTCGTGCGGAAACGAGAAATTTGAACAAATGCTTGATGTTCAAAAGTTTACTTTGAATAAAGAGGGATTAGGATTCAAAACACGTTCGAAAAATGAATCCGTTAATTTCAAAATACCCCATTGCGAAAAGTGTTTAAAAATCGGGCATCATATTTCAAATTGTAAAAGCCCCATACGAACGATTAAAATTAAGAAAATTTGAGTTCCTATAGGAACAATTACTTCAAATATCGTTTACGTCTTGAAACAAAAACCAACTATCGGTTGGATCCCCAAAAATTAATTTTGATATTTTACAAAGGGGGAGTATATTTTTTTAAAAACGGTTATAAACTCCATCCTACTCATGCATTTATATATCATAAATTAGTATCATGCATATTTTATATTTATTGCATATTTTTATTCAATTGGTATTTTATAGGAGAATGGAGAAATAAGTTGAAAATGGGATTAACCTTGAAAGGGGGAGAAAAATCGAAGAAAATCGAAAGCATACAAAAAGAATTGGAAAAACGAAGGAGTTGAAAAATAAAAAGGAGAAGTCGAAAATAACAGGAAAAGAAAAATGAGGAGACGTCGAAAAAGACGATGAAAAATTTGAAAATGAGAAAAGAAAAGGAAAAAAGAAAGAAGGAGTCGAAGAATAAATGGGAGAAGAACTAACGAAACGGACAAAGTCGAAAACTTTGGTCTGTACACATATACATATATTTGTATTTTTTTAGCAGGTAAATCCCATTGACGAAGTTTTGTTTTGTAATCATCAAAAGGGGGAGATTGTTGGAACATTTTGTTCCATACATAAATTAAAAGTGTTTTGATGATTAAAGTTGATAAGCAAAACAAAACAAAGAAGAGGCGAAGCCAAGAATCGAAGAAAACGAAGACTCAAAATGGTGTTCTGTGCAAGCTTAACGTACGTAACGAAGTCTGATTAACGTACGTAATATTTCAATGATAACGTACGTAACACACTGTTGATAACGTACGTAACATATGTTCAAACCAAGGGAACGTTGGAGGAGTCAAAGTCAGAAAAGCATGGAACGGACATATGACGTCAGCAATGACATAAGCCTTAACGTACGTAATGGATGGTATATTAACGTACATAACCAAAATGACGAAACTCCCTAAACTGATTTGTGAAGAGGCTTACGTACGTAACCTGTCGAGGTTAACGTACGTAATCAAGCTTACGTACGTAATGTGGAGAAGATAGCGTACGTAATGATGGTTCTGGCAGCTAACGGCTAGTTTGATGATGGAGCCTATAAATACCATTTTATGGTATTGTTTCAAGAACAACAACTTCAAGCATACAATATAATCATCTGATATTCATATTGATATTATTGTTGTTGTAATATTGAGCTTACATTGAGTGATTGAGTGTTATACACAAAATCATACACGAGTGGTAAAAGAAAAGATACGATTGGATTGGGTGTTATTAGGATCAAGGATCCGGCATTATTAGAATCGCAATCGATATCTTTGTGAGGTTTATCTAGTACCGATAGAAATCTAGAGAGGTTGATTCCTTGTCCTACAAAAAGAAAAACGGTTTAACTTGGACCGACACAAAGACAAGTACGAGTGGTTTATCACGGACCAATAGAAGACGTGATTGTAATGGTTATCCCTCGACCGATAGAAGAGAGGTGCAGAGGTTTTTATCTTGAACCTATAGAAAAAGATACCGAGAGAGGACGTAGGCTCGTTTATAGCCAAACCTCTATAAATCTGTGCGTCATTTAATTTCCGCATTTTATTTTACGCTTCCGCAACACGGCGCAATATCCGATCTTGTACCCAACATATTAGTCAATGTTTGCTTTTTCAACTTTCTGGGATTCATGCGTTAACGATCTTGTCGAATGGTTGAATATCAAATGGTCTGATTTTGAACCGGTAGCATGCGCTAATGTCATAATATTGCGTGCGCTAATGTCATCTTCTTAGCGTGCGTTGCATCCTTATTAGCGTGCGCTAATATTTTCTTGTTTAAGTCCAGAGGCTACTGGACCTCCAATATGCTTCCAGGTAGCGTGCGCTAGGATATCTCTTGCGTGCGCTAGAATCATCAGATTGCGTGCGTTAATATATGCATGTTGCGTGCGCTAAAGTTATTCCTTTTTCTGCCCAGACCTTACTGTCCTCTATGCCCTGCTTAACTGAGACACGATAGCATGCGCTAGACATATGATGGCTTGCGCTAATTTTGTGAACTAGCATGCGCTGATAAGAGAAGCTTGCGTGCGCTAACCATCAGGTAGATTTCCAACTTGTCTGCAGGTGACTTGCATGTCTGCATATAGGGCCTCGATAGCATGTGCTATTCTGAATGCGTAGCGTGCGCTAGTAGCATGTTTTGACTTCAATGAAACAGACCGTTGAGATACATTTTGTTAAATGTTTTGAATCCAATCATCATCAAAATACATTGAGTCAACAATCCAAGCCTCAAATCTAAGCCCTCAAGCTCATAATCGACTTAGAAGAACTGAAACTCCATCTCTGAGTGTTGAAGGCGCAAAACAAAGTGAAGTTCTGAAGAAAAACAAAGTGACAGGCATCCCACTTATAAAAACTTCCAGCTCGTTACGTACATAACATGCCAAAGTTAACGTACGTAACGCACTTTACATACGTTATCTATCCTTGATAGCGTACGTAATGCCGACCCAGAGGCAACTGTATCAATTCGTATCTTGCATAACGTATGTAGCACTTGATCCATAGCGGACGTAATACGTACGTTGACTTGCTACAGTATAAGCTCATATTACGTACGTAATAAGCCCTGCATAACGTATGTAATACGTAGTTGACTTGTCTTTTGGCACGCCAGCCGATTCCTGGGCCCCACATGGCAGGTAATGATTCATCCGTTTGATTCCTCTTGTTACGTACGTAATGCCTTAGGCATAAAGTACGTAACACAGAGCAACTTAGCGTATGTTATCCCATAAACTTAACGTACGTTAAGGGCTCTGTACTTGGCCATTTACAATTGTTCATTTGATACATGATATCCTCAAATGCAATTGTCGACCAAGTACGACAATTATACAAATACAGTTGTCTCAGTCTTCAAATTATTTTATCCATACTGTATAGACACCAAGATATGCAGTATATCTCAGATAAAATAACGCAAAAAATTTATACTGAAAATCCAGATATTACATACTACCCCCCTTAAAATAAGTTTCATCCTCGAAACATGCAATCCTGCCACAAACAACAGATCAACCCAAAATTTCCATTCTCATGACAAAAGCAATCAATCGTCGCCACAAGCGAATAACCAAAACGATATACTTACAGCTGCGTGAAGCCGATGATCTCCCGTGATACTAGCACACGACTCCCATACGAAGTCCCAACACAAAACCAACACACACCAATATCACAACTAGAAATTTTAAAAGATCTCAAAAATTTTGGAACCTCCAAAAATCGGTTTGACTCAAAAGTCAGGAAAATGATTTTCAAAAGTCACGCTACTACCGTACTGGTAGAGCCACATAACACACACGCCCGGGTTTCACAAAACCCAAGCTCCGATACCATCTTCTGTAACACCCCCAAAACTAACCGGGAATATTACAGCACTGTGGGTCCCGAGCCAGAACCCACCTGTAATATCCGCAATTTTCGATTTCCGGTAATTTCTTTTTTTTCTTGTTTTTCAGCGGAAGTCCGTTTTGATGACTCGCTCATGACCGTTTCATTATTCTGAGAATGATTAATTCTAGACTTTTTGACATCCGAGTTCGTTTCGGTGTCGTTTTGTTGAGTTCCGTGCTTTTTAGCGACTTTTCCGCACTTGAGTTCGATTCTTGCGAATCTCGGTCAGCTAACATTTGTTTCGAGTTTCGTAAGTTCGTTTAACTTTGTTATACGTGTTGTGAACTTCAGTTTGGTTATTCGATCACGTATCGTGATTTTCGGGCGTTTTGGGCCATTTTGTAATTTCTTGAAAGTTACGGGTATCCGTATCTGGAATTGTTGTCTCGACCCGTTTCTTGGTCGCGTATGATTAATTATGATATTATGTTTTCATTTCGGGCCGTTGATGTTGTCCGCGAACTTTTCGTCGTGTTCGTTAAACGCGTTTTGGAAATCGGGTCGTCGAGCCACGGTGGTCTGCATGGCCGGACGGTTGCGGGACTGGCCGGACGATTGCGGGCACCGGCCGGACAGGTGCGGCAGGAACCGGCGTAGCACACGCTACGGCCGGAAGGCTGCGCGCGCTAACCGGAAGGTGTAGCGCACGCTTTCGGCCTAACGACGCATGCTCGGAGTGCAGGCGGTGGGGTTACGAGGTTACGGACTCGGTCGGGATCGGCGAGTAGCGCACGCTACGGTCGGTCGTGCGCGCGCTAACCGGCGAGGGTAGCGCACGCTGTCGGCCGACTACCGTGCGTTACTGGCGGCGGCTGTTTAGTCCATAAAGCTCTTTGGGCCAGTCGGCTAAGCGTCGCGAGCTTCGGCCGTAGCGCACGCTAGCGGAGTCGGTCGGCGAGTTTGGTCGGCGATCTTTGGGTCGTGCGGGCCTGCCGAGGGTACTCGGCGATACCGGCCGATAGCGCACGCTAGTCCGGGAAAGGCTAGCGCCGCGCTAGTTCCGACCCGATATATATATGACCGACCACTTTTCCCTTCGTTTTTCATTTCCTTCCTTCTCCGTCCGCGGCTGGCGATTCATGGGTGACGAAGCCATGTTGTTTAACAAAAAATCCATGAAGTTCTTGAGTTCATAACATCAATCAATCATCCGTTATCATCCTTTGATCCAGCGAATCAAGGTAATCTTCCTTAGAACCCTAATTTCGTGAATTTGGGGGTTTTTGCATTTTCGTCCGATTCGTTCCGTGTTGTTGATTAATTCATGATGGGTATGATTAATCTTGGTAGTATTCTCGTGTTTAACATCATTTAATCTATTGTTCTTCGTCGAATCGAAGTATATTTCTTGATTTCCTTCGAGTTGACTTTTTGGGGGATTTGTCCTCGATCTCCTTTTTCATCCATTTTTGATGGATCGATTGTGGTTAAATGATGTTGTTAAACATATTCTATGGATTGTATATCCATATTTCAACTTGGAATTCCATTTTCGGGTTTTGACGGAATGAATCGTGTTCTTGGCCGTTTTGGGGGAAACGCTTGAACTTTCGTCATTCGTTCTTTGAATTCAACGGCTTTAAGTCGTGTTAGGGAATTCATTTCGTTGTTGTTGTTGTCCTTCGTAGTTTATGAATGCGAGTTGGCGATCGGTGGAGTCGGCAGGTTCGTAGTCGGTTCGTGTCAACCTACTTCGGTCGATTCTTCGCGTTGTTCTTATTCGAGGCAAGTACCTTGTCCATACTTTTCTTGTTTTGTGGATATGATGATTGGTGATCGTCTTGGTGTGTTTGTTTGTTTGTTTGAAATGAGTTTTCAAAAGATTTGGTTAGCCTTGTTAAAGGCCCTCTTTCAAAACCGCGTGTGTTTTGTGATTGATGTGTTTCATGAACGAGTATGTGACTCCTGTGGATATGTTTGGTGTTGATGATGCACTTGGTGTTGCGTGTGGATGTATATTGTTTCATTTCGGTGCATTGTAGTTTGACGTGGTGTTTTGCTAAGTGTTTGACGTCTCTGGGTGAATTGTTTGGATATCCTTGGTGTGATATGTTAATTGCGCATGATTGATTCGCTAGCCAGCTCGGGGGGTCCGACGGGATCACGGAGTGGGATTCGTGGCTTCGTCCCGGTCCTAGGCGACGTGTGGTGCTTGAGTATTTCGCTAGCCAGCTCGGGGGGTCCGACGGGATCACGGGGTGGGATTTGTGGCTTCGTCCCGGTCCTAGGCGATGCGAGTACATGTTTTGTGAATGTGTTTGCTCACCTCGGGAGGGTCCGACGGGACCACGGAGGGAATTCCAATGGCTTCGACCTGGGTTCACGAGTGAAACTTCACCGCTACGTGTGTATATTTTGTGATTGTTTTTCGCTCACCTCGGGAGGGTCCGATGGGATCGCGAAGGGAATTCCATTGGCTTCGACCTGGATTCACGAGTGCGGTTGCTTATGTTTTGTGAATGTGTTTGCTCACCTTGGGAGGGTCCGACGGGACCACGGAGGGAATTCCAATGGCTTAGACCTGGGTTCATGAGTGAAACTTCACCGCTACGTGTGTATATTTTGTGATTGTTTTTCGCTCACCTCGGGAGGGTCCGATGGGATCACGGAGGGAATTCCATTGGCTTCGACCTGGATTCACGAGTGCGGTTGCTTATGTTTTGTGAATGTGTTTGCTCACCTCGGGAGGGTTCGACGGGGCCACGGAGGGAATTCCATTGGCTTCGACCTGGATTCACGAGTGAAACTTCACGGGTGCGTGTGTGTTTTATGTCCGTCAAGGACGCATGACGTGGGTTTTTAACCTTGTGTATTATGGTTGGTTTTATTTGCGAAAACAAAACCCTTGGGCTGTGACCCCTGTTGATTTTGGAAAGATAAGGATTGGTAATCCTAAATTGTTTTCTATTAAAACTCTCGAGGGCATTTTAAACTGTTTTATAAATTGTTTCCCCCTTTAATTATTGTCTTTCGGTTTTGGAAATATCTACCCAAACTCTTGCCTCGGAAAGTACTTTTTGTTACGTTTGGGTCTTTGCGGATTCCTGGTTATTGTTATTCGTGGAATGTGAATTGTATGGCTCGTATTTTTGCACTTGTACTTGCACTAGCGAAACAGTGGAGTTTTGCTAACCCCCGAGTATTCGGGGGGTGGATGTCTATTTTTGCATTCAGGTTTTGGAGCATAACACAGGGTCGGCACGAAGGATGATGAAAGAGGAACGATACTAATCACACGAGGATCTGTTGCTGTCGTATTGGCCTAGTCATATTTTCTTTTCTGCTGCAGTATATTTCTTCCCGTTGTAGGGGTGCGGCTGTATTTTGACCCCTGCGTGGGCATGAGATGTATTTGAGTTGTATGTATTTTTGAAAGACCAAATCGGTCTATTGAGTCATTTTAGCCTTTAAGGCGATGTTCGATTTTAGTTATCAGCCTGGTAGATCCTCGAGGAGAGGGTCTACGGCATGTAATATCCCTAAGCGGATTGGGGGTGTTACAGAATGGTATCGGAGCTTAGGTTGTGGAAACCTAGGCTGTCGGGTCAGTGGTGTCTGTTGAGTTTTGTCTCGTCGGATTTTATCTGACTGAGTCGTGTCGCGACGCATCGTTTGAGTTTGTTGGTCGTGATTAGTATCGTGGGGCGATCATCATCTTCGTGCGACCTGTGGAAGTAAGTCTCCCTTCTTTGTGTTGTGCCTCGTGTGACACGAGCTATTTGTTTGATTTTGTGTTAAGTGATGGAACCTTCATGTAGATTCTTGGTTTCGTGATGCGTTCGTGTGATTCTCTTATTTCGTTTGTATGAGGAGTGTTGTCATTAATTATGTCCTTTTTTTGACTGTGATAATTGACTGTTTGTCTTCCCGGTAAAAGACATGTATTTGTCTTGACTTTGTGCGATTTGATGCATATATTATAATATGTTTAAATGAATATTGTTACATGAGCATTTTTGGGCATTCTAGCCCATTGAATTATTTTTGAAAACCTTGAGTATCTTAGAAAAATAAATTTCGAGACGTACTTTTAAAATGAATCGGTTTCTCGTGGTACTTCCAAGGTGCCACAATATGTTTCCAAATTCTTCTACCTCGAGGAGCAAAATATTTTGAGATATTTTCAATGTTTTAGAAACACTTATACTTAGACCCGAGGGTCGAATATTTCTGAAAGTTTTTCACTAAGAGAAAATGTCCTCACTTTTGTTTAAACGCAAGATGATTTTTCAAAGTCTCGAAAATAATGTTTGTTCAACTTTTTGTAAAATGATACTCAAAATCAACTAGTGTTTCCAAACTGTTTTCAAAAGGTGGTTTTCGTTTTTAAAACCCATCATTTCCTGCTTGTGGTCGGACAAAGTGTGTATGATGTTGGTATTGAATATTGTCGCCTAGTAGTGATTTCTGTGTTGTCGCGCATGTGCGAGTTGTTAGAGCTTGGTTTGGTATGACCGTGTGCATCGGTGATGGTTCCGTTATGTGTCGGTTGTTTAATGTCTTGTTACCTTGCTCCCGTTTTTGTGAATTTCGTGGATGAGGTCGGAGGTAATATCCGTACAATTTTGACCTCGGCAATTTCTCTTTCTCCATCCTATCGACTTGCTCGTGTTCGTTGTTGCTTTCTGAACTTGTTCTGTATTTCGGTTTCATCGTCCAAACGAGCTGTGATCTTGTTGTGGGTCGATCTAGTTATCGCTGTGACTTTTTCGAGTTCAGTTCGATTCTTGTGAACCTTGTTCGGGAGTGACATCATTTAGTTCTATTAACTCTTCTATTCGACGTAGATCGGATTTTGAATTTCTGTATTTTCGACTCTGTCGACTCGTTTATGTTCGTTGACATTTTCTGAACTTTCCCTATCCCTTGCTTTTATTGATCGAACGAGGGTGGTATTGTTTCGGGATAACTCCTTTGTCGTTGTGACTTTTCAGTCGCTATTCCCTTTCCTGTGGATCTTATGTGAATGCATGTCTTGTAGTTCTCACCAGATCATCTTGGGAGTTGTTGTTTGAATTTTATTATCCTTCGTGTCTCGGACATGATTGTTCGATTTTTGTTGTCTCGATCGTTTGTTTGTTCGGTTTTTGTCCTCGTTTCGTGAGTGTTGAGCGTTCAGGCTCCTTCCTAATTCCCTCAAGTTCGGGAAATTAGTCTCGTTTTCGATCTTCCAACCCTTGGACGGTGGAATTCCGTATTTGTTCAGCGATTGACTCGCGTTTTGATTGATGTACCGTTGGGTTGGTCAATCGTATTGATTTTCGTTCGTTGTGTTTTGTGATTGTCCGGATAATTGACTTGATTGTATTATCCATTTGATGACGCTTGTCACTTGTTGGTTTTATTATATCCCTAACGGCGACGTTGTGTTCGTCGTCGTGGAGCGTGTTTTCACACCATATATTCCGTTGTGTTGTTTGTAACGTTTCGCCGTTGGGCGTTAGTTACGCGTTTCTTACGTATCTCGTTGAGTTTTCTTGGTGGGATATTGCTTCTCCCTACTTGTTTTAAGTTTCGGGACGAAACTTCTTTTAAGGAGGGTAGAATGTAATATCCGCAATTTTCGATTTTCGGTAATTTCTTTTTTTTTTTCAGCGGAAGTCCGTTTTGATGACTCGCTCATGACCGTTTCATTATTCTGAGAATGATTAATTCTACACTTTTTGACATCCGAGTTCGTTTCGGTATCGTTTTGTTGAGTTCCGTGCTTTTTAGCGACTTTTCCGCACTTGAGTTCGATTCTTGCGAATCTCGGTCGAAACTGCTGTTTCGAGTTTCCCGTAAGTTCGTTTAACTTTGTTATACGTGTTGTGAACTTCAGTTTGGTTATTCGATCACGTATCGTGATTTTCGGGCGTTTTGGGCCATTTTGTAATTTCTTGAAAGTTACGGGTATCCGTATCTGGAATTGTTGTCTCGACCCGTTTCTTGGTCGCGTATGATTAATTATGGTATTATGTTTTCATTTCGGGCCGTTGATGTTGTCCGCGAACTTTTCGTCGTGTTCGTTCCGTACGTTTTCGGAAATCGGGTCGTCGAGCCCTGGTGGTCGGGTACTGGCCGGACGGTTGCGGGACTGGCCGGACGATTGCGGGCACCAGCCGGACAGGTGCGGCAGGAACCGGCGTAGCGCACGCTACTGCCGGAAGGCTGCGCGCGCTAACCGGCAGGTGTAGCGCACGCTATCGGGTGGCCTAACGTACGCTTGCTCGGTGCAGGCAGTGGGGTTCTGAGGTTCTGGACTCGGTCAGGATCGGCAGGTAGCGCACGCTATGGTCGGTCGTAGCGCGCGCTAACTGGCAGGGGTAGCGCACGCTGTCGGCCGACTACCGTACGTTACCAGGGCGAGCTGTTTAGTCTAGAGGCTACAGGACAGGTCGGCTAGCGTGCGCAGGCTTCCGGCCGTAGCGCACGCTAGCGAAGTCAGTCGGCGAGTTTGGTCGGTGGTCTTTGGGTCGTGCGGGCCTGGCCGAGGGTACTCGGCCGATCCGGCGATAAGCGCACGCTAGTCCGGGAAGGCTAGCGCACGCTAGTTCCGGCCCGATATATATATGCGAGACTGACCACTTTTCCCTTCGTTTTCATTTCCTTCCTTCTCCGTCCATGTTTGGCGATTCATGGGTGACGAAGCCATGTTGTTTAACAACAAATCCATGAAGTTCTTGAGTTCATAACATCAATCAATCATCCGTTATCATCCTTTGATCCAGCGAATCAAGGTAATCTTCCTTAGAACCCTAATTTCGTGAATTTGGGGGTTTTTGCATTTTTGTCCGATTCGTTCTGTGTTGTTGATTAATTCATGATGTGTATGATTAATCTTGGTAGTATTCTCGTGTTTAACATCATTTAATCCATTGTTCTTCGTCGAATCGAAGTATATTTCTTGATTTCCTTCGAGCTGACTTTTTGGGGGATTTGTCCTCGATCTCGTTTTTCATCCATTTTTGATGGATCGATTGTGGTTAAATGATGTTGTTAAACATATTCTATGGATTGTATATCCATATTTCAACTTGGAATTCCATTTTCGGGTTTTGACGGAACGAATCGTGTTCTTGGCCGTTTTGGGGGAAACGCTTGAACTTTCGTCATTCGTTCTTTGAATTCAACGGCTTTAAGTCGTGTCAGGGAATTCATTTCATTGTTGTTGTTGTCCTTCGTATTTTATGAATGCGAGTTGGCGATCGGTGGAGTCGGCGGGTTCGTAGTCGGTTCGTGTCAACCTACTTCGGTCGATTCTTCGCGTTGTTCTTATTCGAGGCAAGTACCTTGTCCATACTTTTCTTGTTTTGTGGATATGATGATTGGTGATCGTCTTGGTGTGTTTGTTTGTTTGTTTGAAATGAGTTTTCAGAAGATTTGGTTAGCCTTGTTAAAGGCCCTCTTTCAAAACCGCGTGTGTTTTGTGATTGATGTGTTTCATGAACGAGTATGTGACTCCTGTGGATATGTTTGGTGTTGATGATGTACTTGGTGTTGCGTGTGGATGTATATTGTTTCATTTCGGTGCATTGTAGTTTGACGTGGTGTTTTGCTAAGTGTTTGACGTCTCTGGGTGAATTGTTTGGATATCCTTGGTGTGATATGTTAATTGCGCATGATTGATTCGCTAGCCAGCTCGGGGGGTCCGACGGGATCACGGAGTGGGATTCGTGGCTTCGTCCCGGTCCTAGGCGACGTGTGGTACTTGAGTATTTCGCTAGCCAGCTCGGGGGGTCCGACGGGATCACGGGGTGGGATTTGTGGCTTCGTCCCGGTCCTAGGCGATGCGAGTACATGTTTTGTGAATGTGTTTGCTCACCTCGGGAGGGTCCGACGGGACCACGGAGGGAATTCCAATGGCTTCGACCTGGGTTCACGAGTGAAACTTCACCGCTACGTGTGTATATTTTGTGATTGTTTTTCGCTCACCTCGGGAGGGTCCGATGGGATCACGGAGGGAATTCCATTGGCTTCGACCTGGATTCACGAGTGCGGTTGCTTATGTTTTGTGAATGTGTTTGCTCACCTCGGGAGGGTCCGACGGGACCACGGAGGGAATTCCAATGGCTTCGACCTGGGTTCACGAGTGAAACTTCACCGCTACGTGTGTATATTTTGTGATTGTTTTTCGCTCACCTCGGGAGGGTCCGATGGGATCACGGAGGGAATTCCATTGGCTTCGACCTGGATTCACGAGTGCGGTTTCTTATGTTTTGTGAATGTGTTTGCTCACCTCGGGAGGGTTCGACGGGGCCACGGAGGGAATTCCATTGCCTTCGACCTGGATTCACGAGTGAAAATTCACGGGTGCGTGTGTGTTTTATGTCCGTCGAGGACGCATGACGTGGGTTTTTAACCTTGTGTATTATGGTTGGTTTTATTTGCGAAAACAAAACCCTTGGGCTGTGACCCCTGTTGATTTTGGAAAGATAAGGATTCGGTAATCCTAAATTGTTTTCTATTAAAACTCTCGAGGGCATTTTAAACTGTTTTATAAATTGTTTCCCCCTTTAATTATTGTCTTTCGGTTTTGGAAATATCTACCCAAACTCTTGCCTCGGGAAGTACTTTTTGTTACGTTTGGATCTTTGTGGATTCCTGGTTATTGTTATTCGTGGAATGTGAATTGTATGGCTCGTATTTTTGCACTTGTACTTGCACTAGCGAAACAGTGGAGTTTTGCTAACCCCCGAGTATTCGGGGGGTGGATGTCTATTTTTGCATTCAGGTTTTGGAGCATAACACAGGGTCGGCACGAAGGATGATGAAAGATGAACGATACTAATCACACGAGGATCTGTTGCTGTCGTATTGGCCTAGTCATATTTTCTTTTCCGCTGCAGTATATTTCTTCCCGTTGTACGGGTGCGGCTGTATTTTGACCCCTGCGTGGGCATGAGTTGTATTTGAGTTGTATGTATTTTTGAAAGACCAAATCGGTCGATTGAGTCATTTTAGCCTTTAAGGCGATGTTCGCTTTTAGTTATCAGCCTGGTAGATCCTCGAGGAGAGGGTCTACGGCGTGTAATATCCCTAAGCGGATTGGGGGTGTTACACCACCAGCCTAAAAGTTATTTTCAAAAATATTTTCAAACACGCCAAAGAGGCAAAGACGGTAATGTTTTAAATAATTTTCAAAAATCCGTTTACCAAATACCGTCACAAACTCAAATCATTTAAAAATTCTAGGCCAAACGCTAAAACTCAGTACGCTAAGCCAGCACTTAAACGTACCGACAAAATAGTTTAGGGAAAAGGGGCTTAACGAAATAACCCAAATTTACGAAATACTCAAAAAGGCCATTTTGAAATATACATGAGTTGGTAAAAATACCGAAAAGTCATTTTAAAATACACACGCAACGGATATAAACACAGTTCAAAAATACACAATTACAGCGGAAATAAAACAACCAGAAAAGAATACTCAATTCTCAAATACATGCCACAACCAGTATCACCCGGGAAGCTCACCCCCTTCACGACCGCTACTAGCTCGATCTCTGAGTACCTAAAAATAAAGTCCACGACGGGGTCAGCCACAATACTCAATAATGATAATGATCACATCCTCATAAATAATTACATACCAATGTAATTACAAGTAAGAATACTACCGATTTAATCTTCCCGTCATAACCTTACTAATCCAAAGCAATCCATATCAAATCGATCCATACCATAATCCACATTTCGCATTCTCAAGTGACGAAATGAACTCAACTACAATCGTCTGTACTGTATTCAAACAATACCAAGAATCCTCAAAACATCATCATAACTCACAAGTGCGGAATAATCCACCCGTGCCAAATCCTATTCGTCGGATTTTGCACCGTCAAATCTCAATCTGGATAAACTGCCATAAGAAAATTATAACAAGACCCGAAACATCGACGTACAGTCCAAATACTCAAATGATCAATAACATTGATCAATCAATAAATCAATCGAGAATATCATCGACATGATAAGCTCCAATACGACCAAGCAAAGGCCAACCACAACCAAGAATATCATCAACATAATAAACCCCAATACTACCAAACAAGAATCAACAATAATCGAGAATACCATCAACATGATAAACTCTGACACGATCAACAGAGGATCAATAGCAACCGAGAATACCATCAACAAGGTAAACTCTAAACACGATCAACAGAGGATCAACAATGACCAAAAATACCATCAACAAGGTAAACTCCAAATGATCAACAAAGGATCAACAACGACCGGGAATACCATCAACAAGGTAAACTCCAAACGATCAACAATAATGGATCTCAAAGAAATAACCCCGATTGTCGAACATACCCCTCGGGCGTATGAACAACCATTCGCAAACCGTCGAACATACCCAACTATAAATGGAGGATGAACGACCAACCCATATGTCTCAAAGATGGACATCATAGTATGCCCGATCCGAAAATGTGTCCATGCACATGTCCACCCCGTATACGGAATCCAGGATATACGTGGGACATGTACCTAATTAGCCTCATGAACTACGTCTCGTGTGCATGGTCCAATGTGGAAATATTAACACATGACCATAGTGTGACCAGCTAAAAATCCTACACAATAACCAATCGGAATGCAGATATGACTCCAGATATGTCACGATGCAACATGACAACAAAACTCAAAGAAGTACATATCCAATAAGGATCAAGGACTCACTGAAGTGAACAATGACAAACTGACAATGAAAAGTCGACACGACCAATCAACAATCCTGGAATCACCATCCCGAATGAATGATCAACATGATCAACGATCTCAATACAAACAGTCCTAGGATCAACATCCCCCCCCCCCCCCCCGCAACGAATGACCAATACAACCATTACTACCAAGCACTGGTTCTGGGATCAACATCCCTCAACGAACAGTCAAAATGAATCTCATTATAAGAAACCTCAACATACAACATATACAACAACTCAATCTAATAATTATCCTCATAACTGAACAATATTTAAATTACCTCAAAGCCGAAGACAATATTCTTTCCACGAACAACATCCCTGAACGAATACATAGTTATACAAATAATCTCGAATGAGGTACAATTCATTAATTTCAATAAACCACCACCTCGACATCAATATCGACACGATAACTATCCTCGATATCCGATATTCCATATCCTTGATCAAAGGTAACTCACGTCTTCCTTGAACACAACTAAATCATATACATTATGATTTAATCCAAATAGACCACGATATACAAACCATCATCCCTCCAATTTATATTTATAACAGCATTGCTATATGAATTATATATAAAACGAAAGTGAAACCATTCATTAAGTATTATAACTGATCAAGTATAACTTGCTTCGATACCGATACCACGAAGCCGTTACCAAAATCCATTGCCTTTGTCTACGAGCTCCTCAGCCCCGACCAAAAGTAATCTATGAACTCTTCAACCTCAACTGCAACACAACGTTCATAATCCACGATCAAACATCTCAACCTATTGAAGTAATCAATCAACAACAATCCGATAACAATCAATAACCGACATAGCCAACCAATCAAACTCAACGGCTCAACAATACCTCGATCATATACATAAAACCAAATACTCCAACTCAACAAATACGAACTCATATCCACAATACAAGCCATAACTCGATAATCAATATAACCGATCAATAAACCCAATGGTTCCACAATATCCCGATTAAATACAAATCCAACAACCCATATCAATCAATCATGAACTCATAACCATAATACGATTCCACAATCCAAAAATCATATCAATAATTAAATTGAACCAATAACAAGGGTCTAAACGTTACCGATTCCAAATTCAATCTAAAATACGAGTACAAGTTTCCTCCTTGTAGATTCATGATTAGAACCAATTACCGATTATCATCATCAATCCGGATAATCCGATTAGTTCAACATATAGATGATCATATTCCAAGGGTGTCAAATAATTCAATCATTCAATTTGAACACTTGTTCAATACGTATGAACTTCCCAACTTAAAGATGAATAATAATCTCATCAAAATCGGAATCATATTCATATTCCTATACGAATACTGTACCAAAACACATAACTTAGTTCTAGATATGAATATTCCATGTTTATATCCAAAACACCAACATCTCTTAAATATATTCATCAAATCATATAATCCAAGAGTTCCTTAAGAACACAAATTATTTCGAAATCACATTCAAAATCTCCAAGACGACATAATCGGATGTGTTCTAACATCTAAACAATCCTCATTCATAATTCAAGATCTATATTATCATACTCTTCAATATAAAATTCACATAACCTCAGGAATCACAATAACACCACTATAACCATCATCATAGGAAGAAAAACACCAACAATCAAACCAACAAGGATTGTATCATATTTAATATGGAATTATCCTCATATCATGATTCATATGAAATCAACATAATCCAGAATTCCATCTCTTCATCGGTTTAAACGAATCGCAATCCTTACAACAGGAAGAATCTTAATTAACATCTGAAATCTCTTATCACAATTCCATTAAAATTCCTATAACATCAAGAATCGCAACAATACTACCAAGAACAACAAGAACACTATGATTCCATAATCAGAACCAACATAATAAAAGTCATATCATCATATCATCATCCTCCTTAACAAAATTCCCGTAAATACCAAGAATCATCACAACAACTCCATAACTATCATCATACGAACTAATCATCAACAACAAAATCAAAAATCCGAATTTAAAGAGAGGATTATCCGACATACCTCTTAGAAGATGAAATACACAAGTAACCACCTCAAGAATCATCAATATCTTCATATCCAAGCCTCAAATCCAAGCCCTAAAGCTCATAATCGACTTAGAAGAACTGAAACTCCATCCCTGAGTGTTGAAGGCGAAAAACAAAGTGAAGTTCTTAAAAAAAAACGAAGTGACGGGCATCCCACTTATAAAAACTTCCAGCTCGTTACGTACGTAACATGCCAAAATTAACATAACACACTTTACGTATGTTATCTATCCTTGATAGCGTACGTAATGCCGACTCGGAGGCAACTGTCTCAATTCGTATCTTGCATAACGTACGTAACACTTGATCCATAGCGTACGTAATACGTACGTTGACTTGCTACAGTATAAGCTCATATTATGTACGTAATAAGCCCTGCATAAAATACATAATACGTAGTTGACTTGTCTTTTGGCACACCAGCCGATTCCTGGGCCCCACATGGCAGGTAATGATTCATCCGTCTGATTCCTCTTGTTACGTACGTAATGCCTTATGCATAACGTACGTAACACGTAGCAACTTAGCGTACGTTATCCCATAAACTTAACCTACGTTAAGGGCTCTGTACTTAGCCATTTACAACTGTTCATTTGATACACGATATCCTCAAATGCAATTATCGACCAAGTGCGACAATTATACAAATACAACTGTCTCAGTCTTCAAATTATTTTATCCATACTGTATATACACCAAGTTATGTAGTATATCTCAGATAAAATAACGCGAAAAATTTATACTGAAAATCCAGATATTACAGAACGAGAGTAAAATAATGTCATGCACCGAAAAAATTCAAAAATAATGCCCTGTGATGAAACGATTCGGAAATAATATCCCAAGGTGAAACAAGTCAAAAATATTATCTCATGACGAAATGATCGAAAATGACGCCTCGAGGCAAAATGGGTAGAAAATAATATCTGGGGATGAAAACAGCAGAAAATGACGTCCCGAAGCGAAGTAGGCCGAAAATACCTTGTTGAACGGTTCTAAAATGACATCCGTCGATACGGGTCGAAAATAACATTGTCTGACAAAATTGGTCTAAAATAGCAGTAACGTGGTGTGTTTTGTAAGGTACAATGCTTTGTTGAAGAAGAGAGTAATTTGGTATAAAAATAAATAATTTCTAAATAAAAAACTTATTTTATGTTCCAGGAAATCCTTTCCTTGTTGGTGTCTTACCTAATACTGGTTGTAGGGTGATAGAGTTATGGAAGGTTCTAGACTCTTGTAGAGGTAGTAGGATCCTGTTAGATGTCTTACCTTAACTAGGAATCCTATGTATGGAAGGACTCTCATTGTAATGCCTATATAAAGGCCCCTCTATTCATTGTTATCAATACAATTGATTTGCTGTCTTTTACTTTCTCCTCAAACACGTTATCAGCACGTAGATCGAACGAAAAAAAAAATCGGCCAGCCCTCCGCCGCTGCCCGCTGCCACCGCCGCCCAGCTGCCACCGTTGTCAGCCACCGCCGCCATGCCACCGCCGGTACCACCACCGCCGCCCATCACGCCGCCGGTGCCACCACCGCCGTTATCCTGCCGCCCAGTGCCACACGCTGCCCGCCACTTGATTACCACGCCGCCATCAGCGCCCATCTTGCCCGGCCACCGCCGCCAAGATTGCAGCCGGCCGCCGCCGCTTGCCCGATCGCCGCCGGACCACCGCTCCAGCCGAAAAGCCGTCGATCCAGTCCAGCCGGGAAGCCGCCGCCGATCCAGTCCAGCCGGAACATCACTGCCGGACCGCCGCCGCCGGCCAGCTCCAGCCCAGCCAAGTCCGACCCGGTTCTGAATCTCGAACCAAAACCCGAACATCAACTTATCTTCGGAAGCCGCCAAAATTGCGCCTCCGGTTTCATGTCGTCGCATCAGGTACCAACCGGTAGATCGAAGCACACCACAAATTCAGCACGTGCCTAATTTTATAATCGAGGTAATTATCTGACTTGTCCCTATTTCAATTCTCTCCTTTTGGGAATTTTTCTTTTGGGGACACGGGTCTTTGGGTTCTTTATCTCAAACGCTACTTTGCGGTGGATGAGACCGTGAGAGAAGTCGGTATCTCTGCGTGTCGAAGAAAACTGTGTGACGGTCATGGGGGAGTCACGGAATTATTGAAAGTCGATACTTGTGGTTGTTGCATACACCACGTATCTAGGTACGATCTGATATCGCCGTTTTTTGTCGACTTTCCTAAACAACAATTAAGGGAAGTAAATCGAGTAACGGTTATGTTACACGCTTTTAAAGGCATCGATTGTGACCGTTTACATTGTCACTGAAAATCCAACAAGACTAACTTCCTCTTGTTTATATCTTGTAGATGGGACAAAGCTCCAATGTTCATCCGGAGTTCGACATCCTTGACCATGCTGGTAAGGAGTACCATAGGTGGGTCTCAGACGTTCGCTTGGCGTTCGTCGGTAAGAGATTTACCACCACCATCTTTCCCTCTAACGAGCCTACCGCTCAAGAACCGAGCGAGGAAACCAAGGCTAATGCACTGATGTACTTGCGTAGACATATACATCCGTTGTTGAAAAAGAGTTATATGAATTTGCAAACCCCCAAAAAACTATGGGATACACTCGTACAACGATTTAATAATGTGCATGATCAGCGCTTCCCCGAATTGCAACTTCAGTGGGAGCAAATCCGATTTTTGGATTATGCGAATGTGGAGGCCTATAACCAAGCCATCCTTGATCTTTGCGCTGATCTTGGTTTTTGTGGTGTCAAGAAGTCTGATCAAGATTTGATCGAGAAGACTCTTAATACGTTTCCCATGGGAGCAAGTGTTGTGAGGAAATCCCTCACACTATGCCGCAAGTGCACGGTGTCAACAAGTAATAAAGTGATAAGTAAAGTATCGTTCCCTCGAGGACTGATTTCACTAAGTACCAAAATATAGTCGAATCACAATTTTATTTGAAGAACAATTATACGGAATTATTTCTAATCTAATGGCAGAAAAATAAATAGAAAATAATAATAAGGGTGTAGGATTATGATTTTCACCTCAAACAATCAGGAATGATATTTATTCAATTCAATTCACTTTTATTCAATTGATTGTAATCCAGGAATTCCTAAATTATTCTAAAGTCTTTCCCAAGGTCGATATAAAATACTACGAATTATTAACTCGATATATCCCTATTCGAATCAGATAATTAATAGCTAAAACAGTTCAAGAATTCCCACAATAAATAGGCTTCACAATTCCCATAAGTATATCCCTATCTCACGAAAATTATAATTCGTCTCACAAGAACTATGCCTAAATTTCATCTCCCGAATCCATAAAGACATACAAAACAGTTCAACTGTTGGCCACACAATTAAAAAGCATTAAGCACAGTAAGAAGAATCCAATTCAATAGAATAACGAATGAAGTGAAATAATAATAAATAAATCAAACCGTCATGTAATCGGCTACAATCAAAATCCTACTCCAATAGATCTAGAAACTAAGATGCGGAAAAACTAAGAAAAACCGTAGGAAATCTGTGGTCTTGTCGTCGCCCACAAATCTCCTCCTTGTGTTCTTCGCCCTAGCTATCGATCCACCTCTGAGTTCCTTTTTCTTCAGCCCTTCAATGCTTATTTATAGTCGTCATCAGCCTCCAAAACGCTTCCGTGTGATTAGGTCGAGAACAGACTCCAAAACGGCCCAAAACCGTGCAGAACACACCAAAACCGCCCCGTGGGCCGCGGCTCACTTAATCTGTGCCGCGGCTCACGGCGCACAGATTAAAACCTGGGCTTAACAATTTCCCTCTGGGCCGTGGCTCACTTAGGCTGTGCCGCGGCTCAGAGTACAGTTTGCTCGGGGGCTCGCTGGTTGTCTTCATGTGCCGCGGCTCACTTGGTTTGTGCCGCGGCTCATGACCAAAAACTGCTATTTTCACCCGTTTTTCATCGTTTCGGCTTCCGGACTCCGATTTCCTGAAAAAAAATAATGCATTAAAAGCTCATTTATGCTGAATTAGGCTCAAGATGGATATAAAATAATGATATAAAAGCGCATAAAAAAGCGCCTAACAAATACCCCCAAACTTGAGCCTTTGCTTGTCCTCAAGCAAAAAATTATCAATTTTAAACAAAATGTATCATGAATAATCATGCAAGTCCATAGTGCTCAACTTAATCAATACTACCCTGAAAATCCCAAAAAATAGTACAAGTATCGTAATAGCGAGTCACATCCGCGACACTGATTCCACTAAGTAACCAATTTCAGTCCTAATCAATCGTTCATGAAGAAAATCAAGCTCAAAGATTAACAAGCGTGAATTTAACCGATCATCAATATGAAGGGTTAGATTAAACAAGCCAATTCGCCCAGTCCCACAGTCTAGTAGCAAAATTCAAGAATTTCATTATCAAAATTATTCCTAGGACAACATTCCCTTATGTATGATCAATAATATGATCCGAGTTAACCACTAGGTTTCGGCTCTCGGGATATTTCATCGGGATGATCCTAGGGTGGATTTCCATTCTCATGTCTCGGGGAACCGTTTGACGTAAAAGACACTCATGGGGCACATGGATGCTTCTAGTTACTAAGCCCCCCTCTACAGCGGAGAAAAAACTCGAATAGCAATTCCCGCATGTCAAGGTTGCTGTTTTACGCGAGAGTAAACAACGGGTCACGTGAATACCCCCGGTTACTAGGATTCCCATCATCGGTAATGCGATATGTCTAAATTATTAATCTATTCAGGGTCGTCATTTTACGCGAGAGTAAACATCGGGTCACGTGAATACTCCCGGTTACTAGATTTCCCATCATAGAACAACTAATATCTCGACTTTTTGGAAAAACTGTCCGACTCTAAACTCAATCTATGTGCCAACAAGACTCATATTACTGGACGACTAGCTACGCGAAAAGCTTAACCAAACGTATAAACGGTGATTTGAAAACACGTATGTCTCCTTTCTTATCTGCTAAAATTTCTACAAAAACGATAAAATTTCGGACCTAATTGAATACTCAACAGAAACAGAAATCGCTGACTGCAACTCGACCAAAAGTCAACCGTTTCTTCCAAGAGACATCAGTATCGTAACATCAGTTTTACACATGGAAGCACGACAAATTCACGAAAGTAACGCACTGACGAACTCACAATTTATAACCAAGAAAAATTAAGAAATTTATGCATGCTTCAATCTATTCCACTACACATACATTCATCAACAATAAAATTCATGTGAAGATAAAAGAGATAAGGAAAAGTAAAACTTATTTCAAATGTCTTTTTGAAAGCCAGCACATGTCTGAGTGGAATCGTATGCCAATCCATACTTCGAATAATGCTCAACATTACGAGGGACCCCCAAACTTAGTCTCTAGTCATGAAATAACTGTAGACATTAGGTCAAGAAAGACTAGAATATGAAGAATAATAACTCATTGGGGTAATAAAGAAATATTAGAGAAATCGGGGCCAACAAGAATACACAAATCCAAACGAAATAACAAAACAAAGGAAAAAATTAGTAACAAAAAATCAAATAAAAATAACTAACTAGAAAGCAAGTAAAAATGATGGGTTGCCTCCCATCAAGCGCTCTATTTTACGTCTTGAGCACGACGTGGCAAAAAGAATTTAACGTGGCTTATTTCTAGGGAGATTGCCAAATGCCCCCTTCTTGCAATCTATAAGCCTCTTATTCCATAAGGGAGGCTTTGGTTCATGCCCGGTTGCCAAAAATAATGAGTAAGAATAATTATGCGGACAACCAAAAAATGATGGAAGAATATAATAATTGTAAGGCACGAAAAAATAAGCAGAGTTCGAATGCGTAAATAATAAAGACTTATCATGAACAACCTCATTAGAACTCGAAGAATCAGCCTCAACAGAATCAAAAGTAATAGGGTCAATCTCTCCCATTATGGATTTAGGAAAAATTATGCGTGGCACCATTAATAAAATTTTTGGCACATAAGTGTTCTCCTTATTAGTCGAAGTTTGATGATAATCTAATGAAATTTCTTGGGAAACATCATCAATGGTAACTTCTTCTACAAGATCATCACACTTTATGTAATTATCGGGTGCTGGGGAATCGACCCTAAAACTTAGCATGTCTTTCATCTCAACCTTCCCCTCAACTTCACTACTAAATAAATGAGCTAGAAAATAACCATAGTGAACCTCAAGACCACGACGTGCACATTCTAGCTCAAAAAGGGTACTATCAGGATTTTTAAGAGTGTCTACACATTGTTCAAGCATGGTCTTTTATTTTGGGGGAGGGGGCTGACTGACCCTATTTGGCAAATTATTAAGAACATCGAAATTTATGAAATGCCAAGGGCCACGATACACAAAGGAAAGCATAATGAAGAAAATAAAAATATAGAGACTGAAGAAAAAAAAAACTTCAAATTAAAATTAGAGTCGCTTGGTATTGATATTAGCAAAAAATCAGTCCCCGACAACGGCGCCAAAAACTTGTTGTGAGGAAATCCCTCACACTATGCTGCAAGTGCACGGTGTCAACAAGTAATAAAGTGATAAGTAAAGTATCGTTCCCTCGAGGACTGATTTCACTAAGTACCAAAATATAGTCGACTCACAATTTTATTTGAAGAACAATTATACGGAATTATTTCTAATCTAATGGCAGAAAAATAAATAGAAAATAATAATAAGGGTGTAGGATTATGATTTTCACCTCAAACAATCAGGAATGATATTTATTCAATTCAATTCACTTTTATTCAATTGATTGTAAGCCAGGAATTCCTAAATTGTTCTAAAGCCTTTCCCAAGGTCGATAGAAAATACTACGAATTATTAACTCGATATATCCCTATTCGAATTAGATAATTAATAGCTAAAATAGTTCAAGAATTTCCACAATAAATAGGCTTCACAATTTCCATAAGTATATCCCTATCTCACGAAAATTATGATTCGTCTCACAAGAACTATGCCTAAATTTCATCTCCCGAATCCATAAAGACATACAAAACAGTTCAACTGTTGGCTAGACAATTAAAAAGCATTAAGCACAGTAAGAAGAATCCAATTCAATAGAATAACGAATGAAGTGAAATAATAATAAATAAATCAAACCGTCATGTAATCGGCTACAATCAAAATCCTACTCGAATAGATCTAGAAACTAAGATGCGGAAAAACTAAGAAAAACCGTAGGAAATCCGTGGTCTTGTCGTCGCCCACAAATCTCCTCCTTGTGTTCTTCGCCCTATCTATCGATCCACCTCTGAGTTCCTTTTTCTTCAGCCCTTCAATGCTTATTTATAGTCGTCATCATCCTCCAAAATGCGTCCGTGTGATTAGGTCGAGAACAGACTCCAAAACGGCCCAAAACCGTGCAGAACACACCAAAACCGCCCCGTGGGCCGCGGCTCACGGCGCACAGATTAAAACCTGGGTGCAACAATTTCCTTCTGGGCCGCGGCTCACTTAGGTTGTGCCGCGGCTCATAGTACAGTTTGCTCGGGGGCTCGCTGGTTCTTCGTGTGTCGCGGCTCACTTGGTTTGTGCCGCGGCTCATTACCAAAAACTGCTGTTTTCACCCGTTTTTCATCGTTTCGGCTTCCGGACTCCGATTTCCTGCAAAACATATAAGAATAATGCATTAAAAGCTCATTTATGCTGAATTAGGCTCAAGATGGATATAAAATAATGATATAAAAGCGCATAAAAAAGCGCCTAACAGCAAGTGTGATTGCTCATCAGCTGCGCGTTGCCTATGAGGAAGGGAGAATTAAAATTTTTAGTGACCTTATCTCCCACCTCGCAAAAAAAAAAGGCACCATGAGATTATTCTCAATAGCAATGCGCGCCCAGCTGGTACGAAGCCGATTCTGGAAGTGAATCAGGCTACCCACAGGAAGGCACCACGAAAAAATAGAAAAGGCAATGCTACTCAGTTTTTGCAAGCACCACGGGTGCATGACTCGAGCAAGCGAGGGAAAAGACGAGGTCATCGTTCCAATGTGTGGAAGAGGCAAGGTGGCTCGGCCACGGGACCCAGTGGAACCCAACCACGTGGACCGCCTCCTGCCACCGGGAATGGAACCACTCCAAAGGAAGGCCGGAATTGCTATACTTGCGGATCGAAGAAGCATACTTACCGCAATTGCAAGGCGCCAAAGAACATCCAAGCTTACTACAAGCACTATAAACAGTACTTGACTCAAGAGTCAAATTATATGGAGGAAGATAATGAGAATACGGAGGTGAACCATACTGAGATCCCGATTGACATACCTCCTTTCACCATTGCGGACAAAGACCAACATATGGATGATGCCGACTTTGACTAGATCATTGTATTTTGACTAGTTTTACGCTTTGGTTATGTTTTGTCTTGTTTCTAGTTTCCGAGAACTACTTTGGATTTTCTATGAATGTAATAAAGTTGGCCATGATGAATAAAATTCTTTTAATTGCTGTGATTGTGCAAAAACGAATTTTATTTTTCCCTTCGAAAGCATGTTTGGTTTATCACAAAATAATTGCTAGCAATGAATTGCTTGGTTAAATTGATACATTGGTGGATTTCATCAAAACTTTTGATCAAGACTAGGCGCATCCTCCTTGGTATTTGTTTATACTTTGAAAGTTCAAACGGAATCAGTGGTTTTTAAACAGCCTTAGCTGTACCGACATTCCTACTTTCTCTGCAAGTCTACCAAGTTGGAGTTACCGAAAAGATCATTAGCCAAGATATAAATCGAACACCAAGACACGTTTTAAAGTATTTAAATGCTCCTATGGCCATATTACCATAGTATTGTATCAACAATAATGCCTTTGAAAAAGGCTTCAACCTTGCTCTATCAGTCAACAATAGGAAAATACCAAAATAGCAACTTTAAACGAGCACTGAGATCTTATTTTAATGATCCAGAAAGTGCACGACCTATGAACAGAAATATACGGAAGTCTAGTTTCCAGAACAACTGACCGTTCGTCCATAGCCTTATTAACGAAGAAGTTATTTCTGTTTTAGTGAACAAAGGTCAAGCTGCGCAGAAATTATTTCCAGCCATTGTGCTAACTTTGATCCTAACCGACTTGGTCGGATTTCCCCAAACTCGAAGTTAATGAGTTTTCGCTATGTCTTTAATCACAAGACTAATCGAGTTTCATGTCTTATTGTAGATGTATCGTGGCGAAATTGAGTGCCTTGCTGATAGTGGAACAACCCACACTATTCTTCGGAATAGGCAATTATTCAAGGATATTATGCCATATATATCCTCAGTGACAACAATGATTGGTTCCTCCCAAGTAATTCAAGAGAGGGGACCTGCTCATTTTTTGCTACATAATGGTACGCATACTAATGTCACAAATACTCTCTATGCCCCAAGAGCAAACCGAACCTTGCTAAGTTTTAGGGACATCCGTGCCAACGGTTATCACCTTGATACACATTGTGAGAATGGGACAGAATTTTTGTGTGTTACTCTGGCAGAATGCAGAAGACGCCGCATTCTCGAGAAACTAATGAGTCTAAGTAGTGGTTTATACCAGACTACAATAAGGGTTATTGAATCCTATGCTGTGAGTCACGAACTGTGTGATTCCGAAGCATACCAACTATGGCATGACCGACTCGGTCACCCTGGACGCGACATGATGATTCGCATTTTGAAAAACTCACATGGTCATCCGTTTTTCAAGTCCAGAAAACGATTGGAAGCACCACTCGATATCAGCATTGATGTGAGTGAGCTTGATACCGTATCACCGGGACTAAAGATCGCACGCCCTGATAAGGTTGACGGTGCATCTCTCGTAAATCCCGAGGCTTCCGTGGAAATTTCCAATGCCCATAAATCGTTTTGCAAATCCTGTTCACTAGTAAAGTTGATAACCTCTTCGTCCTTTGCTAAAGACTCAACACAAAACATTCGCTTCTTACAAAGAATTCAAGGGGACATATGTGGACCTTTTCAGCCAGAATGCGGACCATTCAGATATTTTATGGTTCTGGTTGATGCATCGACGCGATGGTCACATGTCGCTCTACTATCCATGAGAAACGCTGCATTTGCTAAACTCCTAGCATAAATCATCAAGTTACGGGCTAACCACCCCGACTTTCCAATCTCGTCATTAAGATTGGACAATGCTGGTGAGTTTACGTCAAAGTCTTTTGACGACTATTGCATGTCGATTAGGATTGAAGTTGAACATCCCGTCCCCCATGTTTATTCGCAGAATGGCCTTGCCGAGGCTATGATTAAGCGGTTACAGCTTATCGCCCAAGCATTGGTATTGCGCACCAACTTGCCGATTTCTGCCTGGGGTTATGCAATTTTGCATGCGGCTATACTTATTCGCTTTCGACCCACTGCCAATCAACCGTTTAGTGCGTACCAGTTGGTAACTGGATATGAGCCTGATATTTCACACTTACGCATTTTTGGTTGTGCAGTCTATGTACCAATTACGCCCCCACAGCGTACTAAAATGGGTCCGCAAAGACGATTAGGTATATATGTTGTCTATGAATCGCCTAAAATTGTCCGCTATTTGGAACCTTTGACAGGAGATCTGTTTACTGCAAGATTTGCAGATTGTCACTTTGATGAGACAAATTTCCCGTCGTTAGGGGGAGAGAGGAATCGAACGATTCCAGTTGAACGCCAGGAAATTATCTGGTGTGCTCCCTCCTTGCCTCATCATGATCCCCGCACAGCTCAATCCGAGCTAGAAGTACAACGTATTCTCAGTCTTCAGAAAGTTGCGGATTCGATGCCCGGCGCCTTTGCGTCTTGTGAAAGTGACAAGATCTACCATTCCCGCTGTGAATGTTCCTGCAAGGTTAGAAGTCCCAGTTATAGGGCAAGGTTCAGCCACCCAAAGGAATGATGCCCTCGGCGTCAACCTTAGTGGTGGTACGGCTCCTTCGGCTGCTCTTATCCCTGCTCGAAAGAGGGGGAGGCCAATGGGTAGAAAGGATACCGAACCTCGAAAGAGAAGAGGAACGGAGGCACAAAATCCTCTCATCATCGACATAGTGACTCCATCATACGAGATTATCTCTGACTACGGATATGTCCTCGAATCAACAATGGAACAATCGACGGACGCGTCGGAAACTTTGTTGATGTCAGAGAATAAAGAAATCTCGATGCAATGTACGAGTGAATACGTACTATTGGACAGGTCGTCCATGCTAGTCGATGATATTTTTGCCTACTCCGTCGCTCAAGAAATTATTGAATACGACGACGCTGAGTCGCGCTCGGTTGCTGAATGTCAACAACGAGCCGATTGGCCGAAATGGAAAGATGCAATGCAGGCTGAACTAGACTCAATGGCTAAACGTGAGGTATTTGGCCGTATCGAGCCAATACCCATGGGCGTTAAACCAGTTGGATATAAGTCGGTCTTTGTTCGTAAACTCAATGATAAGGATGAGGTCATGCGTTACAAAGCGAGACTAGTTGCCCAAGGCTTCTCGCAGCGCCCTGGCATTGACTACGAGGAGACGTATTCTCCCGTTATGGACATCATCACTTTCCGCTACTTAGTCAGTTTGGTAGTATCCG
The DNA here is from genome assembly GCA_033398695.1 of Orobanche coerulescens. NCBI lineage: Eukaryota > Viridiplantae > Streptophyta > Magnoliopsida > Lamiales > Orobanchaceae > Orobanche > Orobanche coerulescens. Next base: position 74,705,653 of record CM065808.1, on the reverse strand, counting down.
AAAAACTGAACATACAGCTTATGGATGTGGTTACAGCGTATCTCTATGGGGATCTAAATACGGATATTTATGAGAAAGTCCCCGAAGGGATTTCATTGCCCAAATCAAGTAGCTCTAAACCACGGAGCGCTTAAGCTGTGAAATTGCGTCGTTCACTGTATGGGTTGAAACAATCCGGAAGGATGTGGTACAACCGCCTACGTGAATACTTGGTTGGGAAGGGATACGAGAACAGTGACATCTGTCCATGCATCTTCGTGAAAAGAACAGATACAGGATTCGTGATTGTAGCCGTCTATGTAGATGACATGAATGTTATCGGTACCATAGATGAGGTCAATGAAACGGCCCGCTACCTTAAATCTGAATTCGAGATGAAAGATCTGGGGAGGACTCGATTCTGCTTGGGCTTAGAGCTAGAACATCGAGATGATGGCATACTCATTCATCAGTCTGCCTATGTCCACAAAATGCTCAGGCGATTTAGTATGGACAAGGCACATCCTCTTGCTACCCCCATGATTGGTCGAAGTATGGAAATGAACAAGGATCCGTTTCATCCCAAAGAGGAGGATGAAGAGGTCCTTGGAGCAGAAACACCGTACCTTAGCGCAATCAGTGTGTTTCTGTATCTGGCTCAATGTACTCATCCACACATCGCATTCTCTGTGAATTTGTTAGCGAGATATAGCTCCGCTCCCACGATAAGGCATTGGAATGGAGTAAAACACATCTTTCGATACTTGAAAGGCTCCAGTGACCTTAGATTGTTCTTTCCGTACGCAAGAGAGAGCGATATTCCGAAAGGAACTGTTGAGGTTGAGACGATGCATACCGACCGTCGATCTTCCTCTGATATTGCAACTAAGCATGGTATCTTGACTACCAGAAGTGCTAATGCGAGCAAGCTTACCCCTTATGTAGAGAATCCTAACGACACGTTAGTTGGATTTGCTGATGCCGGTTATTCTCTGACCCGCATAAAGGACGTTCCCAAACTGGTTATGTGTTCACCATTGGGAATACGGCAATATCTTGGCGATCTACCAAGCAGACCCTGGTTGCTACTTCCTCGAACCATGCAGAGATAATTGCATTGCACGAATCCGTAAGGGAGTGCATTTGGCTCCGGTCAGTCATAGACCATATACGAGGAACGTGTGGATTAGATCCCACTACAGCAACCCCTACTTGCATCTTTGAGGACAATGCGGCATGCATTGAGCAGATGAAGTTAGGTTTCATAAAGGGTGACAATACCAAGCATATTGCGCCGAAGTTCTTTTATAATCAGCAGCAGCAGAAATTGCTGAATATCGAAGTGAAACAAGTGAGTTCTGATGAGAATATCGCAGACTTGTTCACTAAGTCTCTGCCGAAATCTACATTTAAGAAACATGTGAGAAGGATCGGCATGTGTCGATTATCCGAGCTCAACTAATGATAGCTCGATGGAATAAGCTGTCATGTATACCTCAGGGGGAGTATACTTCACATGATTCTGTCATTTGTAGTTGGTGCGTTGTGCTCTTTTTCCTCACCAAGTCTTTGTTTTTCCCACGGGGTTTTATTTGACTTGGAAAGGTTTTTTACCGAGGCAACACCTTGTGCACCATGTTAGTATTAGTGTTCGACACAGGGGGAGTGTTCCAGGAAATCCTTTCCTTGTTGGTGTCTTACCTAATACTCGTTGTAGGGGGATAGAGTTATGGAAGGTTCTAGACTTTTCCAGAGGTAGTAGGATCATGTTAGATGTCTTACCTTAACTAGGAATCCTATGTATGGAATGACTCTCATTGTAATGCCTATATAAAGGCCACTCTATTCATTGTTATCAATACAATTGATTTGCTGTCTTTACTTTCTCCTCAAACATTTTAAAAATTGTAAAAAAAGTGAAACTTCCTAGTTAAATTAGAAAGGAGTATGTCCCGATCTTGCAAAGTAATTTTGGTTCTGAGAAAAAACTTGACGCTTCTTTCACAAGTAAGAACAATGAGTATGAAATTGTTACTGCCGTATAAAGACCATTAATCTGGTTTGCAAGATACAAAATCTTCTCACGTAATAAGTAATGATCACACCATTAACAAACGAGACAAAATATCTATATTAACTATACAAGAAATAGATAACAGGTTTCTAGTAAACCATTCTAAATAGTAATAAAAATTGTGTAAGACCGTGTTTAGCAAAGCTAGCTGAAAAGTTAGTTGGTAGTTGAAAAGCTACCTGGTAGTTGGTTAACCAGTTGGTAGCTGATTAACTAGCTGGTAAGCTAGTTGATTATCAGGACCGTCACAAGCATGGCAGCTCAAGCACTCGCTTTGGGCCTCAAAAGAAATAAAAAAATTTACGCCTACAAAGGGCCCCAAATTTTGTAGCGCAGTTGACAATAGTCTTACTCCTTAACTAGAGGGACACATGATCGAATCCTGCAAGTCTCATTTTAACGGAAATTTTAGTTTTTCATGCATATTAAAATAAAAAACAAAACATATTTATTTTTGTGAGGATTTGAACACAGGTTCAATACTACTAAGTAGCGAAAAATTTACCACTCCAACAACTTACAAATAATAACACTAGATAGAAATAAAATATATATAGTAGAAGTACACACACATTTCTTATTTTTATGTTATCTTTTTCTTTAAAAAGCCTCACAAAAAAAAATTCGCTTTGGGCCTCCAAATAGGTTGGGCCGGCCCTGCTGATTATGTAGCTGGTAAACTAGCTGATAAGCTAGCTGATTTTAGTGTAGGAGTTTAGCAAATTAGCTGATGAACTACCTGGTATTTTGTAAAATGACATAAAAGAGCATTATTCTTTTTTTTTTCTTTTAAACTTTCTCATCATATTATTAGTCCATATTTTATAAAATAAAAGTACAACCCATTTTTTCTCAAATCCTTCAAATATGTATTGAATGTACTTTAAAGAGAAGCGTATTAATCATTATACTAGTTTGCGAAGAAGTACGCAATAACAAAAGATATAATAAAGGTTCCAACAATATAAAAGATTAGTCGAGATACAAAATTCATGACAAGAAAATAACGCAGATACACCGATCGTTTCTTATGTTTATATTTAGGTTAGTGGTATTTTTGGAATGGAAAAGATAAGGAGCTTTTTTAAAAAAAAAAAAAACTTTGTTAGCTTCTCAACCAGCTAGCTGATTTAAGAAACTATGCGTTCGCCTAATGAATTTTTTATCAATCAATGATTAAAGAATCTTCTAAAAATTGAAAAACTAGTTAAAAATGTAGTGCTAAACACCGCCTAAGTATTAAGGACATACTAGATAATCTAATTCTTGGGATTCTTATGGATGAAGGTCCAATAGGCCTAGTGCGGTCCATTGAATTTTTTATACTATTGTATTATATAAAAAAATAAATAAGTTAAAATATTTGTTTTAAACATTACCAAAATAACACCGTCAAAGAAAATTTACATAAATGGTAAGATTTGGATATTTATTTATAGAAAGGATTGTGTTATATTTTAACGACGGCAACTTTATTTTTTCTGTCAATATCTGATACTCACGATTTGCTGGCGTGTTAATTCCTTTTCTAATCCATTTTTATTTTTCTCTTGTAGTATTCTTCTAGGTCCTTTTTTGTTGATATTTCTATATACATGTCCATAGAAAAGAAGATAAAAGAGGAACGTCCTCCATACGAGGCATAGGCGGATCCATGCCTAACATGGTGGTGCACGTGTACCATCAGATTTTTTTCAGAATAAGACCCCCAACTCCGATAATATCTAGTATTATCTTTCCCGTTATTTTATTTTGGCAATAGTTGAATTATCGAGGAGTTTAATTATTTTTTACTCTCGAAGTTTAATAGGTAAAGTCGTATATACCTATTAAATATATTTTTTGATTTGACGTAATGTAACACCTCCAAAATATCCCGAGGTATTACAGTGTCATGAATCCCACGTGGGACCCACAAGGCTAGAGATAATTCCAACACCGCTCAAGTCTGACCGGACCCCTCGGGAATGTCCTGCACATGATGAACAATTTTACCTGGTACGACGAGTCATACCAGGTAACCAGGGTCAGAGAATGCATACCAAATAACAACTACTAACAACGATATACGACATCTTTACAATCAAAGTACCTAATAATCACAGGGAATATTTCATCACTTAACCGACGAGTCTTTCTCTTTAACACATAAACCCCCAAGGTCGCAACCATGGGTCACGGAAGTATCCACACGGGAATACCCCGGAACATAGGTGCCCAATTCGGGTCTTACCCCCTAACACATTTCCACACGGGTACCATACAGGTTTTATCCCCAACACATCGGCCCATTTATAACATCTTTAGAGAAAGACAAACGTCGGCTTTCATCAAAATGGCACGTACACACATACGGTATAACATTGATATTAGAAAATTCACGAGCAAGATTTCACTTGCCTGTGATCCGGTAGTAGGTGCTTTATGATAACGAAGTCCCCACGCCCGCTCGAACTTAACCTAGCCACGAAACATCCGATTAACACCTCGTACGGATTATAATGAATAAACTAGTCTTCCTTTCCTAACCGGATCCCTAGTGTAGTTTTAAATTGTCGGTATGAGTATCGTTTCTAAGTTTTCAAGTGTTGTGTATCATTATCTCGTTCAATCTTATAATTAACATTAGGTATATCGATATACTCAAGAAGATAATCCTATCATTCTTCGGTGTCAACGATTTGTTATGGCGAAATCGAATCTTATGTTTTCTAATACAATTCTATATCCCGAATACTACAATCGACGAATTTTATTGCACAACAACTACGGTGGTTTGGCAACCAATATTGATTATACTTATCGAATTATTTCCTTAGTTTGCTAAGTGTCAAAAATCACAAGGTAAGGGTGGCTACGGACAATGGAATATACGGTGATGGATTACTACGAATTTCCCCATAATTGATTCGTCAAATTTTACATTCCTAGTGATGATTTGAAGTGAAATTTCATTTGCACGAAACGAAACATATGAGAAACGAAATTTCCGGTTACTACAATTTCATCCGACAAGATTGTATGCGAAGTTTAGCAAAATCTACCCAATACCCGCAATATAATAAGTATAAATAAGAAAACATCGAAGATATAACTCCAGGGATTGGTGGCTTACCTTATTGGAAGAAGAATAATGAAGATGGTTGAAGGATTCACAAGAACTACGAGGAAAACGAGAAGTGACTTGAACAACTTGGATAATCTTCACCGAAGCTCAAGAATCCACCTCCTCAATGTTAATTCAAGTGTTTAAGAGGCTTAAGAACCGGGTATAGGGCTAGGAATTTCTCCAAGGGTGGTAGTTTGTGATGTTGGGTCGTGCAAATGAAGAAGGGAACTATCATTTTATAAAACTTGGTTTTGATAATGTACGTTAACGATAAGGGTGTTACGTACGTAAGGTGTATTACGTACGTAGCAGTCTGCTGACAACGTATGTAAAGAACTCGCAGCCCGAAATGTGCCCAAGTGTTACGTACGTTAAATTTGGGACATAACGTACGTAACAAACAGTTGACTCGTTTGTCCTCTAGCCCGCCGAAAGTAGCCCTGTCCGTGTCAAAAGAAAGATTCTGGTCGGAAGACCGACCCACCCGTTACGTACGTAATGTAGCTGCCTTAACGTACGTAACGATCGAAATATAGCGTACGTTAGGCATGGGTTATAGCGCGCGTTAGACAAACCCTTTTAGCCTCAAACCACATTCTAACCATCTTGGGGTGACCATCCCTTCCACTCGTCAACAATTATCGGGGAACAAGATGTTGGCCACCGTCATATTCGCACCGACGATCGTCCCACGGCGTCAAGGTGTGTCACCCCCGTTTCATTCACATCATACAATTATATAGCACTCAATGGAATACATAAATAGAAATGACGTCACATTACCAAACATTCACACAGTACAAAGTAATCAAGCATGGAATACCGGAGGTATTACATATCACCCCTCTTAAAATAGTTTCGTCACGAAACTTAAGAAAATAACTCGGGATGACTCTCCTTCATGCTCGAATCGGTTTCCCAAGTCGCCTCTTCCGTACCGTGGTACGACCACTGAATCTTCACGAGGGGTATGGCTTTATTTCTTAACATCTTCACACGCCGGTCCAGAATGGCGGTCGGTACCTCCCTAAAGGTAGCGTCATCGGAAATTTCCACTTCTTCGAAATTGAGCTTGTGACTCGGGTCATAGACATACTTCCTTAACTGGGAGACGTGAAAAACATTATGCACTCCATCCAGATCCGGCGGTAGAGCTAATCGATACGCGAGCTTCCCTACCCGGTCCAATATCTCAAACGGACCTATAAATCTCGGGCTTAACTTGCCCTTCTGGCCGAAACGCCGAATACCTCGCATAGGTGATACTTTGACCCAAACATGATCCCCGACCGTAAATTCTAGCAGTCGCTGTCGGTTCGGCATAAGATTTCTGCCGGCTCTGTGCGGCCAGCATGTGCTTCCGAACTATAGAGATCTTCTTAATGGACTCCTGGATAAGATCCAACTCGGTAACCGCGGTGTCGGAGGCATCATCCCAGCATAACGGTGACTTGCACCTTCGCCCATACAGGGCCTCAAACGGTGCCATGCCTATGCTTGCATGCCAGCTATTGTTGTACGAGAACTCCACTAATCCCAAATGTATAGCCCAATCCTTTCCCCAATCGAGCACGCACGCCCTCAACATATCTTCCAAGGTTTGAATCGTACGCTCGATCTGTCCATCTGTCTGAGGATGATAAGCCGTGCTAAAGTGTATTTGTGTCCCCATAGCTTTATGGACGGCTTTCCAAAAACGAGACACATATCTGGTGTCCCTATCCGAAATGATGGATGAGGGAACACCATGTAGCCTGGCGATTTCTCTGATGAAAATGACGGCCAGCTGCTCTGTCCCGGTTGTCTCTTGAATAGGAATGAAATGTGCTGATTTTGTCAATCGATCAACAATGACCCAAATCGTATCCTTTCCTCCCACCGCCGTAGGTAGCTTAGTGACAAAGTCCATTGATATGCTCTCCCATTTCCACTCGGATGGGTAGGGGTTGCATAATTACTGGGTCTGCGGTGTTCGATTTTCACTTGTTGGCATGTCATACATCGGGCGACGAACCTAGCAACTTCCCACTTCATGTTCTTCCACCAAAAACTCTGTCGCAAATCCTTGTACATCTTGCTTGCTCCGGGGTGAATAGAATAGGGAGTGGAGTGCACCTCCTTCAGTATAGTCTGCTTCAGTCCGTCATTCGGTGGAATACATATCCTGTTCTTGAACCTCACCAAATCACCCTGAATCTTATAGTCGGAAACATCTCCTTTCTCGATTCTTTCACCAATCGCACGTAGTTCAGGATCTTCCATCTGTGCTAGACGTATCTCGTCTAGTAAGGACGAAAGTATATTGATTGAGCATAATCGTCCTTGCCTACGTTGCACCCATACTTCGGTGTTGCTTCTCCTGATCTCTTGCTGCAGTTTGGGCTGAACTGTTATGCTGGATACCATCACTCTTGTGTAGTTTTCCGACTAAGAGCATCAGCTACCACGTTGTCTTTTCCGGGATGATAAGAAATTTCCACATCGTAGTCCTTGATTTGCTCCAGCCAACGCCTCTGTCTCATATTTAATTCTCTCTGCATGAAGATATATTTCAAGCTCTTGTGATCCGTGAAAACTTTGCAAGTAACTCCGTAAAGATAGTGCCTCCAAATCTTGAGGGCATGCACCACCGCGGCTAGCTCCAAGTCATGTGTCGGGTAATTTACTTCGTACGGCTTCAGTTGTCGGGATGCGTACGCAACGACTCTGCCATTCTGCATGAAGACACACCCTAGTCCATGCTTGGATGCATCCGTGTATATAATGAATCCTTCTGCACCCTGTGGTAACACTAGTACTGGGGCAGTAGTTAGCCTACTCTTGAGCTCGTCAAAGCTCTTCTGGTAATCTGCAGTCCATACAAATTTGGTGCTCTTTCTCAGTAGGTTCGTTAACGGACGGCGTCTGAGAAAAAGCCTCGACGAATCTTCGATAGTAACCCGCCAGTCCTAGGAAGCTCCTAACCTCTTTGACATTCTTTGGAGGTTCCCAACTCGTTATTGTCTCGATCTTTTGTGGGTCGACCTTGACACCTTCTGCCGAGACAACATGTCCGAGAAAAATTACCTCCGGCATCCAGAATTCGCACTTGGACAGTTTCGCATAAAGTTGGTGTTGTCTTAACACGCCCAGTACTTGCCTCAAATGTTCCTCGTGTTCCTGTCGGCTTCGAGAATATATCAGGATGTCGTCGATAAAAACCACCACGCATTTATCGAGGAAATCAATCAAAACTCTATTCATTAGTTCCATGAAAACAGCTGGGGCATTAGTCAACCCGAATGATACCACGATATATTCGTAATGCCCATACCTCGACTGAAATGCAGTCTTGGGTATATCTTCCTCCCGAATCCTCAATTGGTGATATCCGGACCGTAAATCGATCTTTGAAAACACGACGGCCCCTTGTAATCGATCCAAGAGGTCATCAATCCTTGGCGGTGGATAACGATTCTTGATAGTAACCTTATTCAGCTCCTGTAGTCGATGCACAAGCGTAGAGAGTTATCTTTCTTCTTAACGAAAATGCGGCGCGCCCCACGGTGAGGTGCTTGGGCGGATCAACCCTTTTTCCAACAGATTTTGTTGTATCTTTAATTCCTTCATCTCGGCCGGTGCCATTACGTAGGAGCTTTGGAAATAGGTCTCGTCCCGGTTCGAGTTCAATGGAAAGGTCAACTTCTCGGTGCGGTGGCGACCACAGTAGTTCATCGGGAAAAATGTCTGAAACTCATTCACCAGGAATGTTTGTGATTGCAAGTTGTGAAGTGTCCTCTCGAAGAACATAACACCGGTAGTATTCACTTCGAGAGCTGCAGGAGGCTTAGATGCGATAATGCCGAGAGATCCTTTTGTACTAAAGTGTTCACGTCCGTGATGACATATGTGGTACCGTCACGAGCCGAAATAGAAATAGTCAGGTGGTAGGTATCCAAGATTGTTCTGTGCAATGGCATCCAGTCTATTCCTAATATGATATCTTCATTCTGGAGTGGGAAGACCATAAGATTAGCGGTCCAACTATGATCGTCGATGCTGATCCGACAGTCTCGAACCTTTTGATCGCCGCTTAATCTACTACCCTCGGGTAGTTTAACAGTAAAGGGCTCACAAGGTACACAAACAAGATTTAAGCGTTCAACACATTCCACAGATATAAACGAATGGGTGGCTCCGGTATCAAATAGTACATGCACCGGTGAGAGTTAACAAGAAGAGTACCTGAGATAGCTGGCGCAGGCTGACCATCCGTAGCCCTCAGCTCAAATACACGAGACGGTACTGACTCCGAAAAGGACGAGGTACCTCCGCCGCGCCCACGGCCTCGTCCGGCACCGTGAAGTGGCGGTTGGCTCTGGTGGGATGGAGCTCGGTAGTTGGAAACAGCAGGCGTCCTAGGGGATTGCACAGAGCCTTGTTGACTTGGTTGCGAAGCTGGGCTCTGAGTGGAATTGGCCCGCCAGCAGTAGCGAGACATGTGTCCACCCTTTCCGCAAGTGAAACATTTGGTAGCCGTCTTCTGACACCGATCCTTAGTATGCCCGGTCATGCCACAATTGAAACAGTCCCTACGGTAAGGCCGATCAGATACACCCTTCTGTTGGTACGAAACCGCCGGCTTAAAAGAAGATGCGGGCCCCGAATTCGTTTTGTTGCTCCCAGGCTGAACTGATGTCTTCTGCTTCTTCGAGTTATGCCCGATGTCGGTATTAACAACTGTACCGGCATATGCTGTGACTACGTCTTCGTATGCTCTCAGGGTCGTGCAGTGAAATCCGGCGGCATGGCGTTGTACATCCTCTGGTAACCTTTGCGCAAGATGGCATATTCGTTGATCTTCTGATGGAACCATCTGGGAGATGTAACTTAGCTCGGTTCGGTAAGCCCGAATGATCTCTGAAATCTTGGCATGTTACGAGGGCCGGCCGAAAAAGTCTCGTGCGCGAGCGGTTCGGGCTGATCTGGACGATACTCGCTCTGTGATCGGGCAAATTCGGTCCACCCGACCACTCGGTCCTCGGCCTGTAAGTCCTCCACCAACGTGCGGCGGTGTCACGGAGTTGATTAATTCGGCGGCACCTTTACATTTTCGGGCATCCGATTACTTGAAGGTAGTCTCCATTTCGAAATCCGATCGTCCACGTGTTTCTATCTGTCCGTCAAATAATGGAGGCCTAGCCTTGACATCTCTCCCAACCATCGATCTCTTCTGCGTTTTCTTCCACATTGATGACCGGTATCCGTTACTTTGATTGACTGAGCAATTCCCATGGAGATAGCACAGGCAAGGGCTCGAACAAAAGCTGGATCCATGCCTCGGGGTTGTTATTTTGGCGTTCCGCCTCCCGATCGTTTTGGTTAGCGGTGGCGGTGGCCCCGGCGAGATGGGTCTCGGCGGTGTTCCGTCCTCATTGTGGTTCGCGGCGGAACCCTGAGCGTCATTCACCACCCTTCTAGCTCCTCGGTGTGCCATCACTAACGGTATCAATCTAAAGCCAGTTCCACGCATGATTTTCAATTAAATGTTGTACAAAAATAGAAACACACACTTATCACTTACTTGCATTCCCACGAGGAGCTTCGATCGCTTGGGGTGTTGGATTTTGAGAGAAAGAAAAAAAAATATAGGAGAAAGTTTTATTCAAACCAGGAGTTTGGCTCCGATACCATTTTCTGTAACACCCCCAAAATATCCCGAGGTATTACAGTGCCATGAATCCCACGTGGGACCCACAAGGCTAGAGATAATTCCAACACCGCTCAAGTCTGACCGGACCCCTCGGGAATGTCCTGCACATGATGAACAATTTTACCTGGTACGACGAGTCATACCAGGTAACCAGGGTCAGAGAATGCATACCAAATAACAACTACTAACAACGACATACGACATCTTTACAATCAAAGTACCTAATAATCACAGGGAATATTTCATCACTTAACCGACGAGTCTTTCTCTTTAACACATAAACCCCCAAGGTCGCAACCAAGGGTCACGGAAGTATCCACACGAGAATACCCCAGAACATAGGTGCCCAATTCGGGTCTTACCCCTAACACATTTCCACACGGGTACCATACAGGTTTTATCCCCAACACATCGGCCCATTTATAACATCTTTAGAGAAAGACAAACGTCGGCTTTCATCAAAATGGCACGTACACACATACGGTATAACATTGGTATTAGAAAATTCACGAGCAAGATTTCACTTGCCTGTGATCCGGTAGTAGGTGCTTTATGATAACGAAGTCCCCACGCCCGCTCGAACTTAACCTAGCCACGAAACATCCGATTAACACCTCGTACGGATTATAATGAATAAACTAGTCTCCCTTTCCTAACCGGATCCCTAGTGTAGTTTTAAATTGTCGGTATGAGTATCGTTTCTAAGTTTTCAAGTGTTGTGTATCATTATCTCGTTCAATCTTATAATTAACATTAGGTATATCGATATACTCAAGAAGATAATCCTATCATTCTTCGGTGTCAACGATTTGTTATGGCGAAATCGAATCTTATGTTTTCTAATACAATTCTATATCCCGAATACTACAATCGACGGATTTTATTGCACAACAACTACGGTGGTTTGGCAACCAATATTGATTATACTTATCGAATTATTTCCTTAGTTTGCTAAGTGTCAAAAATCACAAGGTAAGGGTGGCTACGGACAATGGAATATACGGTGACGGATTACTACGAATTTCCCCATAATTGATTCGTCAAATTTTACATTCCTAGTGATGATTTGAAGTGAAATTTCATTTGCACGAAACGAAACATATGAGAAACGAAATTTCCGGTTACTACAATTTCATCCGACAAGATTGTATGCGAAGTTTAGCAAAATCTACCCAATACCCGCAATATAATAAGTATAAATAAGAAAACATCGAAGATATAACTCCAGGGATTGGTGGCTTACCTTATTGGAAGAAGAATAATGAAGATGGTTGAAGGATTCACAAGAACTACGAGGAAAACGAGAAGTGACTTGAACGACTTGGATAATCTTCACCGAAGCTCAAGAATCCACCTCCTCAATGTTAATTCAAGTGTTTAAGAGGCTTAAGAACCGGGTATAGGGCTAGGAATTTCTCCAAGGGTGGTAGTTTGTGATGTTGGGTCGTGCAAATGAAGAAGGGAACTATCATTTTATAAAACTTGGTTTTGATAACGTACGTTAACGATAAGGGTGTTACGTACGTAAGGTGTATTACGTACGTAGCGATGTCGCGACAACGTCGTAAAGAACTCATTGCCGAAATGTGCCCAAGTGTTACGTACGTTAAATTTGGGACATAACGTCGTAACGAGCAGTTGACTCGTTTGTCCTCTAGCCCGCGAAAGTAGCCTGTCCGTGTCAAAGAAAGATTAGTCGGAAGACCGACCCACCCGTTACGTACGTAATGTAGCTGCCTTAACGTACGTAACGATCGAAATATAGCGTACGTTAGGCATGGGTTATAGCGCGCGTTAGACAAACTCTTTTAGCCTCAAACCACATTCTAACCATCTTGGGGTGACCATCCCTTCCACTCGTCAACAATTATCGGGGAACAAGACGTTGGCCACCGTCATATTTGCACCGACGATCGTCCCACGGCGTCAAGGTGTGTCACCCCCATTTCATTCACATCATACAATTATATAGCACTCAATGGAATACATAAATAGAAATGACGTCACATTACCAAACATTCACACAGTACAAAGTAATCAAGCATGGAATACCGGAGGTATTACACGTAATCTGTTTTGATCAAGGCGATATTAATTAAAGTATTTAAAATTGTTTATTCAACCTTGAAGTATTTCGCAAATACTTGCTTCTTTTGAAGAATATTTATATAATATGATGAAAAAATTAAGATGCACCCTTAATACAAAACTAGCTGAAGGGTTTCATTTAACCAAATATTAGAAATTACTTTTGAAAGAATGTTGATTTTGCCCGTAGCAACTGCAAGTGTAGAACGAGTCTTCTCAGCTATGAAGTATGTGAAGAGTGAGTTATGTAGTAAGATGGGTGATCAATGGTTAAATAATCGTCTTGTAATATTTATAGAAAAATATGTAATTAAAACTATTAGTAATGATGTTATTTTAGCACATTTTCAGGAAATAGACAGTAAATATAGGCAATTTTCTTTGTAAATGTACGGATCTTTTGTTTTTTTTATTTTTTTTCCCACACACGCACACGAGGGGGATCATCCCCTGTCCTGAGTACCCCCAAGAGGCTCGACCTCACCCCGATCTAGAAGTAAGTTTTCCAGTATGACATGTTCGCCTCATTGTCCTCTGCTTTGTTATTACTGACTTTCTTTATGTATTATTTATTATTTTTAATATAATTTTAATATATATTTTATCGTTCGACATTGTTTTTCGTGGGACGGTCGGTGCACCAGTGGTTTTTCGGTTCTGGATCCGCCTATGATACGAGGCCGTTTGTTTTGAGGATTCTGAGTATCAACCTTGTCCATTTGGATCTATGCGAGGGGCGTATACACAATCGACACGGTGAAAAAAGATGAGGAAGTAAGTTTATTCTATTAATTATTTTAATTACGTGTGATTTTGGTTTCCGATCTATTATTGGAATTTCGTGCCAATCTGAAACTTTGGGATCGAATTGTGTGATTATTCAATATCAATGAGCCATTTTATTCTAGGATTTCTTCTTTTATGAGAATGGAGCCCTTAAAATTTTTATATGTTTTATAAGATATTTGTATTTTAAAAAATAATCATGTAATGGAAGATCCATTTTTGCTTGTTAGAAATATATATAAAAAAATTAGTTTCTGCTGAAAATTATGCTTACAATATTTATGCTTCATTATTTGTAGACTCGGTCTTTTTTGTTTCAATTTGGCGGATCCATCTTTTTTCTTTCAATCTGAGAGGTCAAAATCAGAGTTAATCGGAGGTTGGTAGCGGATTCTGATAAGTAAGATGGTTCAGATTTGGGTTATGATGAACTATTTGTTGATTAATATTGCAATTAGAAATAGTATTGTACGGGGAAGGCACTAGATGGGTGCCTCGACATCAGTTGCAGTGTAGATGCTGAAATAGGGTTTTATTTTTTTTTTTAAATAAAATTTGAAATGTAATCTCAAAGTTTATATTTTGAAGGTATCCAAATGTGTATAATATGTAGCTAATGTATACCCGACGATATCTATTATGCTAATATGATTTTTAGTTAGTCAAATTTATTTTCAAGGGAGTGTTGATTCCGGCGGTCTGGGTGTGATAGTTTTTCAAGTGACTCGAGTTGATGTCACCTTTTTTCAGTTGACATGGTAATTTTGGGTGGTTTTTGTTATTTGTGATTTGCAAATGAAGTCTAATTACCTCCTAATATTTTTTGGGAAAATGACCCAAAACTACATAGTAAATAACTACTTTTACCCAAAATCCAATTGCTTTAAATTTTTGCCCCAAAACACAATTATTATATTTTACAACTAAAATATCCTTAGATAATATATATATATATATATATATATACACACACAACAACCCTAATATAAAAATTCGCCGTCCCCGACTCTTTCTCCCTGTCTCTCGCCTCTCTTTCCTTGCCTCTCTCGCTCTCCCCTCTATCTCTCCTCTCTTTTTTACTTATCGGCGACACTTCATTTTCTGTCGTTCGCCGCCTTGTGCGGCATATTTATTGCCAGTGTGAACCATCCTGGTGTAATACCCGTAATTTCGATTTCTGGTAATTTCTTTTTTCGGCGGAAGTCCGTTTTGACGACTGGCTCATAACCGTTTCGTCATTCTGAGAATGATTAATTCTACACCTTTTGTCATCCGAGTTCGTTTCGGTGTTGTTTTGTTGAGTTCCGTGCCTTTTAGCGACTTTTCCGCGCTTGAGTTCGATTCTTGCGAATCTCGTTCAGCTAACATTTGAGTTTCCTGTAAGTCCGTTTAACTTTGTTAGACGTGTTGTGAACTTCGGTTTGGTTATTCGATCACGTATCGTGATTTCCGGGCGGTTTGGGCCATTTTGTAATTTCTTGAAAGTTACGGGTATCCGTATCTGTAATTGTTGTCTCGACCCATTTCTTGGTCGCGCATGACTAATTATGGTATTATGTTTTCATTCCGGGTCGTTGATGTTGTCCGCGAACTTTTCGTCGTGTTCGTTAAAATGCGTTTTGAAATCGGGTCGTCGAGCCACGATGGTCGGAATCTTGGCGGACGGTTCTTGGGGCGGCCGGATGGTTCTTTGGATGGCCGGATGATTGCGGGCACCGGCCGGACGGATCTGGCAGAACCGGAGTAGCGCGCTTCTGGCCGGGCAGCTGCGCTTCTTGCCGGCAGTGTAGCGCCTGTGCTCAGGCCCGCCTAACGCTAGCGAGTGCAGGCAGTGGAGTCACGGGGTTACGGAATCGGTCGAGGCTCGGCGGGTAGCGCACGCTGCTTGCCGGACGCCAGCATACGCTACGGCCGTAGGTAGCGCACGCTATGGCGGAAGAGGCTGCGCTTCTGGCGAGTCGGTGGGCGGTGAGGCCCTGGATCGCGGCACAGGCCGATAAGCGCACGCTAGCTCGGCGACTAGCGCGCTAGTCCGGCCCGATATAAATGTGTGAGCGATCACATTTCATCTCGTTTTTCATTTCCTTCCTTCTCCGTCCGCGGCTGGCGATTCATGGGTGACGAAGCCATGTTGTTTAACAACAAATCCATGAAGTTCTTGAGTTCATAACATCAATCAATCATCCGTTATCATCCTTTGATCCAGCGAATCAAGGTAATCTTCCTTAGAACCCTAATTTTGTGAATTTGGGGGTTTTTGCATTTTTGTCCGATTCGTTCCGTGTTGTTGATTAATTCATGATGGGTATGATTAATCTTGGTAGTATTCTTGTGTTTAACATCATTTAATCCATTGTTCTTCGTCGAATCGAAGTATATTTCTTGATTTCCTTCGAATTGACTTTTTGGGGGATTTGTCCTCAATCTCGTTTTTCATCCGTTTTCGATGGATCGATTATGGTTAAATGATGTTGTTAAACATATTCTATGGATTGTATATCCATATTTCAACTTGAAATTCGGTTTTCGGGTTTTGACGGTGTTGCTACCCAAAATATTATCCGGAGATAGATATTGCTGGAATGGATGGGATAGCAAACAAATGCAAGAGCACTTCCGTGAGAAAGATAAATGACACAAGATTTGCCGGGGTTGTTAGTCCCGGGCTTGAATGCTCTCGCGAGATATTATTAATACTAATATTCGGGGATACAAGTACTAATGTAAGAATATAATTACAATGAGTGTAAAGATTCTTGTTATCTTAGCTATTGAGCGTGTAGATTGCCGGAAGAACCAGATTTGATGCTCTGTGAGTTCTTGTAACAAAGGAGATGAACAGTCGTGGCGGTGAGAGATCGACAGTCTCTCACGGCGAATATTTAGCTGGATGCTTGGGCTCCGGGGCTTATGAATCCCTTGGAATCTGTCTAGTGGAGACTTGCTGCTTCTGCCGATCGTGTTCTGGACGAGAGATTCGGAGAGAGAAGTCCTGAGATGGATTCCGATGAGATAGCCGGGAGCTTGATGATATGTATGTTCTACCGTATTTCCGTGAATGTATCGGAATGTGAGAGAATGAGTTCTGAACGTAAGTCAAAATGAATTCGGAACCTTTTTCCAGTAGGAGGAGGTTCTCTATTTATAGGGCTTGGATACGTCGGGCGATCGCCTTTTCTGCATTATAATAATCGGGCGATCGTCTTTTAGCACATGGGCCTGTCTCCTCAAAGTCTGCAGGAGTTGCTGGCAGTCAACCGTGCAGTCCAATGAGATGCCTACACGCGTCCTGAGTTGCTGTCACGGGTGGTCCCACTGACAACTTTCGGCGCGCATGCCGGTAGGTGAGGTAGGTGACAGGCTGTGGTCAAAGGTCTTGTCTGTCAGCAAAAGATCTTGTCTGTCAGCAAAGATCTCGTATGTCAGCGCCTTTTGTGGATCTGCACGTGGGTGCTTTTCTGAGATCCAGTCCTTGATGACTTTGACGGGCGATCGTCTCTGCTCGGGGCGTAGGTCGATTGCCCTTAGCCAGTCACTAGAGTAGATCGCCAGCAGCCAAAGGGCGATCGCCTTGGGAGTCGATCGCTAGGTACCTGATGGTGGTCTGATATCTTCGACTTGGCGAGGTAGCCATAGTTTGACTGGAGTTGACTTGGTCGCTCGGCCTTATAGTCGATCGCCTGTCGGGATGAATAAATCGTGACACAACAATTGCCCCCCAGCTCGCTCATACGTTGGAAACGTGGGATGAGGTGGCTCTTCTCGGTGATCGCTGAACTTTTGACGAGCGACTTTGCGTTTCATTGAATTGGCGATCGTCTTTGAGCTGATATACTCCGGGTTCGGACGACCTGGTTGGCCGCTGAACTGCGCGGGAAAAGGCAATGGGCGCGGAAAAGTCTCCGCGCTCGTGTCGGGCTTCTATTGGAGGACGCCAACGGTCATTAATGACTCCTCGGCTGACGCGTCCTTGAAAAGATGCGTACGCGGGTCTCGAGGGGGTAAATTAATGCGTCGTTTGAGATCCGACCCCTGAGGTTTTCCCTTATTGCAAACGAGTCCCTGCCTTCTCCTATAAAAGGGGGGCGGTGCTGCAGTTTCATACTCACGCGTACTTATTGGAGAAAGAAGGACTTGCTGTCGAATTTTCTGAAGATCTTAGTGCCGATCGCTGTTCGATTTCACTTTCGGGTAAGAAAAATCCTTTTCCCCTTATCTGACTCTGAGAATGGCCGGAAACTCATCATCACGTGGAGCGGGTACCAGTTACGCCGGGACATCGGTATGCAGGAGAATCTTCTTCCGTCTTCCACACAGACGGCGGAAAGCTATTCGGGTAGGAATCGACCAGTGAAGTCGAGGCTTTATTCAATGAGGCCGATGTTGCTAAGGAGGCAGGCTGAAGAAAGACGATCGCAGATTGAGAGAGATCTCGCGATTAGTGCCTCTTGGGAGCAAGATAGTGCTTTGGTCGGGCCTATAAGGCTTTTCTTTGAGATAATGGAGAAGTTGGTGGTCCTACTCCGAATTCGATTTAGGGATACTCGGCCGCCTACCCCTATGTGCTTCCCAAGCGGTCGCGATGCAGGGTTGCGGCGATCGTTGTGGTCGCTTGGCCAGATACGGAGTTCGACGACCAGGAAAGATCTGGCCGTCTGGAGGACAAGATTCCATGTTCCTTCAGATGTGGACATGTTCGCGCCGGCGGAGAATGAACGAGCCGACCAGCCTCCGATGGGTATGGTCACCGTGAATGAGGCGATTATGGAGGCCGGGCTGCGCTTCCCTCTATCCTTCGCTGTCTCCCATCTTTTGGCCGCTTGGAATGTGGCGCCACTTCAGCTGACGCCGAACGCCTGGCTCCAAATTAACTGCACTCTCACTCTTTTCGGCGGTCACCGCCTGTACCGCCTCCCATCGCCGTTGGAGATGAACCATTTGTTCAAACTGACGGCTCATAAAGGGTTGGTTGGCGGTTACCATATTCAGGGCCGATCTGGTCGGGTAATTCACGGAGTCCCGAATAAGATGAGGGGCGATCAGACGAAGTGGTTCTGGGTCGCCGGCAAGTGGAGAGCTTCGGCGAGCGACAATCCTACGGGCGAGCTGGAGATCCCAGAGTTTCGGGAGAGGAATCCCGGTAAGGGTTTAGACTCTCCCTTCGTTTGGATGCGTTTTGGACTGATCTAATTTGATTTCGGTTTTGCAGGTTTTCACATTCCGGCGATCGAGGAGCTGCCTTTTGACTTTCTCGTTATCTGGGAGCGGACAAGGAGCTTGTCGGACGACGACCTTGACGCCACCCGGATCAATAAGGAGAGTCGTTGGTTGTCGGCTCTACTATTCCGCTTCCCGAGACATCTCTCGGTGCCAGGTATGAGTTTCTGCGACCTTCAATTTCTAGGCGATCGCCTTACTTGAGGACAGTATCTGACTGTTGATCGATTGTCTTAACTGCAGAGGTTCGCTTTCCTCGCTTTTTGGAGCCTCCGACGGAGATCGCCATGTCGAACCCTGGGGTTCTAGGTCGTCTTCGCCATAAGAGGTCGTCTCGGGCCCCACCTGTTGCGTTGCCAATAGTTCCGGAGGCGGAGCCTCACGTGGAGCCGGTCGTAGCTGAGGAGGAAGTTCCGGAGGAGGGGCTTCGAGCGAATCGCAAGAGGCCGAGGCCGGAAGAAACTTTGGTTCCTGCCCCGGACGATGAAGTGCCGATCGCCGCGCCTCCGATCACCATCGTTGCTCCGGAGAGTGAGCCGCCCTCTGCGGCTTTTATGCGGGAGATGGCGATCGCGGATGCTGAGACCCCTCGAGGGAAACCGTATTTAGGTCGGGATCCCGAGAAGGCTGAGAGTTAGATGGCATTTTTGTGTTGAAAATTGCATCTGCGTAGGAGTTGTATTAACTTAGTTGTTTTGATGCAGGATCCGTCGCGCAGATCCGTCTTGCCCGCCGATGGTCGTAGATTTCCTAGAGAGCCGATCTCCTCGCCATTCCTGCGACATTTCTCCATACGTTAGCAAGGCTGCTTCTGCTCTGCCGAAGGCATGGACGACCGATCTGGATGCGATCGCTCTACAGCGATCAGCGAGTTCGATGCAGGCTGTTCTTGCCCTTTCTCTCCAGACGGCGACCATGGATGTCCAGGCTGCTCAGGAGTTTGAGGGGCGGCCCTCCACTATTCGCCTGCAGGCGGATCTCGAGGCGGCTCGGAAAGAGAACGCCGAGTTTGCTGATAAGATCGCGGCGATGGAGAAGGACTCTCTGGAGGCGGCCAAGCGGGCGAGCCATGAGCTTGAGCTGGAGAAGAAGGAAACTGAGCAATATCGTTTGGCGGTTGACCGATTTCGGGACCAGATGCAGAATGCCGTCCAGGCGCAGAAGGTTGCTGAAGAGGAGGCCGATCGCCAGAAGGTGACGATCGCTCGGTTGACCAGCGAGCTGACGGAGGCGAAGGAGAAGGTTGTTGCGAGGGAGGCCGAGCTCCAGGGATCGCAACAGGCGATGGCGGAGCTGAAAGGAGAGGTTGAGGCGACCAAGGCTGACCCCTTTCAAAACATGGAATTTCTCAGCGAGTTCGCCTATTATTTGGCGTTTGCCGACTCGATCCGAGCAGCTAAGAAGGGAGGTTTGGAGGTCGGGCCTCTTGCCGAGAACTTCAAGGCGTACGCGTTGGAGCATCCTCTCCATTCAGCTTTCTCCTTGCCGATCTTGGATCTTGTGGACATCGGCGTGGATTTGAGCTGGTATCCGTCTCCGGCCAATCTTGCTCATCCCGACGCTCCGGAAGGTGAGGGGACCGCGCCGGATGCTGATGGCGAAGGCCAGGCAGGGGCCTGAGGCACTTCGTTTTTTGATGTTTTAGCTTATTTCCTTGTAGTTTTCTTTTGTAGCACTTAGGCCTTGAGCGACCGTGTACTGATTTTTCAAGTAATGAAATGAACGTTTGGATTTCTGACTTATCACTTGAATGAATGGTTATTTTTGAGTCTTTGTTTGACTTTGTACAAATGTGTGAGGAGAGATCGTTGCGAGGGTAGTTCCAAATGAATTGATAAACTCATAAAGATAACTTTACAACAAATTCGATCGCTGCACAACTTGCTAAAAATGACGACCTCCGTATGTTGTTGAATAGCGACGATCGTCGTATAGGTAGTCCGCACTCTTATTGCCCCTTGTTTTTATTCACTTAGCGGAAGTAAGGGGATGAAAATAATTCGTTGAGTGAGCGGTCTTTAACTTTGTCGAATCCTCGGGGACGGTTGTCCGTCTTGAGGAACCGTGCACGATCGCGGAGTTCGATGGACCGACTCCTTGATCATGTCTTGATGCGCGAAGACATTGAGTGTCTCGTGACTCACTTTATTATGAGGGTCCTCTGTTAGGCTGCGCCTCGCCTCGTATTTAAACGAAGGGCGTGCGGTCTCGGTCTAGAGGAGTCCTTGCGTGGGGCAGCGTCGGATGATTCAACTCCACGCCCGCGGCTTGTTTAGCTCTGCTTCCACCTCGGCCCACCATGAATATGGCGAACCTCGATGGTGTACGTTGAGACGGGGGTTGTGGCACGTCGCATTGTCCGGGTTCACCATGTTAGATGATGAACCTTTGAGGGCGAGCGATCGTGTCAAACTGATTAATTTTGGAGGGCCCTCAGGCTACGCCGGCCTCGTATTTAAACGAAGGGCGGGCGATCTTGGCCCAAAGGGACCTTGCATGGCCTAAGCAGTCGGTTCCATCGACCACCAGGACCATGGCTGCACTCTTCCACCTTGGATCGTCATGTAGATGCCGACCTTCGACGGTGTACGTTGTGCGGGGGAGGCGATCTCGTGTCTTAGTCCATCATGTTAGACGGTGAGCTGTAGATGGCGATCGAGTCCTCCAGTTTCTTAAATAAGGAGGGAGATCGGGGAGACTTCCGTGGTCTCCTTCTCTTGATTGAAGCATGTAGAGACGGTCGCCGAGGTTGATCCCGGGGTCGGCTCGTATGAGCTTCCCAGCCTGTTGTGTTCGACTCGGATGATCGTGTCTAGAGATTGGTAGGGGCTTTGGCTAGGCCAATAAGCTGTCCAACTTGCCTTCCTCGAACAATATCCAGAGCTGTTTGAGGAGGTCGCGGCATTGGTTGGTGTTGTGGCCGGGACTCTTATGGTAGGCACAATATTGATTGTTGTCCAGGTGACCGTGGTCCCTTATTGCCTTTGGCTTTTTGAGCTCTTCGTGCCCCTTGATGGCATAGAAAATATGTGCCAGAGTTCGGTTGAACGTATGGAGGAGATGGACTTCCATGTCCTCGAAGGCCTTGAGATCTCCGGGTGGCTTGGCGATCGCCTTCTTTGCTTTGGCGATCGCTATCTTCTGGATAGGAGGTGGCGTTTCCTCGCCTAGGTGGAGGGTGAGTAGCCTTTGCCTGGCCAGAAAGTTGGCAGCTTTAGCGCAGAAGATCGCGTAAGTTGGGGGAATATCCTTGGAGAGATGTCTAAACATGGGAGAGTGACCGCGGAATCCCCCCATGACCGAATAGAGAGCGAGCTCGTCACTGACGGGTTCGCCGGTGAGGATGATTTCGTCCACTCGGTCAATGTAATCTGCGTCGGTTTCGTCCTTCCCCTGCTTGATTTTTATCATGCGGTGGGGGCCTTCTGGTCTGGCGACCTTGCTGGCGAAGTATGACGTGAAGTCATTCGCCAGTTTCTTAAAAGAGGTGATTGATCGTGGTGGTAGTGAGACGTACCACCTATGGGCCAGCTCGCCCAATGTTAACGGGAAGATCCGGCACTTGGTTGCATCAGATGCCCCACACCCAGTCATGTAGATTCGGCATTTACTCAGGTGGGTTTCGGGGTCCAATCTCCCCTCATACAGAGGTGTTTTGGGAGGAGCGATCGTTGGTTGTATGGGGGCAAGCTCGATGTGGACCGCGAGTGGCTCGGTCGGTCCGGTGATCTCTTTGCTGGTGCTTGCCCCAGTGTCCAAGAGTGCTTTCATCTCGTCGAGCTGGCATTGTATGGCGGCCATCGCCGTGGCTCGATCGCTATGCTCGGCGCTCGGAGCGGGAGCCGAGGCGATTGAGTACCGATCCCTAGCGATCGGGCGAGTCAGATGGCTGAACTGCGTTCGGTGTGAGGTTGGTAGGCGAATTCTGGCGACGGATTCGGGTTCCGTCTTTTCAAGGTTGGAAACCGAATGCCCGGCCGCTGTGGATGGGTCGTGCCCAAGCGATTGAATATGGATCCGTCCGGTCGTGCGAGAGCCTTTCTCGCGAATTGGGGCTTTCGACGATCGCTCGCTCGAAGCCCGCCAATTTCCGCTTTTCCCATGCGGCGGATGATCGAGGAGTTATCGCGGCGACGCGCATGCTTCTGTCGCTCCTCCAGATGGCCATAGCCTCCTCGACCGTTCCTCGGTTTGGACCTGATCGAGTGAGAGGTCAGCCATCTCTCGGATGCGGATCGAGAGTCTCGCGTTCGCGCTTCCCCGTCGTCGGCTGGGGTTCGGACTGAGCCGGGATATGGTGTCCGGCGGTTCGGAGAGCGGCTTTCATCGACGTACCGGCGGATGTCATGATTCTGAAGGTTTTCTTTGAAGTGCAATGAGTGTCACTTCAAGTATATGCCCCGAGAACAGTGAGTGTTCTTCGGGACGGTAGGAATAAAAATGTGAGGGTTAGATCCCCTTCTTCTAGCGCCAAGTGTTGCTACCCAAAATATTATCCGGAGATAGATATTGCTGGAATGGATGGGATAGCAAACAAATGCAAGAGCACTTCCGTGAGAAAGATAAATGACACAAGATTTGCCGGGGTTGTTAGTCCCGGGCTTGAATGCTCTCGCGAGATATTATTAATACTAATATTCGGGGATACAAGTACTAATGTAAGAATACAATTACAATGAGTGTAAAGATTCTTGTTATCTTAGCTAGTGAGCGTGTAGATTGCCGGAAGAACCAGATTTGATGCTCTGTGAGTTCTTGTAACAAAGGAGATGAACAGTCGCGGCGGTGAGAGATCGACAGTCTCTCACGGCGAATATTTAGCTGGATGCTTGGGATCCGGGGCTTATGAATCCCTTGGAATCTGTCTAGTGGAGACTTGCTGCTTCTGCCGATCGTGTTCTGGACGAGAGATTCGGAGAGAGAAGTCCTGAGATAGATTCCGATGAGATAGCCGGGAGCTTGATGATATGTATGTTCTACCGTATTTCCGTGAATGTATCGGAATGTGAGAGAATGAGTTCTGAACGTAAGTCAAAATGAATTCGGAACCTTTTTCCAGTAGGAGGAGGTTCTCTATTTATAGGGCTTGGATACGCCGGGCGATCGCCTTTTTTGCATTATAATAATCGAGCGATCGTCTTTTAGCACATGGGCCTGTCTCCTCAAAGTCTGCAGGAGTTGCTGGCAGTCAACCGTGCGGTCCAATGAGACGCCTACATGCGTCCTGAGTTGCTGTCACGGGTGGTCCCACTGACAACTTTCGGCGCGCATGCCGGTAGGTGAGGTAGGTGACAGGCTGTGGTCAAAGGTCTTGTCTGTCAGCAAAAGATCTTGTCTGTCAGCGAAGATCTCGTATGTCAGCGCCTTTTGTGGATCTGCACGTGGGTGCTTTTCTGAGATCCAGTCCTTGATGACTTTGACGGGCGATCGTCTCTGCTCGGGGCGTAGGTCGATTGCCCTTAGCCGGTCACTAGAGTATATCGCTAGCTGCCAAAGGGCGATTGCCTTGGGAGTCGATCGTTAGGTACCTGATGGTGGTCTGATATCTTCGACTTGGCGAGCTAGCCATAGTTTGACTGGAGTTGACTTGGTCGCTCGGCCTTATAGTCGATCGCCTGTCGGGATGAATAAATCGTGACACAACAGACGGGACGAATCGTGTTCTTGGCCGTTTTGGGGAAAATCCTTGAACCTTCGTCATTTGTTCTTTGAATTCAGCGGCTTTGGGTCGTACTTTGGAATTCATTTTCATTGTTATTGTTTTCGTTCGTAGTTCATTGTTGTGGATTGTCGTTCGGTGGAGTCGGCGAGTTCGTAGTCGGTTCGTGCCAACCTACTTCGGCCGATTCTCCGCGTTGTGGTTATTCGAGGCAAGTACCTTGCCCATACTTTTCTTATTTTATGGATATGATGATCGGTGATCGTCTTGGTGTGTTTGTTTGGTTGTTTGAAATGAAGTTTCAAAAGATTTCGGTTTGGCCTCGTTAAAGGCTCTCTTTCAAAACGCGTGTGTGTTTTGTGAACGTTATGTTTTGGGAATTGATTATTTTGAACGTTGAAGGCTTTGATGAGATTCCTATTGTTTAAAGTTATGGAATCGTGTATTCCGTGTTTAATCTTGTTATTGTGTTTTGGAGAGTTGATAATGTTGACGGATAAATGGCCATCTCTAGTAAGTATTCTTAATGAACTTACATTCTTAGCATATTAGTATTGCATGAGTAACGTGTGTGTGTGTATGCTCACTACGGGTTAGATCCGACGGGGTCTCGGTAGGGCTCCACGAAGCTGTGGGACCGCGAGCTTGCTTTTAACCACTACGGGTTAGATCCGACGGGGTCTCGGTAGGGATCCACGAAGCTGTGGGTCCGCGGTTAATTGTGGTGTATTTTTCAAATGTGATTTGATATTGACATTTCCGGAAATGAGTGCTTTTGAACGGTTTTCATGATTGCATGCATTGACTAAGTGTGTAAGAGGTAAGTTGTTCGTTTGGCCTACTTGGCTAGGATGGCACTAGAGTACTTCGTTGTTTGTGTTAAATCCTTTATTTGTGGATTTTGATGTTGGGAGACGAACCTTGTGGTCGTTCTTGTGTACTGTGGGTTGATGAGATTGGGGCTAAAATCCCAACGTTTTTGTAAAGGTCATTTGACGGATTTGGGGCTAAAATCCCAACGGTTTGGTAAAGGTTATTTTACGGAAAGTAAACTTTTGGGGCGGTGACCCCTTTTGCCTTTTGGATTTTGAAAAGTAGGATTTGATAATCCGAAATTATTTTCTATTAAAACTCTCGATGGCATTTTAAACCGTTTTATAAATTATTTCCATTGATTTATGATATTTCGATTTTGAAAGGTTTTCTCAAACTCTTGCCTCGGGAAGTACTTTTCGTTCCGTTTGGATCTTTGAGGATTCCTGGTTATTGTTATTCGTGGAATATGAATTGTATGGCTCGTATTTGCACTTTGTTCTTGCACTAGCAAAGCGGTGGAGTTTTGCTAACCCCGAGTATTCGGGGTGGATGTCTGTTGCATTCGTGTTTTGGAGCATAACACGTGGTCGGCACGAAGGATGATGAAAGAAGATCGATACTAATCACATGAGGAACCGTAAAGCGTGGATTGTTTAAGTTGAACTTTATTTTCCGCTGCTATATTTTTCCCATTGTACGGGTGTGGTTGTGTTTTGACCCCTGCGTGGGCATGAGTTGTAATCGAGTTGTATGTTTTTATTGAAAGGCCAAATCGGTCTACTGAGTCATTTTAGCCTTAAAGGCATTGTCGAGGTGTTTCATGTTGTTACTAGCCTGGTAGATCCTTGAGGAAAGGTTCTACGGCGTGTAATATCCCTGAGCGGATTGGGGGTGTTACATAAATGGTATCGGAGTTTAGGTTGTGGAAACCTAGGCTGTCGGGTCGGTGGTGTCTGTTGAGTTTTATCTTGTCGGATTTTATCTGACTGAGTCGTGTCGCGACGCGTCTTCTGAGTTTGTTGGCCGTGATTAGTATCGTGGGGCGATCATCATCTTCGTGCGACCTGTGGAAGTAAGTCTCCCTTCTTTGTATTGTGCCTCGTGTGACACGAGCTATTTTATGATTATTTGTTAAGTAATGGAATCCTTATGTGAATTTTGATTTCACGATATGTATTTAGTCGACTCTCGTATTTGATTTATACGAGGAGTGTCGTCGCTTGTGATGTCTTTTTATTGTTGTTTTTGTCCGTTGCTGATGATTTTCGAATCGATTTGCACGTTTTACAAGTTCTCTTGTGAAAGCTTTGTGCATATACACGTTCGACTTGTTCACTAGCCAGTGCGGGAGGGTCTTTAGAGGCCTCGAATGAGGTCAGTGGTTTTGTTCTGAATGTGGTATTTTATCGTTTATTTCCGTTTAAAGACATGTATTGTCTTGATTTTGAATGTTTTGATGCGTGTACTAGGAGTTTTTTTTTAGTGAACGTCGATATGTGTGAGTTTTGGGCATTCTGGCCTATTGGATTTTGGAAAACCTTGAATATCTTAGAAAAATAAATTTCGAGACATACTTTTCAAATGAGTTATTTTCTTGTGGTACATCCTAGGTGCCACAATATATTTCAAAAAATTTCTACCTCGAGGACCAAAATGCTTTGAGATATTTTCAATGTTTTAGAAACACTTTTATTTAGACCCGAGGGTCGAATATTCTGAAAGTTTTCACTAAGAGAAAGTGCCCTCATTTTTATCAAATGCGAAATGGTTCTCCAAAGTCTCGATAACGATGTTTCACGTTTGTACTTTTTGAAAGGTGATACTCAAGATCAATCGGTGTTCTTCTAAATTATTTTCAAAATGAGGTTTTCGTTTTTAAAACCTATCCATTCCCGTTTGAGGGCTGGGTATGTATGTATGATGTTCGCATTGTCATTTTGATATTTGCTCCCGAGTATGATCGAATTGGGGGGGTGAGCGTTGAGTCGTTTTTCACACATTTGTTGTGTTAGCCCCCTGTGAGAGGCGGGATGTTGGTGTTAAATGTTGTCGTCTCGTGGTGATTTCTGCGTTGTCGCGCATGTGCGAGCTGTTAGAGCTTGGTTTGGTATGACCGTGTGCATCGGTGATCGTTCCGTTATGTGTCGGTTGTTTAATGTCTTATTACCTTGCTCCTGTTTTTGTGAATTTCGTGGACGAGGTCGGAGGTAATACCCGTACTATTTTGACTTCGGTATTTTCTCTTTCTCCAGTCTATCGATTCGCTCATGTTCGTTGATACTTTATGAACTTGTTATGTATTTCGGTTTCATCGTCCGAACGAGCTACGACCTTGTTGTGGGTCGATCTGGTTATCGCTGTGACTTTTTCGGGTTCGGTTCGATTCTTGTGAACCTTGTTCGGGAGTGACATCATCTGGTTCTATTAGTTCTTTTATTCGAAGTGGATCGGATTTGGAACTCTTGTGTTTTCGACTCTGTCGACTCATTTATGTTCGTTGACATTTCTGAGCTTGTCCTGCCCCTTGCTTTTGTTGATCGAACGAGTGTGGTATTGTTTCGGAATAACTCGTTTGTCGTTGTGACTTTTTAATTGCTATTCTTTTTCCTGTGGATCTTATGTGAATGCACATCCTGTTGTTTTCACCGGATCATATATTGTCTCGAGTCGAGATGTGAACCTTGGAGTTGTTGTTTGAATTTTATTGTTCTTCGTGATTCGAACATGATTGTCCGATTTTTGTTGTCTCGATCGTTGTGGTTCGATCGTTTGATTGTTCGGTTTTTATTGATCTCGCCCCATGATTTTTGAGCATTCAGGCTCCTTCGTAATTCTCTTAAGTTCGGGAAAATTAGTCTCGTTTTCGATCTTCCAACCCTTGGGCGGTGGAATTCCGTAATTGTTCAGCGATTGGCTCGCGTTTTGATTGATGTACCGTTAGGTCGGTCAATCTTATTGATTTTCGTTCATTGTGTTTTGTGATTGTTCGGATAATTGACACTATATTATCCATTTGATGACGCTTGTCATTTGTTGGTTTTATTATATCCCTAACGGCGATGTTGTATTGGTCGTCGTGGAGCGTATTTTCACGCCGTATATTCCTTTCCGTTGTTTGTAACATTTCGTCGTTGGGCGTTAGTTATGCATTCTTGTGTATCTCGTTGAGTTTTTCCTGGTGGAATATTTCTTCTCCCTACTTGTTTTAAGTTTCGGGACGAAACTTCTTTTAAGGAGGGTAGAATGTAATACCCGTAATTTCGATTTCCGGTAATTTCTTTTTTCGGAGGAAGTCCGTTTTGACGACTCTCTCATGACCGTTTCGTCATTCTGAGAATGATTAATTCTACACCTTTTGTCATCCGAGTTTGTTTCGGTGTTGTTTTGTTGAGTTCCGTGCCTTTTAGCGACTTTTCCGCGCTTGAGTTCGATTCTTGCGAATCTCGTTCGAAACTGCTGTTTCGAGTTTCCTGTAAGTCCGTTAAACTTTGTTAGACGTTTTGTGAACTTAGGTTTGGTTATTCGATCACGTATCGTGATTTCCGGGCGGTTTGGGCCATTTTGTAATTTCTTGAAAGTTACGGGTATCCGTATCTGTAATTGTTGTCTCGACCCGTTTCTTGGTCGCGTATGACTAATTATGGTATTATGTTTTCATTCCGGGTCGTTGATGTTGTCCGCGAACTTTTCGTCGTGTTCGTTCCGTACGTTTTCGGAAATCGGGTCGTCGAGCCCTGGTGGTCGGGTACTGGCCGGACGGTTGCGGGACTGGCCGGACGGTTGCGGGACTGGCCGGACGATTGCGGGCACCGGCCGGACGGGTGCGGCAGGAACCGGAGTAGCGCACGCTACGGCCGGAACGCTGCGCGCGCTAACCGGCAGGTGTAGCGCACGCTATCGGCTGGCCTAACGCACGCTAGCGGTGCAGACAGTGGAGTCTCGGGGTTACGGAATCGGTCGGGCTCGGCGGTAGCGCACGCTACGGCCGGAAGGCTGCGCACGCTACCTGGCCGAGTCGGAGGCGGTGAGGCCACCGGATCGCGGCTGGGCCGAGAGAAGACGCTAGCTCGGCACTTAGCGCGCTAGTCGACCAAGATAAATGTGACAGAGCGATCACATTTCATCTCGCTTTTTCATTTCCTTCCTTCTCCGTCCAAGGCCGGGCGATTCATGGGTGACGAAGCCATGATGTTTAACAACAAATCCATGAAGTTCTTGAGTTCATAACATCAATCAATCATCCGTTATCATCCTTTGATCCAGCGAATCAAGGTAATCTTCCTTAGAACCCTAATTTCGTAAATTTGGGGGTTTTTGCATTTTTGTCCGATTCGTTCCGTGTTGTTGATTAATTCATGATGGGTATGATTAATCTTGGTAGTATTCTTGTGTTTAACATCATTTAATCCATTGTTCTTCGTCGAATCGAAGTATATTTCTTGATTTCCTTCGAATTGACTTTTTGGGGGATTTGTCCTCGATCTCGTTTTTCATCCGTTTTCGATGGATCGATTATGGTTAAATGATGTTGTTAAACATATTCTATGGATTTTATATCCATATTTCAACTTGAAATTCGGTTTTCGGGTTTTGACGGGACGAATCGTGTTCTTGGCCGTTTTGGGGAGAATCCTTGAACCTTCGTCATTTGTTCTTTGAATTCAGCGGCTTTGGGTCGTACTTTGGAATTCATTTTCATTGTTATTGTTTTCGTTCGTAGTTCATTGTTGTGGATTGTCGTTCGGTGGAGTCGGCGAGTTCGTAGTCGGTTCGTGCCAACCTACTTCGGCCGATTCTCCGCGTTGTGGTTATTCGAGGCAAGTACCTTGCCCATACTTTTCTTATTTTATGGATATGATGATCGGTGATCGTCTTGGTGTGTTTTTTTGGTTGGTGTGTTATTCGAGGCAAGTCTTGGTGGAGTCGGCGAGTTCGTTGTTTGTTTGGTGTGTTATTCGAGGCAAGTACCTCGTTAAAGGCTCTCTTTCAAAACGCGTGTGTGTTTTGTGAACGTTATGTTTTGGGAATTGATTATTTTGAACGTTGAAGGCTTTGATGAGATTCCTATTGTTTAAAGTTATGGAATCGTGTATTCCGTGTTTAATCTTGTTATTGTGTTTTGGAGAGTTGATAATGTTGTCGGATAAATGGCCATCTCTAGTAAGTATTCGTAATGAACTTACATTCTTAGCATATTAGTATTGCATGAGTAACGTGTGTGTGTGTATGCTCACTACGGGTTAGATCCGACGGGGTCTCGGTAGGGATCCACGAAGTTGTGGGTCCGCGGTTAATTGTGGTGCATTTTTCAAATGTGATTTGATATTGGCATTTCTTGAAATGAGTGCTTTTGAACGGTTTCCATGATTGCATGCATTGACTAAGTGTGTAAGAGGTAAGTTGTTCGTTTGGCCTACTTGGCTAGGATGGCACTAGAGTACTTCGTTGTTTGTGTTAAATCCTTTATTTGTGGATTTTGATGTTGGGAGACGAACCTTGTGGCCGTTCTTGTGTACTGTGGGTTGATGAGATTGGGGCTAAAATCCCAACGTTTTTGTAAAGGTCTTTTGACGGATTTGGGGCTAAAATCCCAACGGTTTGGTAAAGGTTATTTTACGAAAAGTAAACTTTTGGGGCGGTGACCCCTTTTGCCTTTTGGATTTTGAAAAGTAGGATTTGATAATCCTAAATTATTTTCTATTAAAACCCTCGATGGCATTTTAAATCGTTTTATAAATTATTTCCATTGATTTATGATATTTCGATTTTGAAAGGTTTTCTCAAACTCTTGCTTCGGGAAGTACTTTTCGTTCCGTTTGGATCTTTGAGGATTCCTGGTTATTGTTATTCGTGGAATATGAATTGTATGGCTCGTATTTGCACTTTGTTCTTGCACTAGCAAAACAGTGGAGTTTTGCTAACCCCCGAGTATTCGGGGGGTGGATGTCTGTTTTTGCATTCAGGTTTTGGAGCATAACACAGGGTCGGCACGAAGGATGATGAAAGATGATCGATACTAATCACATGAGGAACCGTACATCGTGTATTGGTTCAGTTGTACTTTATTTTCCACTGCTATATTTTTCCCGTTGTACGGGTTTGGTTGTGTTTTGACCCCTGCGTGGGCATGAGTTGTAATCGAGTTGTATGTTTTTATTGAAAGTCCAAATCGGTCTACTGAGTCATTTTAGCCTTAAAGGCATTGTCGAGGTGTTTCATGTTGTTACTAGCCTGGTAGATCCTTGAGGAAAGGTTCTACGGCGTGAAATATCCCTGAGCGGATTGGGGGTGTTACACCTGGAGGTGCGAATTGATTTCTAGGTGTGCGGAACCCTGGGTATGAACCCGTTGTTGGTTTTACACTATAGTAAACCCGCCGCGACCAGTTTCTTTTCGTTGCCCCTAGTGCTCTCTGTTACCGGCATCCATTGCTGGCAAAAGAGGTAAGCACAAGGGGAAATGGGGTGCCCATAGCCTACTGACGATGTCTTACAGTCGAGCTGTCCTGAAGAAGATACTGTAGTTTGTCCCTTTTTTAATCCTTCTACTGCAAATCGGGATCCTATGCATGTGAATCCGAAAAGAGCTGAGGGTGGATCGCGAGCTTAATTCGATGGGGCATATTATTGAATTTGAGGGCCATAATTTCATCTCGTTCTCGAAAGATTATCAGGAAACTTTTTATTTTCTTGTATATTTTTGTGTTGATAAAATCACCATTAAAAAATATTGTACGATTTGAATTATCTTGTGGTAACTCTAGATATTGTTGGTTATTTAAATTACCAGTTGATTTTTCAGATACTATCGCGGTTTACTGGATGGATTGACCGACAGTTGTTAAATTATCAATTGATAATTTACATAACCCACTAGTAATACCACTTTTTATTAAAAACCCGCATTGTTTTTGGAAGTACTTTCTGTTAATTTTATAAATAATGTTGTGGTGATTTGGTTGAATAATCCTAATTAATATAATAAAACAGCAGTCGATAATTTTAAAAAAAAATTGGTAGTTTAAATTACCAAATCATAAATTTGGCCACAATGTTGGCATAAAAAATAAGATAAACTAAATAAAAAATAGGTCGGATTCAAAACATATATTGATCATTTAAATACCACTTGGTAAAACATTATTAGTGGTTATTGGCAGCTAGATCCGGTGGACCAGCAATGATATTTATTAATATCATATGGTAAATTAAGGATATGAGTTTATAATCTATATTAACGTATTGTTTACGAAAAAATTAGCAGAAAAAGCAAGAAAAAAGCCGGTGATCACAGACCGGTCGATGATTGTGGCGATCGGCGGCCGATGGTGGTGATTTTAAGTAGTGGTACACGACTGTCGTCTACAATTACCACTTGATAAAAATATTCTATAATTATTTAATACAATGGACATTTAAGAAACTTTCATAATATTATTATTTTAATTATGTATCTTAAGGACTATAAGAATTGTGTTTTGGTTTGTGTTTTGGGATAATTGGGTCAAAGCCCCTTTTTTATTATGTATAATATCTAATTAGATAACCTTTTTGAACTGAGTCAGAATATATGCACTGTTTTATTGATTTCTACTTGTTTGGGTATATTTGGCCAATAAGTTTGTAATAATTTTTTTTTTGCTTTTTTAATTTCAAATAGTATGCATAGTGTTACTTATAAATAAATGTTGTAATACCATATATTTTTTGTAATATGTTGATGCTTTTATATTAGATCCTGGTTGTGAAATCTGTTTTTTATGGTTTACCTTTATCGATTGATTGGCTTAGTATTGGGCTATATGTTTACAGATTAAACGGAAGAGATTTTCATTTCTTGCATTTCAGCGAATATAACGATCTTCTTACAATGTGAACACGTATCTAAAACCATATATTATTATACTCCAATCATACAACTTAGGTATCCTAATGTATGTAATCATTTTTTTCCTAAAAGACAAAATAATCGAAATTTCATTGTAAACAAAGAATGTATACCACGAGTATCCAAGCTTATGTTGTTGATACTTTTATTTCTTAATATAAATATTTAATGCAAAGTAACAACAATGTTACTCTATTCGTTTGTGGATACCATTTATTTTATTTTTATGATATTATGGATATTGATAGGACGAAAATAGTGTGCTAAAATTATTGTTAATTATAAGGTTTTTAATGAATTTTATGTTGGCACACTTGATTATTTTCTACCTATTTATATTTTGGATGCAATTTACTTCACTTGGAAATTGGTTGTTTAATTAGGTGTTTGATGGAGTTTTTAAGCTTAAGGAATAATTTTGGGCCAACAAACGGACCAAGACAAGGTGATTTGAGCTTTAATGACGAAACTGTCGTGCACACTGGGGGACCCAGTGTCGATCCTGACCCGAAAATCCTCTTACTTGGGGCTCAAGAAATGACTCAAATCTGCCCCAATTAGTTCCATAAGGTGAAAATCGGTCCCCTACGCTGGAGAAAGGAATTTTAATTGACTTGAATGGAAGACTCCAAAAGAATAAAAACTCAAGAAGGATAAGTAGGAAGGAGATCTAATAAAAGAAGAAAACTAAGAGATAAGAGAGTATTATAAAAGAAGGGGCTGAGATTATTATTGGGGCATCATCATCATCATCTTCACGGCTGGACAGGAGAGCAAAAAGAGGAGAAGATACGGTGGAACACGAGAGAGGACAGAAACACGGCTGGGAGACGGACAAAGAAGAAGGGAACCGGGCTTATTTTCCGACGAGAAAGAGAGAAGAATTCTACTTTCTTTTCTTATGAATATTCTAAATTACTATGTGTCTTATAAAGCCAACATGTCTAGCTAACCTTCTCATTCTATTTCTTAGGAAAGTTTGAAACCTTATTTGAATTAGTCATGTTTTAATCCCGTAGCGTATTCTTAACTCGAAGTCTCTTGAATTACTTTTGTGTTATTGAATTTATTATTATGCCATATAATTTCTTGATTTGGTTTGGCCAACTAGATTAGGAGTTTTATGTCTCATGCTAGAAATTAAGTTGTAATCCGTAATTATTGCAATTTTAATTTCACAAGTAGCAACAATTGAATTTTCTCAATTGAGTAACATAAAATCGAGATCCCTTAAGTCGAGCATATGAACTTAATATCTTGCCTATTTCA
This sequence comes from Orobanche coerulescens, assembly GCA_033398695.1. Classification (NCBI taxonomy): domain Eukaryota; kingdom Viridiplantae; phylum Streptophyta; class Magnoliopsida; order Lamiales; family Orobanchaceae; genus Orobanche; species Orobanche coerulescens. The sequence continues at coordinate 74,671,077 of CM065808.1, read as the reverse complement.
TTATTTTGGTTTTTAATGCATCCAGCTAGCGAGATTTGAAGAGCTTGTTTTGAATCCATCGCCTAGATAGGTTTAGTTAAAGAGCTTGTTTTAGTTAAATAAACTTAAGAAATAATTGGGGTCAACAGAGCTTGTTGTTGGCTTCGGAATAGGAGTTAATGAGATTAGAGAATAGATAAGCGCTGTATTAAATCATGATTTAATTCGAAACGGTGGATAACGGAACTAAGAGCTAGATTATTCCTTTAATTGATATTTTCGATTTTTATTTCCTTTGTTTATTTTGATTTAATTTATTTTACGCAAATTATTTGTTAATAAAAACCTGTAAACTGAAATCCCCCCCTCATTTTTTTTATTTTAATTGCTAAAAGTACTTAACTTTTAAAAAGTATAATTGATTTACCGTTCTCCTTGGGATCGACCCTTACTTGCTGATACTACTAGTAGAAGCTGAGGAAAAATAAAAAATAACTAATTTTGACGCATCACGATAGCGCGTTCAAAATTTTGGCACCGTTGCCGGGGAACGGTGTTAAGTTAATTTTACTTATTTTGGGTTAAAAACTTATGCAATTTCGGCATTGGGTAAGCCAGTGTCAGTTCTGAAAATTCATAATAATTATCAGTTGTGAACTAATGCATTTTGTTTTAGTTTTGCATGAATACAAGATCACGTGGGGATTAAAACTTGCAGTACTTTCCAGAAATTACCAAACGAGATCGAGTTTTCGGGCGAAAAAACAAAAGAAAACAGAGAAACACTTGGGCACTTACCGTTTTCTTTCAAAACATCACCCACCGAATCGGAGAACGAGAGTGAAATCATGATAACTTACGCTGAAAAGACATTGAAGTAATTAGCTAACCCGGAGCTACCTCAACAACCATTATGTATCACAATACCGGCTATTGACAACAACAATACCTTTGAATTGAAGTCGGGATTGATCCACTTGCTACCTGCATTTCATGGTCTATTAGGAGAGGATCCGCACAAGCATCTCAAGGAATTCCATGTTGTTTGTTCAAGCATGAAGCCAAACGGTGTCACCGAAGAACAAATCAATCTTAGAGCCTTCCCATTTTTATTAAAAGATTTGGCTAAGGATTGGTTATTTTATTTACCGTCGGCCACTATCACAACGTGGAACGATATGGAAATCTTATTTCTGCAAAAATATTTTCCGGCCTATCGAGCAGCCAATCTAAGGAAAGAGATATGTGGTGCAAGGTAAATGATCGGAGAAACATTGCATGAATATTGGGAACGATTCAAACAGTTGGTATCTCGATGCCCGCAACATCAAATTAGCGAGCAACTCCTGATCAATATTTTTACGAAGGACTTAATTCGATGGAGCGAATCACGATAGATGCAGCAAGTGGTGGAGCCCTAGTTGACAAAACTCTCACGGATGCAAAAGCTCTCATATCCAACATGGCGGCTAATTCACAACAGTTTAGTTGTCGCGATTCACCAATCAGAATGGTGAAGGAGGTGCATGACTCGTCCCTTGAGGATAAATTAAATGTGCTAACCACTTTTGTTAGAAAACTTGTTGTAGGTAATAGCACGCCAGTCGTACCATGTCGCCTTTGCAAAACCACGGAGCATACAACGAAGAATTGTCGGATTTTGCTTGATGAAATCGAGGCGCACACCAATGCAATTGGAATAAAAAATTCCTATGGGAGGAAGAATGATCCGTACTAAAACACATACAACCCAGGATGGAGGGATCACCCTAACTTTCGATGGAAGAACCAGCAGGAGGCGCCTCCACAAAATAAAGGACAATTCTACAAGCAGCCCACCAAAAATTCGACACAATCTTTGGAGGAGATGATGAAGACCCTCATGGCAAACACTATGCACAGCAGGGCATGAATCAGTTTCAGCAGGGCATGAGTCAGTTCCAGCATGACACTAAGTCGAGTATCAAAATTCGAAAATCAAGTGAGTCAACTAGCCACCACTGTGAGCCGTATGGAGAGCCAAAATAGTGGGAAATTGCCATCCCAACCTGAGCTGAACCCAAGGAACGTGAGTGCTCTAACTTTAAGTAGTGGGAAGCAGCTTGAGGAGCCTAAGAAACCTAGGCAGGTGGTGGAAACTGAAAGTGGGGAGGAAAAAAATCACTGAACAGTTCGACGCTGGGATACCCAGTGATGAATCGACACCCAGTGCAGAACAACCGGGCAGCAAGGTAATTTCTTCTAAAGCTACTCCTTTTGAGCTTAACGAGTTGCCTTTTCCATCTAGGGTCAAAAAGGTAGCAGTCGTGAATAAAGAGAAGCAAATTCTAGACGTATTTTGCAAGGTTGAGATCAACATACCCTTACTCGATGCAGTTCAACAAATTCTAAAATACGCAAAATTCCTTAAGGACTTATGCACCATCAAGCAGAGATTAAAAGGGAATGGGAAGGTAGTAATGGGAAAAAATGTGTCTGCTGTATTCCAAAAGAAATTGCCACAAAAACGGGAAGATTCGGGTATGTTTGCTATTCCTTGTCGAATTGGAAATATGGGTTTTGAACAAGCTATGCTAGATTTGAGAGCATCAATTAATGTTATGCCACGCTCTATATACACCTCCCTAAATCTGGGACCTCTTCGGGAAACAAGGATAATTATCCAATTGGCGGATCGTAGCCTTGTGTATCCCGAAGGTGTCATGCCGTTCTTGTCCAAGTTAATAAACTTGTATTTCAAGCCGACTTTTATTTTCTTGATATGCAAAATGACTCGTCAAATTCAACATCTATTTTGATAGGAAGGCCATTTCTAAATACTGCAAGTACTAAAATAGATGTTCGTAAGGATTCACTCACGATGGATTTTGACGGTTAAATCGTACGGTTTAATATTTATGATGCTATGAAATTTTCTGAGGAAGATTGCTCCTTTTTTGCATTAAGTGTGATTGACCCTCTTGTCGAGGAAGTGTTTGAGTTGCATTGAAGGGGTAGACTCGAAGTGGTGCTTACTAAAAACTTGGCGGCTGATAAAGGAAATGATTTTGCGGAGCTTCAAAGAGAATTACAGCCAATATATGAGGAATTATAAGGAAAAAGTAAATCAGAGTTAGCCTTCGATGAGCATCTCAAGGGAGACACTTCGAGAAAGTTTGGTCTGTAACACTCCCAAGACGTTCAGGGTATATTACAGCGCCGTGAATCCCATCCTTTGGAATCCACCAGGCTAATGTACAAACTCGACATCATGACCAATGGCAAACATCATCAACATACAAACAATTCCATACTTTAAGACATTCAAGACAAATGGACCGAACCCGACAGTGATAAATAAAATCCTCCCCAAACCAGGTTCACAAGAAAATACACTTAAAGGAAGAAAGTACTCGGGTACTGAACAAATGACATAAATATTAAAATAAGAAAACAACACGCCAAACGGATGACCATTGAACAGAATCACTCTTGTCCATCATCCTCGTACTGTCCGCATGCTCGTTTGCCTCCATGACCTATACCTGAAATACAAAAGTATTTCCCCCATTTAAGGGGTTAGCGACAACAGCTAGTGCAAGTACACTCAATTTGAACTACCATTCTAATAAGATGAAATATGCGCCGATCGGAATCCTTCACTCAGAGTTGGTAATATCCCGATCTCAAATCAATCTTCCAAAACACAGTCGCTCCCTGCAATTGGTCAAACTAGTCGTCAATCCTTGGAAGCGGATACGTGTTTTTGATGGTCACTTTGTTCAACTCTCGGTAGTCGATGCATAAACGTAGTGACCATTCCTTCTTCTTCACAAACAAGACTGGTGCACCCCAAGGCGAAGTGCTCGGTCGAATATAACCCATGTCTAGCAACTCTACCAACTGTTTCTTCAAATCGATCATTTCAGCAGGCGCCATACGATACGTCATTTTCGAAATCGGGGCTGCACCCTGCTCTAAATCAATGGTGAACTCGAACTCACAGTCTGGTGGCAAACCCGGAAACTCATCTAGAAAGACGTCAGGATACTCGCTCACTACTGGAATAGACGAGAGCTCGACTCTCCCTTCTTCTAATCTCAAAGCATAACACCAGTAACCAGTGCAACCTCCTCGAAGAAGTTTCACCGCTTTCATTGCCCTGATCAAGAATCTATGACTACTCCATTTGTGTCCCACAAAAGAGTGATCGGTACCGTCATCGGCTAACATCGAAATGGTTCTCGCTCTATAGTTCATGATCGCCCCATGTCGATCTAGACAATCCTCACCAAGAATCAAATCCCCATCCTAATGTCTACCACAATCAGATTAGAAGACCAATCCCTCCCCGCGATACTCACCGGAAAATCTCTAATCTCACGATTCCCCACAATACTATCTCCACTAGGTAGTTTAACAACAAATGGTTCACATGTAACTAGACAATCAATATGCAGATGACGCACGCAATCCAAAGAGATAAAAGAATATGTAGCACCAAAATCGAATAGCACGGAAACAGGATGGTCAAGGATGTGAACGGTACCTGTAGCCACTGTCACGTCAGGATCTCCCGCTCATCTCATCTCATACACATGGGGCGGAACAGACCCCGCACTAGAAGCTCCCCCTCTAGAAGACTGCCCACGTCCTCGACCTATGCCGAAACTCTGCTGAGGTTGATTAGCTATCGGAGCCTGATTCACACTCGGTTCTCTCGTAGCCGGGGCTGACACTTGAGTAACTGGTGCCCGAATCGCATCTCCATAGTACTTAGAATGATGCCCCATACGACAGCAATTAAGACACTGTAGCGGCGGCTTCTCACACTCACTCATCATATGTCCTGAATGACCACAGTTAAAACAGGTATGACCATGAACAGGAGCAACCATTGCCTCACCCAAATGATGGGGATTGATTCCTGAAAGCTCGCAAAGTAGATTGAGTCTTCTGATGCCCGCCAGACTTACCACCCGAAAACTGACCAGAAGTCTTCTGTTTCTTACCCTCTGTTGCCACCTTTGACCCAGAAAAAGACATCTCATAGGCAATCGCCCTGTTCTGATAGTCTTTCAAAGTTGTACACCCAAGACCCGACATGTAGTGGTGAACCCTCGGCTTCATCCGCATGTCGAAGTGGCGGATCTTATCTTGCTTATCTCGGACCTGATTCCTCACATAATGTAACTGCTTATGGTAGTCCTTGATCGCTTGTGAGATGAGAACATCCTGGGGTTTTGCTTCAAAGAAGGCTCGAACCCTTCCCTCTTTCACCGGCCACGAACAATATTCGGCCTCCATCAATTCTCAGAACTCGTCCCACAAAGCTGCCCAGTCACTCAGTTTCACTGCTTGCCACCACGTTGCTGCATCCTTGGCGAGGAGGAACTGAGCAGTTGATACATTCCTCTCATCGGAGCAGTTTGTTGCCTCGAACACTTTTTCCATCTCGAATAACCAACTCTCCCAACCAGAAGGGTCAGAAGTACCATCGAACTGTGGTGGACGCATACGGATCACGTCCTGAAGCAATTTATCAGTACCTGAACCAGTAGGCGGAACCGGATTAGCATTAGCTTGGTTAACCAGGACTGTATGTGTTAGTAGCGCTATCTGATTCACTACTTGCTGCAGAATGTTTGCTACCCCAGAGTTATCATTGGTATTACCGAAGCTAGCAGATTGATCCTGCTGACCTTCGGCACTAGGTGGGACATTGTTCGACAAAGAAGGCGTTGCCGAACCAGCCCCAGAGCTATCGGACATGGCCGACGCACCGGCTGCGCCACGTTCGCGACCGCGTCCGCATCCTCTACCAGCAGGCATTCTGAAGAAGTAACTAGTGAGTATAGATCAAACACAAAACACATCACAATACTAAGAAAAGAACCACACAGGGTAACACAACAAGTAAAGTTAGGAAAAACTTACATGCACGGGCGTACGGAGATGATGGCATAGTAGTGATACTGTTCAGAAATGACACTTAACTAGACCCAAATGACCGACAGCCTAGGTATCCATAAAACCTTAGGCTCCGATACCATATTCTGTAACACCCTCAAGATGTTCAGGGCATATTACAGCGTCTTGGATCCCACCCTTTGGAATCCACCATGTTAACATATAAACTTGACATCATGACCAATGACAAACATCATCAACATACAAACAATTCCACAGTTTAAGACATTTAAGACAAATGGACCGAACCCGACAGTGATAAATAAAATCCTTCCCAAATCGGGTTCACAAGCAAATACAAGTTTAAAGGAAGAAAGTACTCGAGTACTGAACTACCATTCTAATCAGATGAAATATGCGCCAAAATCATTTTAGAAAATATTTTTATATTCCGAAATATTACAGTGCACAAGCACAAAATGTAATATCCGCTTTTTTTCTTCTTTTTCGATATTCCCATTTTGGTGTATTTTTATTTTTTTTGTAGTTCGCTTGTAACCTTGTCGACATTTTGAATCTATGTTATTCTTGGAGTTTCTCCATCTGTGATGATCTTGGTGATGTTTTGATATTATCCTGTTTTATGTCATGTATTATGGCATGGACGCTCGATTCTCGTGGAACTCGTTCGCTTTTGTAATTTCTTTGGTTTCACGAGTTCGTATAGTTGAGTTGTTCGTGTTGGGAGTTTCGGTTTGTTAATCCGACGTCGTATCGCGGTTTTTGAACGTTTGGGCCGTTTCGTAATTTTCTTAAGTTTAGGGTATTCTTGTTATCTTTGTGTTCCTGAACCTCCGGGCATTCGGAATCATGCTTCATCGTAACGTTTTGATTTCTGAAATCCGTGGTGAGTGCATCCGTTGGTCGTGGATACACGTTGTTATTTTTCTTGTTCTATTTCCGATCATCCCCTCGTCGGTAGTGTTTCAGACTATGGCCTGCTGCCACAGGCCATGTTACAGCCATAAGCCGTATATGTTACGGCCGTAATAATCGAGAGTTACGGCCGTAATCTTCCTTCATACGGCCGTAACAATGCTTCGTTTCTTGCCTCCGGATCCAGTCCTCAGTTACGGGCGTATCATGTTTGAGTTACGGCCGTAAGTATTGATACGGCCGTAATGGTGCCTTGACACGGCCGTATGTGTCGTTCTTAAATTTTGCCCAGTTTCATTCACAGAGCGATTCTGGCCGTAAGGCAGGTGAGTTACGGCCGTAATGTTCATATGTTACGGCCGTATGTTATGGATGTTACGGCCGTAACACCAGCCAGTATATAAACTGACAGCAGCCGTATTTTTCCTCATTTCTCACCTCTCTCACTTCTCTTCGCGACGGAACGACTTGGAGAGCTAGGTTTCGCCCGATTTTCGCCCAAATACCATTGTAGAAGTGTATTCAAGCTTCATATCATCAACCTATCTCTAATCATTCATTGTTCATCGTCAAATCAAGGTAAAATCTCTTAGAACCCTACTTTTGGATAATTTGGGGGTTTTGGGATTTTCTTCCGATTCGTTCCATTTTGTTGTTGGATTCAAGATGAATATGATTCATCTTGTTGATATCATTAGTTTTCCTACGGATTCATGGTATATTTTCATAGTTTTGCGGAATCGAGAGGGTTTGGTTGTGGTCCGCCCTTGTTGTTATTTTTATACGAATATACATGAATCGTAGGCGGGTTTTCGGGTGTATTCCATTTCCATATTCGTCTAGAGTTGGTTGTAATTATGTTCTTCGAATCGTTAGGTTCGGTTCCGTTGATTCCTAGTGTTCGTCGGTGACTATCCTTTCCGTTCGTTGCGTCATCTATTATTCAAGGCAAGTATTTTTGGAAACCTTTATGCTTAACGTGGAATGGTAATGTATTTTGTGTGTGATCTGCTCACCTCGTGTTGGTCCGACGGGATCAAGGAGGGAATCCAAAGGTTTTCGTCCCGGATTCATGAGTTTGTTTAGCTAGCCAGCGCGGGAGGGTCCTTAGAGGCCTCGTGCGGGAATCTATGATATGACTCTGTTCCCAAGGCGATGCATGTGCGTGTTTTGTTTTATAATATAGCCAGTGCGGTAGGGTCCTTAGAGGCCTCGTGCGGGAATTTATGATATGACTCTGTTCCTAAGGCAAATTGTTTGACTGTTTATTTCCGGAAAAGACATGTCTGGTTTTGGTTTTCGAAATGATATTGGTGCATGTACTATGAGATGTGTAAGCGATTGGTTTGCCTTGATTACTTGTACTAGCGTAATTGCTAACCCCTTTGGGGACCCGTTTTGGGGAAATTCTTGTTATGGATTGCAGGTTATGATTATCCGGACGAGCGGGCACCGGGACGGTACGAGGATGTTGGCCAGGGTCGTTGACATGTGCATTTGGGTCTCTTTATTTTTTTTGTCCATTTCGATTTGGTTGTTCTCACAATTATAAACTTTTAGATTGTACTCGCGAGTAAATAGGCTTCTCATTTCAAACTCCATATTGTACTACGTTAAAATTGTTACATTGTCGATTGATGCTTATTTGGCCGGTTACTCCGGGCGTATCTTTTTATGTCATATCATTTAAATGTGTGTCCTCGCTAATCGAGATGATTAGTCGAGCGGAGTTTTCTTGTTTATAGCCTGGTGGGTCCCATGTAGGGGTCCACGGCGCTGTAATATACTCTGAATATCTCGGGGTGTTACAGAAAATGGTATCGGAGATTTAGGTTTATGGATACCTAGGCTTGTTGGTTATTTGGGTCTAGTCACGTTTTGTTTTGCACATTGTCACACCGCTTCCAGCATCTCGGTACTTCCAGTGCTCGTATGTTTTCTTATTCGGTCCTTTGTTTTCTTGCATTGTATTTCCGCTTTTCGAATCGTATTTGCTTTTTCCTCCCTTACTCATCATCAACATACTTCTGTTATCTCTTAACACCAGTATGGATGCCGAAGGAAACCGTGGTCGTGGACGCGGCCGAGGACGTGGGGCAGCCGGTGGGGCGGCCACGTCGCATTCTTCGGGAGCCGGCAGTATCGGTGACCGTCACAGTCATGCTTCTTCTCAGGAGCGCGCCGATCTTGGTATTGCGGCTGTTATGCAGCAAATGGTTAACCAGATGGCGGCTATAGCTCAGGTGGTCCAGAACCCCAATCAGGCCCATGCTAATCGGGGCGGAGCGGATCGGCAGCCGGGATGTCATCAAGATGCATCCTCCTCAGTTTTCGGGAGCTTCGGACCCGATCGGCTGGGAAGGGTGGATCAAGGAGATATCCAAAGTCTTCACTGCTACCAACTGTCCCGAGGACCGCAAGGTCCCTATTGCCCAGTACTTTCTCACCGGGGACGCTATGGATTGGTGGGAAGCCGTGGGGCCCAAAGATCATGTTGCTTCGTGGGCCGAATTTCAAGAATTGATGGAGACCGAATATTGTCTGTGGCCGGTCAGACAGGCTCGAGTGCATGCTTTCTATGATGCTCAACCATGGGATATTCCCGTATCCCAAGCTATTGTCGATTTTAATAAGGAGTTGGGTTATGTGAAGACCCAAGTTGTCGCTGAGAGCGACAAAATTTTTCATTTTTCCAGGAGGATGAAGCTGTCCATTCGGGACTATATGTCTGGACTCGTCTGCACTACCTTGAAGTATTATCAGAGTAGGGCCCTCGCTTATGATATGTCAGTGACGGCTAGTGATTTGGCTCATGAAAGCAAGAAGCAGAAGTCAGTCGGAAATTTTTCTGGTCCCAAGAGTGGAGGCCAGCAGAAATCTCAGACAGCAAATATTTCTACGGGCGGTTCGGCTCATTTCTCTGGGAGCTTTCGGGGTGCCGCCGGAACCTCCGCTCGTGAACCCACATGCTTTAACTGTGGTGTGCAGGGCCATAAGAGCCGGCAGTTTTCTCGTCCAAAGTTTACTTGTCATACTTGTGGACAGTTGGGCCAAAAGGCCCCCTTTTGTGAACAGATCAGACAGCTTCGCAGCGCCCGTTCTTTTCAACCAGCACCTATGGATCCGAGTGTGAACCAGGGCTCATTTGCCCCGCCACCTCCACCGAGTTCCGGCCGAGGTAGGGGTCGAGGTCAGCCCACTAGGGGAGGAGCTTCCAGTGTCGGCTCTGCCCAGCCGCGTATCTACGAGATGAGGAGGGCCGATGATCCAGCAGCTACTGTGGCGACAGGTACCATTCATATCCATTCTCATCCTGTCAGTGTGCTTTTCGATTCTGGTGCTACACATTCGTTCATATCGCTGGGTGTGTGCCGTTTGAGTCTCGACTGTTTGTCGCCTTGCGAGTCTTTCATCGTTAAATTTCCTAGCGGTGATAGGATCGTTGGCGATCGAGAGGTCCGAGACTGTTCTGTGTTTATTTGTGAGAGAGCTTGGCTCTCTAATCTTATTGTTGTTGATATTGAGGGTGAGGATTTGATTCTCGGGGATGATTGGCTCGAGCGGCATGGTGCGATCATGAACGACCGCACGAGGATCATTACCATGTTAGCCGAGGACGGCACTGAACACTCTTTCACGGGGCGAAAGAGAAACCAGAAGTTTATTATTAACGCCTTGAAGGTGATGAAACTCCTGTGAAAGGGGTGTGCTGGTTATTGGTGCTACGCCTTGAAGGCGGAGAATGGTGGAGTCGAACTTTCGTCGATTCTAGTCGTTAGTGAGTTTCCTGATGTGTTTCCTGAGGAGTTACCGGGATTGCCACCAGATCGTGAGGTCGAGTTTTCCATAGAGTTAGAGCCGGGTGCGGCTCCTGTTTCGAAGGCGCCGTATCGCATGGCACCTTCAGAGATGTCAGAGTTGAAGAAGCAGCTGAGTGAGCTTCTTGAGTCGGGGTATGTTCGACCGAGCGCCTCGCCCTGGGGCGCACCGGTCCTGTTTGTGCGGAAGAAAGATGGTTCACTACGTTTGTGTATCGACTATCGCGAACTAAACAAGGTGACCATCAAGAACAAGTATCCTTTGCCGAGAATTGATGACTTGTTCGACCAGTTGCAGGGAGCTGCGGTATTCTCGAAGATTGATTTGAAATCGGGGTACTATCAGCTCTGGGTGAGAGAGTCCGATGTGCCGAAAACAGCTTTTCGGACGAGATACGGACATTATGAGTTTGTAGTCATGCCTTTCGGGTTAACTAATGCACCGGCGGTGTTCATGCAGTTGATGAACAAAGTCTTTATCGAGTATTTGGATAAGTGTGTCTTCGTTTTCATTGACGATATTCTTAGTTATTCGAAGAACGAGGAAGAACATGCCCATCATTTGCGGATAGTGTTAGACATTTTGAGGGCCGAGCAACTCTATGCGAAGCTCTCGAAATGTGAGTTCTGGCTGAAGGAAGTGATGTTTTTGGGTCACGTGATTTCAGTCGAGGGAGTTCGTGTGGATCCGCAGAAAATTGAGGCAGTGTTGGATTGGGCACTGCCCACGAATGTGAAGGAGATCCGTAGTTTCTTGGGTTTAGCTGGATACTACCGTAGGTTAGTCGAGGGTTTTTCGAAACTGGCTCGACCACTTACACAGTTGCTCCAGAAATCCGAGAAGTTCGTCTGGAATGACGAGAGGCAGTCGAGTTTTGAGGAGCTGAAGAGGCGTTTGACTTCAGCCCCGATTTTGGCATTGCCATGTGGCAACGAGGGATTCGCCGTTTATAGCGATGCTTCGGGTCAGGTTCTTGGGTGCGTATTGATGCAGCACAGCAAGACCATTGCCTTTGCGTCGAGACAGTTGAGGCCGTATGAGCTTAACTACCCTACTCATGATTTGGAGTTAGCGGCAGTCATTTTTGCGCTCAAGATTTGGCGTCACTATCTTTTCGGCTCTGCATGTCAGATTTTACCGATCATAAAAGTCTGAAGTATATATTTACTCAGCGGGAGTTGAATATGAGACAGAGGAGGTGGTTAGAGCTGATTAAGGATTATGACCTCGAAATCCTTTATCATCCGGGCAAGGCGAACGTCGTGGCCGACGCCTTGAGCCGGAAACCAATTGCATTGCGAACGCTTGAGGTCCTTACGTCTCAGTCTGAGCTTCGGCGGACTTTGATCGAGTTAGACATTGAGGTTTTGTTGCCTGGGACTGTCAGGCAACTTTGTGCTTTAGAGATTTCGTCGTCTTTGATCGATGAAATTAAGCTGAAGCAGTTGGAGGATCCGATGATTACTCAAATCCGAGAGAACATTCTTAAGGGAAAGTCTCCTGGCTTTGTGATTCATGAGGATGGTGTTTTGAGATTCCAGAGTCGGCTTTGTGTACCGAACGACTTAGAGTTGAGACAGAGTATTCTACGCGAGGCCCATGCTACACCTTATTCCGTTCATCCTGGCTCGAGTAAGATGGACAAGGACCTGAGGAGGAATTTCTGGTGGAATGATATGAAGGAGGAGGTCGCACAGTTTGTAGCGAGATGTTTGACTTGTCAGCAGGTCAAGATCGAGCATCAGCGACCGGCTGGGTTATTGCAGTCACTTCCCGTTCCGGAATGGAAATGGGAAGATATATCGATGGATTTCATTTCTAGTTTGCCGAGATCGAGGTCGGGCATGAATATGGTATGGGTGATTGTAGATCGTCTGACCAAGTCGGCACATTTTCTAGGCATCAAGGATACTTGGGGCCCGGAGAAGTTGGCTCGTGTGTTTGTCGCGCAGATTGTGAGGCTTCACGGTACTCCAAAGTCTATTGTTTCGGATCGTGATGGCTGTTTTGTATCACACTTTTGTAAGGCAGTGCATAAGGCGTTGGGTACTCGTTTTCGTTTGAGCACCTCTTTTCACCCCCAGTCAGATGGGAAGTCGGAGCGCACTATCCAGACATTTGAGGACATGTTGCGTGCTTGTGCTCTCGATTGGAGTAATGACTGGGAGGAGCATTTGCCATTGATCGAATTCACGTACAACAACAGTTGGCTCGCGTCGATTCGGATGGCACCATATGAGGCACTTTATGGGAGGCGATGTCGATCACCGATTTGTTGGAATGAGGCATCCGATTTGATCGGGACTGAGCCGGATGTCGTTTTAGAGACGAGACAGAAGATAGACTTAATTCGGGAACGAATGTTGACTGCCCAGAGTCGACAGAAGTCATATGCCGATGTCCGTCGTCGACCTTTAGAATTCGAGGCGGGAGACCACGTTTTGCTGAAGGTGTCGCCGACGAGAGGAGTTTTTCATTTCGGGAAGAAAGGGAAGTTGAGTCCGAGATTTATTGGACCCTTTGAGATTCTCGAGCGAGTCGGTGGGTTGGCATACCGTTTGGCGTTACCTCCGGCCTTGAGTCATGTTCATAGCGTTTTTCATGTTTCCCAGCTGAGGAAATATGTCCCGGATCCTAGTCATGTCATCGATTATGGAGAGATTAATGTCGCCGAGGATGTCACTTTTGAAGAACGTCCTTTGAAGATTTTGGAGCATCGCGAGAAACGACTAAGGCATAAGACCATCCCTTTGGTTAAGGTGCAGTGGTCAAGGCATGGTGTCGAGGAGGCAACTTGGGAAACCGAGGACAATATGCATGCTAAATACCCCGAGTTGTTTGTTTCTTAAGTTTCGGGACAAAACTTGTTTTTAGAGGGGTAGAATGTAATATCCGCTTTTTTTCTTCTTTTTCGATATTCCCGTTTTGGTGTATTTTTATTTTTTTTGTAGTTCGCTTGTAACCTTGTCGACATTTTGAATCTATGTTATTCTTCGAGTTTCTCCATCTGGGATGATCTTGGTGATGTTTTGATATTATCCTGTTTTATGTCATGTATTATGGCATGGACGTTCGATTCTCGTGGAACTCGTTCGCTTTTGTAATTTCTTTGGTTTCACGAGTTCGTATAATTGAGTTGTTCGTGTTGGGATTTTCGGTTTGTTAATCCGACGTCGTATCGCGGTTTTTGAACGTTTGGGCCGTTTCGTAATTTTCTTAAGTTTAGGGTATTCTTGTTATCTTTGTGTTCCTGAACCTCCGGGCATTCGGAATCACGCTTCATCGTAACGTTTTGATTTCTGAAATCCGTGGTGAGTGCATCCGTTGGTCGTGGATACACGTTATTTTTCTTGTTCTATTTCCGATCATCCCCTCGTCGGTAGTGTTTCAGACTATGGCCTGCTGCCACAGGCCATGTTACGGCCGTAAACCGTATATGTTACGGCCGTAATAATCGAGAGTTACGGCCGTAATCTTCCTTCATACGGCCGTAACAATGCTTCGTTTCTTGCCTCCGGATCCAGTCCTGAGTTACGGGCGTATCATGTTTAAGTTACGGCCGTAAGTATTGATACGGCCGTAATGGTGCCTTGATACGGCCGTATGTGTCGTTCGTAAATTTTGCCCAGTTTCATTCCTGGAACAGTTACGGCCGTAAGGCAGGTGAGTTACGGCCGTAATCTTCATATGTTACGGCCGTATGTTATGGATGTTACGGCCGTAACACCGGCCAGTATATAAACTGACAGCAGCCGTATATTTCCTCATTTCTCACCTCTCTCACTTCTCTTGACGAACGACACGGAGAGCTAGGTTTCGCCTGATTTTCGCCCAAATACCATTGTAGAAGTGTATTCAAGCTTCATATCATCAACCTATCTCTAATCATTCATTGTTCATCGTCAAATCAAGGTAAAATCTCTTAGAACCCTACTTTTGGATAATTTGGGGGTTTTGGGATTTTCTTCCGATTCGTTCCGTTTTGTTGTTGGATTCAAGATCAATATGATTCATCTTGTTGATATCATTAGTTTTCCTACAGATTCATGGTATATTTTCATAGTTTTGCGGAATCGAGAGGGTTTGGTTGTGGTCCGCCCTCGTTGTTATTTTTATACGAATATACATGAATCATAGACGGGTTTTCGGGTGTATTCCATTTCCGTATTCGTCTAGAGTTGGTTGTAATTATGTTCTTCGAATCGTTAGGTTCGGTTCCGTTGATTCCTAGTGTTCGTCGGTGACTATCCTTTCCGTTCGTTGCGTCATCTATTATTCAAGGCAAGTATTTTTGGAAACCTTTATGCTTAACGTGGAATGGTAATGTATTTTGTGTGTGATATGCTCACCTCGTGTTGGTCCGACGGGATCAAGGAGGGAATCCAAAGGTTTTCGTCCCGGATTCATGAGTTTGTTTAGCTAGCCAGCGCGGGAGGGTCCTTAGAGGACTCGTGCGGGAATCTATGATATGACTCTGTTCCCAAGGCGATGCATGTGCGTGTTTTGTTTTATAATATAGCCAGTGCGGGAGGGTCCTTCGAGGCCTCGTCCGGGAATTTATGATATGACTCTGTTCCCAAGGCAAATTGTTTGACTGTTTATTTCCGGAAAAGACATGTCTGGTTTTGGTTTTCGAAATGATATTGGTGCATGTACTATGAGATGTGTAAGCGATTGGTTTGCCTTGATTACTTGTACTAGCGTAATTGCTAACCCCTTTGGGGACCCGTTTTGGGGAAATTCTTGTTATGGATTTCAGGTTATGATTATCCGGACGAGCGGGCACCGGGACGGTACGAGGATGTTGGCCAGGGTCGTTGACATGTGCATTTGGGTCTCTTTATTTCTTTTGTCCATTTCTATTTGGTTGTTCTCACAATTATAAACTTTTAGATTGTACTCGCGAGTACATAGGCTTCTCATTTCAAACTCCGTATTGTACTACGTTAAAATTGTTACATTGTCGATTGATGCTTATTTCGACGGTTACTCCGGGCGTATCTTTTTATGTCATATCATTTAAATGTGTGTCCTCGCTAATCGAGATGATTAGTCGAGCGGAGTTTTCTTGTTTATAGCCTGGTGGGTCCCATGTAGGGGTCTACGGCGCTGTAATATACTCTGAATATCTCGGGGTGTTACACAAAACACAGTTCTCCAACAAAACATTTCAAAGGTTAACCGTTGGTACGAGATTCACGGCCACCGCACCCCACAGAGGTCCCATCGGACCATTCCTCGGTGGTTAACCCCATTTTATGATATGCATACACACGGCACTACGCATCCCCAGAGGCCCCGTCAGACCATCTCTGGGTGAACATACGCATTCACATCCATAACATACACGTGAAGCCATAATTCAAATACTAGAATATGCAAACAAATGTAAGGTACTTGCCTTTGCAACGTCTTTGACGAGATGGAAAACGAACAACAACTGGGAATGACCCGAAGTGACCATGACTGTTCCTAAACAAAAGGTTATCACGAATCAGTCCTAAACGACAACAATAACCGAACGGAATACGCCCACAACCCCGATTACAACCTTAACAATGCGTGTACGTTCAATATGGGTGAGGGTTTTTACAAAACATCCCCGAATCAACAATTCACGGATTAAACACGATGGAAACGGATTGGGAATCACTCAATAACAATAATCAATAAGGATTACAACAACATAAACGAACAATACGAGTTTAAAAGGACAAATCCTGAAAAACACCCAAAATGAATAAAGTTAGGGTTCTAAGCCAAAATACCTTGGATTAGGGCGAGAGAGACGGATTAGGATGATGATAAACTTTGTTTGGATCACAACAATCGGTCTAACACGGATCTCCATGGATTTACCTCGAAGAATCACTCGAAAACACTCGGAAGAACTTAAACCGTAGACAAGGAAAGAGGACGGAGGAAAAATGACGCGACACGACCTGTTCAGGTATAAAATACCTTGTTGGTCCCCAGAATGATGAAGACTGTCCCCACTGTACCAACCCGAGTCTTTTCTAGCGTGCTTTGTCCTCACTCACGCGTACCTGAGAAACTTCCCAGGGGGTCACCCATTCCATAACTACTCCAGGCCAAGCACGCTTAACTTTGGAGTTTCTATGAGATGGATACCAAAAAAGAAGATGCATCTTGTGTAATACCCGTACTTTTATTGACTGTTTGACTTTGTCATCCTCTGTCGCTCTGTAAATGCTTGGAGATGTTGTTGATATTGTTATTGAGTTTCGTATCTCATTTGGTTCTTGATCATGTCATTTAGACCTTGCGGAAATGTTCTGTGCCAGAGATATAGCGCACGCTAGGCCTAGGCTAACGCACGCTAATTCTGCTTGATTAGCGCACGCTAGCTTTGAGCCGTAGCGCGCGCTAAGAGGATCAGTCAGGTCAGAACCAGTATTTCGGACTGCTCTCTGGACTGGCGGAATAACGCACGCTAGGAGTTTGTTAGCGCGCGCTATCCATGGATAGTAGCGCACGCTAACATCCATCCGTAGCGCACGCCAGGCCGGCCGCCAGAGGCAGTGAGGTTGCCAGGTTTTCTGGACTATCAGATAGCGTACGCTAGGCTTCGGCTAGCGCACGCTAAAGCTATTGCATAACGCACGCTAAACAATAGCGGTAGCGCACTCTAAGTTTTGAGCAGGGCAGAGACAGTAAGTTCTGGACTCCAGTACTGGATGCCATATTTTGGGCTAGCGCACGCTTAGGACAGACGATTAGCGCACGCTAACGGGGCCGACAGAAGCCACTGGACTATCCGGTGACTTCGCTAGCGCACGCTAATGAAGGAGGCATAGCGTGCGCTAGACTGGACAGATATATATATGGCAGTTGACTTTATTTTCGTCATTTCTCACCTCCTTCACTCCTTTTCGACGGGAATCACTCGGGAGAGGCGATCTTAGGCGATTGGAAGCGATCTTCCTTCTAACAACAATATATTTGGTTGGAGAACAAGGATTTCTCAACATCTAATTCCTCCTAACGTCCGAATCAAGGTAAAAATCCTTAGAACCCTACCTTTTGGGAATTTTGGGGTTTTTCGTAGATTCGTCCGATTTACCCGCTTTGAAGCTTTAGAACTTTAAGATTATGATGTATCTATACCGTATGCATGCTTTTCCTACAATTTTATGGTTTGGATTGTGCCGTTTTCGGACTTGTGAGATTTTGGACGATTTTCCAACCTCTAGTTGATTATCCGTATATCTTTATGAATCGTAGACGGGTTTCGGGGGTTTTTTCGTGTAATTTGAATATGGATAATTGATTATCATATTCCTTGCGAATCGTTTAGGTGCCGGAAGCGCGTTCTTGGACCTACCGAACTCATACCTTTTTCCATTCGAATTGTCGATGTCTCAAAGGCAAGTATATATTTACGAATGTGCGTTCTCGACTTTGAAAGTAAGAAATATTAATGGCATGCTTATTTATATCCACTCCGGGACAGACCGACGGGTCCTCTGAGGGTTTCATAGCCTCTGGTGTGATTCCATGGATAATATGAATTAACCACTCCGGGACGGACCGACGGGTCCTCTGAGGGTTCCGTAGCCTCTGGTGCGGTTTCACGGTATTCATATATGTATTGATGTGATGCTATGAGATTTAGTTATTCCGGAATACTAGTCTTGAATTGATGAATTGACGGTTACCTTTACTTTACTGTCGAGGAGTATTGTGTTTCATACTTGATATACTTGCACTAGCTATTCGACCTTTATGGGGGAAATACGTTTTATGTATTTCAGGTTCCAGGAGAGCGGACAGGCAGGTATCGGGTCGGCATGAAGATGGTGGTCAAGTGTGATACTGCGTCTTTCTTCCAGTTATGTTCGGAGTTTTCCATTCAGTGTTGTTGTACTGGATTGGCTATTGAATACTCGAGTATTGTTTTCCCTTTTCCTTGATGTTCCGGCCTGTGTTTGCCGAAGTATTTGATTCGAGTTGTGATGTTTGTGAATACATTGGTTATGTTGTGAATACCTTTGTATTGTTCTTAATTCCATTGTATGTAGACCTCCTCGGTCAAAATTTATAGTTCCGCGTATGTTTAGCCTTGTGGGTCCCACGGTGGGGCTTATGGCGCTGTAATATTCCCTGAATAACTTGGGGGTGTTACAGAATATGGTATCAGAGCTTAGGTCTATGGATACCTAGGTTGTCGGTCTTTTGGGTCGATCGAGTCGTTAATTGTCCGCAGTATCACTACTCTGCCATCATCACAGTGCGACCGGTACTTGTAAGACCTCTCACTCTTCTGGTGTTTCCTTATTCGTTTTGCTTCCTTTTATCGGTATTCTTGAGAATCGGACACTTTGATGACGCGTGATTGAATTGTGCTTACGTGAATTGTGTGTTCTTCAGTGTGTCAGCTGGTAGGGGCCGTGGCCGTGGTCGTGGCCGTGGACGAGAAAGAGGTCGTGGCGCGGCCGTTTCCATCAGTTCAGTTGCGGGGTCGACCAACCCCAGTTTGTCGAACTCGGTGCATCCCGACACCAAGAGTCAGCACGACCAGTCAGACGGTCAGGGGAACAACGCGGACGTTGGAGTGGCGAATGCACTTCAACAATTGGCTACTCAAATGACTATTTTGGCCCAAACTGTTCAGCTGAATAACCCGAACCCAAACACGGATGCCTTGCTTCAGAATGTAATCCGTATGCACCCTCCACAGTTTGGCGGTGCCACAGACTGTTAAGTGGGAAGATTGGCAGCGTAATGGAGAAGATTTTCGAGGCAGTTGATTGCCCCGAGGTGAGGAAAGTACCGATTGCTCAGTATTTCCTCACTAAGGAGGCCGCTACTTGGTGGAAGGTCATCAAGCCACAGGATCGTATTGCCTCGTGGGATGAATTTAAGGAGCTCTTGGAGGCCGAGTTTTGTCCTTGGCCGGTACGAGAGAGCCGAATCCGAGCCTTTTTCGAGGCTAAACCACAAGATATTCCCGTTTCGCAGGCGATCGTGGAGTACAACCAACAATTGATCCATGTGAAGGATCAAGTGCGTAACGAGCGTGATAAGATCTGTTATTTTGATATGCGGATGAATTTGGACTTACGGCGGTACATGGCCGGATTTGCTTGTACCACACTGAAAGAGTATCAAGACAGAGCTTTAGCCCATGATATATTGAGCCCCGACAACGATACCGTGGAAGAATCGAAGAAGCAGAAAGTAGCGGGGAATTTTTCTAACTCTAAGAGTGGCAACTTTCAGAAGTCACAGACAACTAACCGTTCTGCCAGACAGTCGTCACGTTCTAATAAAGGAAAGAGGAGTTACCGTCCTACTTCGGGTACCACCAATCGCGCGGTGACTTGCTATAATTGTGGCCGTTCAGGCCACATTAATTTGGAATGCCACTTTCCACCATTGAAGTGTCACACGTGCGGACATATGGGACATAGAGTGGCCTATTGTTCCGAGCCGAATCAGACTTTGGACACTCGGGCTTCTGCCCCAGCTGGTCAACCTCAGCAGAATTTCGGCAGGGGCCGGGGACGGGGTCAGAATGCTGGAGGGGGAAACTCTAGCGTCGGTTCGGTGCAACCACGAGTTTATGAGATGCGTCGAGCAGACGAACCTGACGCGGCGGTGGCTTTAGGTACCATTCATATCCTATCTCATCCAGTCCGTGTACTTTTTGATTCAGGTGCTACACATTCTTTTATTTCTTTGGAGTGTGTACGCCGTTTGAATATAACTTGTCTGACTGCTTGCGATCCCTTCATCGTGAGACTGCCTAGTGGGGATAGAATTGTGGGGAACCGGGAGATTAGAGATTTTCCGGTGATTATATCCGGTATGGATTGGTTATCAAATTTAATTGTAGTTGATATGGAAGGCGAGGACGTGATCCTCGGCGAGGATTGGCTTGATAGTCATCAAGCGATTATGAACTACCGTACCAAGGTTATCACCATGATGACTAAAGACGGATCTGAGTACTCATTTTTGGGGCGTAAGTCGGGGCTATCCAAGTTACTTATCAGTGCCATGAAGGCCGTAAAACTTTTGAATAAAGGTTGTGCGGGCTATTGGTGTTATGCCTTGAAAACGGAAGGAAATGAAATCGATTTCTCTTCGGTTACGGTTGTTAGTGAGTACCCCGATGTTTTTCCGGATGACCTCCCGGGATTACCGCCAGATCGAGAGATAGAATTTACCGTGGACTTAGAGCCAGATGCGGCTCCGATTTCTAAAGCAACTTACCGGATGGCACCTTCCGAGATGCAAGAATTGAAGAATCAATTGGGAGAACTTCTGGAAAAAGGGTACATCAGACCGAGCGCTTCGCCTTGGGGCGCGCCTGTTCTTTTCGTGAGGAAGAAGGATGGTTCACTACGTTTGTGCATCGACTACCGCGAGCTGAACAAAGTAACCATCAAGAACAAGTACCCTCTACCTCGTATAGACGATTTATTTGATCAATTGCAAGGAGCTGCGGTTTTCTCGAAGATTGATTTAAGATCCGGGTATTATCAACTCAGGGTGAGGGAGTCCGACGTTCCGAAGACGGCATTTCGGACGAGATATGGGCATTATGAATTTGTAGTTATGCCTTTTGGGTTGACTAATGCGCCGGCAGTTTTCATGCAGTTAATGAATAAAATATTCATCGAGTACCTCGACAGGTGTGTCGTCGTCTTTATTGACGACATCTTGATCTATTCTCGAGATAAGGAGGAACATGCCCGACACTTGCGTTTGATATTAGACATTTTGAGAACCGAGCATCTCTATGCAAAATTCTCGAAATGTGAGTTTTGGTTGGAAGAGGTTATGTTTCTCGGCCATGTGATTTCGGCCGAAGGAGTTCGTGTAGACCCGCAGAAGATAGAGGCAGTGCTAGATTGGGCACCGCCTAAAAATGTTAAGGAAGTTCGTAGCTTTTTGGGCCTTGCTGGGTATTACTGTCGGTTTGTCGAGGGGTTCTCGAAACTCGCTCGGCCGCTTACGAAATTACTCCAGAAGACCGAAAAGTTTGTTTGGACGGATGAGAGACAACAGAGCTTCGATGAACTGAAGAAACGTTTGACTTCAGCGCCGATTTTAACCTTACCACATGGTAGCGAGGGCTTTGCAGTTTATAGTGACGCTTCGGGTCAAGGCCTGGGCTGTGTGCTTATGCAGCATGATAAGACGATAGCTTTTGCGTCTCGACAATTAAAGCCTTATGAGATGAATTATCCTACTCACGATTTAGAGTTGGCCGCAATTGTCTTCGCACTCAAGATTTGGCGGCATTATTTGTATGGTTCGCCGTGCCGGATTTATACCGATCACAAGAGCCTGAAATATATTTTCAGTCAGAAGGAGCTGAATATGAGACAGAGACGTTGGTTAGAGTTGATAAAGGATTATGATTTGGAAATTCTTTACCACCCCGGGAAAGCCAATGTCGTTGCGGATGCTTTGATCCGCAAGTCGGCGTCTCTTCAAATGCTCGAGGTTCTTACATCTCATACGAAAATTCATCAGGACTTAATTGAGCAAGGGATAGAAGTTTGGCTTCAAAGAGTACAGGGACAGCTGTGTACTCTTGAAATTACTTCGTCTTTAGTTGATGACATCAAAGGGAAGCAGTGGAGTGACCCGAACTGAAGGAAGATGTAATTAAAGGAAAAGCTCCTGGCTTTATGGTTCACGAGGATAGTATTCTGAGATTTCAGGGCAGGCTTTGTGTTCCGAACGATTTAGAGTTGAGGCAGAAGATTCTCCGAGAAGCGCATGCTACGCCTTACTCAATCCACCCCGGGACGAGTAAGATGTACAAAGATTTGAAGCGAAATTTTTGGTGGAATAACATGAAGAAAGATGTTACGGAGTTTGTACTACGGTGCTTGACGTGTCAACAAGTCAAGATCTAACATCAACGACCAGCGGGGTTGTTGAAACCGCTTCCCATTCCCGAGTGAAAGTGGGAAGACATTTCTATGGATTTCATCACTGGCATGCCGAGAACTCGGGCCGGAATGAATATGATTTGGGTAATTGTCGATCGGCTGACCAAGTCTGCACACTTCTTAGGTATTAAGGATACTTGGGGACCGGATAGACTGGCTCGAACCTTTATTGCTGAGATCGTGAGATTACACGGTGCCCCCAAGACCATTGTTTCTGATCGAGAGAGCCGTTTCGTATCGCACTTTTGGCAGGCCGTTCATCAGGCTTTGGGTACTGAGTTGAGATTGAGCACTTCTTTTCATCCTCAGTCGGATGGACAAACAGAGAGGACGATTCAGACATTGGAAGATATGTTACGAGCTTGTGCCTTAGACTGGAGTAATGATTGGGAGCTTCACTTGCCGTTGATCGAGTTTGCTTACAATAATAGTTGGCATGCGTCGATCAAAATGGCACCCTTCGAGGCACTTTATGGTAGGCGATGTAGGTCGCCATTATGTTGGGACGAGGCTTCTGAGCTAGTTGGGACGGAACCGGATATGTTGATGGAGACTAAGGAAAAGATTTCTATTATCCGGGACCGATTACTAGCTGCCCAAAGTCGTTAGAAATCTTATGCTGATACTCATCGTCGACCCTTAGAGTTCGAAGTGGGGGATCATGTCTTACTCAAGGTGTCGCCGACCCGTGGAGTTTTCCGCTTCGGGAAAAAGGGGAAACTTAGTCCGAGGTATATCGGACCCTTCGAGATTTTGGACAGAGTTGGAGATTTAGCTTATCGCTTGGCGTTGCCTCCAACTTTGAGTCACGTCCATAGTGTTTTTCATGTGTCTCAGTGGAGAAAGTACGTACCGGATCCGAGCCACATCATCGACTACAGTGAGATTGACGTAGCCGAGGATATTACCTTTCCGGAGAGACCCGTGAAGATCCTTGAGTGTCGCGAGAAACAACTTCGACATAAGAACATTCCACTGGTTAAAGTGCAATGGTCGAGACATGGAGTCGAGGAGGCAACTTGGGAGACGGAAGAGAAGATGCGGGTGGAATACCCCGAACTATTTATTTCTTAAGTTTCGGGACGAAACTTCTTTTTAGAGGGGGAGAATGTAATACCCGTACTTTTATTGACTGTTTGACTTTGTCATCCTCCTTATTTTGTCGCTCTGTAAATGCTTGGAGATGTTGTTGATATTGTTATTGAGTTTCGTATCTCATTTGGTTCTTGATCATGTCGTTTAGACCTTGCGGAAATGTTCTGTGCCAGAGATATAGCGCACGCTAGGCCTAGGCTAACGCACGCTAATTCTGCTTGATTAGCGCACGCTAGCTTTGAGCCGTAGCGCGCGCTAAGAGGATCAGTCAGGTCAGAACCAGTATTTCGGACTGCTCTCTGGACTGGCGGATTAACGCACGCTAGGAGTTTGTTAGCGCGCACTATCCATTGATAGTAGCGCACGCTAACATCCGTCTGTAGCGCACGCTACCGGGCTGGTCAGCAGAGGCAGTGAGGTTGCCAGGTTTTCTGGACTATCAGATAGCGTACGCTAGGCTTCGGCTAGCGCACGCTAAAACTATTGCATAACGCACGCTAAACAATAGCGGTAGCGCACGCTAAGTTTTGAGCAGGGCAGAGACAGTAAGTTCTGGACTCCAGTACTGGATGCCATATTTTGGGCTAGCGCACGCTAGGGACAGACGATTAGCGCACACTAACGGGGCCGACAGAAGCCACTGGACTATCCGGTGACTTCGCTAGCGCACGCTAATGAAGGAGGCGTAGCGTGCGCTAGACTGGACAGATATATATATATGGCAGTTGACTTTATTTTCATCATTTTTCACCTCCTTCACTCCTTTTCGACGGGAATCACTCGGGAGAGGCGATCTTAGGCGATTGGAAGCGATCTTACTTCTAACAACAATATATTTGGTTGGAGAACAAGGATTTCTCAACATCTAATTCCTCCTAACGTCCGAATCAAGGTAAAAATCCTTAGAACCCTACCTTTTGGGAATTTTGGGGTTTTTCGTAGATTCGTCCGATTTACCCGCTTTGAAGCTTGAGAACTTTAAGATTATGATGTATCTATACCGTATGCATGCTTTTCCTACGATTTTATGGTTTGGATTGTGCCGTTTTCGGACTTGTGAGATTTTGGACGATTTTCCAACCTCTAGTTGATTATCCGTATATCTTTATGAATCGTAGACGGGTTTCGGGGGTTTCTTCGTGTAATTTGAATATGTATAATTGATTATCATATTCCTTGCGAATCGTTTAGGTGCCGGAAGCGCGTTCTTGGATCTACCGAACTCATACCTTTTTCCATTCGAATTGTCGATGTCTCAAAGGCAAGTATATATTTACGAATGTGCGTTCTCGACTTTGAAAGTAAGAAATATTAATGGCATGTTTATTTATATCCACTCCGGGACGGACCGACGGGTCCTCTGAGGGTTTCGTAGCCTCTGGTGCGATTCCATGGATAATATGAATTAACCACTCCGGGACGGACCGACGGGTCCTCTGAGGGTTCCGTAGCCTCTGGTGCGGTTCCACGGTATTCATATATGTATTGATGTGATGCTATGAGATTTAGTTATTCCGGAATACTAGTCTTGAATTGATGAATTGACGGTTACCTTTACTTTACTGTCGAGGAGCATTGTGTTTCATACTTGATATACTTGCACTAGCTATTCGACGGCTAACCCCTTTATGGGGGAAATACGTTTTATGTATTTCAGGTTCCAGGAGAGCGGACAGGCAGGTATCGAGTCGGCATGAAGATGGTGGGCAAGTGTGATACTGCGTCTTTCTTCCAGTTATGTTCGGAGTTTCCCATTCAGTGTTGTTGTACTGGATTGGCTATTGAATACTCGAGTATTGTTTTCCCTTTTCCTTGATGTTCCGGCCTGTGTTTGCCGAAGTATTTGATTCGAGTTGTGATGTTTGTGAATACATTGGTTATGTTTTGAATACCTTTGTATTGTTCTTAATTCCATTGTATGTAGACCTCCTCGGTCAAAATTTATAGTTCCGCGTATGTTTAGCGTTGTGGGTCCCACGGTGGGGCTTACGGCGCTGTAATATTCCCTGAATAACTTGGGGGTGTTACATCTTGTTGGTATGAGTAGTCCAAATCAATTCATTTAACCACTTTCTAGTGCAGATCTCACAGGTCAAATCGCAAGCCGCGCCTCGCGCATTTTTAAGCTAATGCAGGCACGATGCTGACCGAAGCCCAACAATCCCCCTCCCAGTATCTGCCAGCATTTCAGCCCCATAGTCTGGAAACCTCCGCGAACTAGATTTGATCACACAACCCTCTAGCGGCTAGATTCATTCACACAGTCCTCCAACACTTGATATCAGCATATGTTCCACCTCCGTTTACTTCCGCTGCGCCAGTATCTCAGTTCTAGCATACTAGATTTGATCACATAGCCCTCCAGCACCTGACAACCTCCACTGCACCAGCATCTCAGTTCCGGCCAAGTGGCAATATCTGCTGCATGCCCGCCTCTCAGTTCCAACATTCTGGCAGCCTCTATTTTAGGATACTCCGAGGGAATCCACACCCGTGACTTGCTCTGATACCAATTGTTGGTCCCCAGAATGATGAAGATTGTCCCCACTGTTCCAACACGAGTCTTTTCTAGCGCGCTTTGTCCTCACTCACGCGTACCTGAGAAACTTCCCAGGGGCTCACCCATCCCATAACTACTCCAGGCCAAGCACGCTTAACTTTGGAGTTTCTATGAGATGGATACCAGAAAAGAAGATGCATCTTGTTGGTCACTTAAGTATACTGGATACAGTTTGGGAAATAGTTTAAACAACAAACTGTACGGAATCTAAATCTGAGTGCGTAGCGGAAGTCTTGGATACAGTTAGTTGCCGTGGATAGAGCAACGAAGTATTTGGTGTATACTTAATATATCACAGTAATTTCAAACAGTAAAGGCTGAAGGTAAATGACACAGTAATTTAAGTGGTTCGAGGTAAACCCCTCTACGTCCACTGGTCCTCCACACAGGAGTAAAAAGTTTATTATAATTACTGCGTATACAACTACGTAATTATAAACAAACCTATCCTTGTATCGTTCACACAGATTGATACAAAGAATGTCACTTTCAACCGTTCACACAGATTGGTTAAAGCTTCCTTCTTGACTAGCTTCTTCACACACAGTTCCAAAGCTTCGTCCTAATTCGTCCCACACAGGTCAGAATAACTTGTTGAGTTCACACAGAGCTCGGTTTTTACACAGAGGTAAAAGGTAGGTAACCAGGTAAGAACAGCAACTTTGAAGTTCAAGAGCTGATGATAGCTGTTCTTGATGTTGAGCACTGTATATCTCTTTCGTTCTAACTTGCAGTATGCTTTGGAGATATGTTTGCTCAGATGATTACTTTGATAGCTTTGAGAGTTAGGTTACTTGAGTGTTGTCTCTGATCTTCAATGTCTTCAAGGATATATATAGTCTCTGAAGAAAGTATCCGTTGAGATATCCGTTTGAATAAGATTTCCTTCAACGGGAATATGACATGATCCGGATTTCACGGGATTCTGAAGATCTGAAGACTGGCAGTATTTAAATACTTTATCCTTGAGTATTTAAATACTTCTTTGTTCAACGGAACTTGACTTGTGTTCTTTCTTGTCCTTTTGTGAACTGTATGGAAGATGACTGTATTTAGGGCATCGAGACAGTTTCCATACTTGGTCTTTTACAAGTCTTCTTCTTTGTCTTGTGAGCTTCACTTATCTTGATTCGAGGCGGGTCTTGATCTGAGGATAAATCCTTAAAGCCTCGATACAGTTTCCTTTACTGTATTTGGCATATATGTCAAAACCTTCTCAATAACAAATAACAATCGATACAGGGATCGGGTATCCCGGCTGATTCGATACAGGGTGTTTGTTTTTCCCAACACATCTTGTTGGTATGAGTAGTCCAAATCAATTCATTTAACCACTTTCTAGTGCAGATCTCACAGGTCGAATCGCAAGCCGCGCCTCGCGCATTTTTAAGCTAATGCAGGCAGGATGCTGACCGAAGCCCAAATACCTGACTACTCATTACGTACGTTAGCATAGTGAGGTTAACGTACATTATGCCACTTACATACGTAAATGCTCAATAGTTAACGTACGTAAGGGATCGGCAGAACATTCTGCCCAATTCGTTGAAGTCCATAGCGTACGCTATATCAAACAGTTTGCGTACGCTATAATGAAGCTTACGTACGTAACACCCATGAGTTAAACGTACGTAAGAACTCGGCAGAAACTTGGCAGAACCTTCTGTCCAAAATGCTGAGGACCATAACGTACGTTAACTATAGGTTTAAAATACGTTATGTATGCATCGATAGCGCATGCAAGAAAGCATGAATAACGTACATTATTCATGCAGCAGTTCAACACTGCTGAATGCAGTTCGTTGCTCGGGAAAATACAAAGTCAAAACAAGGACAAAATCTATAAACATAAATTCGAGGTATTCGCAACGACGAATCTAGGCGCTAAAAGGAAACACCATTCCGACTAGCCAAAGATTCGGAATTCGACGATGGAAGTAAATTTTCTCAAACTCTTAGGAAATTACAAAACGGCCCAAACGTCCGAAAATCACGATACGACGTCGGATTATCACAATGAAACTCAAAACATGAATAACTCAACCATATGGACTCATGGAAACAAAGAAACAACGAAAGCAAACGAGTTTTACGAGAATCGAACATACATGCGACAAAACATAACACAAAGCAAAATTACGTAAAAACACCTCCGAAACTCGTCCAAATGGGAAAACACCAAAAACAAAATAGATTCAAAACATCGAAATGGTTATAAGCGAGTCGACAAAAATAGGCATGCGCTAAAAATAGAAACTGCGAAAAATAAAAAAGTACGGATATTACAGGTGTGGTTCAAGAAGACGAGCCATGAGTCATACATCTATTGAGACCCATACCAAAACCTCCTTAGTGTGTTCACTAAAAAGGAAAGTTTTTCGTCGAGCCAACGACGTAAAATAAAGGCACTTGTTGGGAGGCAACCCAATTTTTTTAGTTACTTCTTTTATTTTTTAGTCCAATTTTCTTCTTATTATTTATTTTTTTTGCTGATTATATTTTAGGTAAGTGGTAATTTATTTCTTGCATTTCGTATTATTTTTATTTCTACCTTTCTTTATTTTTATTTTTTATGCTATCCCTTTTATTTTTTCCTATTTTATTACTTCCCTTATTTTTATTTTTATTCCTTTCCTCCTCTCTTTTTCTTTTTCTCTCTCTGTTTCTCTCTTTCTCGGTATCTTCATTTTACTCTGCAATCCCCAACTTTTCCATCTCTCTTTTCAGTCGACATCAACCCAAGCGCCGCCCGTTCGGGATCGCCATCAAGATGTCGAAGCTAATGCGATGGTGGTGCACAAGAAACATGGGATGGAGGACCGAACCGAGCAACTGGAAGCCTTTCTCCCTCATTAGCCCGGTGATTCCTACTCTAGAACTTTTTACTATTTTTTATTCCTTACGTTTCTCTTTTTCTTTGGAGTTGTGTACTTAATTTTAAGTTTGGGGAAGTTGGATTTGAAATGATTAATTAAATTTGGAAATTGTGATGTTATGTATTTAAAAGTTGTCCTTAGCTAAAAATTGTGTACTTAAAACAAGTTCGTGTATTGAGATTTAAGTATGGTCTGACATAGGAAATGGGTGTGATTGGCTAGTTTGATTTTGATTAGGGTAGTTCACTAGTCTTGATTTTGGATTTGGATAAAAATGTGAGGGATTCATGGCACAAGCCCTTTTTATTTGTGAGTTTTGAGCCGTAGAGCAAATTATATTTATACACATATATAAATAATTATACATATACATGCTCACTATTTCTTCTTGTGGGGTCGAACGTGTTGTGTTCATGCTAGAACTTAATCAATTATATATGTCAAGACTATGTTAGTGTCCTCATGCATTAAAGTGATAAAGGCGATTAGAAATAACCCACTTGGCTTATATTTTCCCACCTAGACATAATCAACATTAGAAGCCCATTTGGACCTAAGCCTTATTCTTTGACCCAGCATATTTTATTAAACATTATCTAATTTTTTGTGAAAATTCATCCGTTTGAACCCTTGGTCAAGATTTGGTTGCGAATTAGGTGTATAACAAGTCGAGAGAAGGACGAGAAAATTATCAAAAAGTGTAATATCCGCAATTTTCGATTTCCGGTAATTTCTTTTTTTTCGGCGGAAGTCCGTTTTGATGACTCGCTCATGACCGTTTCATTATTCTGAGAATGATTAATTCTACACTTTTTGACATCCGAGATCGTTTCGGTGTCGTTTTGTTGAGTTCCGTGCTTTTTAGCGACTTTTCCGCACTTGAGTTCGATTCCTGCGAATCTCGCTCAAGCTATTTGTTTCGAGTTTCCTGTAAGTCCGTTTAACTTTGTTAGACGTGTTGTGAACTTTGGTTTGGTTATTCGATCACGTATCGTGATTTACGGGCGTTTTGGGCCATTTTGTAATTTCTTGAAAGTTACGGGTATCCGTATCTGTAATTGTTGTCTCGACCTGTTTCTTGGTCGCGTATGATTAATTATTGCATTATGTTTTCATTTTGGGTCGTTGATGTCGTCCGCGAACTTTTCGTCGTGTTCGTTCCGTGCGTTTTCGGAAATCGAGTCGTCAGGCCACGGCAGCCGGGCGCTGGCCAGACGGTTGCGGGAGGAACCGGCACGGTTGCTGGGCTCTGGCCGGACGGGCGCGGCAGGGACCGGCATAGCGTACGCTACTGCCGGGAGGCTGCGCGCGCTAACCGGCAGTCGTAGTGAACGCTATGCGGCACCCAGCGCACGCTACCTGGGCCGGGCAGTGAGGCCCCAGTGGTTCTGGACTCCAGAGAGTTGGCCGGTAGCGCACGCTACGGCCGGTCGTATCTTGGCGTTAACGGCCGTGAGCGTAGCGCCGCCGCTCGGCATCTAGCGCGCTACAGGCGAGGATCAGTCCAGAGCCTCAGGATGGACCATGGTCGGCCCGCTAGCGCACGCAAACACGCTAGCGCACGCTAGGGCAGTCTGCCTATATAATTGACCGAGCAGCCCTGTTTCAACCCATTTTTTCATTTCAATCTTTTCTTTCCGCGTCCAGAGGTTTTGAGATCAAGGAGGCATGTTATTGAAGAACAAATCCACGAGGTTCTTGAGTTCATAACCTCAATAAATCATCCGTTATCATCCTTTGATCCAGCGAATCAAGGTAATCTTCCTTAGAACCCTAATTTCGTGAATTTGGGGGTTTTCGCATTTTTGTCCGATTCGTTCCGTGTTTTTGATTAATTCATGATGGGTATGATTAATCTTGGTAGTATTCTTGTGTTTAACATCATTTAATCCATTGTTCTTCGTCGAATCGAAGTATATTTCTTGATTTCCTTCGAATTGACTTTTTGGGGGATTTATCCTCGATCTCGTTTTTCATCCGTTTTCGATGGATCGATTATGGTTAAATGATGTTGTTAAACATATTCTATGGATTGTATATCCATATTTCAACTTGGAATTCCGTTTTCGGGTTTTGACGGGACGAATCGTGTTCTTGGCCGTTTTGGGGGAAATCCTTGAACCTTCGTCATTTGTTCTTTGAATTCAGCGGCTTTGGGTCGTACTTTGGAATTCATTTTCGTTGTTATTGTTTTTGTTCGTAGTTCATTGTTGTGGATTGTCGTTCGGTGGAGTCGGCGAGTTCGTAGTCGGTTCGTGCCAACCTACTTCGGCCGATTCTCCGCGTTGTGGTCATTCGAGGCAAGTATCTTGCCCATACATTTCATATTTCTTAGGCATAATTATTGATAAATGATTTTATGCGAAATCCAATGTTTAATGAACGTTAAAAAGGATCGGTATGTTCTCGATAAATATTGTCTTTCAACGATAATTCATATACTTCGTGAATGGATATGTTCTCGGAATATGTGTGTTAGTTTCGTACGTTGAGAGATGTTATGATCGCATTGACCATAATTGTTTGCCGAGGATTGTGCATTGAATTGTATATTTGTTCGGAGGGTATTCGACATGATGTGATGTTAGTCGTTACTCCTTTGAAAGGAGGTTGTGATGCTTAGTGTTGCTTGTCTTGATAATCGGTTATTGTTGTGTACTTATTGTATGTGATGTGCCTCCGGGTAGGATTGTTGAATCTCCGGGATCCATACTTGCTAGTATGGGTCGGGCGAAACCGTAGGGTTATCCAATACGGGTATGTCTTGCGGGGACTCCGAGGTTCGGGGCTTGCTAGCCCGATGCCGAGATAA
Organism: Orobanche coerulescens; assembly: GCA_033398695.1. Lineage (NCBI taxonomy): Eukaryota > Viridiplantae > Streptophyta > Magnoliopsida > Lamiales > Orobanchaceae > Orobanche > Orobanche coerulescens. The sequence continues at coordinate 74,639,178 of CM065808.1, read as the reverse complement.
CTTGTGGGGTTATCATCGGGTATGTCTTGCGGGGACTCCGAGGTTCGTGGCTTGTTAGCACGATGCCGGGATAACTTATGGTTGTGGTTTGATTATGTAAGTATATGTGCTTTTAGTCACGTGATTGCGGTTACGGTGACATGTGATTTGATATAGTTTCCTGTGGGTTATTCACTCGGGTTTGTTCTACGGGAGCATCGAGGTCCGTGGCTTGCTAGCACGGACGAATAACTGTGGAAACAGGTTGTTATGGTATGATCGGGTCGTGGACCCCACTTGTTGTTATCGAATTATGTTTTGGGAAAATGACTTTTGTTTGTGTCCCTAAATATTTTCGAAGGCACGAGGATTTTAAATCCCAATGTATTCAAAACTCCCGAGGTCGTAAAATGTTTTTCACAAGATGTTTATCGGGTTTACCCCATCTTTCGATTTAATCGTTTGATTAAGTGAATCACCTCGGGAAGTATGTTTATGATTAACATGTTTCTTGGAGTATGATATGTATGGCTCGTTTTCGTATTTTATACTTGCACTAGCAAAAGTGGAGTTTTGCTAACCCCAGTATTCGGGGGTGGATGTCTATTTTGCATTCGTGTTTTGGAGCATAACACAGAGTCGGCACGAAGGATGATGAAAGATGAACGATACTAATCACACGAGGATCCGTTGATGTCGTATTGGTCTAGTTGTATTTTCTTTTCCGCTGCAGTATCTTTTCCCGTTGTACGGGAGTTTATTGTATTTTGACCCTGCGTGGGTATGTGTTTGTGTCGAGTTGTATATTTTATTGAAAGACCAAATCGGTCATCGAGTCATTTTAGCCTTGAAGGCATTGTCGAGATGTTAAATGTTGTTACCAGCCTGGTAGATCCTCGAGGAGAGGGTCTACGGCGTGTAATATCCCTGAGTGGATTGGGGGTGTTACATAAATGGTATCGGAGCTTAGGTTGTGGAAACCTAGGCTGTCGGGTCAGTGGTGTCTGTTGAGTTGTTGTTTCGTCGGATTTTATCTGATTGAGTCGTGTCGCGACGCGTCGTCTGAGTTTGTTGGTCGTGATTAGTATCGTGGGCGATCATCATCTTCGTGCGACCTGTGGATGTAAGTCTCCCTTATTTGTGTTGAGCCTCGTGTGACACGAGCTATTTTTATGATTATTTGTTAAGTGATGGAATCCTCTTATGGATTTTGATTTCTTGATATGTGGTTATTTGACCCTCATATTTCGTTCATATGAGGAGAAGCGTTGCTGGATTGTGCATGTTTGACTTTATTTCTTTTATCCATTTGTGTGAGTTCTTTTGTAATGGCTTTCGGTATTTTACCGACCGAGTTTTATTTGGAAAACGATTCCCTTAACCGAGTTTTTGGCATTATGGCCTTGATCGCTTTGGCAAAATTCTTATGACGGTATTTATTATTTTCTAAATGGCTTCGTGAGTTTTTGAAATATTACCGTCATCGGCCTTTTTGGCATTTTTGTAAATGGTTTTTAGCTGTGGGTTCGGCGCGGGACACACGGCCCTATAATGTTCCGTGTAAGTACCTAAACTTTTTGGGCATTCTAGCCCATTGAATTATTTTTGAAAACCTTGAGTATCTTAGAAAATTAAAATTCGAGACGTACTTTTAAAACGAATTATTTTCTTGCGGTGTTTTCAAGGTGTTTTCTAATGCCGCAATACATTTCAAAAATTTTCCGATTGAGGACCAAAAATATTTTGAGATATTTTCAAATGCAGTTGCTTAGACCCAAGGGTCGAATATTTTTGAAAGTTTTTCACTAAAAGAAAGGTGTCCTCATTTTCGTTCAAACGCAAGATGATTTTCAAAGTTTCGATAATGGTGTTTGTACAACTTTTTGAAAATGTGATACTCAAGATCAATTGGTGTTTTCCAAATTGTTTTTCAAAATGTGGTTTTATTTTCTTTAAAACCTATCAATTCCGTTCTTGATGCAGGAATGTATGTATGATGTTCGCATTGTCGTTATGATGTTAGCTTCCGAATATGATCGAATTGGTGGCATGAACGTTGAGGCGTTGCCACGTATTTGTAGTACTAGCCCTCTATGAGAGGTGTGAACTGGTATTTACTAATTGTCGCCTCGTTGTGATTTGCGTGTTGTCGCACGAGTGTGAGATGTTGAAGCTTGGGTTTGTACGTTGGTGTACATGTGTGAGTGTTTCATGATGTTTGTAATTACGTGTTGGTTATCGTTCGGGTCGTTGAGGTCGCCGAACGATACCGTCGTTGCTGTGGTGTATGTGTATATATTACTTTACGATGGTAATCGTTGTATATGATATGTGTTATGATTCTTTGTTGTGCTGAGTTGGCATCTCCGCTATGTTGTTTTGCGACGTTATGCCCCATTGTATCTAGCATTTGTATTTTCGGTATGCCAAGCCGAGGTGTTTCAACCGTGATGTGCCGGGGGAATGTACGTGCAATTTGTCCTTCTCGTCGGTAACACATTTTGAGTGTGGACTCGAGGGACACCGAATTCAGTTTTGCGAATTGGCTACCGAGACTTTCGGAGTTCGCGCTTCAGCACAGATATCAGAATCGGCTTTGAGAGGCCTTTGAAAGATGTTTCTGTTGATTGCCTGTTGTGTCGTCTCCTTGATTTCGTTGTTGTGAGTTTCGGGGACGACACTTCTTTTAGAAGAGGTCGAATATAATACCCATATTATTTTTGGCTTCTATATTTCCTCTTTCTCCAGTCTATCGATACACTCATGTTCGTTGATACTTTCTGAACTTGTTCTGTATTTTGGTTTCATCGTTCGAACGAGCTGTGATCTTGTTTTGGGTCGATCTGGTTATCGCTGTGACTTTTCCGAGCCCGGTTCGATACTTGTGAACCTTGTTCGGATGTAACATCTTTTGGTTCTACTAGTTCTTTTATTCGAAGTGGATCAGATTTTGAACTTCTATATTTTCGACTCTGTCGACTCGTTTATGTTCGTTAACATTTTCTGAGCTTGCCCTATCCCTTGCTTTTATTGATCGAACGAGTGTGGTGTTTCGAAATTACTCGTTTGTCGTTGTGACTTTTCAATTGCTATTCCCTTTCCTATGGATCTTATGTGAATCACATCTTGTTGCTTTTGGATCATATATTGTCTCGAGCGTGAACTGACGAGAGTTGTTGTTTGAATTTTATTGTTCTTCGTGATTCGAACATGATTGTTCGATTTTTGTTGTCTCGACCGTTGTGGTTCGATCGTTTGATTGTTCGGTTTTTGTTGATCTCGTTTCGTGATTGTTGAGCGTTCAGACTCCTTCCTAATTTCCTTATATACGGGAAATTTGTCTCGTTTTCGATCTTCCAACCCTTGGGCGGTGGAATTCCGTATTTCTTCAGCGATTGGCTCGCGTTTTGATTGATGTACCGTTGGGGTGGTCAATCATATTGATTTTCGTTCGTTGTATTTTGTGATTGTTCAGATAATCGACTTGGTTGTATTATCTGTTTGATGACGCTTGTCACTTGTTGGTTTTATTATGTCCCTAACGGCGACGTTGTGTTGGTCGTCGTGGAGCGTGTTTTCACACCGTGTATTCCGTTGCGTTGTTGTAACGTTTCGCCGCTGGGCGTTAGTTACGCGTTTCTTGCGTATCTCGTCGAGTTTTCCTGGCGGGATATTGCTTCTCCTACTTGTTTTAAGTTTGGACGAAACTTCTTTTAAGGAGGGTAGAATGTAATATCCGCAATTTTCGATTTCGGTAATTTCTTTTTTCGGCGGAAGTCCGTTTTGATGACTCGCTCATGACCGTTTCATTATTCCGAGAATGATTAATTCTACACTTTTGACATCCGAGATCGTTTGGTGTCGTTTTGTTGAGTTCCGTGCTTTTAGCGACTTTTCCGCACTTGAGTTCGATTCTGCGAATCTCGCTCAAAGCGCTATTTCGAGTTTCTGTAAGTCCGTTTAACTTTGTTAGACGTGTTGTGAACTTTGGTTTGGTTATTCGATCACGTATCGTGATTTCCGGCGTTTTGGGCCATTTTGTAATTTCTTGAAAGTTACGGGTATCCGTATCTGTAATTGTTGTCTCGACCCGTTTCTTGGTCGCGTATGATTAATTATTGCATTATGTTTTCATTTCGGTCGTTGATGTCGTCCGCGAACTTTTAATCGTGTTCGTTCCGTGCGTTTGAAATCGAGTCGTCGAGCCACGGCAGCCGGCGCCGACGGTTGCGGAGGAACCGGCACGGTTCTTGGGCTCTGGCCGGACGGCGCGCGAGGACCGGCATAGCGTACGCTCTGCCGGGAGGCGCTTGCGGCACCAGCCGCACGCTACAGCCGGGCGGTGAGGCCCCAGTGGTTCAGACTCGAGAGAGTTGGCCGTAGCGCACGCTACGGCCGCCGCGTTACCGGGCAGACGTAGCGCACGCCGCTCGGCATCTAGCGCGCTACTGGCGAGGATCGATCCAGAGCCTGCAGGCTGGACCATGGTCGGCCTTAGCGCACGCCGCTGCACGCTTAGCGCACGCTAGGCGTCTGCCTATATAATTGACCGAGCAGCCCTGTTTCAACCCATTTTTTCATTTCAATCTTTTCTTTCCGCGGCCAGAGGTTTTGAGATCAAGGAGGCATGTTATTGAAGAACAAATCCACGAGGTTCTTGAGTTCATAACCTCAATAAATCATCCGTTATCATCCTTTGATTCAGCGAATCAAGGTAATCTTCCTTAGAACCCTAATTTCGTGAATTTGGGGGTTTTCGCATTTTTGTCCGATTCGTTCCGTGTTTTTGATTAATTCATGATGGGTATGATTAATCTTGGTAGTATTCTTGTGTTTAACATCATTTAATCCATTGTTCTTCGTCGAATCGAAGTATATTTCTTGATTTCCTTCGAATTGACTTTTTGGGGGATTGTCCTCGATCTCGTTTTCATCCGTTTTGATGGATCGATTATGGTTAAATGATGTTGTTAAACATATTCTATGGATTGTATATCCATATTTCAACTTGGAATTCCGTTTTGGGTTTTGGGGACGAATCGTGTTCTTGGCGTTTTGGAAATCCTTGAACCTTCGTCATTTGTTCTTTGAATTCAGCGGCTTTGGGCCGTACTTTGGAATTCATTTTCGTTGTTATTGTTTTCGTTCGTAGTTCATTGTTGTGGATTGTCGTTCGGTGGAGTCGGCGAGTTCGTAGTCGGTTCGTGCCAACCTACTTCGGCCGATTCTCCGCGTTGTGGTCATTCGAGGCAAGTATCTTGCCCATACATTTCATATTTCTTAGGCATAATTATTGATAAATGATTTTATGCGAAATCCAATGTTTAATGAACGTTAAAAAGGATCGGTATGTTCTCGATAAATATTGTCTTTCACCGATAATTCATATACTTCGTGAATGGATATGTTCTCGGAATATGTGTGTTAGTTTCGTACGTTGAGAGATGTTATGATCGCATTGACCATAATTGTTTGCCGAGGATTGTGCATTGACTTGTATATTTGTTCGGTGGGTATTCGACATGATGTGATGTTAGTCGTTACTCCTTTGAAAGGAGGTTGTGATGCTTAGTGTTGCTTGTCTTGATAATCGGTTATTGTTGTGTACTTATTGTATGTGATGTGCCTCCGGGTAGGATTGTTGAATCTCCGGGATCCATACTTGCTAGTATGGGTCGGGCGAAACCGTAGGGTTATCCAATACGGGTATGTCTTGCGGGGACTCCGAGGTTCGGGGCTTGCTAGCCCGATGCCGAGATAACTTGTGGGGTTATCATCGGGTATGTCTTGCGGGGACTCCGAGGTTCGTGGCTTGTTAGCACGATGCCGGGATAACTTATGGTTGTGGTTTGATTATGTAAGTATATGTGCTTTTAGTCATGTATTGCGGTTACGGTGACATGTGATTTGATATAGTTTCCTGTGGGTTATTCACTCGGGTTTGTTCTACGGGAGCATCGAGGTCCGTGGCTTGCTAGCACGGACGCGAATAACTGTGGAAACAGTTGTTATGGTATGATCGGGTCGTGGACCCCACTTGTTGTTATCGAATTTATGTTTTGGGAAAATGACTTTTGGTGTGTCCCTAAATATTTTCGAAAGGCACGAGGATTTTAAATCGATGTATTCAAAACTCCCGAGGTCGTAAAATGTTTTTCACAAGATGTTTATCGGGTTTACCCCATCTTTCGATTTAATCGTTTGATTAAGTGAATCACCTCGGGAAGTATGTTTATGATTAACATGTTTCTTGGAGTATGATATGTATGGCTCGTTTTCGTATTTTATACTTGCACTAGCAAAACAGTGGAGTTTTGCTAACCCCCGAGTATTCGGGGGGTGGATGTCTATTTTTGCATTCAGGTTTTGGAGCATAACACAGGGTCGGCACGAAGGATGATGAAAGATGAACGATACTAATCACACGAGGATCCGTTGATGTCGTATTGGTCTAGTTGTATTTTCTTTTCCGCTGCAGTATCTTTTCCCCATTGTACGGGAGTTTATTGTATTTTGACCCCTGCGTGGGTATGTGTTTGTAATCGAGTTGTATATTTTATTGAAAGACCAAATCGGTCTACTGAGTCATTTTAGCCTTGAAGGCATTGTCGAGATGTTAAATGTTGTTACCAGCCTGGTAGATCCTCGAGGAGAGGGTCTACGGTGTGTAATATCCCTGAGTGGATTGGGTGTGTTACAAAAAGTGGGTGGTGAAGTAAAAAGAAAAAGGGTGCTGAAATTAAGATAAAATAATAAAGGCTGGAAAAAAATAGGGGGCGACCGTAAAAATACCCACCTAGAATGTTGTTAAAGCCACTGACCTCAACTGATCTTTCGTGGCTATGCGATTACATGTACCCAAAAGAATGCGAAAGGAAGGGGTGGTGATATGGAGTGTTGATCCAAGAAAGATTTTGATTCATTGTTTGTAGGATTCGTTATGCACTTAATTTCATGATTGGTCTCGGTCAAAGAATCTTTTATTTATCCTTTTTATCCTACCCATACCTAAAGCCCCGTTACAACCATAAAAGCCCTTTTGATTGTATGCATGAGTTCATCTAAGTAGTGAAAATTTGATTTTTTAGCGAGTATATGGTAATGACACACCATATTTTGACGTGAGTGATTGCTTAATAATCCCTATATCTACTTGAGCGAGAGTGGCCCCTTGTGAGGCCATCGAATCTTCTCGCACTTTATGCCAATGAAGATGTTGAGATTGGATGAGGTACATCAATTTTCTTCATACTTGTTCATGATTATTTGTTCCCCCTTAAATATGGCTATCATCTTGGATTTTTCAATACATGTTTCTTGAATTTCGTTTACTCGAATTATGCTTGAGGACAAGCATCGGTTTAAGTTTAGGGAGATTTGATAGGACGAAAATAGCATGCTAAAATTATTGTTAATTATAAGGTTTTAATGAATTTTATGTTGGCACACTTGATTATTTTCTACCTATTTATATTTTGGATGCAATTTACTTCACTTGGTAATTTGTTGTTTAATTTAGGTGTTTGATAGAGATTTTAAGCTTAAAGAATAATTTGGGCCATCAAACGGACCAAGCCAAGGTGATTTGGGCTTTAATGAAGAAACTGCCGCGCACAGTGGGTGACCCAGTGTCGACCCTGACCCGAAAATCCTCTTACTTGGAGCCCAAAAAATGACTCAAATCTGTCCCAATTAGTTCCATAAGGTGAAAATCAGTCCCCTAGGCTGGAGAAAGGAATTTTAATTGACTTGGATGGAAAGACTGCAAAAGAATAAAAAATCAAGAAGGATAAGTAGGAAGTAGATCTAATAAAAGAAGGAAACTAATAGATAAGGGAGTATTATAAAACAAGAGGCTGATATTATTATTGGGGCATCATCATCGTCATCTTCACGGCTTGACAGGAGAGCAAAAATAGGAGAAGATACCCTGGAACACGAGAGAGGATAGAAACACGACTGGGAGACGGACAAAGAAGAAGGGAACCGAGCTTATTTTCCAATGAGGAAGAGAGAAGAATTCTACTTTCTTCTCTTATGCATATTCTAAATTACTATTTGTCTTATAAAGCCAACATGTGTGGCTAACCTTCTCATTCTAGTTCTGAGGGAAGTTTGAAACCATATTTGAATTATTCATGTTTTAATCCCGTAGCGTATTCTTAACTCGAAGTCTCTTGAATTACTTTTGTGTTATTGAATTCATTATTATGCCATATAATTTCTTGATTTAGTTTGGCCAACTAGATTAGAAGTTTTACGTCTCATGCTAGAAATTAAGTTGTAATCCGTAATTGTTGCAATTTTAATTTCACAAGTAGCAACAATTGAATTTTCTCAATTGAGTAACACAAAATCGAGATCCCTTAAGTCGAGCTTATGAACTTAATATCTTGCCTATTTCATTATTTTGGTTTTTAATGCATCTAGCGAGCGAGATTTGAAGAGCTTGTTTTGAATCCATCGCCTAGACAGGTTTAATTAAAGAGCTTGTTTTGGTTAAATAAACTTAAGAAATAATTGGGGTCAACAGAGCTTGTTGTTGGCTTCGGAATAAGAGTTCATGAGATTAGAGAAGAGATAAGCGCTGCATTAAAGCATGAATTAATTCGAAATGGTGGATAACGGATCTAAGAGCTAGAATATTCCTTAAATTGTTATTTTCGATTTTTATTCTCTTTTGGTTATTGTGTTTTAGTTTATTTTACGCAAGTTGTTTGTTAGTAAAAACTAGTAAACTAAAATCCCCCCCTCGTTTTATTTTATTTTAATTCCTAAAATTATTCAACTCAACAAGTACAACTAATCCAACCGTTCCTCGTGAGTTCGACCCTTACTTGACGATACTATTAGTTAGTAGAAGTCAGCCAAGAAAAAATAAAAATAACTAATTTTGACGTATCACGACAGCGCGGTTAAAATTTTAATAAGCTCGGTTCCCTTCTTCTTTGTCCGTCTCCCAGCCGTGTTTCTGTCCTCTCTCGTGTTCCAGCGTCTCTTCTCCTCTCCAAAATAATAATCTCAGTCCTTTCTTTTATAATACTCCCTTATCTCTTAGTTTCCTTCTTTAATTAGATCTCCTTCCTTCTTATCCTTCTTGAGTTTTTATTCTTTTGGAGTCTTTCCTTCCAAGTCAATTAAAATTCCTTTCTCCAGCCTAGGGGGCCGATTTTCACCTTATGGAACCATTTGGACGGATTTGAGTTATTTCTTGGACCCCAAGTAAAAGGATTTTCGGGTCAGGGCCGACACAAAATACAATAACCGAAAGAGAATAAAAATCAAAAATAACAATTTAAGGAATAATCTAGCTCTTAATTCCGTTATCCACCATTTCGAATTAATTCATGCTTTAATGCAGCGCTTATCTCTTCTCTAATCTCCTGAAATCCTATTCTGAAGCCAACAACAAGCTCTGTTGACCCTAGTTATTTCATAAGTTTATTTAACTAAAACAAGCTCTTTAATTAAACCTATCTAAGCGATGGATTCAAAACAAGCTCTTCAAATCTCGCTCGCTAGATGCCAATAAAGATGTTTAGATTGGATGAGGTACTTCAATTTTCTTCATACTTGTTCATGATTATTTATTCTCCCTTGAATATGGCTATCATCTTGGATTTTTCAATACATGTTTCTTGAATTTCGTTTACTCGAATTATGCTTGAGGACAAGCATTAGTTTAAGTTTGGGGAGATTTGATAGGACGAAATTAATGTGCTAAAATTATTGTTAATTATAAGGTTTAGCGAATTTCATGTTGGCACACTTGATTATTTTCTACCTAATTATATTCTGGATGCAATTTACTTTACTTGGCAATTTGTTGTTTAATATAGGTGTTTAATGGAGTTTTTAAGCTTAATGAATAATTTAGGCCATCAAACGGACCAAGCCAAGGTGATTTGGGCTTTAATGAAGAAACTGCCGTGCACACTGGGTGACCCAGTGTCGACCCTGACCCGAAAATCCTCGTACTTGGGGCCCAAGAAATGACTCAAATATGTACCAATTAGTTCCATAAGGTGAAAATCGGTCCCCTAGCCCTAGGCTGGAGAAAGGAATTTTAATTGACTTGGATGGAAAGACTGCAAAAGAATAAAAAATCTATAAGGATAAGTAGGAATGAGATCTAATAAAAGAAAGAAATTAAGAGATAAGGGAGTATTATAAAACAAGGGACTGATATTGTTATTGGGGCATCATCATCATCATCTTCACGGCTGGACATGAGAGCAAAAAGAGGAGAAGATATGCTGGAACACGAGAGAGAAGAAACACGGATCGGAGACGGACAAAGAAGGAGGGAACCGAGCTTATTTTCCGACGAGGAAGAGAGAAGAATTCTACTTTCTTTTCTTATGCATATTCTAAATTACTATTTGTCTTATAAAGCCAACATGTCTGGCTAACCTTCTCATTCTAGTTCTTAGGGAAGTTTGAAACCATATTGGAATTATTCATGTTTTAATGCCGTAGCGTATTCTTAACTCGAAGTCTCTTGAATTACTTTTGTGTTATTGAATTTATTATTATGCCATATAATTTCTTGATTTGGTTTGGCCAACTAGATTAGGAGTTTTATGTCTCATGCTAGAAATTAAGTTGTAATCCGTAATTGCAGCAATTTTAATTTCACAAGTAGCAACAATTGAATTTTCTCAATTGAGTAACACTAAATCGAGATCCCTTAAGTCGAGCTTATGAACTTAATATCTTCCCTATTTTATTATTTTGATTTTTAATTCATCTAGCGAGCGAGATTTGAAGAGCTTGTTTTGAATCCATTGCTTAGATATGTTTAATTAAAGAGCTTGTTTAAACTTTTAGTTAAATCAACTTAAGAAATAATTGGGGTCAACAGAGCTTTTTGTTGGTTTCGAAATAGGAGTTCATGAGATTAGAGAAGAGATAAGTGCTATATTAAAGCATGAATTAATTCGAATCGGTGGATAACGGAACTTAAATTGTTATTTTCGATTTTTATTCTCTTTTGGTTATTGTGTTTTAATTTATTTTACGCAAGTTGTTTGTTAGTAAAAACCAGTAAACTAAAATCCCCCTCGTTTTATTTTATTTTAATTGCTAAAATTATTCAACTCAACAAGTAAAATTAATTCAACTGTTCCTCGTGGGTTCGATCCTTACTTTCCGATACTATTAGTTAGTAGAAGTGAGCCCAGAAAAAATTAAAATAACTAATTTTGACGCATCACGACAGCGCGGTCAAAATTTTAATAAGCTCGGTTTCCTTTTTCTTTGTTCGTCTCCCAGCCGTGTTTCTATCCTCTCTCGTGTTCCAGCGTCTCTTCTCCTCTCCAAAAAAATAATATCAGCCCTTTCTTTTATAATACTCCCTTATCTCTTAGTTTCTTTCTTTAATTAGATCTCCTTCCTTCGTATCCTTCTTGATTTTTTATTCTTTTAGAGTCTTTCCTTCCAAATCAATTAAAATTCCTTTCTCCAGCCTAGGGGACCGATTTTCACCTTATGGAACCAATTGAGATGGATTTGGGTCATTTCTTGGGACCCAAGTAAGAGGATTTTCGGGTCAAGGCCGACACAAAATACTAACCAAAAGAGAATAAAAATTGAAAATAACAATTTAAGGAATAATCTAGCTCTTAGTTCCGTTATCCACCTTTTCGAATTAATTCATGCTTTAATGCAGCGCTTATCTCTTCTCTAATATCATGAACTCTTATTCCGAAGCCAACAACAAGCTCTGTTGACTCTAGATATTTTTTAAGTTTATTTAACTAAAACTAGCTCTTTAATTTAACCTATCTAAGCGATGGATTCAAAACAAGCTCTTCAAATCTCGCTCGCTAGATGCCAATGAAGATGTTGAGATTGGATGAGGTACATCAATTTTCTTCATACTTGTTCACGATTATTTGTTCTCCCTTGAATATGGCTATCATCTTGGATTTTTCAATACATGTTTCTTGAATTTCGTTTACTCGAATTATGCTCGGGGATAAGTATTGGTTTAAGTTTGGGGAGATTTCATTGGACGAAAATAGTGTGCTAAAATTATTAATAATTATAAGGTTTTAATGAATTTTATGTTGGCACACTTGATTATTTTCTACCTATTTATATTTTGGATGCAATTTACTTCACTTGGCAATTTATTGTTTAATTTAGGTGTTTGATAGAGTTTTTAAGCTTAAGGAATAATTTGGGCCATCAAACGGACCAAGCCAAGGTGATTTGGGCTTTAATGAAGAAACTATCGCGCACACTGGGTGACCCAGTGTCGACCCTGACCCGAAAATCCTCTTACTTGGGCCCCCAAGAAACGACTTAAATCCGTCCCAATTAGTTCCATAAGGTGAAAATCGGTCCCCTAGGCTGGAGAAAGGAATTTTAGTTGACTTGGATGGAAAGACTCCAAAAGAATAAAAAATCAAGAAGGATAAGTAGGAAGGAGATCTAATAAAAGAAGGAAATTAAGAGATAAGGGAGTATTATAAAAGAAGGAGCTGGGATTATTATTGGGGCATCATCATTATCTTCACGGCTGGACAAGAGAGCAAAAATAGGAGAAGATACGCTGGAACACGAGAGAGGACAGAAACACGGCTGGGAGACGGACAAAGAAGAAGGGAACCGAGCTTATTTTCCGACGAGGGAGGGAAAATAATTCTACTTTCTTTTCTTGTGTATATTCTAAATTACTATTTGTCTTCTAAAGCCAGCATGTCTCGCTAACCTTTTCATTCTAGTGCTTAGGGAAGTTTGAAACCATATTTGAATTATTCATGTTTTAATCCTGTAGTGTCTTCTTAACTCGAAGTCTGTTGAATGACTTTTCTGTTATTGAATTCATTATTATGCCATATAAATTCTTGATTAGGTTTGGCCAACTAGATTAGAAGTTTTATGTCTCATGCTAGAAATTAAGTTGTAATACATAATTGTTGCAATTTTAATTTCACAAGTAGCAACAATTGAATTTTCTCAATTGAGTAACACTAAATCGAGATCCCTTAAGTCGAGCTTATGAACTTAATATCTTGCCTATTTCATTATTTTGGTTTTTAATGCATCTAGGAGCGAGATTTAAAGAGCTTGTTTTGAATCCATCGCCTAGATATGTTTAATTAAAGAGCTTGTTTAAAATTTAAATAAACTTAAGAAATAATTGGAGTCAACAAAGCTTGTTGTTGGCTTCGGAATAGGAGTTTATGAGATTAGAGAAGAGATAAGTGCTATATTAAAGCATGAATTTATTCGAAACGGTGGATAACGGAACTAAGAGCTAGATTATTCCTTAAATTGTTATTTTCGATTTTTATTCTCTTTTGGGTATTGTGTTTTAATTTATTTTACGCAAGTTGTTTGTTAGTAAAAACCAGTAAACTAAAATCCCCCCTCATTTTATTTTATTTTAATTGCTAAAATTATTCAACTCAACAAGTAAAATTAATCCAACTGTTCCTCGTGGGTTCGATCCTTACTTGCCGATACTATTAGTTTGTAGAAGTGAGCCTAGAAAAAATTAAAATAACTAATTTTGACGCATCACGACAGCGCGGTCAAAATTTTAATAAGTTCGGTTTCCTTTTTCTTTTTCTATCCTTTCCCGTGTTCCAGCGTCTCTTCTCCTCTCCAAAAAAATAATCTCAGCCCTTTCTTTTATAATACTCCCTTATCTCTTAGTTTCTTTCTTTAATTAGATCTCCTTCCTTCGTATCCTTCTTGATTTTTTATTCTTTTGGAGTCTTTCCTTCCAATTCAATTAAAATTCCTTTCTCCAGCCTAGGGGACCGATTTTCACCTTATGAAACCAATTGGGACGGATTTGGGTCATTTCTTGGGCCCCAAGTAAGAGGACTTTCGGGTCAGGGCCGACACAAAACACTAACCAAAAGAGAATAAAAATTGAAAATAACAATATAAGGAATAATCTAGCTCTTAGTTCCGTTATCCACCGTTTCAAATTAATTCATGCTTTAATGCAGCGCTTATCTCTTCTCTAATCTCATGAACTCCTATTGCGAAGCCAACAACAAGATCTGTTGACTCTAGTTATTTTTTAAGTTTATTTAACTAAAACAAGCTCTTTAATTAAACCTATCTAAGCGATGGATTCAAAACAAGCTCTTCAAATCTCGCTCGCTAGATGCCAATGAAGATGTTGACATTGGATGAGGTACTTCAATTTTCTTCATACTTGTTCATGATTATTTGTTCTCCCTTGAATATGGCTATCATCTTGGATTTTTCAGTACATGTTTTTTGAATTTCGTTTACTCGAATTATGCTCGGGGACAAGTATTGGTTTAAGTTTGGGGAGATTTCATAGGACGAAAATAGTGTGCTAAAATTATTATTAATTATAAGGTTTTAATGAATTTTATGTTGGCACACTTGATTATTTTCTACTTATTTATATTTTAGATGCAATTTACTTCACTTGGCATTTTGTTGTTTAATTTAGGTGTTTGATAGAGTTTTTAAGCTTAAGGAATAATTTGGGCCATCAAACGGACCAAGCCAAGGTGATTTGGGCTTTAATGAAGAAACTGCCGCGCACACTGTGTGACCCAGTGTCGACCCTGACCCGAAAATCCTCTTACTTGGTGTAACACCCCCAAGATATTCGAGGTGTATTACAGCGCCGTGGACCCCTACATGGGACCCACCAGGCTTACACAAGAAAGCACCACTCGACTAACCGCCTCGGTTAGCAAGGAAACAATTGTTAACAATAAGGACATAAAACAACACGTCCGGTACAACCGGCATAATAAACATCAACCGACAAATGCAGTAACTCCAACGAATACCAATCACAATCCGAAAGGAAAAACCTAAGTACTCGCGAGTACAATCTATAAGTTTACAATTTGGAAAACATCCACATCAAAAGAAACAGTAGGAAATAACAAGACTCAATTACACATGTCAACAACCTTGGCCGACATCCTCGTACCATCCAGTAGCAGCTCATCCATTGAACATAACCTGAAATCCATAACAAGAATTTCCCCGACAACGGGTCCCCAAAGGGGTTAGCAATTACGCTAGTACAAGTATTCAAGGCAAACCAATCGCTTACACATTTCATAGTACATGCACCAATATCATTTCAAAAACCAAAACCAGACATGTCTTTTAGGAAAACATACGATCCACAATTAGCCTTGAGAACGGGCGCGGAGATACATTCTCACTCGAGGCCTCATAGGGACCCTACCGAGTTGGCTACAATTACAAAAAAACAAAACTACGCACACGCTATGCCGTGAGAACAGGGCGACAGCATACATTCTCACTCGAGGCCTCAGAAGGACCCTAACGAGTTGGCTAGCGGTACGAAACTCGTGAAATCCAGGGCGGCAGCATAGATTTCCCTCCTTGACCCCGTCGGGCCAACACAAGGTGAGTTACACACAAGTAATATACATCACCATTTCATGTTAAGCTTAAAGGTTTCCAAAAATACTTGCCTTGAATTATTGGCCTTGACGCAACGGAAAGGAAGGTCACCGACGAACGCTAGGAACCAATGAAACCGAACCTAACGATTCGAAGAATACAATCACAACCATTTCTAAATGAATACGGAATTGGAATACACCCGAAAACCCGCCTACGATTCATGTATATTCATATATAAACAACAATGAGGGCGGACCACAACCAAACCCTCTCGATTCCGTAAAAACCACGAAATATACCATGAATCCGTAGGGAAACTAAGAATACCGACAAGATTAATCATATTCCCAAAACAAGAATAGTATGGACAAGGTACTTGCCTCGAAATCACAATCGCAACGAGGACGAATAGGGCCAGCGGTCGAATAGCCCCAACGCTCGAACACCATCAAGAACGCGATAGCACCACGAATATTACGAGAATAACACTACGAATCATCAATCACCAACGGGATTCAACATCGGAATCCTCGAACACCTATAAACCTCCGGAAGGAACAATAACACATGGTTACGACGAGAATCAAGGCCAAAACAACGGAAATCCCAACAAACTATCGAAGGAAAACTCATTGGGACATTTAATCGAACACTAAATGTTCAATAATTCCCAAGAACACTCGAATCGTCAATCGAGTTAAACAAACTTGATATATGGATATACAACCCATAGAACACGATTAATAACATCATACTACACCAATCGATGTATCAAAATCGGATTAGAAACGAAATCAAGAACAATTTCTCCAAAAGTCAACTTGAAGGATAATCAAGAAATATACCTTGATTCGGATGAAGGATTCAAGTAGAGGTCGAAAATCTACAACAAGACTTGAGGTAGATGATCTCTACAAGTTTGGGAGCACTCAAAATCGCCCAAAAATCGCCCACAATCGCCTAAGATGAAGGAGGAAGAAGAGAGGAGAAAAATGAAGTTTTCTCCTCGCAAATCTGCTAAAAAGCGAAAAAGCCCGTGTGCCGCGGCACGGGATGAGTGTGCCGCGGCCCGGGGCCAAGAAAACGCCCAGAATTAGCTTAGTGCGCGGCACAGCTGAAGTGTGCCGCGGCACACAGTACAGCCCTCTTCAACACGAAAAAGGCACATCGTATAGTCTTAGCTATTTCGACCATAACTCTCTCGTCTGGACTCCGATTGACTCACCGTTTGAACCATTGGAAAGCTAACTTGATGCTCTATAATATTGCAAAGATTCAGAATTTTTGGAGTTTCCAAGAATTAATGGTGACTTTACAAAGTCGAACTCCCACGTGAAAAAGTCGATTAAGGACACGGAACTCAACAAAACGACACCGAAACGAACTCGGATGACAAAAAGTGCAGAATTAATCATTCTCGGAATGACAAAACGGTCATGATAGAGTTGTCAAAACGAACTTCCTCCGAAAAAAGAAAATTACCGAAATTCGAAATTGCGGATATTACATTCTACCCTCCTTAAAAGAAGTTTCGTCCCGAAACTTAAAACAAGTAGGGAGAAGCAATATCCCGCCAGGAAAACTCAACGAGATACGCAAGGAAACGCGTAACTTACGCCCATCGGCGAAACGTTACAAGCAACGCAAAGGAATATACGGCGTGAAAACACGCTCCACGACGACCAACACAACGTCGCCGTTAGGGATATAATAAAACCAACAAGTGACAAGCGTCATCAAATAGATAATACAGTAAAGTCAATTATCCGAACAATCACAAAACACAATGAGCGAAAATCAATACGATTGACCAACCCAACGGTACATCAATCAAAACGCGAGCCAATCGCTCAAGGGTTGGAAGATCGGAAACGAGACAAATTTCCCGAACTTAAGGGAATTAGGAAGGAGTCTGAACGCTCAACAATCACGAAACGAGATTAACAAAAACCGAACAATCAAACGATCGAACCACAAAGATCGAGACAACAAAAATCGAACGATCATGCTCGAATCACGAAGAATAATAAAAATTCAAACAACAACTCCAAGGTTCACATCTCGACTCGAGACAATATATGATCCGGTGAAAACAACAACATATGCATTCACATAAGATCCACATGAGAGGGAATAGAAATTGAAAAGTCATAATGACAAATGAGTTATTCCGAAACAATACCACGCTCGTTCGATAAACAAAAGCAAAGGGCAGGACAAGCTCAGAAAACGTCAATGAACATAAACGAGTCGACAGAGTCGAAAATACAGAAGTTCCAAATCCGATCCACTTCGATTAAAAGAACTAGTAGAACCAAAAGATGCTACTTCCGAACAAGGTTCACAAGAATCGAACCGAACTCGGAAAAGTCACAGCGATAACTAGATCGACCCAAAACAAGATCACAGCTCGTTCGAACGATGAAACCGAAATACAGTACAAGTTCAGACAATATCAACGAACACGGGCGAATCGATAGACTGGGGAAAGAAAAAATATAGAAGCCAAAAATAATACGGGTATTATATTCGACCTCTTCTAAAAGAAAGTCGTCCCCGAAACTCACAACAACGAAATCAATGTGACAACACAACAAGCAACCGATAGAAACATCCTTCGAAGGCCTCTCCAAGCCGATTCTGATAACTGTGCTGAAGCGCGAACTCCGAAAGTCTCGGTAGCCAATTCGCAAAATCGAATTCGGTGACCCTCGAGTCCACACTCGAAATGTGTTACTGATGAGAAGGACAAATTGCACGTACATTCCCCCGACATATCACGGTTGAAACGTCTCGGCTCGGCATACCGAAAATACAAATGCTCGATACAATGGTACAAAACACCGCAAAACAACATACCGGAGATGCCAACTCAGCATAACATATCAACGCATATACAAAAATCACAACAACAACGGCATCGTTCGACGATTACAACATCCCGAACGATAGCCAGCACACAATCACAAACATCATGAAATAATCACCCATGTGTATAACGCACAAAAATCCAAGCTTTAACAACTCACACTAGTGCGACAACACGCAAATCACCACGAGGCGATAAACAGTAAACACCAGTTCACACCTCTCACAGAGGGCTAACAAAACATATGCGTGGCGAACGACTCAACGTTCACACCACCAATTCAATCACAAATCGGGATTAACACCGTAACGAAAGTTCGAAAACCATACATGCATTTCCGGTCCGCAAACAGGAATGATAGGTTTTAAAAACGAAAACCACCTTTTGAAAATAATTTAGAAGAACACCGATTGATCTTGAGTATCACCTTTCAAAAAGTACAAACGTGAAACATCGTTATCGAGACTTTGGAGAACCATTTCGCATTTGATAAAAATGAGGACACTTTCTCTTAGTGAAAACTTTCAGAATATTCGACCCTCGGGTCTAAATAAAAGTGTTTCTCAAACATTGAAAATATCTCAAAAAAATATATTGTGAAAATTTTGAAATATATTGTGGCACATGGATGTACCACAAGAAAATAACTCATTTGAAGAAAAATATGTCTCGAAATTTATTTCTAAGATACTCAAGTTTTCGAAAATAATTCCATGCCAAAAAGGACGATGCCAAAAAGGCTAGAATGCCCAAAAATTTCAGGTAATCACACGGAACATCATAGCGCTGTGGGTCCCGCGTCGGAACCCCAGGCTAAAACCATTTACAACAATGCCAAAAAGGTTGATGACGGTAATATTTCAAAAACTCACAGAAGCCATTCACAAAATACTAAATACCGTCATAAGAATTTCGCCAAAGCGGTCAAGGCCATAATGCCAAAAATTCGGTTAAGGAATTGGTTTTCGAAATAAAACTCAGTCGGTAAAATACCGAAAGTCATTACAAAAGAACTCACGCAGCGGATAAAAGAAATAAAGTCAAACATGCACAATCCAGCAACACTACTCCTCATATGAACGAAATATGAGGGTCAAATAACCACATATCACAAAATCAAAATCCATAAGAGGATTCCGTCACTTAACCGATAATCATAAAAATGGCTCGTGTCACACGAGGCACAACACAAAGAAGGGAGACTTACTTTCACAGTGTACGAAGATGATGATCGCCCCACGATACTAATCACGACCAATGATTTCAAGCGGCGTCGCGATGCGACTAAGTCGACAAAATCCGACGAGACACAACTCAACCAACACAATTTGACTCGACAGCCTAGGTTTCCCCAGGCTAATCTGATTTTAAAATCGTATACTCTAGTTATTCGAAAATAAAACCGATAAGTTAAAAATCGTTTTCAAGACCCCTTTCAAACACGACAAGGGCTTTACAGCGGTAGTATTTTATAAAATGTCCTAAACACTTTTATACACGACCTTTAAATACCGACACAAGGTTTTATTTGGAAATACAAGGCTGGCTCGCCCAAATTCATGTCACTTTTCAAAAACCCACAATACGATCAAGTCTAAGAAATTTTCAAGCATGCACGCCGCATGTATTATTATTAATAGAAACACATTGGTTGTAAATAATAATAATTAGCCAAGTACTAACAATTCCCGAACACACGCATATACGGCATTCAAAAATCACCAGTTCAACAAGCGCCTTTCGGAAACACTAATTCTAAGCATATGTCAAACTTATCTCTTCAAGTTTAACAAAGATAAGCTGATGAACACCGATTCGAACACATGTCGAAACCATCTATGTGAGTTTCTCAACAAACTCTGCCATCGACACCTTTCCGGAACATATCAATGTTCAAAACATTCACATCATCGCACCTCGGTGTCCAACAATCGATACGTTCGGCTCAACATACATTTAGTATATCGCAATTATCAAACACGATTCCATCATACAACAAAAGACTAGAGAGTCAAGCCCTCTCACAATATACCACGGAGCAAATCTCGATCTTTCGATTACAATGATCCCACCAACATTTGGAAGTTTGGTGACGGAAGGCTCGCAAAGCGACAAGCGGTCAAGCCCGTAACGGCGCACATACTCCGAGAGAGATAAAGGATCGCGCAATACTAGAATCAAAAGTACGAACCGGATGGATCGAAAAACAACTCGACGATAAGTACGAGAGAGACAATCACAGTTCAATAAGTGGAAATACAATACGAGAAAACAAGAGGATCGAGTAAGGAAAACTTACAAGCGCTGGATGTACTGAGATGTCGGCAGCGGTGTGACAATGTGCAAAACAAAACGCAAATAGACCCAAATTAACCGACAAGCCTAGGTATCCATAAACCTAGAGCTCCGATACCATTTTCTGTAACACCCCCAAGATATTCGAGGTGTATTACAGCGCCGTGGACCCCTACATGGGACCCACCAGGCTTACACAAGAAAGCACCACTCGACTAACCGCCTCGGTTAGCAAGGAAACAATTGTTAACAATAAGGACATAAAACAACACGTCCGGTACAACCGGCATAATAAACATCAACCGACAAATACAGTAACTCCAACGAATACCAATCACAATCCGAAAGGAAAAACCTAAGTACTCGCGAGTACAATCTATAAGTTTACAATTTGGAAAACATCCACATCAAAATAGACAGTAGGAAATAACAAGACTCAATTACACATGTCAACAACCTTGGCCGACATCCTCGTACCATCCAGTAGCAGCTCATCCTTTGAACATAACAAATCCATAACAAGAATTTCCCGACAACGGGTCCCCAAAGGGGTTAGCAATTACGCTAGTACAAGTATTCAAGGCAAACCAATCGCTTACACATTTCATAGTACATGCACCAATATCATTTCAAAACCAAAACCAGACATGTCTTTTAGGAAAACATACAGTCCACAATTAGCCTTGAGAACAGGGCGGCATACATTCTCACTAGAGGCCTCATAGGGACCCTACCTAGTTGTCTACAATTAAATAAAAACAAAAATACGAACCCGCTATGACGTGAGAACAGGGCGGCAGCATACATTCTCACTCGAGGCCTCACAAGGACCCTAACGAGTTGGCTAGCTGATGCGAAACTCGTGAAATCCAGGCGCGGCATAGATTTCCCTCCTTGACCCGTCAGCCAACACAAGGTGAGTTACACACAAGTAATATACATCACCATTTCATGTTAAGCTTAAAGGTTTCCAAAAATACTTGCCTTGAATTATTGGCGACGCAACGGAAAGGAAGGTCACCGACGAGCTAGGAACCAATGAAACCGAACCTAACGATTGAAGAATACAATCACAACCATTTCTAAATGAATACGGAATTGGAATACACTGAAAACCCGCCTACGATTCATGTATATTCGTATATAAACAACAATGAGGGCGGACCACAACCAAACCCTCTCGATTCCGTAAAAACCACGAAATATACCATGAATCCGTAGGGAAACTAAGAATACCGACAAGATTAATCATATTCCCAAAACAAGAATAGTATGGACAAGGTACTTGCCTCGAAATCACAATCGCAACGAGGCAGCGAATAGGGCCGCGGTCGAATAGCCCCGACGCTCGAACACCATCAAGAACGCGATAGCACCACGAATATTACGAGAATAACACTACACGAATCATCAATCACCAACGGGATTCAACATCGGAATCCTCGAACACCTATAAACCTCCGGAAGGAACAATAACACATGGTTACGACGAGAATCAAGGCCAAAACAACGGAAATCCCAACAAACTATCGAAGGGAAAACTCATTGGGACATTTAATCGAACACTAAATGTTCAATAATTCCCAAGAACACTCGAATCGTCAATCGAGTTAAACAAACTTGATATATGGATATACAACCCATAGAACACGATTAATAACATCATACTATACCAATCGATGTATCAAAATCGGATTAGAAACGAAATCAAGAACAATTTCTCCAAAAAGTCAACTTGAAGGATAATCAAGAAATATACCTTGATTCGGATGAAGGATTCAAGTAGAGGTCGAAAATCTACAACAAGACTTGAGGTAGATGATCTCTACAAGTTTGGGAGCACTCAAAATCGCCCAAAAATCGCCCACAATCGCCTAAGATGAAGGAGGAAGAAGAGAGGAGAAAAAATGAAGTTTTTCTCCTCGCAAATCTGCTAAAAAACGCAGAAAAAGCCCGTGTGCCGCGGCACAGGATGAGTGTGCCGCGGCCCAGGGCCAAGAAAAACGCCCAGGAATTAGCTTAGTGCCGCGGCACAGCTGAAGTGTGCCGCGGCACAGTCTGACCCTCTTCAACACGAAAAAGGCACATCGTATAGTCTTAGCTATTTCGACCATAACTCTCTCGTCTGGACTCCGATTGACTCACCGTTTGAACCATTGGAAAGCTAACTTGATGCTCTATAATATTGCAAAGATTCAGAATTTTTGGAGTTTCCAAGAATTAATGGTGACTTTACAAAGTCGAACTCCCACGTGAAAAAGTCGATTAAGGACACGGAACTCAACAAAACGACACCGAAACGAACTCGGATGACAAAAAGTGCAGAATTAATCATTCTCGGAATGACAAAACGGTCATGATAGAGTTGTCAAAACGAACTTCCTCCGAAAAAAGAAAATTACCGAAATTCGAAATTGCGGATATTACACTTGGCCCCCCAAGAAACGACTTAAATCCGTCTCAATTAGTTCCATAAGGTGAAAATCGGTCCCCTAGGCTGGAGAAAGGAATTTTAGTTGACTTGGATGGAAAGACTCCAAAATAATAAAAAATCAAGAAGGATAAGTAGAAAGAAGATCTAATAAAAGAAGGAAACTAAGAGATACGGGAATATTATAAAAGAAGGGGCTGAGATTATTATTGGGGCATCATCATTATCTTCACGGCTGGACAGGAGAGCAAAAAGAGGAGAAGATACGCTGGAACACGAGAGAGGACAGAAACACGGCTGGGAGACGGACAAAGAAGAAGGGAACCGAGCTTATTTTCTGACGAGGAAGGGAAAAGAATTCTAGTTTCTTTTCTTGTGCATATTCTAAATTACTATTTGTCTTCTAAAGCCAACATGTCTCGCTAACCTTTTCATTCTAGTTCTTAGGGAAGTTTGAAACCATATTTGAATTATTCATGTTTTAATTCCGTAGCGTATTCTTAACTCGAAGTCTCTTGAATTACTTTTCTGTTATTGAATTTATTATTATGCCATATAAGTTCTTGATTTGGTTTGGCCAACTAGATTAGGAGTTTTATGTCTCATGCTAGAAATTAAGTTGTAATCCGTAATTGTTGCAATTTTAATTTCACAAGTAGCAACAATTGAATTTTCTCAATTGAGTAACACAAAATCGAGATCCCTTAAGTCGAGCATATGAACTTAATATCTTGCATATTTCATTATTTTGGTTTTTAATGCATCCAGCTACCGAGATTTGAAGAGCTTGTTTTGAATCCATCGCCTAGTTAGGTTTAGTTAAAGAGCTTGTTTTAGTTAAATAAACTTAAGAAATAATTGGGGTCAACAGAGCTTGTTGTTGGCTTCGGAACAGGAGTTCATGAGATTAGAGAAGAGATAAGCGCTGCATTAAAGCATGAATTAATTCGAAACGGTGGATAACGGAACTAAGAGCTAGATTATTCATTTAATTGATATTTTTGATTTTTATTTCCTTTGTTTATTTTAATTTAATTTATTTTACGCAAATTGTTTGTTAGTAAAAATGAGTAAACTAAAATCCCCCCTCGTTTTATTTTATTTTAATTGCTAAAAGTATTTAACTCTTAAAAAGGATAATTGATTTACCGTTCTCCGTGGAATCGACCCTTACTTGCCGATACTACTAGTAGAAGTAAGCTGAGGAAAAATAAAAAATAACTAATTTTGACGCATCACGACAGCGCGGTCAGATACCTTTTGTTATAGTGTAGTAATTATATTTTTTTTGTTTGGATACTCTACTCGTTATATGCAATAACACATCAAAACCCAAAAATTTTCACTATGAAAATCCGATAGTACCCAATGATAGAAAAGAATGGATTTTTGGAGTATCCAACATCTTATAATCGAGTGACCTATCATATATCTTTATTACGGTTTAAAAAGAGACGGGGCTACCAAGTATCGGACCATATAACGATATATATTTCATACACAGTACCACTGAAATAAAAATACATTACATAAACTTATTATTACACTAAAAGTTTTAATGGACAACCACATTTACCACCAAAATTCCAGATTTACATTCATTACCCATCAAGTTGAGCATAAACCTAAAATGATAACAATAAGATAAAATTGAAGAACATCAAACCCAAACTCTGAAACCACTGCTCCCATGAAAAGATATTTGAATACAACAAAGTTAGATTTACATATTTGCTTTAATTACCATAACATGCACATTCAAATACTTTAGAATTGTAAAAAAAATCAGAATGAAGAAACCCCAATTTAGAATCTAGGTTGCAATTCACGTGAGTACATCATCCACGCCCGTCGTCGACATATAATGAGACTCCAATGTTGTCGAAATTGGATTGCCGTAACACAAATCAGAACCATCTCTCAGATTGAATCCGCTATCGACCTCCAATTCGTACTGCTAAAATCCTCTGCCATGTCACACACATAAATTCCGACCAGCGCGCACAACACCACTAGTAAATCCCACAGCCAATAAACCACTGAATTTTGTTCATCATCAAGTAACTTTGTCGCAGCGGAGGAATGGATTGATGGAAAAAATCAAACAATTATGTAAATTGCATTCCATTCTTTTCAAACTTTGATGATCCATTTATTGGTCATTAAATTGCATTCTCTACTTTATATCAAGGTTGTAGGTAAGCGGGCAACAAGCTGCGCCGCCACCCCTTTCTGAATAGCAAACCCTATTCTACTGAAAACATAATCATGACCACTCGGGGCCGATATATTGCTGCGAACGATCTTACGAACCCGATCCAAGAAGCGCACAGCTTCAGGGGCTAAGGAACCAAAAGTGTCAAATCAAAAGGAACAAACACGTGTTGATTCTCGGAGCAGGCTTTATCATGTTTGTCCACTTTCTTCCTCTCAGCCTTCATAATGACTTGCCCGGTAGTAAACCCATTACCCAGAAGATCCACGAGGGGGACACACCATGAGGTCCACACAAGCATGTTTCCTCCCGCCCATCCAAAACCAAAACATCACGGCCGCAGGAGGACCTCCTCGCAGGTCTCAGAAGGAAATTTACGGGAGCTTCCTTTTTCGCCGAAACCCCCGCCCTCCGAAGGACATCAAACAACACATCCCGCACCAAGTCATGACGGTACTTAAAACCCGGGAGCTCTTTGCAGTGCACCGCATGTTCCCCAAACTTGTCCAAAGCGACCTTATGACACACAGGGCAAGGCTCGTCCACTGGGAAAAACGGGATCATTAGACGATATTTAAGGATCGCCCTATATTCGATTGGAGACATGCGCTGCCCTAGCCCCTCAATGGGGATGACGGTAAGGAAATCCTGTGTGTGCGGTTGCTGCAGACATTCCATAACAGCCTTCTGACGTGGGGATAAACCAAAGTCCATTCCCAAATTCTGGGAGATTTTACAGTAGAGGGCACTCGCCAAAGTTTCCTGAGGTTTTTGGGGGGCGGTGTCCTTACTAGTGAAACCGTCGAAATCAAAATCTGGGAGGGACGCATGCAAACGCCCCAACGCCTGCCCATAATCAGGGTCAAGGCTAGATACTCCGCTGTTACGAAGGATATGATCCTGCAACTCCCATGATTGAACCCTGGAAGCAACAAAAGCATATGAGGAGACATCTTTCGCTGAAAGAAGCCCCAACCCACCATGGCGAAAAGGAAAGGAGGCAACCCGCCATTGAAGATCACCAAAAAAGGGGCCCCCACAAGAAACGATATCTTCAACAGCACTCCTTAACCCATTGTCAAACACATCCACTGCCTCATCCGAAAAAGAAGGTTGGCAAGTGCGTAACCCAAACAACAGCTTAGCAACTCCCATACAAGAGCGTAGAAGGAGCAGCTCACTTTGAGGGTCCCCCAGAAGGGGAAGGCGCCTCATAAGTTCCACAGCACGCCTGGCCCTTTTAACCGCCAGGGCGCTAATAAATTCCTCATCCCTGCTGACAGCCCCACCAAGAAGTTTCACCCCTTTATCCGGCCTCCCAATCTCCACGGGAAAAAGACCTTGTTACATCTTTAAACCATTACAGGAAGGCCAGACAACCTCGGTTTTCTGAATGTTAAGCTTAAGCCCCAAGATAGGGCCCTCCGTCTGAATAATATTTAAAGCTTTAGCAACCACAGCTGCGTTACCAATTAAGGTGTCATCATCAAGGTACCAAGCCTGAAAAGGGAGGGAACAACATTCCTGGACCCGCTGAACAAGGGGGTGTAAGGCTAAAGCAAAAAGAAGAGGACCCAGGGGGTCCCCTTGTTGAACCCCGGTAGTAGCCCCGAGGCAAACATCCCCGACATATAACCTGGCAAGTTGAGCGTAGAGGAATTGAACCCATGGGGCAATCGAAGGGCACCGCAGACTAACCTCCCGTAAAAGAGCCGTTCTATCCACAAGGTTGAATGCGTTAGAAAAATCCACCGTAAGCATAGCCATAGCCCCGTCTGAGTGGAAAGAATTAAGGTACCTGTTTGCACTGTGGAGCACAGCCTCTGCCCCATTCGGGATCCCCACCCCGAACTGGAAATCCGCGAGATAGGCAGCCATCTTTTCCTTGACTTTATGCATAGCTACTTTGGAAACCAGCCTCCTCCAAATAGCACCTACAGCGATTGGCCTAATCCCATTATCAGGCTTGAGCAGGGGAGTCAGGGGAGCCGAGGCAACGAACTCGGCGAGGACTTTGGGACAGTTTCCCCCCAACCAAAGGTTAACAACATCCGTAATGGTCGAGGCAAGCCCTGAAGCAGTTGCAGAACCTTCCCCACACATGGCGTCAAGAAGGTGCTGGGCCCGAAGCCCATCTCTCCCGCAAGAAGTCCCTTTCGGGAAAGATTGGATGTGCCGCAACACACATTCTTTATCAACCACTAAAGCAGGCTTGGAGAGCAAGACTGACGGTAAAACCGGGGGGGGCAAGTCCGGGTGTTTATCCTTTAAAGCGTTTAAAGTGGAGTCATTCATAGGCGCAACACCGGACGAACACAACACTTTAACCGCCGCGGTGAAATGCCCGTCTGCAACCTTCCGCAAACACTGCCTAACATTGGAACTTAAAGCTGAACCCCTATCCCCAGCCTCTTTCCCAGAACCCGACTCCACCCTATGTGAATCCAGAACGGAAGAAATCAACTCACAGAAACCAGAACAATCTTTCCATCTAGCAAGGGCTTGATTGATGCTACTGGATTGGAGGGACTTGCGATTCCCCGACCTACGTTCCTGACGACAAGAAGGGCTAACAACCCGAAGCGTGCAACGAGGTAAAAGGAGAAGCTTGACCCACGCATCTACAGAACCTGGAGCCGCAGCAACCCTACGCAATGTCGAGGACAACACCTGGGCGAAAGCCAAACGACAATTGGGCGGGATACTCTTGACCGTTTTAATAGGCAAAGATAAGACACGCTCTAGCAAAACAACATCCACCGGCATTACACTCGAAAGATTGGTCGCCATGTCTACCGAGGGCCTACGTGGCTTTGGGATACCCACTATCCGATCAACCCCTACGTCGGAACCCGGAGCAAAAGTAGAGATGCCATCGGAATGGTGACACCCCCTACGGAGAGCATGCAACATCATACACCTCCCACAACGCCATTGGTCAAACATCTTCAACATTTCCCCCACATCACTAAAAAGAACCCAGTCCAGGGATAAGGCATCCCGTAGACAATCTTTGCTATCATCCGACCTGAAGTGATCTCGCTTGATGTGGGCGAGTAGCCTAGTGTACCCAGCGGAACCGGGCCTACCATCTTTGCAACAGTGATAATTCCTAAACGGGCACGGCCAAACCCTAACCCCAGAAGAAGAACATCCCTCCCCCGAGGATGCGCGTTTGGGGACTGGTGGAAGAAAAGTCGGAACGAGGATTTCCGCGGACCCCATAGTTCTTGATTTTACCGTCTGAGAATGAAGATGAGCAAGATTTGAACTCATCCCAGAACCGGACCTGATAGCATCCGAGCGAATGAAATAAGATTAGGAAGATTCAAGTAACTGTCACTGACCCCATCGTCGCCAACACTCGCACCAATTTCAGCCTTCTCTAAATTCCTCTCTACCACTCTCAAGCAACAGCCGCGAGCATCGTACTCTATATTGTACGGGAAGGACCGGTCGTGAAGTAAATTCAGAGCGCGGAGTTTAAGGAAATTCTGGACGAAGTCGGATCGGAGGAGATGAAAATAGAAGAGAAAAGAGGGAGAACGTGCAACAAAGAGAATAGACAGAGATTCATAAACGTATAATAGTGCATGTAGCTCTTTTCTTCAAGGTGGGAGTATGATTATTCGGGTGTTGTTCAAAGCGCATAAACCCTCTTATTAAATCACCGTTCATTATAGTTTTTATAAGCTTTTGTCCAACTTGGTTTAAAAATTTGTAGGGTTTACTTTAATTTTAATTAATCATAAATTACAATGTAGTGCTTTAAATTGGTCCAGTTTCGTCAGTGCTTTGAATGTTGTGGAAATTTCTTCTTTCTTTCTTGAAAATATTTGGTCCAATTTCTTCTCTTTCTTAAAGTTCAAAGTGCTTGAATGTTGTGGAAATTTTGAAATGCTATTGTGTTGGAACTTAGAAGTAGGTTGAGACTTGTATTATAATGTAACTTTAAACTTGAACTGCTGTTGAGATTGAAAATTTTAGGGACTATGGAGAGAGAATTCAGAAAAAAAAAATTGTTCAATCGAGCGAGCACAAATAAAACTGATGAGTGCTCAAATAGAGTTGAGAAGATCTCATTGTTCACTATTTTTTAGCGACTCAGATAGCAACAAGACACCAGAAGCTCACACAGACATGAGATCAAACCGACACAAATACAAACACGTATTTATTCTTAATGACACAACAGAGTTGACACTAGTCAAAAGCAAAATAAAGTAACTAAATTTGAACGATAACATTACAAGTTTATATACGACAGTGCATATGGCATGACACGATAATAAATCATACAATATTATTTATGATTCTTTTCCTTATCAAGTCGACACAGACGCAAGAGGAAATTTGAGAAAGTTTCTGAGCAGTGGCAAAGACAAAACAGACAAGACAAACCCCAGAGGAAACACACCCGAAAACTTTAGGATATCAGAAAAGATATTAACAACACTCAATCAACAACTCGGTTCCATTTCATGATAATGATACAAAAGTGCCACGACAGAAGTCTCATATGCGAGAGAAAAAAGAACAAATAATACTATGACCTATGACCATTAACTCCACCTAGACTTCGAGTTAAAGTTATTAACTAAAATGAAAGAGCAAAGACCAAAAAAAAAATGCAGTTACAAGCACAAGTTTGCTAGTGGCTAGAACTTAGACCCTGCTATTGGCAGGCAGTGGCAAGACCCCATCGAAGAAATCACCAAAATAACCATGAGGCTCGTGCACCAGCTTCGATATTATTTCCCTCAGCGTTATAACCCCTTCCAAATTTCCAGTTTCGTCGACCACATAGATGCGGTGGATCTTCATAGAATCCAGTTTTATAATAACTTGTTTCAGTGTATCATCCCTCTGGCATGTAACCATGCCGCTCAGCAATGTGGACTCATTCTGATGCTCCTCTAGGTAGCATCTAATTGCTGTCAGAAAGTTCTTGGCAGTGATAGATCTGTATTGACATGTCAATTTAGTCGGATGTAATGTGTTTGATTGTGTTTATCATATGGAGCGATTGCAAACACTACTAAAAAGTTTTTTATAAGCTTTTAGTTTTAGAAGGGCAAATTGGTCTCTAGAAGCTGAAAATCGTTCTTTTTTTTTCAAGTGTTTACAAGCATCCCCTCAATAGTCGATTGGCAGTATCATACTTTGAGCACAGAAGGTAGTGAAATATAAGTTGTCATATCCGTCCAAATTGGAAGCTACAACATAAGAACATATATGATTTCTTCCATAACCAATAGAACTCAAAACATTCTCATTCTTTTCGCCTATACAACCGACATATCCAATTGTCTGTAGCCCAAATATTAATTCATCTGGCAATTCAATGCAACTACTCTTTTTTATTTCTGCAATTCCTAATGTTCTCCAATAGTGCACCCACCCAAATAAAAAAGAGAATTAGATCCAAGTTAGCACGCTTTCTTACATGAATATGTTATTCCATTTCTTTTTATGATACTGCTATTATTCGGAGAAATGATGAATTTATCTGACAATGTACTTTAATAGATGAATCGTATATCGTTAGTACTCCAAGTTGCGCCATTTTCGATTTGCAGATCTCGTAAGACGAAGGTAATATGACTAAAAAGACTTATAAAGCCAAGGAAAATTGGCCCAAAATGTGTTGGAGTTGGTTCATACTTATGTTTGTGATCCAATAAACATCAAGACTAGGGGCAGTTTCGGGTATTTCATTACCTTCGTAGATGATTATTAGAGAGATGGATACATCTATTTGAGTGGACGCAAGCCTGAGTCACTTGACAAGTTCACAGACTTTAAGGCTGAAACAGTGAAGTACCGTGTATCTAAGTCATTACGATCTCATCGTGATGGCCAATACCTTGGTGGAAAGTTCTTGAATTTCTTGACTCTTCAGGGAATCACATCCGCAACAAAATGGTGTTGTAGAACGAAGGATCCGTACCCTCTTAGAGGTCGTTACATCAATGATGAGTTATTCTAATTTGCCAATCTCGTTATGGAGATATGCCTTGGAAACAGTTATATATATTATAAACTTAGTGTCTTCGAAACTAGTGCCAAAAACACCTACAAAACTGTGGACTGGCAGAACACCCAGTGTAGGACATGTTCATATTTGGAGTTCTCCAGCATGTGAATCAAATATGTTGATTAAGTGAGGTGTAGCGAAGTACGACTTTTTGTAGGATACTCTAAGAGAACAAAGGGTGATTTATTTTATAGTCATTAAGGATCATAAATTCATTGTTGCCCGATTCTTGAAAAAGAACCATAGTAAGAAAAAATCCATGAGAGTGATCTTTCAAGAAGAGTTGAGGAGTACAACACTATTTATGCCAATCGTACAAGCACAACCTATTGTTGTACAACGTATGTACAACGATACACAAATTCAGGACATGCCTCGTCGTGGTGCGAGGGTTATTTGTCAACCCGAGCAATTCATGTTAGCGGGAGTCTTCAGACAACATCCCGAGCGAAGAAAAATCAAATCCATGGACCTATGATGAAGCTATATAAGATATTGATTTCTGGGAATCGACAACGGAATCAGAAATTATATCTTTGAATTCCACTCAAGTGGAGAGCTAGTAGAACTACCTGAGGAGGGTAAAACTATATGTCAACAAATGGGTCTATAAACGTAAGAGGGGACGTGATGGAAGGTTAAAACCTTTACAGCTAGACTTGTAGAGAAAGGTTACAATCAAAATGAGAGCATCTATTACGAAAAGACCTTTTCGCCATGGCTATACTTAAGTCGTTTTAGATTCTCTTATCCATAGCAGTGCATTTAGATTTTGAAATTTGACAGATGGATGCCTCTGGACAAAGATATCTATATGGGCCAACCACCAACCAGAGGGATTCATTGCTGAAGGAAAGGAGCACTAAGTGTGCAAGCAAGAAATCTATTTATGGACTTAAGCAAGTAACCAGATCTTGGGAACATGCACTTTGACGAAGTTATTAAATTCTATGGATTTGTTCAATGGCCAAGCGAGAATTGTTCGTACAAGAAGTGCGATAGAATCGAGTTGGTGCTCCATGTACTGTATGTATGTTGATGACATCCTTCGGACTAAAAACAACATGAAAGAATTATCAAGTGCATGAGTATTTGCTGCCTGAGCAATTCGATATGAAGGATTTGGGAGAAGCGGGCCACATCCTTTGCATTAGTATCATTCGTGATTGCAAGAAGAATGTAGTGTTTATGTTAGACATCCTCTATCAACGCGGTGCTAAAGCGGTTTAACATAGAGAATTCCAAGAGAGGTTTCTTATTTTATAGACATGAAATTCATCTATCAGAGAAGTTGGGTCCGAAGACATCAAATGAGATGATGACATGAAACCGGTACCCTACGGCTCAGCAGTGGGAAGCCTCAAGTATGTTATGTTTTGCACTAGGCATGGTATGTGTCATGTTGTATGCATAGTTGCTAGATATTAATTCTAAACCTTGATAAGGGCACTAGATTGTTGTTAAACATATACTCAAATGCTTGAGATGTTCTAGGGAGAATATGCTGGTTTATAATAAGTCGATTATTATGTCCCTCGGATTATACTAATTCAAATTTCCAGCAAACAAAGATAAATCCTAAGTCAACCTCGAAGTATGTTTTTCGCTTGGGAGGTGGAGCCATTAGTTGGAGGATTGTCTCGAGCAGAAATGCATAGCGAACTCAAACATGGATTATGAGTTCCAGTGTTGATTAATTTTAGACAATTAACTGACACTATATTGTTCATACCACCAACCCCATAAGGTCCAGTTGATGAAGATGATGATGTTAAATGTAGATATTGACTTGTATTTTTGATTCCACAATCTGGAGAATCCATCATTTTTTTTCTAAAGTGACTGAAACTTAAAAAGAAAAATAAGTAAAATATTTTGAGGTTTTTTTGTGTTCGTCCGGTCCAACATGAAGTTGTTAGCTTGTTGCCCACATAAGCTCCGGATTAAGGAATATAGAAAGATCTTTAGGTTGAATTAAGATCTCTACCACTATGCTAGAGGGTAATTATTACTTGATCTTAGATCTAAGTGTAATAATTTATAACTATCAATATGAACTACGTAGCTAAATTATTTCTGTAAATTGCTAATTGATCTATGCAAATTAATAAATTAATAAACCTAAATAGATCCTCGTGCTCTGATGATGACCGATCCAAGCATTTCCCAACTACACTTCCACTGCATTTTGTTTCCAACATGATATGCATCAACAGTTCGATTCCCTCCGTTGTCTACATGAACTAAACTTAATTTTACCCTGACCATTCAAAAATTGCAAGTTTAACTGGAAAAAGTAAATTGAGACAAGTTTCGACCCTTGGCAAAATTATTCCACAGACCTGTATTCATTGTAGATCCCTGGTGCAATAAGAAGGAATTGAATATCTCTGATGCTAATATTACCGATTGCCTTATTTCCACCACTCCCAACCACAGGCACACCTCCAACTCCATTTTGCCTCATTAGTTTAAATGCCTGAAGCACAGGCTCATCATCATACACCTGCACACGGCAAAGAACAAACTTAAAAGAAAATTCAAGTGATATGCGATTAACACGGGTTTCTATACAAACTGGATGGCAAACGAAATCTTCCCACCACCAGCATTTCAAATGATGGGAGTATTTTCGTATGTAACTTGAGGCGCCTCTCACGCAACCCATATGCACCCCACTTGTGTGGAGAATCTGGTTTGTAAATGAAACAAGTCGAGCTGCAATATAGTGGAAAAAGGCCAAGGTACCGAGTTACGAGGAAGATCAAAATGTAAAGTTTATAGCCTTCGCCGATGAAAAGAAGAAAGTACGTACAAGAAACAATAGCAAACTCTCGGATAAATACATTCAAGCAACAGCGAAAAAGATAAGGTAAAAATAATGAATTACAAAGGATCCAGGGAGGAAAATAGTTATATGCTTTTCAGTTTGACGGAATGGATGGAAACACGGGGAAATTCAAGCAGTAAAGTGCAAAAAATGTTTACCAAAAAGATTGATCAGAATCCAAATTCCATCTCAATCAAGGAATGATTTCGACTAAGCATGAGAGCTGCTGCAGTGCAATTTATAAATAGCAAATGCACTCAACATAGATATTTAATTACCCATTTACCTTTATTATGTGGGTGGATTTCATTAAGGGAAGCCCCAGTTCAAACAGCTTTTTGGAACCCCAACTCTCAAACCAGTGAAGGCCGGCACATTCTTCCAGCATGTGAATAACAGCGCTCTGAGTGATGACATTGTCAATCTTTGCTTCCCCTAAATCAACCACTGGAACACTCTTCATTTTGTATTTTGAAAGCAGTAGGAGCATTGTCAGAAAAGAGTTCGCTTTCTGCAAAGCCAGGAACGGAGCCCATCGAAAAGTTCCTGATATATCGCCCACCTGTTTAGGAAGAAAACTTTAATTAATGAAAGGAAAAAAAAAAAGGACCCAAGTATTGTATATATGTATTTGAAAGGAAAAAACCTTTGTGTTTTTGTACAAGTCAGACGAAGTAAGAGTCTCAAAAAATTTCCCACAGGTAGTAGTGGGAGAGTCGGGGTGCCTGCTTTTAAACCTGGGAGATGACATTCCACTAGCCGCCGCTGCTGCTACAGCCGGACCAATATCATCCCCCGACCCACTACCACCACCACCACCACCACTCATCATGGCTAAATCAAACAGCGATCCACCTTCCATCTTTTCGGACTGAAATTTGTAACCAAACCGCAGCATAAATTAGGAAAGCTGAAGCATTCTCAACATAACGAAATGTGATCCTCATCATCTAACAAAGAATAATTCCAAGATGGAGTATCCAATTCAAGTGTCAAGGAACGGACCTGATGCAAAATCCATACAACAATGCCAGCAAACTCTACAACACCAATGTATCTATCAATCCAGCTAGCATCTTCAGGTGCATTGACATCCAACACCGGTGCACTGAGGACTTTGTGCCTGGCTAGTAATTTGACGGCTTCTGCCAGACTTGTGTCTGATCGTATCTCAATAACTGTAGGAAAAAAATAGAAATCTGAACAAATACATAAATAAATGCTTCTCGCATTTTAGTGAATAACGGATACATTCCCCATTCCCTTCACCCACCCCACCCCAGGATTATGAAAAGCATTAAAGTTGTTGTTCTCTCAATTTACAATACAACACACTAATGATCAAAAGAGAGAAATTTTAGAATACATGGTGCAGTTACCAGACATGTAAAACAACATAGTATTCACTTGCAGCTGTAACCCCCCCCCCCCCCCCCCCAAGTGTGTGCGTATATTATATATATATATATCACACATTAATTACCTAGTATGTGTATACACACAAAACATTGATACCTGGCAGATAGAGGGTAGAACATGTGAAAAAACAGGGTGTCTATATGAACGATCATCCCAAATCCAAGGCAATTTACTCTTGAGACAGTCAACCAAACTGATTATATCCACAATTTAACACAACAAATCCAAGCTATCTTAGTATGTGATCCATTTTTTCCTTGATTACCTAAATTAACAGAAATAATGCACCACAAACTCTCTCTCTCTCTCTCTCTCTCTCTCTCTCACACACACACACACAAAGGGAAAGAAAGATGATCTAACTTCCAGTCAAGAACAAGAAACTCAAAATAATTTTGACATAGGAATCAGTTAATGGATGAAATAGAAAAAAAAGGACCTTGTGATGAAGGAGCTGGGGGAAAGGCAGAAACAGGGATACTCTCGAAACAAGCGTTGAGCTTCTCAGTTGGGCTGAGTTGAGGCTCTTGCACATCCCATAAATCCTCTACTTGCATCCCCAGCTTTGCTTCTGGGCTCCTCGGCGTTTCACCTTCTTCTGCAAACATCTCTTCTATTCCTCTCTCACACACCACACACGCCAACTCAACAAACACACTCTCTCTCACACTCTATATCAACAGTTTGATGACACACAAAAAATAAAATTCCACTACTATTCCCACCACTATTAAAAAACAGGATTCTTAGGTTGCTTGTTAGATTTATATAATCACTTTCGTCAAAGTTTTTAAGCACACCAAAAACCAATCACGCTGACGTTGTCATTATTCTAATAATAATATACTACTAATAGATCTTTGCTAAACTCTGTGATCCCGATTGATCTTGCTCGCGTGAGCTTTTATATGGTGACACGTGGCGACATGATCTGTATAGGTGACGAGGCGGGCGCAGTCAATGTCGGAGACGATGAGCCGCTTCGGGTCTTTCTTTAGTTCTTATCCATTGGAGCTCTAATTTGAAGCTCTCACACTTGTCCGAATTTTCATTGGGGCCTCCAGCTTTTAATAGCAAAGAGACACATAAATTACGTGACATATTTATAAATTTGGCATTGGCATCTTCTGCTTTATGTAATCCTTTTTATCTTATTTTTATACCCTTCCTGACATAGAATTTTATTCCCATTTAACCTTTGGTCAAATTTTATTTACTTAACTACAAATCTATAATATATTAGTGTTTCCTCTCGGGATATATTAAGTTATACTAATATATTAAGTTATAAAAATATATTAGTGTTTCTATAAAAATATATTAAGTTATAATATAAAGTCTTGATAAAATTATTTGTAGATCCAATATATTTTCAAAACATTATGATTTTATAATTTTTATAAATATAAAATTATAAAGAATTATGATCAAAGTATTGTTTTTGAAATCATAAAAGGTCAAATGGGCATAAATTTTTGTGCACCGCGGGAGTATGGACTTAATAATTCTCCTTTGAAATGCATAATTTTTAATAATTCTCATAATATATTATTTGTTCTAGGAAATTAGTGTTTTCTTTTCGGAATGTGTTTTATCCTACTACAGATTAAACTATGTATCACTATTACAATTTTATAATTTTTTATAAATATAAAGTTATACATAATTATGGTCAAAGTATTATTTTTGAAACCATAAAATATCACACGGAAAAAATTCTGTGGACAGCGGGAGTATGTGCTTAATAATTCTCCCTTGAAATGCATAATTTCTAATAATTTTAATAGTATATTTTTGTTCTAGGAAATTAGTGTTTCCCTTCGGGATGTGTGTTATCATAATACTGAATAAACTATATATCATAGATGATAAGAGATTCCTTCTAGAAACTATTGGAACCTATAATCTACAACGCACTAGAATACCCTTGTTCCTTATATGAAATTCAAATTTATGATTGACTCTCTTTGTAATCTTTATATAATGATATTCATACTGACTTCTAATTTGTTGTGATTTACTATTTTTGATAAGTACTGAAACCACAAGTATCCTATAGCAGCATCCACCAACAAGTGAAGCCACAACATTTGAAGTCGCTTGTCACAGCGTAAGACAAGGCTATAACATTTTTGTTGTAGGCTACTCACTTTGGAAAAGAGACTTATACTTCCGATGGTATAACTCTTGGAGTATTAAACCGTTTTGATTGAAAGAATATAATACACAAAAAGTACTCACGGTTTGACCGCATTTGATGCGGATAGAGACCGCATTTAAGGCGGCCACAAACTGAGATGTCCACAAGCATTTAGGACGGCCAGGAATATCTGGAGCATTTATGACGGCCATGACTATCTGGAGCATCTAATGCTGAATAAGATGGATTGCTTCAAGAGCCGCCTATTAAAACTGCCCACATCTCACCTATCCATCGACTGCTCATTTATAATGGATATATTTCCAAGATTATAAGTAACCATATGAGGACTTGATGAACTACTTGTCGAATTGCAATCTAACGAACTTAAAGAACCAGCCTACAACACTGTTCTACAAATGAAAGAGAAAGACAAGTCCTCAACTTGTGAACAACCTCATAAAAAATGAAGCAATTCAAGGGTTGGCTGGAGGCAGTGATTTGAAGGGTTTTGCTCTAATGAGTTTTTCCACGACTGGAATCAGCCCACATTTCTTCTTTATATCTGTTGGAGCAAACTCTTGGTTTTCAGGGGAAGTATATTTGTTTTTGATGCATACTTCTCTTATTTTCTCCTGAAGAGTATTATTGTCCAGCTTTCCATTTACATCAGTAGGGGATTCTTGTGGTCTGAATGATGGGATCATTGGATATGCGTCAAATTCCTCTTCAGCATATTTCTTTAGGATTTCCCACAAGTTCGGCCAATTGAGCTCCAT
This sequence comes from Orobanche coerulescens, assembly GCA_033398695.1. Lineage (NCBI taxonomy): Eukaryota > Viridiplantae > Streptophyta > Magnoliopsida > Lamiales > Orobanchaceae > Orobanche > Orobanche coerulescens. The sequence goes on along the minus strand of CM065808.1, from coordinate 74,600,791 downwards.
GTAATCAATAAAAATTTGTTGTGGGGGACATTCAGGATCTTGAAGTATTTCGCAGATGTAATACTTCTCTACGAATGGTTTCTTGGCTGTTTCCCACAAAGGTACAACATCCTATGGTATAAGCTCCTCCACAAAATACAGCTCTTTTCCCTCCCAGCTTAGTGGTTGGACAATGTCTTTCTTTCTTCTCCTCTTATTTGCAGGAGGGTCCTGATCCTCAGTTGAGTTTTATCTTTTGAGCTTTTGGAAGCTCGTTCCTGCTTCTTGATAGTGAATGACTCGAGGGGCACTTCTGGGAATCACAACTAGGGATTCTTTTCATTCGTTTCTGTTGGGATTCGGTCCAGCATCCTGCCTGCATGGGCCTAAAAATGCGCGAGGCGCGGCTTGCGATTCGACCTGTGAGATCTGCACTAGAAAGTGGTTAAATGAATTGATTTGGACTACTCATACCAACAAGATGCATCTTCTTTTCTGGTATCCATCTCATAGAAACTCCAAAGTTAAGCGTGCTTGGCCTGGAGTAGTTATGGGATGGGTGACCCCCTGGAAAGTTTCCCAGGTGCGCATGAGTGAGGACAAAGCGCGATAGAAAAGACTCGTATTGGTACAGTGAGGACAGTCTTCATCATTCTTGGGGACCAACAATTGGTATCAGAGCAGGTCACAGGTGCGGATTCCCTCGAAGTATCCTACAGTGGAGGCTGCCAGAGTGTTGAAACTGAGAGGCGGGCATGCAACAAATGTTGCCAGTTGGCCGGAACTAAGATGTTGGCACAGTGGAGGTTCTCAGGTGCTGGAAGGGTGCTGGAGGGCTATGTGATCAAATCTAGCATGCTGGAACTGAGATACTGGTGTAGTGGAAGTAAACGGAGCTGGAATAGATGATGATGTCAAGTGTTGGAGGACTGTGTGAATGAATCCAGCCGCTAGAGGGCTGTGTGATCAAATCTAGTTCGCGAAGGTTTCCAGACTATGGGGCTGAGATGCTGGCAGGTATTGGGAGGGGGATTGTTGGGATTCGGTCCAGCATCCTGCATGCATGGGCCTAAAAATGCGCGAGGCGCGACTTGTGATTCGACCTGTGAGATCTGCATTAGAAAGTGGTTAAATGAATTGATTTGGACTACTCATACCAACAAGATGCATCTTCTTTTCTGGTATCTATCTCATAAAAACTCCAAAGTTAAGCGTGCTTGGCCTGGAGTAGTTATGGGATGGGTGACCCCCTGGGAAGTTTCCCAGGTGCGCGTGGGTGAGGACAAAGCGCGATAGAAAAGATTCATGTTGGTACAGTGAGGACAATCTTCATCATTCTTGGGGACCAACAATTTCTTATCTCTTCCCCCTTTTTTCTAGCATTAGTGAGTTGTGCCAGCTATTCTCCCACCTTGGTCATAAATACCAAGGGGTAATCTGACAGAGCTAGGAGCTGGGGAAGAATCCTTTCTTGTTGAGCAATGAATCTATTTTGCTGTTTAATTCTAGCAGATGTGGTTCGACTCTTGTGGTCAGAAGTTTTTCAACAGTTTCTTCGACCATCTTCTTGATCAGTTCATCCAGGTTCAGAGGTAACTGATCAACAGGAGCCTGATATGAAATTTCAGTTGGGTTCTCCGAGTTAGCTGATTTTTCAGTAGGGAGAGACTTGGTTGATGAATGTTCCCCCTGTTTATCTGACTCTTTGTCAGCATTTGATTTAGCAGCTCTCCTTGCTCCATCTTGATCAGGTCCGCCCTAATCCTCATCATGATCAGAGTCATCATGGGCATCTTCCTTTTTCTTCCCCTTTTTTTTTTATCTTCTTCTTCTTCTCTTTCTTTTTCTTCTTCTTTATCTTTTTCTGTTTCTACTTCTTCAGCTTTTTTCTTTTTCAACTCCAACAATTTTTTCTTCATCTTTCTCATCCTTTTCATCAAATTTTTTGCCTTGTTCTACCCCTTCCATAATGTATAGAAAAAATTGGTCCATATTTGATTTGAAGTTGTTAATGGACCAACTTTTATCTAATAAAAGACTCATTTCAGTTTCATTACAGAAAAAATGAATGAGTTGCTCAGTGGTCAGGGGGTAGTCCCAACCACTTCTATCAACTAATCCCTTGAGAGCATTGAAGCTAAAGGACTGCAACATCGAGTCTTTATAAGCAAAAACAATAGAAAGCTTATTGATGTGCTTTCTTATAGTTTTGAGTTGTTCTTTGCTGAGATGTACTACTACAAAAAAAGCATTTAACAGCGGCACTTTAACAGCAGTTCTAAAAAACCACTGTTAAAATGAAGTGGTGGCAATTTAACATCGATTCCAAAGAAAACCGCTGTTAAAATTATCTTTTAACAGCGGTTCTTTTAGAACCAATGTTAAAGTTACATTTAACGGCGATTCTAAAAGAATCACTGTTAAAATTGTACATTTAACAACGGTTCTTTTAGAACCGATGTTAACTTGTACATTAACAGCGGTTCTAAAAGAACCGCTATTAAAATTGCACATTTAACGGCGGTTCTTTTTAGAATCGCTGTTAAATGTGAAATATATTGAATATTAATATACTTCATCTTACTATATCTTAATATTAATAATTATATTACATTATATTGAAAGTTATAATACATACATTACATATGAAAAATTATAATTTACATATTATATAAAAAACTTAATCACGCTGGAAAGTATAAATTTGTAATATATATTAAATACTAATAGGTTATATTATATGTTGATAATATACTGTAATGAAAATTGTCATATTATATATCAAAAAATTATAATATATAGTTATAATTTTATGAAATGTAATGTATTGTAGAAATATATATATATATATATATATATATATATATATATATTCTAAAAATTCTAATTATATTGTATAATAAATTATCAATTGAAACTTTAAAATTTATAATGTACTTTAAAAATATTAATATTATAATACAATATATTACATAAAATATAATGCTTTATAGAATTTATCTTATATATATATATATATATATATGGGCGATTTACATCTGACTACCTTTTTAGATGGCCTAATTACAGTTTAGTCCCTATTGTTTCAGATATTACAATGAAGGACAAACTTTGCACTATCCAGAAACTATATTTACAACGAAGGACAAAAGTCAAACTTTCAGATGATGTCACTGGAGAGAGAGTACTGATATTCCAAATTTGCCCTTTTATTTTCTTTTTCTTTTTTACCCATTTATCTTTCGCCTCGCGTGCATACGCCTGACTATCAGTAATATATATAACACTTTTGGACTTCAGTGTAATAAATTTTCAAACTTTCTAGAAAAAAATATTTTTTCCAAAAAAGAATGTATTTTCTGGAAAAAAATATATTATTTTTCGAAAAAATAAAAAAAAATAAAAACATTTTCTGGGAAAAAAATTATATATTTGAAAAAAACATTATTTTATGGAATTTCTTATTTTTTTTTCGAAAAAAGTAAAAATTATTTTTTGGAGAAAAAATTATTTTTTGGCAAATAATATTTTTTTTCGAAATAAAATTATTTTCTCGAAAAATATTATTTTTTGAAAAAATAAAATTATTTTCTGGAAAAAAATAATAAAAAAAAATTTCGAAAAAATTAAAAAAAAAAATCTGGAGGAAAAAATATTTCTTGGCAAAATAATATTTTTTCGAAATAAAATTATTTTCTGGAAAAAAAATAAAATAAGATACTTTTGCGAAAAAATAAAAAAATATATTTTCTGGAAAAAATTATAATTCGAAAAAAAAATTATTTTCTGAAAAAAGAATATTTTTTAAAAGAAATGTATTAGCCAAACACTTTAATAACTTATGTTTATTTGTTGTTTATGAAATGTATTTTAAAAGAAATGTTTTATTCAAGAAATAGAGATTTTCGTCTTTTTAATGGAAGTCAACACCAATTGATTATTCTTCATTGTAATTTATAAACAATAGTGACTAAAGTGTAAAGAGGCCATCTAATAGGGTAGTTGATCGTAATTTTCCCATATATATATATATATATATATATATATATATATATATATATATATATATATATATATATATAAATAATACACACACCGAGTTAGGTGAAAACCTCACATTTAATTTTTTAACATTAATTTAAAACAAAAATGGGCCCCCGGAATTTAATGTTAAAAAATTAAATGTGAGGGGTTTTTCACCCAACTTGGATGTGTGACAGCCCCACACACTTTTCCCATATATATATATATATATATATATATATATATATATATATAAAAATTTTAATGTATGATTTTAACAGCGATTCTATAGCAATGGACTTTGTGATGATTCACGGGATGAGTGGTGAGGAAGAGTGGAGAGTGGTCATGAGATGGGGGAAGAGGGTAGAACATCAGAACCATTTTTTCGAGTGCAACCCTGTGAGGAAATCAAACTACCCAAGTCATAGGAATTACCCAAACCAAACCTTCAGAGATAGGAAAGGCGGTAGAGAGGCATCAAGTAGGAAGGCAATTTTTCAGAGGCGTTTCAAAAACCATTGTGCTTCCACGGTATTTCCATCAACAGAGATTTCTTGGACCTTTCTGTTCAAGAAATTCCCAGAGGAATGTGATTCAAGACAACTTCGGGGACAATTTGAGCACCTGAGAGAAGTTGCGGACATTTTTTGCCCCAGGAAAAGAAATAAGGAAGGAAAACGCTTTGGCTTCATCAGATTCTCGAAGAGACATGATGAACAGAGTTTGTTGGATGGTTTTAACAATATCTAGTTTGGAAGTTACAAGTTGAAGGCCTGTATTCCAAGGTTCAAAAGGGAGCCCATCAAGAAGAAAGTCCTGGTTTCTTACTATTGGTTTTTCTGTTTGTACCCTTCTGTTATGGTTGCTGGGTAATGGCATATCTTGTTGGCCAATCTTATTTATTTAATACAATTGACTTTTCCCAAAAAAAAAAAAAGAAGAAAGTCCTGGTTTTGAACACTTTTGCGGCAGACTCCGGCTGGAGACGTAATCATGTCTCTTTCACCATGGCGGTGCAGGGTGGAGAATCAGATAACAAAAACTCGATCAAAAATCAGGAGCAGGTTTCTTATGGGCCAAAGATAACAGAATTAGGGGAGGATGGTTACGAAGCCCATACTATTAACTTAAGTACCAACCAAGGGGCAAAATCGGCCCAAGAACCCAACTACCTTATGTAGTATCCGACCGTAATGTTTTATCTTTACTGTTGTATTACTCGGATGATTTGGGTGTCGTCATATCATTTTTGCATTTAATGTAATGATTTGTTGAGATATACTAGAGTCGAGTTAATTATATTTGTCATTCGCACTATGTTTGGTTGTTAGATGTTGTATGGAGAATTGCATTTTTGACTATGTCCTTGGTGCTTAACGAACGCTACCGTTGTAGCCTAGCGTATGTTATGCGTGTGTTGTTACGTACGTAAAGTATCAGGAATTGCGTACGCAATAGAGGGTATCAGATCACATCTCGACTTTCGGCGTGTAGGGCCATGCATAACTAGGATTTTAGCTTGATTGAGACAACCAAGTCAACGAGCATTACGTACGTAATGGTGATGTTATAGCGTACGTAATGTAGGTGAGCTTACATACGTCATTTTTGGCAACGTACGTAAGGGTGTGTGTGTGTGTTGAGGTAGTAGCTTCTTGAGGATCGTTACGCATGTAACACGCATATGTTGGTGTACGTAAATGGTTTTAACATACGTTAACCTTTGCTGGTAGCGTATGTTATGACAAATGCAGATTATAAAGACATGTCTTGTCTTTCATTTTCGCAAGAACCAAATTCGAATATCCTCTCTATGAATTGTTCCTTTGCCTTTCTAAGTTGATTTTATCCCCTTCCATCTTGTCTTGGAGCTTCATAACTCGGGTTGGAGCCTAGAAGATTGAAGATTGAAGTGTGTTCTTGAAGTTTTTGGAGTTTGTTCTTCATTTTCAATAGGTTGGTTGTCTAAACTTATGTTAATTCCGTAATGATGATGATGCTAGTGATGATTATTTCGTATGATGTTAAATTAATCAAGTATAACTTGTTGATTATTAAGATTATGAACAATTAGTGAAGAACATGATGATGTTATTGTTAACTACTCATTGAATTGTTGGATTGTTGAAAGATAACACAACTATTGTTGACTATTTCGAAAATATGATAAATAACCTGATGATTAGAACATATAATTAAGCACATTCTTAATGCTTAGAGATTTTTATATGATATAACCATGCTTTGGAAAGATTTAGCTAATTCAATGAAAGATGATAATGAGTTATGAGATAACCCTTATGATTTTGATATACTCGATATAAACTTGATGAATAGATGAAAGTATGATTGTCTAGAACATCATGATCGACTGTAGATAATGGTCTTAAGAGGATTATTACGATATAAGATGATATTAGCATAATGAGATGACTAATTGGAGTTGTTCTTGATAAATTCTTATTCAATGAAATACAAGAGTATTAAAGAACATCTTAAGTATGATAATTCGATCAAACAAATGATTTGAGGGTATTAAATTTCATTAATTAGGACTTTAATGTCTATTGGGATAGTTGAACCATTTGGTTGATTTGCGGCTATTGTTTCCTATGAAATTTGATACCGGTGTTGTGAGAATATGTTGTTGAATGAGTTGCATTTTCATTCAAGGTTGCTTGTTCAAGTGAGTTTTGTTGGTCGTGGGCATCGTCTATTCGTTCGTTCGAAGAAGGATTATTTTCATTCCATAATTGAGGCAAGTTATCTTTTCGGATCGGGCGTACTGTGACGTCCGTATTGAGTCATATTGATTGGTCGTTCATATTCCATGTATGATTGGGTATATCCTGTAACACCCCCAGATCAAACCGGGAATATTACACGCCGCGGACCCTCTCCATGAGGATCCACCAGGCTAGACATCAACACAACACATTACATTACATACTGACGAATCAAAATAACGAATCAATAGACCGATTTGGTCTTCCGTCACTGACTTACAAATCAAAATACATAAACTCATCCAGACTCATACACATGCAAGGGTAAAATACTTGCAACGACAAACAATAAGACAGCGGAAAAGACAATACAATGGACTCCGACTAACTGAAGTCAAAACTGGCCTTCGTGTGATTAGTATCATTCGTCTTTCATCATCCCTCGCACCGATCCTGTGTCTTGCTCCCGAAAACCTGCATGTACCTGGACACAATACAGGTATCCACCCCCCGATTACTCGGGGGTTAGCAAAACTCCACTGTTTCTCTAGTGCAAGTATAAAGTGCAAATACGAGCCATACACAACACATTCCGAGAATACATCGAAAGACTTCCCGAGATATATTTAGTTAAAAATAGTTCAAGTCTTGAAAGTAGAAACGAAGCAAGTAAGCACTTTGGAAACATTTCCAAATCTCGGGAGTTTTGAAAACATTAGAAATTGAAAAGTTCTTAATTACTCGAAAGTCATTTAGGGTCACAGCCCCAAAGTTCATTTTCCAAAATGCAAATCTGTTAACAAAACACGGGGTCCGCGACCCAACCATTCCGGTCACAAAACACAGGGCCTACGACCCGATCATCCACTGCAATTCACTTACAAGGACACATTACACATAACACATTATTCTTATGCCATTATAGCCAAACACCAAGACTCGATATATAATGTATCTCGACCCCGAGCATAAAGCATTGTGATACTCCGGAACATATCACAGTAGTTATCAAAACATCAACATCAATATCACAGAAACCACACTTGGTAACCCGTGGCCGTACCCATTAGTATCGGCCCCCAGAGGCCCCGTCGGACCATCCTCAGGTGGGAAACCACTTCCGCGGCCGTACCCATTAGTATCGGACCCCAGAGGTCCCGTCGAACCGTCCCCAGGTGGAAGAACATCAACACACGCACCCAAGTCCACTTCCGTGGCCGTACCCATTAGTATCGGCCCCCAGAGGCCACACATGCCATCCCCGGGTGGAAGAACAACTCACAGTTTACGAAACCACAACTCTCAAAGGTCAAACACACAAAATATATATAGTCGAGGTACCTTGCTAGAATGGCCATATTATCCAACACGTACTCACGACCCAAAACTATAACAATTCACAAGGAAGCACAAGATTTCAACAACACCGAATGACACAACTAATATCACACAAACTCACATATTCATCCATAAACACGTGACTCCAAGCACATAATTTGACAAAAGAATTACACTTTACATTTACCAACGAAATAATCATACGCAATGACATCACAAGAAAGTAAGGTGATTCTATACTCGACACTAGCACACATATTCAACTAAGCACATTAATTCCCGACACACACGGGTCACCTTTACAAAAACCATGATGGTAAGTATACCGATTCTTTTGAAAAATGGTTATTAATATTTATTTAGCACATATCGACGATTAACAACCATAATATCCACAAAACATGTAATGTATGGGCAAGATACTTGCCTCGAATAACCACAACGCAGAGAATCGGCCGAAGTAGGTTGGCACGAACCGACTACGAACTCACCGACTCCACCGAACGACAATACGCAACAATGAACTACGAACGAAAACAATAACAACGAAAATAAATTCCAAAGTACGACCCAAAGCCGCTGAATTCAAAGAACGAATGACGAAAGTTCAAGTGTTTTCCCCAAAACGGCCAAGAACACAATTCGTCCCGACAAAACACGAAAACGGAATTCTAAGTCGAAATATGGATATACAATCCATAGAATATGTTTAATAACATCATTTAACCACAATTTATCCAACAAAAATGGATGGAAAATGAGATCGAGAACAAATCCCCCAAAAAGTCGATTCGAAGGAAATCAAGAAATATACTTCGATTCGACGAAGAACAATGGATTAAATGATGTTAAACACAAGAATACTACCAAGATTAATCATACCCATCATGGATTAATCAACAACACGGATCGAATCGGATAAGAATACAAAAACCTCCAAATTCACGAAATTAGGGTTCTAAGGAAGATTACCTTGATTCGCTGGATCAAAGGATGATAACGGATGATTGATTGATGTTATAACCTCAAGAACTTCATGGATTTGTTGTTAAACAACATGGATTCAAGATTCCCAAGACCACATCCGCGGAAGAGAAAGGAAAGATTGAGAAAAATGGCTAAAAACCCGTCTGCAGGGCCATAAATAGGCTGCACAGTGTGCCGCGGCCCAGCGGGAGTGTGCCGCGGCACAGGGCCAAATCTGCGCCCAGTGATCGGCAGTGTGCCGCGGCCCGGCCGACATGTGCCGCGGCACCAGGTACATACGGTTTGGCCTAAAAATGCACGAGTGTGCCGCGGCCCTGCCGGCATGTGCCGCGGCCCACGGTACGGCCTGCTCGGCCAGAAGCTGCCGGCATGTGCCGCGCCACGGCAGACGGCTCGCCGGCCAAGCCGCCGAGCACTACCGGCCGTAACTCGGCGGAGCCGCCGAGCACTACCGCCGTAACTCGCCGCCGGCACGGGCCAGATTGCCCTGCCATGACTCGGCCAGGGCCAACTCCGACGGCCCGAACGACCCCGAAACCCGAACCTGGATACGAATCGATGATACGGTTACGACGTACTCGCAAAGACGAATCTAAGAGCTAAGAGAAAACACAATTCCGACCACCCGAAGGCTCGGAATCTGACAACGGAAGTAATTACCCAAAACTTTGGGAAATTACGAAAATGGCCCAAAACGTCCGAAAATCACGATACGCGATCGAAACACCAAACCAATGCTCGCAACATGAATAATAACATTAAATGAACTTACGAGAAACTCGAAACAACAGTTTCGGACGAGATTCGCAAGAATCGAACTCAAGTGCGGAAAAGTCGCTAAAAAGCTCGGAACTCAACAAAACGATATCGAAACGAACTCGGACGACAAAAAATGCAGAATTAATCATTCTCGAAATGACGAAACGGTCATGAGCGAGTCGTCAAAACGGACTCCGGCCGAAAAAGAAATTTACCAAAAATCGAAAATTGCGGATATTACATTTTACCCTCCTTAAAAGAAGTTTCGTCCCGAAACTTAAAACAAGTAGGGAGAAGTAATATCCCGCCAGGAAAACTCAACGATATACGCAAGGAAACGCGTAACTTACGCCCATCGGCGAAATGTTACAAGCAACGCAAAGGAATATACGGCGTGAAAACACGCTCCACGACGACCAACACAACGCCGCCGTTAGGGATATAATAAAACCAACAAGTGACAAGCGTCATCAACTGGATAATACAATCAAGTCAATTATCCGAACAATCACAAAACACAACGGACGAAAATCAATACGATTGACCAACCCAATGGTACATCAATCAAAACGCGAGCCAATCGCTGAACAAATACGGAATTCCACCGCCCAAGGGTTGGAAGATCGAAAACGAGACTAATTTTCCGAACTTGGAAAGGTCACAACGATATATAGATCAATTTGGGATAATATCAGAACTCGCTCGAATGACAAAGGTGAGAAACAACACTGTGTCGAAGCATCAACGAACACAATGAGTCGATACGGTTGACGAAATAGAAGAGAAAGAAAGAAAAATGTGGGTATTACATCATATCACTTTAAAAGAGGTTTCGTCCCAAACCTAAACAACGAGAACGGGCCGGAATAGCAACCTTTCCGACTATACCCTCTTGGTCCACATCCGATCTTCATGGCCATTAGTATCGTGGTCACGACTGTGTCCTCTGCCCATCGGCATACTAAGCGGATCCCCACTCAATACGATTGCACAACTTCGCAAAATATTATACTAAAGTACCAACTCAAAGACGACATATCACATAAGGTAACCAATAACAACTCGAAAAGAAAATCCACGAGGTATCCTTTTAAAGGAAATCTTTTGAAAATCCTTGGATTCGTATGCTATTTAAAATAAACTTTAAAAGTACTTTTGGTACCTCGGGTTGTTTCATCAAAACTTGTAAACAACATACTTTAACCATCTCATTTGAAATCATTTGAAGTCATCATGCCTCTACGTATCATCATCACCGTTAACAACTAACAAGTTAACCATGCAAGATCATCAAATCATTCTTACATACTCTAACATTTCCAAATCCAAGTTTGAACTTTACATCGAGTGAGATTTTTCATTTTTCACTATATATTTTTGAAAATAAAAATCGCATTGGTTTTTGAAATAAAATATTTTTATGGTGTGAAAGATTTTTGAAAATCATTCACTCGAATTATTTGAAAATGCAACAATACGTTAAAATCATTTTCGAAAATTCTCCCAACACTTCACAAACATCAACGACGGTAATATTTTACAGAATGTTCAAGGTACTTTAAAACAACCCTTTCAAATACCGTCGAGGTTTTATTTGAGAATCCTAGGCCGGCTCGCAAATTTCAAACAATTTCCAAAGTTCATACGAAGCCGCCGGCTAATCGCACTTGCACAAACTTATGAAAGTTTTAGAAAAGCGTGTTCGAACACACTCGCAGCAGACATAATTTATCAATTTTCCGAACCCAATCAATTATCACTTAGCGCAACGAAAAAAAATCATAACGCAGATTCATACAAAACAGTTGTCATTACTTGACAACACACATAGAATACAGTCCCGGGTGATTGACTGCTAAGGTTAGGCCTAACGGCTAAAAGAAATGTAGTTCCCTAGCCTCTGTCCAGACTGACTAACGCGCGCTACAACACATATTTAGCGTGCGCTACCCATGCTGCATTAGCGCGCGCTAGCCTTACACTTAGCGTGCGCTAACGGTTCTATTTTAGCAACATGATTGCAAACATATATACAACATTACTGGAATCGAAGGTCATAAATAAACAACAACAATATTCGAATCTCAAAGCCATCGATTCACATAATTACAACACATCATGAGCAACCATCAAAAGGCAATTGTCATTCAAAACCGAAAAGTTAAAAGCAAGGGTCACGTCTTGAGTATATTTTGTAGAACTCATTTGAGTTCAAAACTCGTGTTTTGAAAACTTATAGTACACAGTGGAAAAGAATTATCAATAATTCGAGTTTTCAGAACTTACAGCCTTGAGGTCAACATACGAAAATCAACTTTTTCCTCCCTTGGAGGACATTTTAAAAATTTTACGTGACTCCCCGAAAGGATTCAAAAACTTAAAATTCCAAGGTTTATACTCTTGAAAGAAAAACGGTTTATACAAAGATACATTCAGCAATATCATTCTACATTTTAGCGTAAGACGGGAATCAACAAATATATGTCACTTACTCACGATGCACCTTCAAATACTAACTACATAACACAGAATCACACAGGCTCGTATAGCTTGTGGTACAACCCGTAGTAGGGAGACTTACATCCACAGATCGCACGAAGATGATGGCTGCACCCTGATACTAATCACGGCCAACATTCCAAACGAAGCGTCGTGACACGACTCAGTCAGACAAAATCTGACAATACAAGACTCAACAACACATAACTCGACCCGACAGCCTAGGTTTTCTCAACCCATTCTCCGATACCATAAATGTAACACCCCCTGTAAGGCGGATATTACAGTGCCAGGAATCCCCGACTTGGACCCACCAGGCAAATGAAAATTATGAATTAAATAATATAATTGTAGTACCGAACCACATTATATTACCAAATACTCCGATGAGGAGTTTAAGTACAACACACCAGGACAATACCGAATACTAGTATATTTTATATGGAGATAAAATACACCATCCTGAACAAATAACATTTCAAACGGAATTTGCAGCGGAAATACAACTGTAGAGAAATAAGCATAACTAAAATAAACGGAATGACTGGGCCCCCCTACTAGTATCACTGGGACTCCTCGCCGTCAACATGCTCTTCCCGTGCCTTTGCCTTGCCGTGACCTTAAAACAAAATTCCCTAATGGGGTCAGTTACACAGAACAACAATCCTCAAGGGTTGAAATTACACAATCATGATATATCTGAAGTTATGAAATATCCTTGGTTATGAATTACGCTGAAGAGGAGTATCATAGTACGCCCGTAGTGTTCTGTGCAAGTGTACAAGACGGATGACCGGACACACCCGTCCTAGTACCTAATTAGTCTCACGGAGGTAATCGTTACCGTGTGCACAGTCCAATGTATCACTCCCAATACATGGCCATCATGTGCCCGACTAAAAATTCCACACATCCGCACCCAGCCACGCAATATGAACCCAGAAGGTCATATGAACGAGAATGACCATAATGAATATCAATGAATAATAATAATCTGACAAAGTCAAGAATGACTCACCAATATGAAAGTGATAATGAAGTGATTGATAGTTTCAATGAAATGATTGGAACCGTCGTTCCTCGCTAATGAAGTGATTATTCGACAATTACAAGTCTCAATACGATTAATACAATGATGAATGAGTTATGATTATGAATGATCAACAACAAAAGGAATGAATATCCTTTTAACCGAGTAAGAATCAACTTACACAATACCGATGACAATGTCCTTCCACGAACAACGTCCTAATCGAGATACCGGTCGCTCGAACAACCTTGAATAACAATAATTACCAACAACCGTTCAATACACGTATCAAGCAACAAAACACGACTAACCCGGAGGTCGATACAACGATAATCAAACTCATAGGGGCATTCTAACGAATACTTAACCAACCACACAACTTCGAAAATATCCAATCCCGAATATATCGAAACCAACACCAAAATGAGTATTTCAAACCATCAAAACACTCTCAAAGATATCAATAATCTCATAGGAATCCACAATTCAAGTTTACAACAACAACAATCGGAAAATCCCCAAATTAACCGAAGTCAACCCCAAGGGTTCTTGAAATAATTCCGAAAATATCCATTAAATCCGTAGGAATATATTTATCCAAGGTAGATAATCCATATCTAACATATTCCAATGATAATCCAAGCTTACATGAAGAAATCGGAAGGAAAAACCCAAAACTCCGAAATTCTAGATCCAAGAGATTAATACCTTAGATTTGATGTGATGAGGATGTTGAAATGATGATTAATCCAAAAGATAAGGTTGAAGATGATGCTTGATGATTACTCCTCGAAGAACACTCTCCAAATTGCCCGGAATCGCCTGAAACCGCCGAAGAAACGAAGAGAAATGATAAATGACGAAGTAAGGGCTGAACTGTCCTATTTATAGTAATTCCAGTTTAGCGCGCGCTAGCTCCAGCTCTTAGCGTGCGCTAACGGGTGTTTTGGGTAGTCCAGTACCCACCGTCCAAACACGGTAGCGTGCGCTACGTACCTTTTGTAGCGTGCGCTACAACCATACCATTAGCGTGCGTTAATACCCATGGTTAGCGTGCGCTAACGAATTATTTGATGCCCAGTACTGGAATCCAGAAACCGTCTGTCCTCTGATCTGATCTCGGTAGCGTGCGCTACGACCAATATATAGCGTGCGCTACAATATCGATTGCGTACGCTAAAAACAACTCATAGCGTGCGCTAAGAATCAATCCAGTGCAGTCCAGTAGCCACTGGACTCAACCTGATCCGTCCTTAGCGCGCGCTACTGTAACACCCCAAACTAGGCGGATATTACAGTGCCGTGGACCCCCGACTGGGACTCACCAGGCGAATGAAAAAGGATGAATTACACAGGGTAAATGTAGTACCGAACCACATTATAACATCAATTACTCCGAGTAGGAGTTTCATACAACACACCCAGGATAATAGAATACATGTGTATCTCATGTGACGATAAAATACACGACACTGAATGAAATGAGTATTCGAAAGGAATGATCGCAGGAATAAATAAAGAAAACATAAGTGACCGAATAAATGATGAAAAGACTGGGGCCCCTTCTAGTATCACTGGGACTCCCGCCGTCATCGTGCTCTCCTCGCGCCTTTGCCTTGCCATGACACGAAAACAATATCCCCAAACGGGCCGATTATCTGAACAACAATCCTCAGGGGTTGAAATTACACAATCATGAATTAACTGAGTTATGAAATATCCTTAATTATGAATTACGCTGAAGAGGAGTACCATAGTACGCCCGTAATGTTCTGTGTGAGTGTACAACACCCGTCCGTGTACCTAATTAGTCTCACGGTGTAACGCTTTCCCGTGTGCACGGTCTAATGTATCGGTGAACCCAATACAATAACCATCGTGTGCCCGACTAAAAATTCCACACAGCCACACCCGGCCACGCAATATGAACCCAGAAGGTCATATGAACGAGAATGACCGTAATGAATATCAATGAATAAGTAATAATCTGACAAAGTCAAGAATGACTCACCGAGATGAGAGTAATAATGAAATGAATGATAGCTCAACGAAAAGATTGGAACCGCTGCTCTTATGATCAAGTGATTAATTGACAATAACAAGTTTTAATATGATTAATACAATGATGAATGAGTTATGATTATGAATAATCAACAACAAAAGGTATGAATATCCTTTTAACCGAGTAAGAATTAACTTACACAACAACGATGAAGAATGTCCGTCCACGAACAACGCCCTAACCAAGATACCGGTCGCTCGAACAACCTTAATTCAATACAATTGCCAACAATCCGATCAATAACGAATTAAACACGAATATAACGAACTCAAGACGTCGATACGATTAAACCAAGTTCATTGGGGCATTATATCGAACACTTTGAGGCCAACTTTGATTGATTACCACTAAACCTCAATAATACCAACTTCAAATCCCCAAGAAGTGTTTCAAAACAACAAAACATCTCCAATACGATCAATAATCCGTTATGAATATCCAAAACGTGATTATAACAACAATTAATCGGAAATCCCCAAATCCAACTCGATATTCAAAGTGTTCTTGAATAAATCTCTCAATAATCCAATGAATCCTTATACAAACTCATAATCATATACATATCCCTTCATATAACATGATTATAACGTCCAAAACATCATAACTCAACACAAAATCGAAATCCAAGGTGTTGAAGAAATTACCTCTTGAAGATCCAACCACTACGATCCGAAGAACACGAGTTAAAACGAGTATCCAAGCTTCTCAAAGGAATGAAGATGATGAAGATTACACACTCAAGTGATTGATGATGATAAAATCTCTCTCTCAACCCTCTCTCGGATGAAGAAGGAAAAAAAGAAGAAATGAGGAGAAATGACCCGCCAAGTCATTAACATCTGCCGGGTTACGGCCGTAACTCGCCCTCTTACGGCCGTAACTTTCAAGTCAACGGCCCTACGGCCAGAATCGCCAACTCAGACGGCCAGAATCGCCAACTCAGACGGCCGTAACTCGCTTCGTCCGAAAGCTCGCCGACAGACTTACGGCCAGAATCGATCCCGAGTTACGGGCCTAACCCGCCTACGCCAAAAACATCCGTCGACACCTGTACGGCCGGACCCGCACACCGTACGGCCGTAACTCGATGATACGGCCGTATCCGCCAAACTTACGGGCGTAAGCCCTCTTCGCCGAAAACGACTGTGCACTGCCGTGCACAGACGGCCAGAATCGCCAAGCCTTACGGCCGCATTTTCGACTTACGGCCGTATGCCGCAACCCTTACGGCCGTAAGTCACCCTTGGTCGACAACACCCAAAATTCACGAACACCACTTACGGCCGTATCTCACCTTCCTTACGGCCGTAACTCACCTTCGCCAAAATGTCTCAGAGCTCTGACGCCAGACGGCCAGAATCGCCAGCCTTTACGGCCGCACTCGCCGACTTACGGCCGTACCACAAGACCTTACGGCCGTAAGTCCCTTTCGTCCAAATGGCCTGAAAACACGAACCCTTGTTACGGCCGTAACCCAAAGTCCTTACGGCCGTAACTCGATGCTGGCCAAGTTGAAAATTCCGATAACTCCGATTCCTCGCTACGACTGATGAATGATCCGACATAACATACGAATGTGAAAATGAACAAGTCTAAAACAAGCCACCGATGAAGCCCCCAGTATACGACTACCAATCACGATGAAAACAACAATACTCCCGTCGATCTCTAAACGGAGATGACATGCCGATCGGTAACTGATATACGATTACAACATGCCAACCGTGAACACCAATGAATGAGTCAAGAATGATGAGTGATTATTAACGAGTGAGAATTACTGAGTGACAATTACAGACTGATAATTACTGAATGAAAATGAATGAATTACAACCGGGTATTACATACTCCCCCCCTTAAAAATAGTTTCGTCCCCGAAACTAAGGGTCAAACAACTCGGGATGACTCTCCCGCATACTCTCTTCGGTTTCCCAAGTGGCCTCTTCGACTCCGTGTCTAGACCACTGAATCTTGACCAAAGGGATCGTCTTGTTCCTCAACTGTTTGATTCGCCGCTCTAACACTCGCATGTGATGCTCGCATTTAATGATCATCTGCGATCTCGATTTCGCCGAATCAAGAATGTGACTCGGTCGGCAACATACTTCCGCAATCGAGAGACGTGAAAACATTATGAATCCCGCCAAAGCCGGAGGTAAAGCCACGATAAGCTAACTCGCCTACTCGATCCAAAATTTCAAATGGTCCAATGAATCTCGGACTCAACTTCCCCGTTTTCCGAAACGGAAAATACCTCGACTGGGATACCTTGACCAAAACGTGGTCACCCGTCTCGAACTCTAGTGGTCGACGACGATTATCCGCATAGATTTCACGACTGAGCCACCAACATACGACTCCGATTAAAGCTACCTTCTCTAAGGCTATAAGCATATCGGGCTCGGTGCCGATTGATTCGACAAGTCATCCCAACACAAAGGAGTCCGACAACGACGACCGCACAAGGCCTCGTAAGGTGCCATCTTAATGGAAGCATGCCCTATTATTATACGTGAACTCGATCAATGGTAGTTGGGCTTCCCAATCGTCCTTCCAATCGAGGACGCATGCCCTCAACATGTCCTCTAATGTCCGAATAGTCCTCTCGATTGCCCGCTGACCGAGGATGAAAAGCGATCGAGATTGAGCCGAGTTCCCATAGCACGATGAATCGATTTCCAAAAATGAGACACAAATTGTCCGTCACGATCGGAAACGATACTCTTAGGAGTACCATGAAGTCTCGACTATCTCTTTGATGAACAATCGAGCGCCTCTCAGACCCCACGTATCCTTGATCTCAAGGAAATGAGCTGATTTTGTTAAGCGGTCCACAATCACCTGATCGTATTCATGCCACGACGACTCGTCGGCAAACTCATGATGAAGTCCATAGAAATGTCTTCCCACTTCCACTCCTAATAGGAGAGGTTTCAACATACCCACTGGCCGATGTTCAATCTTAACTTGTTGAGTTAAGCATCTCGAAACAAATTCTGCGACTTCGCTCATATTACTCCACCAAGAATTGTTTCAAGTCCTTGTACATCTTGCTGGACCTGATGAACAATAATAAGGGGTAGCATGAGCTTCTCTCAAAATTGAGTTTTTCAACTCGTCATTCGCCGCACGCACAACCGATTCTTAAATCTCAAAAGTCCATCCTCGTGGACCACGAATCCGTGGGCTTTCCTCGAGCCACATCCTCACGGATGCGCAACAATTAAGGGTCCGAACTCGATTCTCTCCGATTACCTCCTCGAGTGACGATGAAATCTCTAACATACAAAGTCGTCTCGAAATCGCCGGCGACTCGATCTCGGGTCTAAGGAATTCTCGCCAAGTTCCTTCGAATCGTTAGACGAGCAAGCATCCGCTCCCGAACGGACTTGCGACTCAAGGCGTCGGCGACAACGTTCGCCTTGCCCGGTGGTAAAGGATCTCGATATCGTAATCTTTGATTAATTCTAACCACTGCCTCTCGCGCATATTTAACTCCTTCGAGTAAATATATACTTTAAACTCTTATGATCGGTGAATATCCGATGGTAACGCCATAAAGATAATGACGCCAAATTTTCAAAGCGAACACCACTACCGCTAGCTCCGTGTCGTGGGTCGGATAATTAACCTCGTAAGGTCTCAATTGCCGTGAAGCATAAGCAATAACCTTCCGTCTTGCATGAGCACACATCCGAGACCCCGCCTGACGCATCACTATAAACCACAAATCCCTCCGTCCCTCGCGGCAAGGAAAGTACAGTCTTGTCATTAACCGGCTCTTGAGTTCCTCAAAACTCACGACACGCGTCGGACCACGTGTATTTCTTATCCTTTCGCAAAAGGTTCACAATGGTTGAGCAATTTTGGAAAATCCTTCCACAAATCGCCGATAATAACCCGCTAATCCGAGGAAACTCCGGATTTCCTTAACATTCTTCTGAGGTAACCAATCTCGAATAGCCTCCGTCTTCCGAGGGTCGACACGAACTCCGTCTCGATGAAATTACATGTCCGAGAAAAGTCACTGGACATCCGTAACTCGCACTTGGAAAACTTTCCAAAAAGTTGCTCTCGCCTCAACACGTCGAGAACCCGATGAAGATGAACCTCGTGATCCTCTCGCCACGAGAATAAATCAAAATATCGTCGATGAAGACAACAACAAACTGATCCAAAAGTCGATGAAAACCCGATTCATCAATTCCATGAATACCGCAGTGCATTAGTTAGCCCGAACGGCATAACTACGAACTCATAATGACCATAACATGTTCGAAATGCCGTCCTCGCGATATCCGACTCTCGAATCCGCAATCGGTGATATCCAGATCTTAAGTCGATCTTGGAAAATACCGAAGCTCCTGAAGTTGATCTAAAAGATCATCAATACGGTAAGGGATATTTATTCTTGATTGTCACTCTGCTCAACTCCCGATAATCGATACACAAACGAAATGAACCATCCTTCTTCTTGACAAACAACACGGTGCTCCCACGGAGACGCACTTACGATATAACCCTTCTCGAACAATTCCTCAAGTTGGTTCTTTAATTCCCGCATTTCGGTCGGGGCCATCCAGACGGTGCCTTCGATATCGGGACGTACTGTGCTCCAACTCAATCGTGAATTCCACATCCCTCTGTGGAGGCAAACCAGTAACTCGTCTGAAAACATCGGCATATTCCCTCACCACCGGAATATCCGTTAACATTATCGATGACTTCTGGTTTTGGCCATATAGCACCAATAACCGACACATCCCCGATCGAGTAACCTTACCGCTTTCATCAAATTAATGACCTTACTGCAAATGGGATTACCTCCTGAAACACACATTCAACCCCATCGTCTAAAATGATAGTGACCATACGCTTACGGACACTAATGATGGCATCATGACGATCCATCCAATCAATACCCAAGATGACGTCGTCCCTCGGCAAATCTACCACGATTAGGTCTCACGCCATACACTACCATGAAATCGATCGGACAATCGAATCTCACGACACGATAATTCGTCTACCATCGTGTAGGCCGATGACATAAGGCTCACAACTAGTAGCACTACCTGCACGTAGTCTACTCAAACATGACTCGGAAATGAATGAATGCGATGCACCAAGATCAAAAAGGGTACACACAGTTGAGATAGAATATCGAGTGTACCGAGATCATTCGGCCTCGGATCATCGGTCTTCTTCATCTCATAAATCCGGGCTTGCTAGTCCCAGACCGACGCCCTGTCTCACGGCTATAGGCTCCACCTTTAGTCGCTCCCGCTGCTTTTAAACGACGCCGATTGAGCGGCCCGACTCGAACGGCCGATCGCTTAGGTACCGAGATGACGCTCGAGTAGGTTTGGAGTCCCTACGGCAAAACGGGCCTTATGCCCAGCAATCCCACAATTATGACACGTGATAGTCTGCCGAGGACACTTGGTACCGAGGTGACCAAGCTCCCCACGCTTAAACAGTGATGGCCGAATCGGCCGCCGAGACCGAGATTCCGCGGGTCTAGACGACACAGAGGTCGCTCGTAAAGCAGAGCCCGCACGGGGTTTCTTGAAGGTTGTCTGACCGCCTTCAGACTGGTTACGATTCTTCGATTTCTTGCTAGCAGACGAAGGTTGCTGCTTAGCAATCTCTTTAGTAGTAAGCTCATAGGTGAGAGCTTTCTCAATGAATTCAGCCAACGTGGTGCAATTATGATTGAGCAACTGAAGTCTCATACGGGGTTTCAGCTTCTTGCTGAAATACTTAATCTTATCCGCCTCGGAATGAATGATAGATGAGGCGAACGGAAGAAGTTCCTGAAATTTCTCGGCAATGGCGAGAACATCCTCGTCTGATGAGTGGTCGGGAGTGAGTAACTCGACGGCTTGGCCTCTCCGAGTGGGGCCGGATAATACCTCTCCATCATGAGAGTTTTGAATCGATCCCATGTACAAGATCCTTCGGTGGGCTTCAACGACAACCACCAAGAATGAGCGCTCTTACCTGTAGTAAGCCGCAACAAACTTTGTGTCCTTCCGACACTCCACCATAGCAAACAACTTCTCGAAATGTTCGAGCCAATGAATAATATCTGCCGCCTGACGAGCCCTCGAAAGTCGGTGGCCTCCGGCGAGAGATGTCGCCGATGATATTGCTCACATTCCTCTCTTGCCTCCGAGGTGGCGGCGGAGGGGCTGTTGATTCCGAGTAGTGGAGTTATGCATCGTCTCCATCAACCGAGCCATCTCGGGTCATTTGGGCCATCATGCCCCGCATAAATGCGAGTGGGTCAACCCGACACCCTCGACCGAGCCGTGTCCTGCACGACTCCACGATAGTGAATGATCGCGTCCTGTGTGAATGAGTGGCAGCGCCACCGCTCGATGAGTTAGCATTATTCTGGCATTTGCACGTGTGTTCGCACGAGTTCTCGGATTCGCCCGCTCCACGGCCTCGTCCTCCTCGTCCTTCTCGCCACCTCTTTCCATATCAAGTAGGAAAGTCACATGATGATTATATTTCCCGCATGAATATCACGTTATGATTATATTATGAAATGATGAAAATGAGCATACACGCTCCAATACAATGATTACATGAATGATTAATTGACGTGACATGATTATCTCGATGAAGTTATCAAATGATTATCTTGAATGAGTTAACAAGATTAATGATTTGATCTTTCTAATCAACAATCGAATAATGAAATGAATTGAGTGATTAATGAGTTAACTCGACTGGCCCCGATCAAAGTGACAATGATGATTGAGGATTGTTAATCGATGAATTATGAATGAATGATTAATGCCGTAAATTATACCATGGCATTAGAAATCTTACGCTTCTTGGTCCGATTGGCTCGGCATTTGCACAGTCACACGTGACGCGAAAGTCCAATGATACTAGTCCGATGACGATGATTTCAAACGAGACATGACTTGGAGGGTAGTATTCAAAACCACGCCTGATACCAACTCAGTAACACCCCAAACTAGGCGGATATTACAAAGTTGCCGTGACCCCGACTGGGACTCACTGTGCGAATGAAAAAGGATGAATTACACAGGGTAAATGTAGTACCGAACCACATTATAACATCAATTACTCCGAGTAGGAGTTTCATACAACACACCTGTGATAATAG
Source organism: Orobanche coerulescens (assembly GCA_033398695.1). Classification (NCBI taxonomy): domain Eukaryota; kingdom Viridiplantae; phylum Streptophyta; class Magnoliopsida; order Lamiales; family Orobanchaceae; genus Orobanche; species Orobanche coerulescens. The sequence goes on along the minus strand of CM065808.1, from coordinate 74,578,238 downwards.
AATACATGTGTATCTCATGTGACGATAAAATACACGACCTTTGAATGAAATGAGTATTCGAAAGGAATGATCGCAGCTGAATAAATAAAGAAAACATAAGTGACCGAATAAATGATCGAAAAGACTGGGGCCCTTCTAGTATCACTGGGACTCCCGCCGTCATCGTGCTCTCCCGCGCCTTTGCCTTGCCATGACACGAAAAACAATATCCCCAAACGGGCCGGCTTATACGTAACAACAATCCTCGGGGTTGAAATTACACAATCATGAATTAACCGAGTTATGAAATATCCTTAATTATGAATTACGCCAAGAGGAGTACCATAGTACGCCCGTAATGTTCTCGTGTGAGTGTACAACACCCGTCCGTGTACCTAATTAGTCTCACGGTGTAACGCTTTCCGTGTGCATGGTCTAATGTATCGGTGAACCCAATACAATAACCATCGTGTGCCCGACTAAAAATTCCACACTACCACACCCGCCACGCAATATGAACCCGGAAGGTCATATGAACGAGAATGACCGTAATGAATATCAAAGAATAAGTAATAATCGACAAAGTCAAGAATGACTCACCGAGATGAGAGTAATAATGAAATGAATGATAGCTCAACGAAAAGATTGGAACCGCTGCTCCTTATGATCAAGTGATTAATTGACAATAACAAGTTTTAATATGATTAATACAATGATGAATGAGTTATGATTATGAATAATCAACAACAAAAGGTATGAATATCCTTTTAACCGAGTAAGAATTAACTTACACAACAACGATGAAGAATGTCCGCCCACGAACAACGCCCTAACCAAGATACGGTCGCTCGAACAACCTTAATTCAATACAATTGCCAACAATCCGATCAATAACGAATTAAACACGAATATAACGAACTCAAGACGTCGATACGATTAAACCAAGTTCATTGGGGCATTATATCGAACACTTTGAGGCCAACTTTGATTGATTACCACTAAACCTCAATAATACCAACTTCAAATCCCCAAGAAGTGTTTCAAAACAACAAAACATCTCCAATACGATCAATAATCCGTTATGAATATCCATAAACGTGATTATAACAACAATTAATCGGAAATCCCCAAATCCAACTCGATATTCAAAGTGTTCTTGAATAAATCTCTCAATAATCCAATGAATCCTTATACAAACTCATAATCATATACATATCCCTTCATATAACATGATTATAACGTCCAAAACATCATAACTCAACACAAAATCGAAATCCAAGGTGTTGAAGAAATTACCTCTTGAAGATCCAACCACTACGATCCGAAGAACACGAGTTAAAACGAGTATCCAAGCTTCTCAAAGGAATGAAGATGATGAAGATTACACACTCAAGTGATTGATGATGATAAAATCTCTCTCTCAACCCTCTCTCTCGGATGAAGAAGGAAAAAAAGAAGAAATGAGGAGAAATGACCCGACCAAGTCATTAAATACTGCCGGAAGTTACGGCCGTAACTCGTCCCTCTTACGGCCGTAACTTTCCAAGTCAACGGCCCTACGGCCGTAATCGCCAACTCAGACGGCCGTAACTCGCTTCGTCCGAAAGCTCGCCGGCAGACTTACTACGGCCAGAATCGATCCCGAGTTACGGCGTAACCCGCCACGTCAAAAACATCCGTCGACACCCTTACGGCCAGAACCGCACACCTTACGGCCGTAACTCGATGATACGGCCGTATCCGCCAAACTTACGGCGTAAGCCCTCTTCGCCGAAACGACTGTGCACTGCCACAGACGGCCAGAATCGCCAAGCCTTACGGCCGTACCTTCTCGACTTACGGCCGTATGCCGCAACCCTTACGGCCGTAAGTCACCCTTGGTCGACAACACCCAAAATTCACGAACACCACTTACGGCCGTATCTCACCTTCCTTACGGCCGTAACTCACCTTCGCCAAAATGTCTCGGTAGCTGACGCTGCAGACGGCCAGAATCGCCAGCCTTTACGGCCGCACTCGCTCGACTTACGGCCATACCACAAGACCTTACGGCCGTAAGTCCCTTTCGGCCCAAATGGCACGAAAACACGAACCCTTGTTACGGCCGTAACCCAAAGTCCTTACGGCCGTAACTCGAAGGCCGCCAAGTTGAAAATTCGATAACTCCGATTCCTCGCTACGATGAATGATCCGACATAACATACGAATGTGAAAATGAACAAGTCTAAAACAAGCCACCGATGAAGCCCCCAGTATACGACTACCAATCACGATGAAAACAACAATACTCCCGTCGATCTCTAAGCGGAGATGACATGCCGATCGGTAACTGATATACGATTACAACATGCCAACCGTGAACACCAATGAATGAGTCAAGAATGATGAGTGATTATTAACGAGTGAGAATTACTGAGTGACAATTACAGACTGATAATTACTGAATGAAAATGAATGAATTACAACCGGGTATTACAGCTACACCAAATATTAGCATGCGCTACTACAACCCACTAGCGCGCGCTACTTACCACTCGTAGCGTGCGCTACTAATAACTCACCTGCAGTCCAGTACCTTCTGGACTGCAGCCAGGGTAACATTAGCATGCGCTAATGCTGAGTGGTAGCGTGCGCTACCAGTACTCAATTAGCGCGCGCTAGAAAGAGTACGTAGCGTGCGCTACTCCTCACGCACATCCCACAATAAAAATGACAATGATGATAAACACGGCACGGAACTCCAATTAGATTAGTGATGAACGACGATTGATACGCGATACAATTACTCTTAACGGTGAATACCATGATTGAATATGAGTGACAAATGATCATTAATGAGTGAAATTACTGAATGATAAATACTGAATGATAATTACTGAGTTACAACCGGGTATTACATACACCCCCCTTAAAAGAGTTTCGTCCCCGAAACTAAGGGTCAAACAACTCGGGATAACTCTCCCGCATACTATCCTTGGTTTCCCAAGTAGCCTCTTCGACTGCATGCCTAGACCACTGAATCTTAACCAAAGGAATCGTCTTATTTCTCAACTGTTTGATTCGCCGCTCTAAAACTCGCATAGGGTGCTCCTCATATGAATGATCGTCGACGATCTCGATTTCATCAAACTGAAGTATGTGACTCGGGTCGGCAACATACTTCCGCAACTGAGAGACATGAAACACATTATGAATTCGGCTCAACGCCGGAGGTAAAGCCAGTCGATAAGCTAACTCGCCTACTCGATCCAAAATCTCAAACGGTCCAATGAATCTCGGACTCAACTTCCCCCTCTTCCCAAAACGGAAGATGCTACAACTCGGGGATACCTTGACCAAAACATGATCACCTGATTCGAACTCTAAAGGTCGACGACGGTTATCTGCATATGATTTCTGTCGACTCTGAGCGGTCAACAAACGACTCCGATCAAAGTTACCTTCTCACGGGCGGCTATAAGCATATCGGGCTCGGTGCCGATTGATTCTGATAGGTCATCCCAACACAAAGGAGATCGACAACGACGACCATACAAGGCCTCGTAAGGTGCCATCTTAATCGAAGCATGCCAACTATTATTATATGTGAACTCGATCAATGGTAGTTGGGCTTCCCAATCGTCTTTCCAATCGAGGACGCATGCCCTCAACATGTCCTCTAATGTCTGAATAGTCCTCTCTGATTGCCCGTCGGACTGAGGATGAAAGGCGGTACTGAGATTAAGCTGAGTTCCCATAGCACGATGAACTGATTTCCAAAAATAAGACACAAACCGTCCGTCATGATCGGAAACGATACTTTTAGGAGTACCGTGTAGTCTCACTATCTCTTTGATGAACAGCTGGGCAAGTCTCTCGGGACCCCACGCATCCTTGATCTCAAGGAAATGAGCTGATTTGTTTAAGCAGTCCACGATCACCCAGATCGTATTCATGCCACGACGACTCATCGGCAAACTCGTGATGAAATCTATAGAAATGTCTTCCCACTTCCATTCGGGAATAGGAAGAGGTTTTGACATACCCACGGCCGATGTTCAATCTTAACTTGTTGACAGGTTAAGCATCTCGAAACAAATTCCGCGACTTCTCGTTTCATATTACTCCACCAGTAATTTTGTTTCAAGTCCTTGTACATCTTGCTAGACCCTGGATGAACAGAATAAGGGGTAGCATGAGCTTCTTTCAAAATCGAGTTTTTCAACTCGTCATTCGCCGGTACGCACAACCGATTCTTAAACCTCAAAAGTCTATCCTCGTGGACCACAAATCCAGGGGCTTTCCCCTGAGTCACATCCTCACGGATGCGCAACAATGATGGGTCCGAACCCTGATTCTTTCTGATTGCCTCCTCAAGTGACGATGAGATCTCCAACATACAAAGCTGTCCCTCAACTCACTGAAGCCAGACCTCGATCTCGGGTCTAAGGAATTCCTGCTGAAGCTCCTTCTGGACTGTTAAACGAGCAAGCATCTGCTCCTGAACGGACTTACGACTCAAGGCGTCGGCGACAACGTTCGCCTTGCCCGGGTGGTAAAGGATCTCAATATCATAATCTTTGATTAATTCCAACCACCGTCTCTGTCGCATATTTAACTCCTTCTGAGTAAATATATACTTTAAACTCTTATGATCGGTGAATATCTGACAGGTAACGCCATAAAGATAATGACGCCAAATCTTCAAAGCGAACACCACGGCTGCTAGCTCCAGGTCGTGTGTCGGATAATTAACCTCGTAAGGTCTCAATTGCCGTGAAGCATAGGCAATAACCTTTCCATTCTGCATGAGCACACATCCGAGACCCTGTCCGGACGCATCACTATAAACCACAAATCCTTCCGTCCCCTGCGGCAAGGAAAGTACAGGTGCTGACATTAACCGGCTCTTGAGTTTCTCAAAACTCCGTTGACACGCGTCGGACCATGTGTATTTCTTATCCTTTCACAAAAGGTTCGTCAAGGGTTGAGCGATTCTAGAAAATCCCTCCACAAATCGCCGATAATAACCCGCTAATCCGAGAAAACTTCGGATTTCCTTAACATTCTTTGGAGGTAGCCAATCTCGAATAGCCTCCGTCTTCTGAGGATCGACACGAACTCCGTCTGATGAAATTACGTGTCCGAGAAACGTCACTTCGGACATCCAGAACTCACATTTGGAAAACTTTCCATAAAGTTGTTCTCGTCTCAACACGTCGAGCACTTGATGAAGGTGAAACTCGTGTTCCTCTCGGTCATGAGAATAAATCAAAATGTCATCGATGAAGACAACAACAAACTGATCCAAAAAGTTGAGGAAAACCCGATTCATTAACTCCATGAATACCGCAGGTGCGTTAGTTAGTCCGAACGGCATAACTACGAACTCATAATGACCATAGCGCGTACGAAACGCTGTCCTCGCGATATCCGACTCTCGAATCCGCAACTGATGATATCCAGATCTTAAGTCGATCTTGGAAAATACTGAAGCTCCCTGAAGTTGATCCAAAAGATCATCGATACGGGGTAAAGGATACTTATTCTTGATCGTCACCCTGTTCAACTCCCGATAATCAATACATAAGCGAAATGAACCATCCTTCTTCTTGACAAACAACACTGGTGCTCCCCACGGGGATGCACTCGGTCGGATATAACCTTTCTCGAATAACTCCTCAAGTTGATTCTTCAATTCCCGCATTTCGGTCGGGGCCATCCGGTACGGTGCCTTCGATATCGGGGATGTACCGGGCTCCAATTCAATTGTGAATTCCACATCTCTCTGTGGAGGCAAACCAGGTAACTCGTCTGGAAAAACATCGGCATATTCCTTCACTACCGGAATATCCGTCAACATTACTGATGATTTCTCGGTTTTGGTCATAAAGCACCAATAACCAACACACCCGATTGAGTAATCTCTTGCTTTCATCAAATTAATGACCTTACGAGCAGTAGGGATTACCTCCTGAAACACACATTCAACCCCATAAATGCGAAATGATAGTGATCATACGCTACGGACACTAATGATGGCATCATGACGATCCATCCAATCAATACCCAAGATGACCTCGTCCCTCGGCAAATCTACTACGATTAGGTCCGGCCATACACGACCATGGCCAGATCGGACAATTCTGAATTTCACGATTACCGATAATTCGTCTACCATCAGGTAGGCCAATGACATAAGGCTCACAACTAGTAGTACTACCCAGACGTAGTCTACTCAAACATGACTCGGAAATGAATGAATGCGATGCACCAATATCAAAAAGGGTACACACAGGTTGAGATAGAATATCGAGTGTACCTGAGATCATTCGGGCCTCTGGATCATCGGTCTTCTTCATCTCATAAATACGGGGCTTGCTAGTCCCGGCACCGGACGCTCCTGTCTGCTGGCTATAGGCTCCACCTTTAGTCGCTCCTGTCGTTTTAAACGACGCTGATTGAGTGGCCTGATTCTGAATGGCTGACTGCTTAGGGGCCTGAGATGACGTCTGAGCAGGTTTGGAGTCCCTACGGCAAAAACGGGCCTTATGCCCAACAATTCCACAGTTATGACACGTGACAGACTGTCTTGGACACTTGGTGCTGACATGACCAAGATCCCCACAGTTATAACAGGTGATGGCCGAACTGGCTGCTCGTGACTGAGATTCCGCGGGTTTAGACATCACAGGAGGTCGCTCAGAAAAAGCAGAGCCCGCACGAGGTTTCTTGAAAGCTGTCTGTCCGCCTTCAGACTGATTACGATTCTTGGACTTCTTGCTAGCAGACGAAGGTTGCTGCTTAGCAATCTCCTTAGCAGTAAGCTCATAGGTAAGAGCTTTCTCTATGAATTCAGCCAACGTGGTGCAATTATGATTAAGCAACTGTAGTCTCATACGGGGTTTCAGCCTCTTGCTGAAATACTAAATCTTATCTGCCTCGGAATGAATGATAGATGAGGCGAACGGAAGAAGTTCCTGAAATTTCTCGGCAATGGCGAGAACATCCTCGTCTGCTGAGGGGTCGGGGGTGAGTAATTCTGATAGTTTGGCCTCTCTGAACGGGGCCGGATAATACCTCTCTATCATGAGAGTTTTGAACTGATCCCAAGTGCATGATCCTTCGGTGGGCTTCAACGACAACCACCAAGAGTGTGCGCTCTTACCGAGGTAGTAAGCCGCAACAGAAACTTTGTGTCCTTCGGGACACTCTACCATAGCAAACAACTTCTCGAAATGCTCGAGCCAATGAATAATATCTGCCGGCTCAGACGAGCCCTCAAAAGTAGGTGGCCTCTGGCGAGAGATGTCGCCGATGATATTGCTCACATTCCTCTCTTGCCTCTGAGGTGGCGGCGGAGGAGCCTGTTGATTTTGATTGACGGAGTTATGCATCGTCTCCATCACCGTGCCATCCGGTCATTTGGGCCATCATGCCTCGCATAAAGCGGCCAGGTCAACCCGGACACCTTCTGACTGAGCCGTGTCCCGGGTACGACTCCCCGTTAGTGAATGATCGCGTCCAGGTGAATGAGTGGCAGCATCGCTGCTCGATGAATTAGCATTATTTCTCGCGTTTGCACGCGTATTCACACGAGCTCTCGGGATTCAGCCCGCTCCACGGCCTCGTCCTCCACGTCCTCTTCTTGTCCTATCCATACTGAAGTAGGAAAGTCACATGATGATTATATTTCCCGCAGGAATATCACGTTATGGTTATGGCATGAGATGATGAAAATGAGCATACGCGCTCTAACACAGTGATTACATGAATGATTAACTGAGGTGACATGATTATCTTGAACAAGTTAACATGATTAATGATTTAATCTTCCTGATCAACAACTGAATAATGAAATGAATTGAGTGATTAACGAGTTAACATGACCATCCTGGTCAAATGAAAATGATGGTTGAGGATTGTTAACTGATGAATTATGAATGAATGATTCTTGCCAGAAATTATACCATGGCGTTAGAAATCTTACAGTTCTTGGTCTGATTGGCTCGGCATTTGCACAGGTCACACGTGACGCGAAAGTCCAATGATACTAGTCCGATGATGATGATTTCAAATGAGACATGACTTGGAGGGCAGTATTCAAAACCACGCTCCGATACCAACTCTGTAACACCCCAAACTAGGCGGATATTACAGTGCCATGAATCCCCGACTGGGACCCACCAGGCAAATGAAAATGATGAATTAAATAATATAATTGTAGTACCGAACCACATTATATTACTAAATACTCCGATGAGGAGTTTAAGTACAACACACAAGGACAATACCGAATACTAGTATATTTTATATGGAGATAAAATACACCATCCTCAACAAATAACATTTCAAACGGAATTTGCAGCGGAAATACAACTGTAGAGAAATAAGCATGACTGAAATAAACGGAATGACTGGGGCCCCCTACTAGTATAACTGAGACTCCTCGCCGTCAACATGCTCTTCCCGTGCCTTTGCCTTGCCGTGACCTGAAAACAAAATTCCCCAACGGGGTGAGTTACACAGAACAACAATCCTCAAGGGTTGAAATTACACAATCATGATATATCTGAAGTTATGAAATAACCTTGGTTATGAATTACACTGAAGAGGAGTATCATAGTACGCCCGTAGTGTTCTGTGCAAGTGTACAAGATGGATGACCGGACACACCCGTCCTTGTACCTAATTAGTCTCACGGAGGTAATCGTTACCGTGTGCACAGTCCAATGTATCACTCCCAATACATGGCCATCATGTGCCCGACTAAAAATTCCACACATCCGCACCCGGCCACGCAATATGAACCCAGAAGGTCATATGAACGAGAATGACCATAATGAATATCAATGAATAATAATAATCTGACAAAGTCAAGAATGACTCACCGATATGAAAGTGATAATGAAGTGATTGATAGTTTCAATGAAATGATTGGAACTGTCGTTCCTCGCTAATGAAGTGATTATTCGACAATTACAAGTCTCAATATGATTAATACAATGATGAATGAGTTATGATTATGAATGATCAACAACAAAAGGAATGAATATCCTTTTAACCGAATAAGAATCAACTTACACAATACCGATGACAATGTCCTTCCACGAACAACGTCCTAATCGAGATACCGGTCGCTCGAACAACCTTGAATAACAATAATTACCAACAACCGTTCAATACACATATCAAGCAACAAAACACGACTAACCCGGAGGTCGATACAACGATAATCAAACTCATAGGGGCATTCTTACTAATACGTAACCAACCACACAACTTCGAAAATATCCAATCCCGAATATATCGAAACCAACACCAAAATGAGTATTTCAAACCATCAAAACACTCTTAAAGATATCAATAATCTCATAGGAATCCACAATTCAAGTTTACAACAACAACAATCGGAAAATCCCCAAATTAACCGAAGTCAACCCCAAGGGTTCTTGAAATAATTCCAAAAATATCCATTAAATCCGTAGGAATATATTTATCCAAGGTAGATAATCCATATCTAACATATTCCAATGATAATCCAAACTTACACGAAGAAATCGGAAGGAAAAACCCAAAACTCCGAAATTCTAGATCCAAGAGATTAATGCCTTAGAGTTGATGTGATGAGGATGTTGAAATGATGATTAATCCAAAAGATAAGCTTGAAGATGATGCTTGATGATTACTCCTCGAAGAACACTCTCCAAATCGCCCGGAATCGCCGAAGAAACGAAGAGAAATGATAAATGACGAAGTAAGGGCTGAACTGTCCTATTTATAGTAATTCCAGTTTAGCGCGCGCTAGCTCCAGCTCTTAGCGTGCGCTAACGGGTGTTTTGGGTAGTCCAGTACCCACTGTCCGAACACGGTAGCGTGCGCTACGTAACTTTTGTAGCGTGCGCTACAACCATACCATTAGCGTGCGTTAATACCCATGGTTAGCGTGCGTTAACGAATTATTTGATGCCCAGTACTGGAATCCAGAAACCGTCTGTCCTCTGATCTGATCTCGGTAGCGTGCGCTACGACTAATATATAGCGTGCGCTACAATATCGATTGCGTACGCTAAAAACAACTCATAGCGTGCGCTAAGAATCAATCCAGTGCAGTCCAGTAGCCACTGGACTCAACCTGATCCGTCCTTAGCGCGCGCTCCAAATATTAGCGTGCGCTACTACAACCCACTAGCGCGCGCTACTTACCACTCGTAGCGTGAGCTACTAATAACTCACCTGCAGTCCAGTACCTTCTGGACTGCAGCCAGGGTAACATTAGCGTGCGCTAATGCTGAGTGGTAGCGTGCGCTACCAGTACTCAATTAGCGCGCGCTAGAAAGAGTACGTAGCGTGCGCTACTCCTCACGCACAGCCCATAATAAAAATGACAATGATGATAAACACGGCACGGAACTCCAATTAGATTAGTGATGAACGACGATTGATACGCGATACAATTACTCTGAACGGTGAATACCATGATTGAATATGAGTGACAAATGATCATTAATGAGTGAAATTACTGAATGATAAATACTGAATGATAATTACTGAGTTACAACCGGGTATTACACCCAGATCAAACCGGGAATATTACTGTAATACCACCAGTATTACATGCTTTTTCACTTTGGGCGCTCACGTCCATTTCTCCTGTTTGATAAATAAATGTACTCCATTGCAATAAAACATATTTTGTATAATATGGTTGTACGGTATCGCATCTATTATTCGTGTATTGTGATGGTATGATGATTGACGAACTTCAGTGACATACCTCGATGTCGTTAGGTAATTATCGGTGCGAATATGACGGTGGCCAACGTCTTGTTCCCCGAGAGATTTCCAGACGACATGGAGAGGGAGTCGTGTCATAAGAAATTAATGTGATAATAATTTGGCAAACAAAACTGTCCTTTACGTACGTTATACTCCGACTCATTACGCACGCTATATCTGAGCCATTACGTACGTTAAATATCGGCCCTTATGTACGTTACATCGGTCTTCAGTCTTCGGACAGGAATCTTCGTCTGGTAGTACGCGTGCCGACCAACTTTCGGCGTGATTGCGACAGGCAAGTCAACGAGGTGTTACGTACGTTAACCCGCTTTCGTTACGTACGTAACGATGTGAGTGAATCGTTCCAGCGAGTTCCTTACGTACGTTAAGTATTTTGCCATAACGTACGTAAAGCCTCTTACGTACGTAAACCGTAAGGCATAACGTACGTAAGGGCAATCTGAGTTTATAAAAGAACACTTTGCCTTTCATTTCTTCCATCCCAAAAATCATTCTTCTTCCTTGTACACTACTCTCCACCATCATTGAACCAATTCTAACCTCCCAATTCAAGTGCTATCCTATTAGAGTACGATAATCAAGCTTCGGGGAAGGTCTTGAAGGTGTTATCCTCTCGTTCTCCTTCGTCCACCGTCGTTCTTCATCATCTTTTGTCAGTAAAGGTAAGTTTATCCAACCTTGAACTCATTTCAGTATTGTTTAGTAAGTTTTAGTAAACCTCGGATGCCTTGGGTAGCTTAGAACCCTCAGTAATAATCGAACCGGTATATAACTATCGCAATTGTTAATCGATATCCATCAAAGCTAGAAATTGGAATGAATAATGGTAGAACTCATAATCATATTGCTAATCACCAACTTCTCGGAATCATCTTGAAGGATTTCATGTATAACCGTATTATCATGTTGAATAAAACCGTTAATGAATCCTTGATGAAGTTACCAACAATTTCTAGCCGAATAGATACCGAACCATGTTAAGATGATGGATTAATCATTCTAGACTTGCATATTAAGACAACGATGAAATCTTGGTGATGGTTGGTTATCATTAACTAGGAATGTTGTGTTAGAACACTATTGTTTAGCGGAAGGATAACTTATAAAGAATGTTGCCGAACCTAAGAAATTAATGGCACGCATTATGGATAAAAATGGAGAAATTCGATTCCGACATCATAAGCAACTAGGATAGGGTTCTAACAGGCGGGAGGGGGAGGAACGTCGTTGATCATCATTATTATCATAAGATGTTAATCGACAAACATGTAATAGGTCGGATTTCCTAGTGCGATCGTTCAAGCCGTTGCCTTGTCAAGAAATAACTCGCGTCGGATTTGAGGCAAGTGAATCTTGTTCAGACTTTACGTCTTATAATTTTAGACATAGTAAATGTTACTATTGTGGAATGGTGCTCTTACGATTATCTTGTCCGGAGTATTCCCGAGTAGATACTACCGTGACCCATGGCCGCGGCCTTGGGAGTTTTCTTGTTGGACAGTGTTGCGGGATAAAACCTGAATGGTACCCACGTCCGGAGTAGTCCTGTGTAGATACTTCCGTGACCCTTGGTTGCGACCTTGGGAGTTTATGTGCTGATAAGAGGAATAACATGGAACATTCGGTGACAACTTTATTCATTGAAATTATTAGATTTTACCTTTGAGTTTGGTTTGGATTGTTTCTGACCTAGGTTACTGGCACGACATGTCGTGCCAGGTAAATTTGTTGAAATTGTGAAGGACACCCCCGAAGGTTACGGCCAGGCATGAGCTGTGTTGGAAGAAGGCCTGTTAATTTCTTAAATAAATTTGAACATTCCACGTTGTGTAATAACCGTATGTACGGACACTATTTGCTTTTGGTACTTTGGGTTGTACGAAGACTTTCTTAATTACTTCCGTATATTACCACTTTTTAATAAAATATTTTAGAAAATATTTTCAAAACTTGCCTCGTGGGTCCCTCATGGGATCTACGGCACTGTGGCGTCCCGGTTCATTTTGGGGGCGTTACAGAAAATGGTATCAGAGACTAAACACTCACGTGGAAAGTTTTACCAAAAATATTTTGAAAATGTTTTGCCTTCAAAATCCAACACTTTTGACGACCGTAACTCCTCGAGGGATGTCGAGGTAAAATACATGTAAATTCTTAAGGATCAAGTATGATGTTTGGATTCAGTAAGAACTCAGAGAATGTTTGCATTAAACTAACCTGTTAGATTGAACGAACATCACCAATGGCACGTCGAGGAGCTAGAAGAAACGTAAATGACGCACAAGGTTCCGCTATGAACCAGCAGGAAGACAGAAGCACCGGAGAAACTAATCCGGCCGGAAATCAACCACCACCTGTTAATCAGAACGAACAGGAAGCGGAAAACCAGAACAATGGGGGATTTGATCCAGCCTTCGTTCAGACTCTCGCCCAGGCCATTGCTATGGGAATCGCTCAGGTCGATCGGGCAGAAAAAGTACCAGTCATTAACATAGAAGAGAACACCGGAAAGGACCGTTGGCTGGGAGAAATGCTGAAGGCCAGACCGCCATTATTCGACGGGTCAGGGGATAAGCACGTGGGCGATTGGATCTCGGAAATGGAGACTGCCTTCGAGGTGATCGGCTGCCCAGGAAACCGAAAAGTGCCACTCGGGATCAACCAGCTCCGTGACACCGCAGCCCGATGGTGGAGGACCTATAAGCCAGAGGACAGAATAGTCGGATGGCCCGAGTTTTCCAAACTATTGAGAGAGAATCTGTCCCCGATCGGTTTAAAGCGCACGAGCGGAGTTTCTTCAGCGAGGCCTCGAATTTGCAGACAAGAAATCATTCGGGCATACAGGACCGAGCTAAGCTATGTCGCACAGATGGTTCCATCCGAAGACCAGCGAATTTGTCACCTTGCTCAACGGTTGCCGGAGGATGTTCAACGTTACACGGCGGGGTTTCATTGCACCACGTTGAAGGCATATGAGGACGTAGTCACAGCATACGCCGGTACGGTTGTCAGTTCGGATGTCGGGCACAACCAAAAGAAGCAGAAGACCGCAAATCAGTCCGGGAGCACCAGCAGAGTGAATTTGGGAATTGGGTTCCCCTCCAAATCAGCAGCTTCGTCCCAACAGAAAGGAACATCTGACGGGCCTTCTCGCCGTAGCTGTTTCAATTGTGGCATAGCAGGCATACCATGAGTCAGTGTCGTAAAGCATCGACAAAGTGCTTTTCATGCGGAAGGGGTGGGCACATGTCTCGCTACTGTTCTCGGATCAAACCTACACCAAACCCAGCTCCTCAGAGTCAACAAGGCTCGGTACAGACATCCAGGCGTACGCCATGTCCGACTACCGATCTCCACCTCACCGTCTCCTCTACGGTGCGGAAGAGGACGTGGTCGCGGGAAGGTACCGCACCCTCCTCGTGGACACCTGCCGTCCCGCATGTTCGAACTAAGGGCTACCGACGACTGACTACTCCCCTTGTCTCGGGTACACTCCTTATTAAATCTCGGCTGTTCATGTCTTGTTTGATCTTTGGAGCAACCCACTCGTTTATATCCGTAGAATGTGTTAACCGTTTGCATCTCCCTTGTGTACCACCTGTGAGTCCTTTCTTGTTAAACTACCCGAGGCGGCGGGGTGGAGGGTAACTTGGAAGTTCGAACTGTCAGGTCGTATCAATAACTGGGTGACCCGATCTCATGGTCTTTCCACTCCAAAACGAAGATGTGATTTTAGGTATGGGTGGATGACGATGCACAAGACGGTATTGGATACCTATCACCCGACCGTTTCTATTACGACCCATGACGGTGCCACTCACACAATTAGAGGAGAGCACTTGACACAAAAGGGTCCCTCGGTCTCCTTTCAAAGTAGCATCTCATGATGATCGAGGAGCGTATCGGTGCTATATTCTTCAGGAGGGCATGTCGAATTGCCGGTTGCTAATATTCTGTAGTGAGCAGATTTCGGACATATTCCCGACGAACTACCTAGATTGCCACCACGAAGGAGGTCGATCTCTCAATCGAACTTGAGCCAGAACGACGCCTATCTCCAAGGCACCATACGGGATGGCACCGTAGAAATGAAGGAACTAAAGTCACAACTCGAAGAATTGCTAAGGAAGGGGCTCATTCGTCCAAGTACTTCGCCATGGGGTGCGCCGATTCTTTTTGTGAAGAAAAGGACCGCTCTGCGCTGTGTATCGATTACGGGAACTTAATAAGGTCACTATTAATAACCGTTACCCACTTCCAAGGATTGATGATTTCTTGGACCAACCGCAAAGGGGCATTTGTGTTTTCAAAGATCGACTTACGTTCGGGATATCACCAATTGAGAATTCGAGAGGAGGATATTCCTAAGACCGCATTTCGATCGAGATATGGGCACTACGAGTACATGGTGGTGTCGTTTGGCACGACTAATGATCCATTGTTTTTATGGAATTGATGAACAGGGTTACGGCGAGTTTCTCGATAAGTGTGTGGTGGTTTTCATTGATGATATTTTAATTTATTCCGGCCGATGGGAGCATGAGGAACACTTGAGGCGGTGTTGAGCGTTTTAAGGCAACATCAATCTGTATGCTAAACTTTCTAAATGCGAATTGGATGCCGAGGTAACCTTTTTGGGGCATGTGATTTCAAAGGGAGGCGTTAAAGTAGACCCCGGAAGATCGAGACAGGTTATGAATTGGGAACCACCTAGAAATGTCAAAGAGGTGAGAAGTTTCCTGGGGTTGGCGGGATATTATCGACGGTTCGTCGAGGCCTTCTCTGTGTCGCTCGGCCATTAACAAATCCGCTTAGGAAGAACACCAAGTTTGTGCGGACAATGATTGTCGGGAGAGTTTCGACAGGCTAAAAGGAAGCTTACTACGCGGTGTTGGTACTACCGCAGGGTACGAAGGGATTCGTAATATGCACCGATGCATCTAAGCACGGGCTGGGATGTGTGTTCATGCAAAATGACAGGGTTATCGCTTACGCCTCTCGTCAACTTAAACCTTATGAGGTGAACTACCCGACACATGACTTGGAACTAGCTGCAGTGGTCCACGCTCTTAAGATTTGGAGACATTACCTATATGGGGTTACCTGTAAGATCTTTACGGACCACAAGAGTTTAAAGTACATTTTCACGCAGAAAGAGTTAAATATGAGACAGAGGCGTTGGCTGGAGTTAATCAAGGATTACGATGTAGACATTCTATATCACCCTGGGAAGGCCAATGTCGTAGCAGACGCACTGAGTCGGAAAACTGCGCAGGAGGTGACACTATCTGGTTTGTGATGCAGTGGAGTTGCGGCAAGATATCGGGAGAAATGACATTGAAGTGTGGATACAACACCGCTGAGACAGTTGTGCTCGATTGATATTCGCTCGTCCTGCTGGACGAGATACGCCTAGCACGAGATGGAGGATCCAGAACTCGTGCGATCGGCGCAGGCCGAAGGGGGAGTTATTTCAGACTACAGGATCCAAGGGGGCTTAGTTAGATTCAAGAACAGGATTTGCATTCCACCTAAAGACGAGCTTAAGCAAACTATACTCAAGGAAGCTCATTCTACTCCCTATTCGATACATCCCGGGGCGAGCAAAATGTACAAAGACCTGCGAAAGAGTTTCTGGTGGAAGAATATGAAGCAAGAGGTAGCAAGGTTTGTCGCTCGATGTATGATATGTCAATAGGTGAAGATTCAACACCGTAGACCGGCCGGAATCATGCAGCCCTTACCCATTCCGGAATGGAAATGGGAGAGCATATCAATGGACTTTGTCACCAAGTTACCAGTGACGGCGGGGGGAAAAGACACGATATGGGTTATTGTAGACCGACTAACAAAGTCGGCACACTTCATTCCAATTCAGGAGGCCATCGGAACGGAACAGCTGGCTACCATCTTTGTTCGGGAAATCGTGAGGTTACATGGCGTTCCCTCGGGGATTATTTCGGATAGAGACACTAGATATGTGTCCTGTTTCTGGAAGGCTGTCCACCAGGCCATGGGTACTCAACTGCATTTCAGCACTGCCTATCATCCTCAAACGGATGGACAAACAGAACGCACCATAAAGACCCTGGAAGATATGTTGAGAGCATGTGTACTCAATTGGGGCAAGGACTGGGCTAAACACCTCTGCTTAGCGGAATTTTCGTACAACAACAGCTGGCATGCAAGCATAGGCATGGCCCCCTTTGAGGCCTTGTATGGTAGAAGGTGCAAGTCTCCCCTATGTTGGGACGATGCATCCGATGTCATCGCCACCGAGTTGGATCTAATCCAGGAATCTATTAAGAAGATATCCATTGTTCGAAAACACATGTTGGCAGCGCAGAGTCGCCAAAAGTCTTATGCTATGGACCGGCAGCGACCGTTGGAATTTATGGTTGGGGATCATGTTTGGGTTAAAGTATCGCCAATGCGGGGCATTCGACGCTTCGGCCAGAAGGGCAAGCTAAGCCCGAGATTTATTAGCCCGTTCGAAATACTGGACCGAGTCGGTAGACTCGCTTATCGGCTAGCATTACCACCATCGTTAGACGGAGTGCATAATGTCTTCCACGTCTCCCAGCTGAGAAAGTACGTGTACGATCCTAGCCACAAGATCAACTTCGAGGAAGTAGAGATTTCCAATGATGCTACCTTTAGGGAAGTTCCAACAGCGATTTTGGATCGACGCGTAAAGACACTAAGGAACAAGAACATACCCCTTATTAAAGTTCAGTGGTCGCACCACAGTACGGAAGAAGCGACTTGGGAGACCGAGGCGAGCATGAGAGAGAATCATCCCGAGTTATTTTCTTAGTTTTGAGACGAAACTATTTTTAAGGGGGGTGGTATGTAATCCCACCAGTATTACATGCTTTTTCACTTTGGGCGCTCACGTCCATTTCTCCTGTTTGATAAATAAATGTACTCCATTGCAATAAAACATATTTTGTATAATATGGTTGTACGGTATCACATCTATTATTCGTGTATTGTGATGGTATGATGATTGACGAACTTCAGTGACATACCTCAATGTCGTTAGGTAATTATCGGTGCGAATATGACGGTGGCCAACGTCTTTTTCCCCGAGAGATTTCCAGACGACATGGAGAGGGAGTCGTGTCATAAGAAATTAATGTGATAATAATTTGGCAAACAAAGCGTCGCTACGTACGTTATACTCCGAATCATTACGCACGCTATATCGAGCCATTACGTACGTTAAATATCGGCCCTTACGTACGTAACATCGGTCTTGGTCTTGGACAGGAATCTTAAATGCGGTAGTACGCGTGCCGACCAACTTTCGGCGTGATTGCAACGGGCAAGTCAACGAGGTGTTACGTCGTTAACCGCTTTCGTTACGTGCGTAACGATGTGAGTGAATCATTCGGCCGAGTTCCTTACGACGTTAAGTATTTTGCCATAACGTCGTAAAGCCTCTTACGACGTAAACCGCAAGGCATAACGTCGTAAGGGCAATCGAGTTTATAAAAGAACACTTTGCTTTTCATTTCTTCCGTCCCAAAAATCATTCTTCTTCCTTGTACACTACTCTCCACCATCATTGAACCAATTCTAACCTCCCAATTCAAGTGCTATCCTATTAGAGTACGATAATCAAGCTTCGGGGAAGGTCTTGAAGGTGTTATCCTCTCGTTCTCCTTCGTCCACCGTCGTTCTTCATCATCTTTTGTCAGTAAAGGTAAGTTTATCCAACCTTGAACTCATTTCAGTATTGTTTAGTAAGTTTTAGTAAACCTCGGATGCCTTGGGTAGCTTAGAACCCTCAGTAATAATCGAACCGGTATATAACTATCGCAATTGTTAATCGATATCCATCAAAGCTAGAAATTGGAATGAATAATGGTAGAACTCATAATCATATTGCTAATCACCAACTTCTCGGAATCATCTTGAAGGATTTCATGTATAACCGTATTATCATGTTGAATAAAACCGTTAATGAATCCTTGATGAAGTTACCAACAATTTCTAGCCGAATAGATACCGAACCATGTTAAGATGATGGATTAATCGTTCTAGACTTGCATATTAAGACAACGATGAAATCTTGGTGATTGTTGGTTATCATTAACTAGGAATGTTGTGTTAGAACACTATTGTTTAGCGGAAGGATAACTTATAAAGAATGTTGCCGAACCTAAGAAATTAATGGCACGCATTATGGATAAAAATGGAGAAATTCGATTCCGACATCATAAGCAACTAGGATAGGGTTCTAACAGGCGGGAGGGGGAGGAACGTCATTGATCATCATTATTATCATAAGATGTTAATCGACAAACATGTAATAGGTCGGATTTCCTAGTGCGATCGTTCAAGCCGTTGCCTTGTCAAGAAATAACTCGCGTCGGATGTGAGGCAAGTGAATCTTGTTCAGACTTTACGTCTTATAATTTTAGACATAGTAAATGTTACTATTGTGGAATGGTGCTCTTACGATTATCTTGTCCGGAGTATTCCCGAGTAGATACTACCGTGACCCTTGGCCGCGGCCTTGGGAGTTTTCTTGTTGGACCGTGTTGCGGGATAAAACCTGAATGGTACCCACGTCCGGAGTAGTCCTGTGTAGATACTTCCATGACCCTTGGTTGCGACCTTGGGAGTTTATGTGCTGATAAGAGGAATAACATGGAACATTCGGTGACAACTTTATTCATTGAAATTATTAGATTTTACCTTTGAGTTTGGTTTGGATTGTTTCTGACCTAGGTTACTGGCACGACATGTCGTGCCAGGTAAATTTGTTGAAATTGTGCAGGACACCCCCGAAGGTTACGGCCAGGCATGAGCTGTGTTGGAAGAAGGCCTGTTAATTTCTTAAATAAATTTGAACATTCCACGTTGTGTAATAACCGTATGTACGGACACTATTTGCTTTTGGTACTTTGGGTTGTACGAAGACTTTCTTAATTACTTCCGTATATTACCACTTTTTAATAAAATATTTTAGAAAATATTTTCAAAACTTGCCTTGTGGGTCCCTCATGGGATCTACAGCACTGTGGCGTCCCGGTTCATTTTGGGGGCGTTACAATTACACGCCGCGGACCCTCTCCATGAAGATCCACCAGGCTAGACATCAACACAACACATTACATTAC
Organism: Orobanche coerulescens; assembly: GCA_033398695.1. Classification (NCBI taxonomy): domain Eukaryota; kingdom Viridiplantae; phylum Streptophyta; class Magnoliopsida; order Lamiales; family Orobanchaceae; genus Orobanche; species Orobanche coerulescens. Next base: position 74,558,346 of record CM065808.1, on the reverse strand, counting down.
ATACTGACGAATCAAAATAACGAATCAATAGACCGATTTGGTCTTCCGTCACTGACTTACAAATCAAAATACATAAACTCATCCAGACTCATACACATGCAAGGGTAAAATACTTGCAACGACGAACAATAAGACAGCGGAAAAGACAATACAATGGACTCCGACTAACTGAAGTCAAAACTGCCCTTCGGGTGATTAGTATCATTCGTCTTTCATCATCCCTCGCACCGATCCTGTGTCTTGCTCCCGAAAACCTGCATGTACCTGGACACAATACAGGTATCCACCCCCCGATTACTCGGGGGTTATCAAAACTCCACTGTTTCGCTAGGGCAAGTATAAAGTGCAAATACGAACCATACACAACACATTCCGAGAATACATCGAAAGACTTCCCGAGATATATTTAGTTAAAAATAGTTCAAGTCTTGAAAGTAGAAACGAAGCAAGTAAGCACTTTGGAAACATTTCCAAATCTCGGGAGTTTTGAAAACATTAGAAATTGAAAAGTTCTTAATTCCTCGAAAGTCATTTAGGGTCACAGCCCCAAAGTTCATTTTCCAAAATGCAAATCTGTTAACAAAACACGGGGTCCACGACCCAACCATTCCGGTCACAAAACACAGGGCCTACGACCCGATCATCCACTGCAATTCACTTACAAGGACACATTACACATAACACATTATTCTTATGCCATTATAGCCAAACACCAAGACTCGATATATAATGTATCTCGACCCCGAGCATAAAGCATTGTGATACTCCGGAACATATCACAATAGTTATCAAAACATCAACATCAATATCACAGAAACCACACTTGGTAACCCGTGGCTGTACCCATTAGTATCGGCCCCCAGAGGCCCCGTCGGACCATCCCCAGGTGGGAAACCACTTCCGCGGCCGTACCCATTAGTATCGGCCCCCAGAGGTCCCATCGAACCGTCCCCAGGTGGAAGAACATCAACACACGCACCCAAGTCCACTTCCGTGGCCGTACCCATTAGTATCGGCCCCCAGAGGCCACACATGCCGTCCCCGGGTGGAAGAACAACTCACAGTTTACGAAACCACAACTCTTAAAGGTCAAACACACAAAATATATATAGTCGAGGTACCTTGCTAGAATGGCCATATTATCCAACACGTACTCACGACCCAAAACTATAACAATTCACAAGGAAGCACAAGATTTCAACAACACCGAATGACACAACTAATATCACACAAACTCACATATTCATCCATAAACACGTGACTCCAAGCACATAATTTGACAAAAGAATTACACTTTACATTTACCAACGAAATAATCATACGCAATGACATCACAAGAAAGTAAGGTGATTCTATACTCGACACTAGCACACATATTCAACTAAGCACATTAATTCCCGACACACACGGGTCACCTTTACAAAAACCATGATGGTAAGTATACCGATTCTTTTGAAAAATGGTTATTAATATTTATTTAGCACATATCGACAATTAACAACCATAATATCCACAAAACACGTAATGTATGGGCAAGATACTTGCCTCGAATAACCACAACGCAGAGAATCGGCCGAAGTAGGTTGGCACGAACCGACTACGAACTCACCGACTCCACCGAACGACAATCCGCAACAATGAACTACGAACGAAAACAATAACAACGAAAATAAATTCCAAAGTACGACCCAAAGCCGCTGAATTCAAAGAATGAATGACGAAAGTTCAAGTGTTTTCCCCAAAACGGCCAAGAACACGATTCGTCCCGACAAAACACGAAAACGGAATTCTAAGTCGAAATATGGATATACAATCCATAGAATATGTTTAACAACATCATTTAACCACAATTTATCCAACAAAAATGGATGGAAAACGAGATCGAGAACAAATCCCCCAAAAAGTCGATTCGAAGGAAATCAAGAAATATACTTCGATTCGACGAAGAACAATGGATTAAATGATGTTAAACAAAAGAATACTACCAAGATTAATCATACCCATCATGGATTAATCAACAACACGGAACGAATCGGATAAAAATACAAAACCCCCCAAATTCACGAAATTAGGGTTCTAAGGAAGATTACCTTGATTCGCTGGATCAAAGGATGATAACGGATGATTGATTGATGTTATAACCTCAAGAACTTCATGGATTTGTTGTTAAACAACATGGCTTCAAGATTCCCAAGACCACATCCGCGGAAGAGAAAGGAAAGATTGAGAAAAATGGCCAAAAACCCGTCTGCAGGGCCATAAATAGGATGCACAGTGTGCCGCGGCCCAGCGGGAGTGTGCCGCGGCAAAGGGCCAAATCTGCGCCCAGTGATCGGCAGTGTGCCGCGGCCCGGCCGACATGTGCCGCGGCACCAGGTACAGACGGTTTGGCCGAAAAATGCACGAGTGTGCCGCGGCCCTGCCGGCATGTGCCGCGGCCCACGGTACGGCCTACTCGGCCAGAAGCTGCCGGCATGTGCCGCGGCCCACGGTACGGCCTGCTCGGCCAGAAGCTGCCGAGCACTACCGGCCATAACTCGGCCAGAATCTGCCGAGCACTACCGGCCGTAACTCGGCCAGTGCCGGCCTGGGCCCAGATTGCCCGACCATGACTCGGCCAGGGCCAACTCCGACGGCCCGAACGACCCCAAAACCCGAACCTGGATACGAATCGATGACACGGTTATGACGTACTCGCAAAGACGAATCTCAGAGCTAAGAGAACACACAATTCCGACTACCCGAAGGCTCGGAATCCGACAACGGAAGTAATTACCCAAAACTTTGGGAAATTACGAAAATGGCCCAAAACGTCCGAAAATCATGATACGCGATCGAAACACAAACCAAAGCTCGCAACATGAATAATAACATTAAATGAACTTACGAGAAACTCGAAACAACAGTTTCGGACGAGATTCGCAAGAATCGAACTCAAGTGCGGAAAAGTCGCTCAAAAGCTCGGAACTCAACAAAATGATATCAAACGAACTCGGACGACAAAAAATGCAGAATTAATCATTCTCGAAATGACGAAACGGTCATGAGCGAGTCGTCAAAACGGACTTCGGCCGAAAAAGAAATTTACCAAAAATCGAAAATTGCGGATATTACATTCTACCCTCCTTAAAAGAAGTTTCGTCCCGAAACTTAAAACAAGTAGGGAGAAGTAATATCCCGCCAGGAAAACTCAACGAAATACGCAAGGAAACGCGTAACTTACGCCCATCGGCGAAACGTTACAAGCAACGCAAAGGAATATACGGCGTGAAAACACGCTCCACGACGACCAACACAACGCCACCGTTAGGGATATAATAAAACCAACAAGTGACAAGCGTCATCAACTGGATAATACAATCAAGTCAATTATCCGAACAATCACAAAACAAAACGGACGAAATCAATACGATTGACCAACCCAACGGTACATCAATCAAATCGCGAGCCAATCGCTGAACAAATACGGAATTCCACCGCCCAAGGGTTGGAAGATCGAAAACGAGACTAATTTTCCGAACTTGGAAAGGTCACAACGATATATAGATCAATTTGGGACAATATCAGAACTCGCTCGAATGACAAAGGTGAGAAACAACACCAGGTCAGAAGCATCAACGAACACAGTCGAGTCGATACGGTTGGACGAAATAGAAGAGAAAGAAAGAAAAATGTGGGTATTACATCATATCACCTTTAAAAGAGGTTTCGTCCCGAAACCTAAACAACGAGAACGAAGTGCTGGAATAGCAACCTTTCCGACTATACCCTCTTGATCCACATCCGATCTTCATGGCCATTAGTATCGTGGTCACGACTGTGTCCTCTGCCCATCGGCATACTAAGCGGATCCATACTCAATACGATTGCACAACTTCGCAAAATATTATACTAAAGTACCAACTCAGCACGACATATCACATAAGGTAACCAATAACAACTCGAAAAGAAAATCCACGAGGTATCCTTTTAAAGGAAATCTTTTGAAAATCCTTGGATTCGTATGCTATTTAAAATAAACTTTAAAAGTACTTTTGGTACCTCGGGTTGTTTCATCAAAACTTGTAAACAACATACTTTAACCGTCTCATTTGAAATCATTTGAAGTCATCATGCCTCTACGTATCATCATCACCGTTAACAACTAACAAGTTAACCATGCAAGATCATCAAATCATTCTTACATACTCTAACATTTCCAAATCCGAGTTTGAACTTTACATCGAGTGAGATTTTTCATCTTTCACTATATATTTTTGAAAATAAAAATCGCATTGGTTTTTGAAATAAAATATTTTTATGGTGTGAAAGATTTTTGAAAATCATTCACTCGAATTATTTGAAAATGCAACAATACGTTAAAATCATTTTCGAAAATTCTCCCAACACTTCACAAACATCAACGACGGTAATATTTTACAGAATGTTCAAGGTACTTTAAAACAACTCTTTCAAATACCGTCGAGGTTTTATTTGAGAATCCTAGGCCGGCTCGCAAATTTCAAACAATTTCCAAAGTTCATACGAAGCCGCCGGCTAATCGCACTTGCACAAACTTATGAAAGTTTTAGAAAAGCGTGTTCGAACACACTCGCAGCAGACATAATTTATCAATTTGCCGAACCCAATCAATTATCACTTAGCGCAATGAAAAAAAATCATAATGCACATTCATACAAAACAGTTGTCATTACTTGACAACACACATAGAATACAGTCTCGGGTGATTGACTGCTAAGGTTAGGCCTAACGGCTAAAAGAAATGTAGTTCCCTAGCCTCTGTCCAGACTGACTAACGCGCGCTACAACACATATTTAGCGTGCGCTACCCATGCTGCATTAGCGCGCGCTAGCCTTACACTTAGCGTGCGCTAACGGTTCTATTTTAGCAACATGATTGCGAACATATATACAACATTACTGGAATCGAAGGTCATAAATAAACAACAACAATATTCGAATCTCAAAGCCATCGATTCACATAATTCCAACACATCATGAGCAACCATCAAAAGGCAATTGTCATTCAAAACCGAAAAGTTAAAAGCAAGGGTCACGTCTTGAGTATATTTTGTAGAACTCATTTGAGTTCAAAACTCGTGTTTTGAAAACTTATAGTACACAGTGGAAAAGAATTATCAATAATTCGAGTTTTCAGAACTTACAGCCTTGAGGTCAACATACGAAAATCAACTTTTTCCTCCCTTGGAGGACATTTTAAAAATTTTATGTGACTCCCCGAAAGGATTCGAAAACTTAAAATTCCAAGGTTTATACTCTTGCAAGAAAAACGGTTTATACAAAGATACATTCAGCAATATCATTCTACATTTTAGCACAAGACGGGAATCAACAAATATATGTCACTTACTCACGATGCACCTTCAAATACTAACTACATAACACAGAATCACACAGGCTCGTATAGCTGGTGGTACAACCCGTAGTAGGGAGACTTACATCCACAGCGCACGAAGATGATGGCTGCACCCTGATACTAATCACGGCCGACATTCCAAACGACGCGTCGCGACATGACTCAGTCAGACAAAATCTGACAATACAAGACTCAACAACACATAACTCGACCCGACAGCCTAGGTTTTCTCAACCTATTCTCCGATACCATAAATGTAACACCCCCAGAACAAACCGGGAATATTACACGCCGCGGACCCTCTCTATGAGGATCCACCAGGCTAGACATCAACACAACACATTACATTACATACTGACGAATCAAAATAACGAATCAATAGACCGATTTGGTCTTCCGTCACTGACTTACAAATCAAAATACATAAACTCATCCAGACTCATACACATGCAAGGGTAAAATACTTGCAGCGACGAACAATAAGACAACGGAAAAGACAATACAATGGACTCACTAATCAAGTCAAAATCGCCTTCGTGTGATTAGTATCATTCGTCTTTCATCATCCTCGCACCGATCCCGTGTCTTGCTCTCGAAAACCCGCATGTACACGGACACAATACAGTATCCACCCCGACACTGGGGTTAGCAAAACTCCACTGTTTCGCTAGTGCAAATACGAGCCATACACAACACATTCCGAGAATACATCGAAAGACTTCCCGAGATATATTTAGTTAAAAATAGTTCAAGTCTTGAAAGTATAAACAAAGCAAGTAAGCACTTTGAAAACATTTCCAAATCTTGGGAGTTTTGAAAACATTAGAAATTGAAAAGTTCTTAATTCCTCGAAAGTCATTTAGGGTCACAGCCCCAAAGTTCATTTTCCAAAATGCAAATCTGTTAACAAAACACGGGGTCCACGACCCAACCATTCCGGTCACAAAACACAGGGCCTACGACCCGATCATCCACTGCAATTCACTTACAAGGACACATTACACATAACACATTATTCTTATGCCATTATAGCCAAACACCAAGACTCGATATATAATGTATCTCGACCCCGAGCATAAAGCATTGTGATACTCCGGAACATATCACAATAGTTATCAAAACATCAACATCAATATCACAGAAACCACACTTGGTAACCCGTGGCTGTACCCATTAGTATCGGCCCCCAGAGGCCCCGTCGGACCATCCCCAGGTGGGAAACCACTTCCGCGGCCGTACCCATTAGTATCGGCCCCCAGAGGTCCCGTCGAACCGTACCCAGGTGGAAGAACATCAACACACGCACCCAAGTCCACTTCCGTGGCCGTACCCATTAGTATCGGCCCCCAGAGGCCACACATGCCATCCCCGGGTGGAAGAACAACTCACAGTTTAAGAAACCACAACTCTCAAAGGTCAAACACACAAAATATATATAGTCGAGGTACCTTGCTAGAATGGCCATATTATCCAACACGTACTCACGACCCAAAACTATAACAATTCACAAGGAAGCACAAGATTTCAACAGCAACGAACTACACAACTAATATCACACAAACTCACATATTCATCCATAAACACGTGACTCCAAGCACATAATTTGACAAAAGAATTACACTTTACATTTACCAACGACATAATCATACGCAATGACATCACAAGAAAGTAAGGTGATTCTATACTCGACACTAGCACACATATTCAACTAAGCACATTAATTCCCGACACACGGGTCACCTTTACAAAAACCATGATTGTAAATATACCGATTCTTTTGAAAAATGGTTATTAATATTTATTTAGCACATATCGACGATTAACAACCATAATATCCACAAAACACGTAATGTATGGGCAAGATACTTGCCTCGAATAACCACAACGCAGAGAATCGGCCGAAGTAGGTTGCCATGAACCGACTACGAACTCACCGACTCCACCGAACGACAATCCGCAACAATGAACTATGAACGAAAACAATAACAACGAAAATAAATTCCAAAGTACGACCCAAAGCCGCTGAATTCAAAGAACGAATGACGAAAGTTCAAGTGTTTTCCCCAAAACGGCCAAGAACACGATTCGTCCCGACAAAACACGAAAACGGAATTCTAAGTCGAAATATGGATATACAATCCATAGAATAAGTTTAACAACATCATTTAACCACAATTTATCCAACAAAAATGAATGGAAAACGAGATCGAGAACAAATCCCCCAAAAAGTCGATTCGAAGGAAATCAAGAAATATACTTCGATTCGACGAAGAACAATGGATTAAATGATGTTAAACACAAGAATACTACCAAGATTAATCATACCATCATGGATTAATCAACAACATGGAATGAATCGGATAAAAATGCAAAAACCCCCCAAATTCACGAAATTAGGGTTCTAAGGAAGATTACCTTGATTCGCTAGATCAAAGGATGATAACGGATGATTGATTGATGTTATAACCTCAAGAACTTCATGGATTTGTTGTTAAACAACATGGCTTCAAGATTCCCAAGACCACATCCGCGGAAGAGAAAGGAAAGATTGAGAAAAATGGCCAAAAACCCGTCTGTATGGCCATAAATAGGCTGCACAGTGTGCCGCGGCACAGGACCAAATCTGCGCCCAGTGATCGGCAGTGTTCCGCGGCCCGGCCGACATGTGCCGCGGCACCAGGTACAGACGGTTTGGCCGAAAAATGCACGAGTGTGCCGCGGCCCTGCCGGCATGTGCCGCGGCCCACGGTACGGCCTGCTCGGCCAGAAGCTGCCGAGCACTACCGGCCGTAACTCGGCCAGAAGCTGCCGAGCACTACCGGCCGTAACTCGGCCAGTGCCGGCCTGGGCCCAGATTGCCCGGCCATGACTCGGCCGGGGCCAACTCTGACGGTCCGAACGACCCCAAAACCCGAACCTGGATATGAATCGATGATACGGTTACGACGTACTCGCAAAGACGAATCTAAGAGGTAAGAGAACACACAATTCCGACCACCCGAAGGCTCGGAATTCGACAACGGAAGTAATTACCCAAAACTTTGGGAAATTACGAAAATGGCCCAGAACATTCGAAAATCACGATACGCGATCGAAACACCAAACCAAAGCTCGCAACATGAATAATAACATTAAATGAACTTACGAGAAACTCGAAACAACGGTTTCGGACGAGATTCGCAAGAATCGAACTCAAGTGCGGAAAAGTCGCTAAAAAGCTTGGAACTCAACATACGCCCGAGGGATTTTTCCAATAGTCGGGTTGTTTCCATGAGATCCAGTATATGTGAATTGTATAATGTCTTGAGAATCATTATCATGTATATCTGACCCTGTGGTTTTGGGCAAAATACTTGTGTTGTATTTTAGGTCGAGGCAAGGCCAAGTCTTTTATTGTTCAGTTATGTTTAAAATCGTGTAATAATACTTTTTTCGTTTTATATAAACTCTTGTTGGTTGTATTATTATTTTGGGTATATTCCATCTTCACATGGTTTATACTGGTATTGGATTCCGTGTATTGTGAGGTCATTAGCCGTTGATGTGTAAAATCCTAATCGGAGTAATGATTATTACCTTGTGGTTCGGTACCACAATTATGATATGATTAATTTGTGTTTTGATATCGCCTGGTGGGTCCCAGTATGGGGTTCACGGTAATATAATAACCGTCATTTTTGGGGTCTTACACCTTATACAAGACACATACAATGGGGTTATTGACAAACGTAATTTGACCGAGGCCCAGCCTGATAAGCTATGTGAGCCCAACATCTTTACTAGCATGCAACCGACCCAGACACACATACCAAGCTTCACAATTAGAGGGCGAACATAACCAAAAAAATCCGTCTGCTCCATCGCCTTTTGGTGAAATCGAGAAGCGTATTCCATAAGCTCCAACTCAATCAACCTATTTTCACCCATCGATGAAGCCGAATGCGGATCTCAAAACAAGATGGATGTTTCTGCTCCACTCCAACCGGAAACTTCGAGAATCGATGTGGCAAGAAAAGATTTCAACAGGGCAAAACCAGAAAAGAAGATGTTGGACAAAATATATTTGATGATGCATCTTATCAAAATATTTAAAAAGTAAATCAAAAGGCTCGATAAACAGCGAACATTCCTTCTCAAATCTAAAAGCTTCAAAACCAAGAGACATTAGTGCACGCTATGCTCTTTGTTTAGCGCACGCTACACAAGGTTTTGGACCTCTTCAGGAAACAACTGAACGCACGCTATCTGCCCTCCGATGTGAATATTAACGCATGATATTAATACTAATAGCGCACGCTACCTGTTCCGGGTCTAATCAAGGCAGTAAGGTTAGTGAGCTCTGGGCTTCAAAAGAAGCAATAGGTAACGCACGCTACCTAACATTAATGCACGCTCTGGGGAAATGGTAACGCACGCTACAGACACTATTTATGCACGCTACCTGATAGTATATACAAGTAAGTGAGATCTAGACTTCAAACGAAGCAACAGTTAGCGCACGCTACATTGAAGCTTAACGCACGCTACATGGAGAACGTTAGCACACGTTGCCTGCTATATTTAGCGCATGCTAAACATTGAAAATGCTACCGTTGGACAAAGATCCGTTGGATTGACCTTCTAGAATGCGTAAATCACGTTCAGTCACAAATGGATCAAAATGACTAGCTAGCACACGCTAAGGTACATGCTAGCACACGCCAAATTCAAAATTACTGCCATTGGACGTTTTTGACAAACGCTACTGCCATAATTGACCAAGCTTAGCGCACGCTATAAAGGAATATTAGCGCATGCTAATAATACTGTTCAGTAACGGCTCCAAGGCTTGAAAAGCCTATAAATACCATCACATTTGGTATGGATAAGTACACAACTTCAAGCAAACTTGCATTACATTGAGTTATGATTAAATTGCTATATTTCTTTCATTTAAGTTGTGACAAGAAAAATACGAGGGTTATTCTTATATTGTAATATTTCATATACTTCGTATCTTCTTCTTTTGTTGCGAGTGTTGCATCGCTCCTTCACAAAGCTTGAGAGAAACGATTCAAAGAGTTTTAACCCAGTGTTATTAGGATCATTGATCCGGCATTATTAGGATTAAACTCCAATGATCGTAAGTGAGGATTTTTCTAGTTCCTATAGAAAACTAGAACAATAATATTTCTGAGTGATTGGTTGTGCTTGGACCAATAGACGACAAGTAGTGTAACGGTTGTGCTCGGACCTATAGAAGATGAGACAAAATTGTGTGTGGTTTTTCTTGAGCCAATAAAAAAAGAATCAGAGAGAGGACGTATGCACATTGCTGAACCTCTATAAATCTTTATGTCTCTTATTTTTTGTATTATCATTTTTTTTTCAAAGAAAATAGAAACTCTATCAACTCCACTATTCAACCCCCCTTCTAATGGAATTATTCACTCTACTGTTGGTATCAGATAGGGTCACCTCTTATATTGGTTTAACCACCGAAAGAAAGATCCGCAATGGCTCTCCTAGCTCAAACCGAAGGCAATGCTCTCAACTGTCCGCCTTTCTTCGATGGATCTAATTTTATGACATGAAAAAAGAAGATGGCTATCTTCGTTCAAGATTAGAGATATGGAAGGTTATTTCTCTTGGTCCTAAAATGCCTAAGAAAGAAGATGGGTCATTAAAAAAATCAAAGAATATAATGACGATGATTGGAGAAACACGCACATCAACTATCGTGCTACTCAACTTCTATACTGTGCTTTAAATCCCGAAGATATTATTCGTATTTCTGCATACGAAAGTGCAAAAAAATTCAGGGAAATTCTTGAAGTTACCCACGAAGGAACGACTCAGGTCAAAGAGACTAAAATCAACATGTTCCTTCATGATTATGAATTATTCTCTGTGAAAGAGGATGAAACAATTACAGTTATGTTGGATTGTTTCTCGGCTATAACAATCGGGTTAACCTCATTCGGAAAACCTATCTCCAGCAGTGATAAAGCCAAAAAGATTCTCCCATCTTTACCCCGTGAATGAGATGCCACTGTCACGCCAATTATGGAATCCAAATATCTAAACAAATTGGAATTTTGTGCTCTTATCGGATCTCTTATCAATTACCAAATTGTTCTCAAATCTAGAGTATCTAAGCTTAAACCTCGTGAAAAAGTGGTGGCTCTTAATGTCGATAGTGACATTGAGGACGAAGGGCTAGAAGACGAAGACGGTGAGGAACTTGCCTTATATGCCATTAACTTGAAAAGGTATGTAAATCTTATCCAGAAAAAAGGCGAAACTTACTTGGTCGAGACTCCAGGATGGAACAAAAGAAAAATACATATGTTCCTACCAAGAAGTCCGATAATAATTGTCGAAAATACGGTCAACCCGGACACTATGCTAAAGAATGCCGAGTTACCACCTCCAAACCTCAAGTTTATAAAAAGAAAGAAGTATTAATTGTTTCTTAGAGTGATGACGAGAAGGAACTCGAAGGACCACTAGATGCAAACATTGCTCTTATGGCTCTCAAATCAAAAAATAATCTCGAGGTAATATCTGTAATACCCGGATTTATTATCGAGTATTTTATCTGTATTTGAACCCTATATTATTCGGAATTGTGATCTCGATAATTGGAGTATGATATTTCTCATATTTGTATCCTTATACATAAGTATAACATCATGCAAATTTCTCATGCAAACTCGTGATAGCGCACGCTAAGAATGTAGCTTAACGTGCGTTATCGGGCTACAACTAGCGCACGCTACGAGTGAAGAATTGCGAGCGCTAGGCAGTCAATTATTGAGCTGGGCGGCTAGCACATGCGCTAGCTGGACGTGGGTCCGGATAAGATTCCCGCGGACGAACCTGGACAGTTTTGGAGTCAACGCTTATTAGCGTGCGCTAAGGAATGTATGATAGTGTGCGCTAATCAGCTAGTGTGCAGAAACTTTATATAAGGGACATCACTCCATTTTCTTCTCATTTCCTTCGAGTATTCTTCGTTCTTATGAGACCAGAGAGCATTATATCTTCCTTAAACACTTAGACCACCTCTACTTAATTCATTAAAGATTGAATATTACTTGTGATTGATCATTGAAGTGGAGTAGCACCTTGGATTGGCATACAACCAACCGGAGTCGGATTCTACCATTTTGGCTCAGTGGTTTCGTCATATTAAGGTATGTTATACTACTTTCAACCTTGAATTCGTGTTTTTAAGGATATGAGGATTATGCCATCAAGATATTGAGTTTCATTGGTGATTTTCCAAACCACATCATGTTTAGGAGATTGAGATGATTATGCTTTAAGTACCTTGGTTAAGAACATCATAATTTGAATCTTGTTATAATGAACAAGTAGAGGAAGTCTCTAACATTGGTAATCCGAATTTATAATGTGTCTTCTTAGTAATCACGGACTTGACTTTAACATCATTACTGTTAGACGAATCTAAGAGATTGATCATGGAAGGAATTATCTTGTATAGATGGAGTGTTAAACAAACTACAAGATGATAGTTTCGATTGATATAAAGGTATTGATATCGACCGTTAGGCCTCCCGAATTATGCATGAAGAATTGTAGTCGAAGTTGATTATGGTGTTATGATGATATACGTATTCTTGAATTCAAAGTTGTTTGAATCCGTAAGATCATTTATAAGTTTATGAACATGACATGTAGACGGATAACGTACGTTAATCACGGAGGAGTTCGTAATTTCATCATCACAGTACAGTCTACTGCCCAGTAGTGAATTGCCTTGCACGATTAGCGCACGCTAAGGTATGTAGATTAATGTGCGCTATCGGGCATAAGTTAACGTACGCTACGTTTGGTAAGTAACGTATGTTATGTCATCAGGCGAGTCAGTCGGCTGATCAGAAAGGATTGTCGATACATAGTTAGCGTACGCTAGGCTTAGTTGTTTACATGCGCTAACGAGCAGGCTTAACGCACGCTACATAGAATGCGTAGCGTACGCTAAGCAGTTCAGGCAGATTACTTTTTATGAGCTTTCGGCCATAAAATTGGATCGTTAGACATTCGTACGATGTGAGATAAATTCTATATTATTTCTTTTGTTAAGGTTCGAGCTTGCTACATGATTGATCGAAGGAGCGACCTTCGAGCATTTCGTTTTTCGTGGAAGTATTGTTCTTGTCTTCGAATCGAGGCAAGTACCTTAATTGTTATATATATTAATGTTATACATATTGTCGTGCATATAAGTCGTTGTTGTATGTCCACCACGTGTTGGTCCGATAGGATCATCTTGGGATCTATGCTAGCGTGCGCTGGATCATTGGACGGGTTTTTCCACCACGTGTTGGTCCGACGGGATCATCTTCGGGTCTAGGCAGTGAACGCTGGACCATTGGAATTACCATGTGTATGTGTGATATGATGTTATGATTATCATGTGTGTTTGTTATTATTGAGTTTCTCGCAGGAGAAGATTCGTTGGTTTTTTGTCATTTACGTTATTGTTATTCTTCGCGAGATGTTGAATAATATGTTGTGGTACTTGTACTAGCATCGTTGTGCTAACCCTTTTGGGGGTGAACATTTGTTTGTGTTCAGGATCTAGGAGAGCGGGGAAACAACCACTGGAGTTGCATGACGACGAGGGTGCAGAGTGATGTTCCGGCCGGGTTTATTTGTCTGTTGTTTGTATCATTTTAATAAGTACTCGAGTACGGAGTCGTTTATGATGATTTTTAGATTTGGTGATGTACTAATACTTTTCCGTTGAACATTTGTATTTTCATTATTGGCCGGAAACTGTTGTACCTTATTTCCGTTATTTTCATACATTGGTATCTATTAATGTCTTTTTAGATCTTCAGCCTCGTAAATTATTATGTAAAGGATTTACGGTGTTGTAATATCCCTGAATATATTGGGGGTGTTACAGAATATGGTATCGGAGATAAGATTATGGATATCTTGGCCATTGGGTTAAAATAGGGGTCGTATACGTCTTTTGAGGTAACCGGTCTTGAATAACATCATTGTACTGCCTACATCTTCGTGTGAACGGTGGTTGTAAGTCCCTAAACTCTATCTCATCCTTTACATGTTGTATCTCTTTATACTTGAACATTAGAACGATATTGTTGCCTGTAAATTGAGTTTTTGTGCTTACAGTATGTTTAGAGGTGGACGTGGACGTGGTCGCGGTCGCGGACGCGGACGAAGGAATGCCGAAAGAGAAGCTTCGCCTTCTAATCAGGACAGCCACAGTTCAGGCGAGCCACAGAGATCTATTAACAATGAACTGTAACTGCGTGTTCGAAATCCTTCACTGTGTGGTGAACCAGATGACTGGCCGCCTGTGTAGACCGAATGCAGGTGGCGGTGGGATTACAGCAGGGAGATAGACATCAAGGAATCCCAGACCTGGGAAATCGAGGTGACCGATGGCTGCAAGAGGTGGCAAAGATGCAACCACCCAAATTCGACGGCTTTTCTGAGACTCCCACATGGGACCATTGGTTGAAGGAATTAGAGAAAAATTTTGCCGGAATTAATTGCCCAGGCGATCGGAGAGCTTCTATTTCTCAGTACTTTCTGATAGGGGAAGCATCCGAGTGGTGGGAAGCCATCCGGCCTGCAGATCATGATGCTGACTGGACAGAATTTAAATTGATGATGGAAGCTCAGTACTGCCCTCGACCTGTGAGGGAAGCCAAAGTTCGGGAGTTTTTCTCCGCTCAGCCATCAGACGAACCTGTATCCCAGACAATTAAGACGTTTAACCAGCAGTTGGCATTTGTTCGACATCTGGTCAGAACAGATGCAGAAATGATGCTCCATTTTGATATGAGGATGAAACCAGAAATCCAGAGGTACATGTCCGGTTTTGAATGTACCACTCTCCGTCAATACCAGGATAAGGCGTTGGCATATGAGATCAAGGAAGCAGCAATGGAGAAGTTTACCGAATCTAAGAAGCAGAAAGTCTCTGGCAGTTTTACAAAGCACAAGATCAGTGGGCCCCACAAGGCCCAGTCATCTTTTCATTCTTTCAAGAAACCTTCGCACCCATATAAGAGCGGAAAGAACTCTGGAGCAGTATCAGTCACGACAGATGTGACAAGGAAGTGCTTTAACTGTGGTCGAACAGGACATTATCGACGAGATTGCTCATTTCCTACCGTGACTTATTTTGATTATGGTCGAGAGGGACATCGTGCGGTGTTCTGTGAGGAGGCTGCGAAAGCTTTTAGAGCCCATACATCACAGCCAGCCCAGAAAAAATCAAGTACTCAGCAGACGCAACAGAGTGTCCAAATGCCTCAGAATATTGGTCGTGGACGAGGCAGAGGATAGTTTGACCGAAAGGGGACATCGAGTGCCGGATCTGTTCCCCCATGCCTGTACGAGATGAGGAGAACAGACGATCAGGATGCTGCTGTCGCATCAGGTATTATTCAGATCCTTTCTCATCCATTTAGCGTTTTATTCGATACAGGAGCTACGCATTCATTTATGTCCTTATCTTGTGTAAATCGTTTGAATATTTCTGGTTTTCATAATTGTGAACCTTATGTTGTTGGTTTACCGAGTGGAGAGAGGATTGTTGGGAACTTATAAACTAGAGATTTCCCTGTATCATATGGAGGCAGAGAGTGGCTCTCAAATCTGATTGTGATAGAAACGCAAGGAGACGACCTGATACTCGGAGACGATTGGCTTAATCGATATGGAGAGATTGTAAACTACCGAAGGAGGAATATCTCGCTGATCGCTGACGATGGTTCCGAAATACTGTTTGAAGGATGGAAACTAGGAAGTTCAGGAAAGTTGATCAAGGCGATGAAAGCTGTCAAGTTGTTGAAACAGGGCTGTACCGGATACTGGTGCTATGCTATGAAGAGAGAAGACGAAATTGTGGAACTTTCATCCATTCCTGTTGTGAACGAGTTTCCGGATGTATTTCCTGATGAGTTACCTAGACTACCTCCACGACGGGATGTAGAATTCACCATTGAGCTGGAACTCGGAGCTACACCAATTTCTAAGGCACCGTATCGTATGGCACCTACTGAGATGTACGAACTGAAGAAGCAGTTGGAGGAGTTACTAGACAAAGGCTATATTCAGCCAAGCTTTTCGCCCTGGGGATCACCAGTTCTTTTTATCCGAAAGAAGGATGGATCGCTTCGATTGTGTATTGACTATCGAGAGCTGAACAAGATGACGATGAAGAACAAATATCCGTTGCCACGGATTGATGATCTGTTTGACCAGTTGCAAGGAGCAACAGTATTTTCTAAAATCGATCTGAGATCAGGATATCATCAGCTGAGGATTAAGGAATCTGATGTTCCGAAATCAGCATTTAGAACTCGCTACGGACACTATAAGTTTGTAGTGATGCCGTTTGGTCTTACTAATGCACCTGCATTGTTTATGCAATTGATGAATCGTGTGTTCATAGAGTATTTGGACAAGTTTGTGGTTGTGTTCATTGATGACATTCTAGTTTATTCCAAGAGCCCGGAAGAACATGCGCAGCATTTGCGGATTGTTTTGGAACTGTTGAGAAGCGAACAATTGTACGTCAAGCTCTCTAAGTGTGAATTCTGGCTAAAAGAAGTAATGTTCCTCAGTCATGTGGTATCAGCTGACGGAGTCCGAGTAGATCCTCAGAAGATCGAAGTAGTTATGGATTGGAAGCCCCCAAAGAACGTGAAAGAAGTCCGGAGTTTCTTAGGACTTGCTGGGTAATATCGTCGGTTCGTGGAAGGGTTTTCCAAAATTTCCCGCCCACTTACTCGAATACTGCAGAAAACACAAAAGTTTGAGTGGAACGAGTTGTGCCAGAATAGCTTTGATGAATTGAAGAGGAGATTGACGACAGCACCAATTTTAACTCTTCCACAGGGAACTGGGGGATTTATAGTTTACAGTGATGCTTCGAACCAAGGACTCGGATGTGTATTGATGAAAAATGATAAGGTGATCGCTTATGCGTCACGACAGTTGAAACCTTATGAAATGAATTACCCAACGCATGATTTGGAGCTAGCAGCAGTAGTTTTTGCTTTAAAAATCTGGAGACATTACCTGTACGGGACTCACTGTCAGATCTTTACAGATCACAAGAGTCTCAAATACATCTTCAGTCAGAAAGAGTTGAACAAGCGGCAAACAAAAGATGATTAGAGCTGATTAAGGATTACGACTTGGAGATTCTGTATCATCCAGGCAAAGCGAACGTAGTGACCGATGCACTCAGCCGCAAGTCTGTTTCTATTCAGATGCTGGAGACTCTGACCTCCCAACTCAGCATTCAACGTGAGATGATTCGAGAAGGAATTGAAGTATGGTTATAAAGAGTCCAAGGACAACTGTGCGTGATGGAAATAACTTCATCGTTAACCGAGGAAATCAAATCTAAGCAGGCAGATGATCCTTTGATGATTCAGTTACATGATGAAGTGATCAAGGGAAAAGCCCCCAGATTCGTAATTCATGATGATGGAGTTTTGAGATTTCAGAACCGACTCTGCGTTCATGATATCGATGTTTTGAAACAGACGATTATGAAGGAATCTCATAGCTCGCCCTATTCTATCCACCCGGGCACCAGTAAGATGTACAAGGACTTGAAGCAGAATTTCTGGTGAGGCAACATGAAGAAAGATGTAGCGGATTATGTTTCGAAATGCTTGACTTGTCAACAGGTTAAGATCGAGCATCAGCGACCTGCCGGAATGTTGAAGCCGCTCCCAATTCCTGAATGGAAGTGGGAGGACATATCGATGGACTTTATCACTAGTATGCCGAGAACCAAGACAGGAATGAACATGATTTGGGTGATAGTTGATCGTTTAACCAAATCAGCTCATTTTCTAGGCATTAAGAACACGTGGGGACCAGAGAGGTTGGCACGGGTATTTATTTGAGAGATAGTCCGACTGCATGGTATGCCGAAGACCTTTATTTCTGATCGAGACGGCCGTTTTGTATCTCATTTTTGGAAAGCAGTTCATAAGGCCTTGGAGACTGAATTGAACTTCAGCACAACTTATCACCCGTAGACTAACGGACAATCCGAGAGGACCATTCAAATGGTGGAAGACATGTGATCGGTCAAAAACTTATCCTAAAAATAGGAGTTCTTGAGTCGCTCGCAAATATATACGAGGTAGAAGTAGTTTGTGGTAAGTTCTACCAAGGTCTTTTCTCTCGAGGATTGTCCAACAGGGCTTCGTATAATATTTTGTTACAAATTGCGAGAAATAAATACTAAAATATTCTAAAATATGATTTTTTTGGTTTTTAAATTAACTAAATTAAAATGCACTATATTTTAAACCAAACTATTTTTACTAAGACTATTTTTATTTAGACTATTTTTATACTAGACTATTTATATTAAGACTATTTATACTAGACTATTTATATTAAGACTATTGATACTAGACTATTTATATTAGACTATTTTTAACTAGTGAAAATGAATAGAATTAAAATGAGTTAGGAATTTATAAAATCTAGGGGAATACGGGTTCATTAAATTAGGTTTTTAATTAAGTATCGGAATTGATTTATACGGATATAAAAGAAAAACGAATGTTTATCGAGTAATCAACTTTTCACCTCGGTACTTTCGTAATCAAAGATGTCTTAATCACTTTTGCTTTTTTAAGATGTTGATAACAAGATTAACACTTGATAGATTGAAAAGATGTGTTTCCAATACACTTAACAATCAATCAAGGAGGTTTCACTAGTAGAAATAGGATATGATCAATCTCTATTTAAACCAATTAGTCCTTTCATTTCTCTAACTTGACTATTTTTAGGATAAACGATCGTTCATCGAGTAATCAACTTTTCACCTCATAACTTTCGTATTCAAAGGTGTCTTAACCACTTTCGCAATCTTAAGATGTTGATAACAAGATTAACATTTGATAGATAGAAAAGATATGTTTCCAATTCACTAAACAATCAATCAAGAAGGTTTCATTAGTAAAAATAGGATATAATCAATATCTATTTAAACCAATTAGTCCTAAAAATAGTTTAAATCAATCAAATACTCAATATATAACCTAATAGAAATCCCCCTTCCCCTAGAAAGAAAGATTAGCTACTCATTGGTTTATACAAACTAAAATTATAATAGAAATAATTGATATATATAATATATATAGAAACTTTTAATTACTAGAACTTAATGACAATAGATAAAACTTACTTGAATATGATGAATCAAAGTGCAAGAAACAAACTTCAAAATATAACTTCAAACTTGTTTAAAGGTTACAAGCTTACAAAAATTGAAAGTAAAATACTAAGTGCTTATTGATCAAGCACTTTTCAATTACAAACTAAATGAAAGAAAAACTTCAAACCAAAAATGAAATACAAACTAAAATTGAGAGTTCTAAGAAAAATATATTGCTAAAAGAAAGGAGTATTTCTTAGCAAGAAGATGGGTTTGAGAATTAGTGATTTTGCAATGGATGAAGATGTCCTTTTATAGGTGATTTTCAAGAATACAATTGATTATTTAATTCAAAATATCTATTGTAATATCTTTGATTAATTCTTTGTTCACACTTCACCCATGTCTTTGAATTTTCAGATTTTTGACCAAAAAAATATCTTGTGGTTGAGTTCACAAGTTGGTCAAAAGTGGACTATTTTTGCATGGCATCAGCTGAAAAATGGCGATGAAAAACGGCCCAGTTTGCCCCATGTTGTGCGCCGTTTTATGGTGACTCGGTCTCTTCCGGAATACGCGCGAGGACACGGCGCTAAATGCCGGCCGTGTGTGAAACGGCCCAAGATACGCCCCATGTTGCGCCGTATGTGAAACGGCCTACATAACACGGTCCTTTTTGCGCCGTGTTGTATGGTCGTTTTGCCTTGAAAAATTCCCGTCGTTGGATTTGATCTTGTTTTCCGTCCTTTTTGATGCTTCATGTCACTAATCTGTAAAATAACCATTTTTAGCTCATGTTTGGACATATCTGTAAAATATGTATTTTTAATCACAAATCAGTACGATTATGTCCGGAAAAAGGAATATTTTGTATATGAATTTTAGATCAATTATGCACTAATCAAATACCCCACACTTAAATTCTTGCTAGTCCCGAGCAAGACTCTTTATTAATCACACACAAAATAAAAATTAAAATAAGACATAAAATAAAAAATAAAAAATAATACACACAAATTTAAGAAAAATAATTATATATAAAGATAAAAAGAGATCAAAATGCCATTAATACACAATAACCAACTTTATACAGTAGATAGAAATGAATCAAGATTCAAAATAAACCTACTAACTATTTTGAAGTTAAAACACGGTTTTTATTTTTGTAATTCCAAAATGCAAGGTTTTCCCCCCAAAAGGTTGATTATTTCTTTCTCACTCGTGACTCACACGACTCCCTTTAATGGTTGCTCTCGATCACTCGTTTATTTTTCGACTCAATATGAAGAAGAATTTCATTGGCGTCATCAAATATTGTGATTTTTCACGAAATTGAGTATATTGAAATTCAGCCGCTAATTAATTCAGATCTTGCTCATAAACTACATCCCTTAGTGATAGCTTTCACACCGTTATTTGCTAACGTGTAGCTCTTTTCACCAACACAATTTCTATCTTTTTTTTTAAAAGGTGATAGCTTTCACACCGTTATTTTCTAACGTGTAGCTCTTTTCACCAATTTTTCTGTGAGACGGCAGCTACGCACAAACAATGGTTAGTCCTTTATTTTTCACAAAATTTTAAGACCCCCAAAATTAGGCAGCTGTTGCTGCTCAACACTTCTCTTTTTTGTCATTTTTTTTAGGTGATAGCTTTCACACCCTTATTTGCTAACGTGTAGCTCTTTTCACCAATGACTCCTTTTTTTTTAGGGAATAGAATTTTTGGAGAAAATCATTTATTAGTTAAGCATGAAAAATCAAAAACTCCACAAATTAAGTAAATTTCAGTTCTATTTTTCATCAACCGACTGATTCTTCTTTTCTCAAGGTAACGAATGACTCGATTTTATATGATAACTACAAGGCTTGAAAAGAGAGATTAAGGCTCAAAAAATTTTGGAATATACAATTTTTTACCAGTTAAAACAATTTTAGATGCTTGTATATAGCTAATTTATTGGTGTTTATGGCCAGATCTAGAAATCTCACAAATAAACAAAATAAATATATATATACATAAAAAAAAAAATCAAATCCAAATAACAAAAATAATCAAATCACACCACAATAATTAAAACATACCACCCCCAAAATTTGATCGGTCAAAAACTTATCCTAAAAATAGGAGTTTTTGAGTCGCTCGCAAATATATACGAGGTAGAAGTAGTTTGTGGTAAGTTCTACCAAGGTCTTTTCTCTCGAGGATTGTTCAACAGGGTTTCGTATAATATTTTGTTACAAATTGCAAGAAATAAATACTAAAATATTCTAAAATATATTTTTTGGTTTTTAAATATTAACTAAATTAAATGCACTATATTTTAAACCAAACTATTTTTAATAAGACTATTTTATATAAGACTATTTTTACTAGACTATTTATATTAAGACTATTTATACTAGACTATTTATATTAAGACTATTTATACTAGACTATTTATACTAAACTATTTTTAACTAGTGAAAATGAATAGAATTAAAATGAGTTGGGAATTTATAAAATCTAGGGGATTACGGGTTCATTAAATTAGGTTTTTAATTAAGTATCGGAATTGATTTATACGGATATAAAAGAAAAAACGAATGTTTATCGAGTAATCAACTTTTCACCTCTGTACATTCGTATTCAAAGATGTCTTAATCACTTTTGCTTTTTTAAGATGTTGATAACAAGATTAACACTTGATAGATTGAAAAGATGTGTTTCCAATACCCTTAACAATCAATCAAGGAGGTTTCACTAGTAGAAATAGGATATGATCAATCTCTATTTAAACCAATTAGTCCTTTCATTTCTCTAACTTGACTATTTTTAGGATAAACGATCGTTCATCGTGTAATCAACTTTTCACCTCATAACTTTCGTATTCAAAGGTGTCTTAACCACTTTCGCAATCTTAAGATGTTGATAACAAGATTAACATTTGATAGATAGAAAAGATATGTTTCCAATTCACTCAACTGTAACACCCCCAAGATATTCGAGGTGTATTACAGCGCCGTGGACCCCTACATGGGACCCACCAGGCTAACACAAGAAAACACCACTCGACTAACCATCTCGGTTAGCAAGGAAATAATTATTAACAACAAGAACATAAAACAACACGTCCGGTACAACCGGCATAATAAACATCAACCGCCAAATACAGTAACTCCAACGAAGTCCAAACACAATCCAAAAGGAAAAGCCTAAGTACTCGCGAGTACAATCTATAAGTTTACAATTTGGAAAACATCCACATCAAAAGAGACAGTAGGAAATAACAAGACTCAATTGCACATGTCAACAACCTTGGCCGACATCCTCGTACCATCCCAGCGCCCGCTCGTCTGGCTGAACATAACCTGAAATCCATAACAAGAATTTCCCCGACAACGGGTCCCCAAAGGGGTTAGCAATTACGCTAGTACAAGTATTCAAGGCAAACCAATCGCTTACACATTTCATAGTACATGCACCAATATCAATTCAAAAACCAAAACTAGACATGTCTTTTCCGGAAAACATACACCCACAATTAGCCTTGAGAACAGTGGCGGCGGCATACATTCTCACTCGAGGCCTCATAGGACCCTAACGAGTTGGCTACAATTACGTAAAAACAAAACCACGCACACGCTATGCCGTGAGAACAGGCGGCAAAGATACATTCTCACTCGAGGCCTCATAGGACCCTAACGAGTTGGCTAGCAGATTTAAACTCGTGAAATCCAGGCATGGCAAAGATAGATTTCCCTCCTTGACCCCGTCGGGCCAACACAAGGTGAGTTATATACAAGTAATATACATCACCATTTCATGTTAAGCTTAAAGGTTTCCAAAAATACTTGCCTTGAATTATTGACGACGCAACGAACGGAAAGGAAGGTCACCGACGAACGCTAGGAACCAATGAAACCGAACCTAACGATTCGAAGAATACAATCACAACCATTTCTAAATGAATACGGAATTGGAATACACCCGAAAACCCGCCTACGATTCATGTATATTCGTATATAAACAACAACGAGGGCGGACCACAACCAAACCCTCTCGATTCCGTAAAAATCACGAAATATACCATGAATCCGTAGGGAAACTAAGAATACCAACAAGATTAATCATATTCATCAAGAATCCATCAACAAAACGGGAAGAATCGGACAAAAACCCCAAAATCCCAATTATCCAAAAGGGAGGGTTTCAAGAAATAATACCTTTGGAGATTCAAGTACTAAGATCCGTAGAACACGCGTTGGATTGATCGTCCGGGCTTCACTACCGAAGAAAAATGGTGAAAATCAACCCCTCAATGGATAAAGATGAAGAACTCTTCCCCTCTCTCTCACTCTCTCTCGCGATGCAGGTGAAATGAAGAAGAAGACGACCGATCTCGTCTAAAAAGGACGAGATTGTACAATTACCGCTTTGTGTGCCGCGGCACAGCCGAAGTGTGCCGTGGCACAGGCCAAAATTTACTCCCAGGTTTCGGCATTGTGCCGCAAGATACTGCGCAGCCGCGGCACCTGATTGGGTTTAGGTCGCAGACGACACACGAGTGTGCCGCGGCACCGATGTGTGCCGCGCACTGCCTCGCACCGTGCCGCGGCATGGGTGTGCCGCGGCACACGACATGCTTTGTTCGACCAACAATCGAAGGAATTTGTGTGCCGCGGCACGCACATCTTGTGCCGCTGCCCACACCCCTATTGGGTTCCAAAATGATAAAAATGATCCTAAAGAGAATAAAACGATAGGAATCAATATTTGGGAACCAATAACACGAAATGGATCCACGGCAACCCAAACGGCGCTCCGCACCACAATAACGAGAATACAGTTCGACAGTTGACAGGAAGGACACACTGAAAGGTACACGAGGGTCACTATGACCGAGAAATATACCAAAAATAAAATACAAGGGAAAGAAAAGTACCGGATATTACAGAGACAACAATTACAGATACGGATACCCGTAACTTTGGGCAAATTACAAAATGGCCCAAAACGCCCGGAAATCACGATACGTGATCGAATAGCCAAACCGAAGATCACAACACGTCCAACAAAGTTAAACGGACTTGCGGGAAACTCGAAACAGCAGTTTCGGACAAGATTCGCAAGAATCGAACTCAAGTGCGGAAAAGTCGCTAAAAAGCACGGAACTCAACACAACAACACCGAAACGAACTCGGATGACAAAAAGTGTAGAATTAATCATTCTCAGAATGACGAAACGGTCATGAGCGAGCCGTCAAAACGGACTCCGGCCGAAAAAAGAAATTTACCGAAAATCGAAAATTGCGGGTATTACATTCCACCCTCCTTAAAAGAAGTTTCGTCCCGAAACTTAAAATAAGTAGGGAGAAACAATATCCCCTGCCAGGAAAACTCGACGAGATACACAAAAAACCGAAGACTCGCGCCCGATGGCGAAACGCTGCAAGGGACGCCAGGAGACATACGGCGTGAAAATACGCTCTAGGGCGACTAACACAACGTCACCGGTAGAGACATAATAAAATCAACGAGTGACAAGCGTCATCAAATAGACAATACAATCGAGTCGATTATACGAACAATCACAAAACTCAACGAACGAAAATCAATACGATTGGCCAACCCAACGGTTCATCAACCAAAACGCGAGTCAACGCTGAATAAATACGGAATTCCACCGCTTAAAGATTGGAAGATCGAAAACGAGACTAATTTCCCAAACTTAAGGGAATTACGAAGGAGCCTGAACGCTCAACAATCACGAACGAGAACAAAAACTGAACAAACAAACGATTGAGACAACAAAAATCGAACGATCATGTCCGAAACACGTAGGATAATAAAATTCAAACAACAACTCCCAAGATGACCTGGTGAGAACAGCAAGACGTGCATTCCCGTAAGATCCACAGGAAAGGGAATAGCGATTGAAAAGTCACAACGACAAACGAGTCGTTCCGAAACAATACCACCCTCGTTCGGGAATGGGATAGGGAAAGTTCAGAAATGTTAACGAGCATAAACGAGTTGATAGAGCCGAAAATACAGAAGTTCAAAATCCGATCCAATTTGAATAAAGGAACTATTAGAACCAAAAGATGGTACTTCCGAACAAGATTCACAATAGTCGAACCGAATTCGGAAAAGTCACAAATGATAACCGATCGACTAAACCAGACATACTGCTCGAATGATGAAACCAAGGTATAGATCAAGTTCAGAAGGTATCAATGAACACGAGCGAATCGATAGACTGGAGAAAGAGAAGATATAGAAGTCAAAATAGTACGGGTATTACTTTTGACCTCGCCCCCGAAACTCACAACAACGGAACCAAGGTAACAATACAATAAGCAACCGACACAATGCGGAACAATCACCGATGCACACAATCATACCAACCCGAGCTCTAACAGCTCGCATATATGCGATAACACATAAACCGCTACAAGGAGACAACATCTAATACCAATATCACACCCCTCACAGAGGCTACCACGACAACTGTGTGGCGAACGACTCAACGTTCACACCACCAATTCAACAACAACTCAGGGGTTAACACCCTAACGAGAGCACGAACATCACACACATATTCCCGGACCACAAATAGGAATGATAGGTTTTGAAAACGAAAACCATCTTTTGAAAATAACTTGCAAGCACCAGTTGATCTTGAGTATCATATATCAAAAAGTAGTACAAACACCGTCATCGAGACTTTAAAAATATCATCTTGCGTTTGATAAAAAAAAATAAAGACACCTTTCGTTAAATTAAAACTTTTCAGCTATATTCGACCTTTGGGTTTAAGCGAAGGCGTTTCTAAATCATTAGAAATATTTCAAAATATTTTGATCCTCAAAGTAGAATAATTTTGAAACATAGCGTGGCACTAGTAGGCATCTTGAGAGTACTGTGAGAAAATAATTTATTTTAAAAGTACGTCTCGAGATTTATTTTCTAAGATACTCAAGGTTTTTCGGAAGTACAATAGGCCAAAATGCCCAAAATTCGCACGTATCAACATTTACTTAAACACATCATATCACACGCATCAAATCGCTCAAAATCACGACAGTGATATACAATCCTCAGGATATGTTTAACAACATCGTTAAAACAACAATCGGTTTATCAAAACTGAATGGAAAACGATATCAAGAACAAAACTCCAAAGGGTCAACTCTAGGGATTCAAGAAAATACCCAGGTTAGGTGAAGAACAATGGATTAGATGATGTTAAAAATCATCTAGGATACTCCAAGACACCTTTGGATGGAAGAAAAATCAGCCCATATGTGAAACCGAGTCGCTACGTCTCAAACTCATAGAGGAAGAAGAAGAAATGAAGAAAAATGCAACTTCTAGGCTGGTGTCCAGTATTTATACTGGACACAATTAGCGTGCGCTAATCATTAAGGTTAGCGTGCGCTATCACGGCGCCAAACAAAACTCCAGACCAAAAATACACTGTTAGCGTGCGCTAACCCCAAGTGTTAGCGTGCGCTAACGAGAACTTCAGATCCACCCAAGAGCTCTGGATCGCCTTGAACTACTGTGTAGCGTGCGCTATCCTCCCCTTAGCGTGCTACCAACGCACTCTTGCGCGCGCTAGCCGCAAAGCGTAGCGTGCGCTAACGACCCACAGAGACAACAGAACATATCAGAAAAATTACATGACGTAAACCTTTCTCACACGGGTTTACCAAGCTAAGCACAATTTCCCATCTCATTTCGAAAATGCTAAAAAGACCAATGAAGGTAATATTTTCCAAAGCTCACAAAATCATTTATCAAACCATCATGAAATATTCAAGGCCAAAATGCCAAAACTTGATTCAAGGAATCGGTTTTACGAAATAAAACTCAGTTCGCAAAATACCGAAAGCCGTTTGAAAGAACTCACACAGCGGATAAAATGCGGTATGAAAATACATCAGCAGTGACGACACTCCTCGTATAAACCAAATACGAGAGTCGAATAAACACATATCGTGAAATCAAAATCCACAGAAGGATTCCCTCATTTAGAAACAAATCATACAAATAACTCGCGTCACACGAGGCACAACATAAAGAAGGGAGTTTTACAACCATAGGTCGCACATAAGTGACGACCCCCCCTCGATACTAATCACGACCAATGATCTCAAACGACGCGTCGCGATGCGACTAAGTCAGACAAAATCCGACGAGACAAAACTCAACCAACACAACTTGACTCGACAGCCTAGGTTTCCCCAAGCTAATCTGATTTTTAAAATCGTATACTCTAGTCATTCGAAAGTAAAACCAATAAGTTAAAAATCGTTTTCAAGACCCTTTCAAACACGACAAGGGCTTAACAGCGGTGACATTTTATAAAATGTCCTAAAACACTTTTATACACGACCTTTAAACACCGACACAAGGTTTTATTTGAAAATACAAGGCTGGCTCGCCCAAATTCATGTCACTTTCAAAAACCCACAATACGATCAAGTCTAAGAAATTTTCAAGCATACACGCCACATGTATTATTGTTAACAGAAACACATTGGTTGTAAATAACAATAATTAGCCACGTACCAACAATTTCCGAACACACGCATATACGGCATTCAAAAATCACCAGTTCAACAAGCGCAACTCGGGAATACTAATTCCAAGCATATGTCAAACTATCTCTTCAAGTTTAACAAACAGAACCAAAGATCACCGATTTGGACGTATGTCGAAACCAGCTATGTGAGTTTCTCAACAAACTCTGCCATCAATACCTATACCGGAACATATCAATGTTCAAAACTTCTACATCATACTGCACCCTTCGGTGTCCAACTCATCGGCACATTCGGCTCAACATACGTTTAGTATATCGCAATTACCAAACACAGATTCCATCATACAACAAAAGACTAGAGAGTCAAGCCCTCTCACAATATACCACGGAGCAAAACTCGGATCTTTCGATCACCAACGATCCCACCAATACTAGGAAGTTTAACGATGGAAGGCTCGCAAAACGACAAACGGTCAAGCCCAGAACGGCGCACATACTCCCGAGAGACAAAGGACGGCGCAATACTAGAATCAAAAGTACACAAACCGGATGGATCGAAAAACAACTCGACGATAAGTACGAGAGAGGCAATCACAGTTCAAGAAGTGGAATTTCAATACGTGAAAACAAGAGAATCGAGTAAGGAAAACTTACGAGCACTGGATGTACTGAGATGCCGGCAGCGGTGTGACAATGTGCAAAACAAAACACAACTAGACCCAAATAACCAACAAGCCTAGGTATCCATAAACCTAGATCTCTGATACCGTTTTCAGAACACCCCAAGATATTCGAGGTGTATTACAGCCGTGGACCCCTACATGGGACCCACCAGGCTAACACAAGAAAACACCACTCGACTAACCATCTCGGTTAGCAAGGAAATAATTATTAACAACAAGAACATAAAACAACACGTCCGGTACAACCGGCATAATAAACATCAACCGCCAAATACAGTAACTCCAACGAAGTCCAAACACAATCCGAAAGGAAAAGCCTAAGTACTCGCGAGTACAATCTATAAGTTTACAATGTGGAAAACATCCACATCAAAAGAGACAAGAGGGAAATAACAAGACTCAATTGCACATGTCAACAACCTTGGCCGACATCCTCGTACCATCCAGTAGCCGTCTGGCCGAACATAACACGAAATCCATAACAAGAATTTCCCGACAACGGGTCCCCAAAGGGGTTAGCAATTACGCTAGTACAAGTATTCAAGGCAAACCAATCGCTTACACATTTCATAGTACATGCACCAATATCAATTCAAAACCAAAACTAGACATGTCTTTTCCTAAAACATACACCCACAATTAGCCTTGAGAATGTGGCGGCAAAGATACATTCTCACTCGAGGCCTCATAGGGACCCTAACGAGTTGGCTACAATTACAGAAAAACAAAACCACGCACACGCTATGCCGTGAGAACAGGGCGGCAAAGATACATTCTCACTCGAGGCCTCATAGGGACCCTAACGAGTTGGCTAGCGGTACGAAACTCGTGAAATCCAGGGCAAAGATAGATTTCCCTCCTTGACCCGTCGGGCCAACACAAGGTGAGTTATATACAAGTAATATACATCACCATTTCATGTTAAGCTTAAAGGTTTCCAAAAATACTTGCCTTGAATTATTGACGACGCAACGAACGGAAAGGAAGGTCACCGACGAACGCTAGGAACCAATGAAACCGAACCTAACGATTCGAAGAATACAATCACAACCATTTCTAAATGAATACGGAATTGGAATACACCCGAAAACCCGCCTACGATTCATGTATATTCGTATATAAACAACAACGAGGGCGGACCACAACCAAACCCTCTCGATTCCGTAAAAATCACGAAATATACCATGAATCCGTAGGGAAACTAAGAATACCAACAAGATTAATCATATTCATCAAGAATCCATCAACAAAACGGGAAGAATCGGACAAAAACCCCAAAATCCCCAATTATCCAAAAGGGAGGGTTTCAAGAAATAATACCTTTGGAGATTCAAGTACTAAGATCCGTAGAACACGCGTTGGATTGATCGTCCGGGCTTCACTACCGAAGAAAAATGGTGAAAATCAACCCCTCAATGGATAAAGATGAAGAACTCTTCCCCTCTCTCTCACTCTCTCTCGCGATGCAGGTGAAATGAAGAAGAAGACGACCGATCTCGTCTAAAAAGGACGAGATTATACAATTACCGCTTTGTGTGCCGCGGCACAGGCCAAAATTTACTCCCAGGTTTCGGCATTGTGCCGCAAGATACCGCGTGTGCCGCGGCACCCGCATACTGGGTTTAGGTCGCAGACGACACGAGTGTGCCGCGGCACCGACAGTGTGTGCGGCACCTGCTCGCACCGTGCCGCGGCACGATGGGTGTGCCGCGGCACACTGATGCTTGTTCGACCAACAATCGAAGGAATTTGTGTGCCGCGCACGCACATCTGTGGCGCGCCCACACCCCCTATTGGGTTCCAAAATGATAAAAATGATCCGGAAAGAGAATAAAACGATAGGAATCAATATTTGGGAACCAATAACACGAAATGGATCCACGGCAACCCCGAAACGGCGGTTCCGCACCACAATAACGAGAATACAGTTCGACAGTTGACAGGAAGGACACACTGAAAGGTACACGAGGGTCACTATGACCGAGAAATATACCAAAAATAAAATACAAGGGAAAGAAAAGTACCGGATATTACAGAGACAACAATTACAGATACGGATACCCGTAACTTTGGGCAAATTACAAAATGGCCCAAAACGCCCGGAAATCACGATACGTGATCGAATAGCCAAACCGAAGATCACAACACGTCCAACAAAGTTAAACGGACTTGCGGGAAACTCGAATGAGCTGACAAGATTCGCAAGAATCGAACTCAAGTGCGGAAAAGTCGCTAAAAAGCACGGAACTCAACACAACAACACCGAAACGAACTCGGATGACAAAAAGTGTAGAATTAATCATTCTCAGAATGACGAAACAGTCATGAGCGAGCCGTCAAAACGGACTCACGAAAAAGAAATTTACCGAAAATCGAAAATTGCGGGTATTACATTCCACCCTCCTTAAAAGAAGTTTCGTCCCGAAACTTAAAATAAGTAGGGAGAAACAATATCCCCTGCCAGGAAAACTCGACGAGATACACAAAAAACCGAAGACTCGCGCCCGATGGCGAAACGCTGCAAGGGACGCCAGGAGACATACGGCGTGAAAATACGCTCTAGGGCGACTAACACAACGTCACCGGTAGAGACATAATAAAATCAACGAGTGACAAGCGTCATCAAATAGACAATACAATCGAGTCGATTATACGAACAATCACAAAACTCAACGAACGAAAATCAATACGATTGGCCAACCCAACGGTTCATCAACCAAAACGCGAGTCAACGCTGAATAAATACGGAATTCCACCGCTTAAAGATTGGAAGATCGAAAATGAGACTAATTTCCCAAACTTAAGGGAATTACGAAGGAGCCTGAACGCTCAACAATCACGAACGAGAACAAAAACTGAACAAACAAACGATTGAGACAACAAAAATCGAACGATCATGTCCGAAACACGTAGGATAATAAAATTCAAACAACAACTCCCAAGATGACCTGGTGAGAACAGCAAGACGTGCATTCCCGTAAGATCCACAGGAAAGGGAATAGCGATTGAAAAGTCACAACGACAAACGAGTCGTTCCGAAACAATACCACCCTCGTTCGATCAACAAAAGCAAGGGATAGGGAAAGTTCAGAAATGTTAACGAGCATAAACGAGTTGATAGAGCCGAAAATACAGAAGTTCAAAATCCGATCCAATTTGAATAAAGGAACTATTAGAACCAAAAGATGGTACTTCCGAACAAGATTCACAATAGTCGAACCGAATTCGGAAAAGTCACAGCGATAACCAGATCGACTCAAAACCAGATTACAGCTCGTTCGAATGATGAAACCAAGGTATAGATCAAGTTCAGAAGGTATCAATGAACACGAGCGAATCGATAGACTGGAGAAAGAGAAGATATAGAAGTCAAAATTGTAATATCCGGAATTTCTACTACCATTGTTTAATATTATTTTATCCGAGTTATATTGTACAGCGTGGAATCTATACAATATAGATAAAATAAATGAAGGACTGAGATGTTAGTATCGGTAGAATTGTCGTACTTGGTCGACAATTGTATTAGAGGATATAGTGCGTCATGTATACGTATCCGATATGTCGAGACGTTGGACAAGAATAGCTGAAAATGGCTAAGTGTGACATTATTAGCGCACGCTAATAATCACGATTAGCGCACGCTATCGTGCAGGTTTAGCGCACGCTACGGACATAACTTAGCGTACGCTAGTGAAGAACAGCTCAGAAGGAATCTGCATGTGGACCAGGCCACTTTCGACGCATGTTCTGATAAGTCAACGGATGTTGTAATGTAGTGTTAGCACACGCTAATGCATGTTGATTAGCGCACGCTAATTGTATATTGGACAAAAAGGAATCTTATCCTCGTCAGCACTTTCGGCGTGTGGACCAGTCTTCGGAGCATACAGACAAACGAGTCAACTGATATTAGCACACGCTAAATGCAAGGACTTGTGTACGCTAGACAGTGTAAGTTACGTATGCTAATGCATGGGCATTACGTACGTAATCTCATGTACGAAACAAGTCAGTAGTCTCGGGACTACGATAGCGCACGCTAACAAAGACAGTTAGCGCACACTAGAGCTGTAACGTACGTTAAATGAAGATGTTAGCGTACGTTAATAATGTACAGTATATATATAAGTGCAGTTGGCCATTATTCGTCATTTCCGTCCATTTCTTCATGTGAACCGATAGAGAGAGGTCTTAGAGAGAAGTTGAGGTTCCAAACACTTGAGTTGATCATTCCTAACAACATTTGAAGCTTGGAAGTGATTGAAAATGGATTCAACCTTGGGATTCAATCCATTCCTTCAAAGAGGTAATTACTCTCCACTTTGGGATTTCATTTTGGATTGTATATGATGTTCTTGAGTTGATGATCATCATGTTTATGAGTTGATGAGTATGGTTATGAGATGGATTACTGAGTTATGTTGATAATATGGTTGATATGCGGATATTGATATGATTCGTGTGGTTTTGAACGGTGTTGTTTTTCTTCAAGAGATATGTTGGTTAATATCTCCCTTCATTTCGCGTTTTTAATGTTGTTGTTATTGTTTACTTTGTATGATGATGAACATGCAAGTGATTATGATTCTTGGTGTATATGATATGATTAAGAAGACTATATGTTGAAATGTTAGTGGAAATAAGATTTGGACACTTGTTTGGAAAGTAATGTGTATAAGGTTCGACTTTGGAAAATCACCACTGATTCTTGAAAACTCCAAAAATTCTGAAACATAACAGTATAATAGAGCATCGAGTTAGCTTTCTAATGGTTCAAACGGTGAGTTAATCGGAGTCCGGATGAGTGAGTTATGCTCAAAATGGCAAAAACTATACTGTCTGTATTCGGGAGCAGTAGCGCACGCTATTGATGAAGTTAGCGTACGCTAACATGCCTGGGCGTATAAAAACGTAAAGCAGTCGGGAATTTCATTTCCCAACCCATCCTACACGATCCCCTTTCGTCCCAAATCACCCAAACTCGGTTTTTAACCCCTAAACCTCAGCTTTTGAGTTGGTTTATCAAGTGATAACATCTAGGAAAGCTTGGAACAAAGATTATAACATCATTATTGATTCTTTCGCCGGATTGAAGGTAATTAGCTTGAACTCTAATATTTTGGGATGTTTGAGATTCTTGATATATTTTGGTGGTTTAGTTCGTATCGATGGCTAGAATCATGTAATGTTGAAGGATATATATGTTTGTGATTATGTTCTTCGTGTTCTTGATGTGGTTGGTGTTTGTTGATTGATGATTCGAATATACCTTTGAATTCCGCCTTCAAGGTGTTTGATTGAAGTTTTGAAAGAGAAATTGATTGGAATATTTCGGTTAAGTTTGTATACTCGCCTTATCGAATCGATATGTGGACTTTGTGGAATCATGGGAATGAATTCGTAATTGTTTGAGTTAGATTGTTCGGACTTGTGTTTAATCGAGATATTTTGGAATCGTTGGGTTTGTGGATTAGTTATATCGATTGTTGATTGTTATCGAATGTATGTTAAATCGATTATTGTAATAGGTTGAGATTATTGATCGATGTTTAGAACCATGCTTTGCGGTCGTATTCAAGAATGTTCGTAGATTGCTTTGATCAGGGCCGAGGGACATGTAGACGACGGCAAGGAATTGGTAACGGCTTCATTGGTATCAAGGCAAGTTATTACTTGCTCAGTTTATAATATTTAATGAATGGTTTCAGTTTCATTCGTTTATAATTCGTATAGCAATGTTTATAAATCGTAATCACAGGAGAGTTGATATTATAGGTTGTATTTGAGTTTTGGGAATTAAATCATAATGTATATGATTTACATTCTTGTTGGCATACTTGGTATCGAGGATACATCATGGTATAGACAAAGGCGTGAATTATTTACCATCCGTGACATTTCGGATCGTCGAATATTCAGAATAATGGTTCGTGATGGTCTGGACATCGAGATTGTTCTCGAAGGACTCGGGGCAAGTACTCTATTCATTTTTATCATTTGTGTCGATCATGTCGTGATACATTCGTGTATCGTTGTTGTCATGCATTTGTGCATTATTGTTGTCGTGTATTGTGTACTGTTGTTTTGTGCAGTTGTGCATTGTTGTCATATGTCCACCTCGTGTTGGTCCGACGGGATCATCGGGGGATCTATGCTAGCGTGCGCTGGATCAACGGACGGGTTTTCCACCTCGGGTTGGTCTGACGGGATCATCGGGGGATCTAGGCAGTGAACGCTGGATCATCGGATTGCCATGTATTGTTGTTGTGCATATGTATATTATGGGTTTGCCATAAGTATACATTGTCGTTATTGTTGTGATCATATTGACGTTGTCATATGAGTATGCATTTGTAGGTCTTGTGTTAGGACCATGTCCGTATATTATGTTGATCTGATCTCGGAGTAGGTAGCGTGATTGTCATGGTATTTGAAATCTTGAGGTATGTTCCATATTTCCTTGGTACTTGTCTTTGATGGACAATCGATTATCGTATTGGAATTGTCGATGTTATCCGATGGATTGAATTGGTCAGAGTTGGTATAATTTCCATATCGCGAGTTATGATAATGTTTTGAGAACCTTGAGTATTGTTGAGATACCGTACAGATATTTCGTTATTATCTTAATGTGTTCTTAAGGATACGAATCGTGGATTCTCGTAAAGTTATGACGGTAAGATTACATTGGTCGTATTCTTACTTAGTATTTCCATTGATATGTAATTATTGACGAGATGTGATGGTTATCATTGTTGGATATTATGGCTGACCCCGTCGTGGGCTTTTTTTTAGGTTCTTGGATTATCAAGCTTGTAGCGGTCGTGGAGATATGAACTTCCAGGAGGATACTGGCAAGGGCATGTATTTGTATTTGAGTTTCTGATCAGTTGCTGTATTCCGCTGCTAGAGTATTTTAATTGTTTGTCTTTATACGCTGCGTGAGTATTTTTAAATGGCCTTTTTGGTATCCGGTAACTTAGGTTACTTTGGCAATCATTTTCTAAATCTATTATGTCGGTACGTGTAAGCGATAGCTTAACGTATGTTTTTAAACTGTTGAGTTTTGGCATTTTGGGCCTTGTGGTTTCAAATGAGTTTTTACGACGGTTTGATCAACGAGTTTTATAAATCTTCGAATTTTTTTTAATAGATAATACCGTCGTTAGCCTCTTGGGCGTTTGTAAATGTTTGCGAAAATTTCCTTCAGCCTTGTGGGTTCCATCTCGGGGCCCACGGCGCTGTAATATTCCCGGTTGGATCTGGGGGTGTTACAGAATATGGTATCGGAGCTTAGGTTGTGAAAACCTAGGCAGTCGGGTCGAGTTGGGTCGTGCTTTTGTCGTGTCATTCGAGTTGTCGGTTGACAAGTGTTTGAGCTCTGGGTTTTTGTTGTTCACTCGAGCTTATGCGTTATGTGATTTACCAGTGTGGTACTGGGATTGTTGTAACTTTTTCAAATGGTTTTAACGTGTTTCTTCAGATAGAGCTGTGTTGTTTTCTCGAGTTGAACTGAGTTTGCAAAATGTGTGTTTTGAAAATATCTGTGTCGAGTATTTTCTTGAGTCGAGACATGTGCCAGTATCACGGGGAATCGTCGGCTTCACGATCTGTAAGTATTGGATTTTTGAATTGCATTGAGATTTATTGCCGTTCTAAGTTGATATGTTCTGAGGTTCAGAAAGATATTATGCGTTACAGTATAAGATGACAGAGTTGGGACATGATTGATGATCTTGAGAAGTTATGATTTTGGAAATCAATATGTCGATTAAGTTTTGGAACAATTTGTGCATTTGGGAGAAATATTGTGGATTGTTCGGGAGAACATGTAGTCATGTTAGTTCATTTTGAGATATATGAAGCTGTTTTTGAGCATTTGAAAATGATACTTTTCAAAATGAATGTTTTACGGATGTTTTAGTAAATGATTTTGGGCGAGACCCAATAGATTTTGAAATTGTTTTATAACTCAGGACTTGGGGTCCGAAAAAGAGTTTCCTACTTTTTAAACTTCTTGTAATGCGGAACGAGATACGGGCTGAGACCCTAATATTTCAAAAGACTTTTCTGTTTTCTTAAAAACTCCCGAGACTTGTAAAACACTTTATCAATCGTTTATCTATGTTGTTCCTGCCTTTCGGGGTTCTGGATTACTTGTTCAAAAGAAACTTCTCGGGAAGTCTTTCGCTGTGTTGATTTGTTTCAATGCATTGTCATAGCATAATTGAGGTGATCCAGGATGGAAAATGATTGACGTTGCGAGTCATATGTGGAAAAGGAGTTTTTAGTCGGAGTTTATATATTGGAAATATCGGAACTTTATCGTGTGGTTTTCCGCTGGAATAGCGAACCGAATTGGTATACAGTAATATGGATGTAGTCCAACATTTGCATAGTTTTCATTTGAAACTTCGAAATCGTGTAGAATCGAAGGAAACTGTTATCGAATACTTGGCACCAGCGAACCGATTTAATTTTTCGAAAATTGATTTCGTGGTCCTACGAAGATTTTTGTTTTGAGTTTTGAAATTCTTGAAAGGACTTTCGAAAATTTGTCTTCTTGATGAGACTATATGATTTCAAAAAGGTTTTGAAAATTTGATTGATATACATACGCATTTAGTGCATATCATGGTGAAGTTATGAGTATGACTCACAAAGTGGATATCATATCGATGGTACGATGAAAAGAGATTCGAACTTTGGTATGGTAGTCTGGTTATCCAGGAATGATCGGTTGATTGATCAGATAAGAGAAATATACTGCGTGTTGTAGATTCATGTACAGGATGTAATTTTGGAATTTTGAGTTTTGTGAAACTAGAGCATATGTGCTATGTGACTCTATTGGTGTGGTAGTAGTGCGATTTTACCATAGTGATTTTTGAATGATTTCATTTTAAGTGTAAATTTGGGGAAGGTGACTCCAGGATGGTTGTTTTGGATATTGATTGGTCGTTCCCACTCCAGGTATGATTGAGTATATTCGTCGGTTTGTGATTGGTTGTTCGTATGACGAAGGGTATGTTCAACATTCGGGTGCGTTTCTTTGAGATCCACTGTATGTGATTTGTGTAACGTTTTGAGAATTTTATTCGTCCGTATATATGTCTCTGGGGTTATGTATTGATCGTTGCCGTGATGGTGTCGGAATATTTCAGTTGAACGGCTTGTTTGTTTTTCTATGATGGATTGCAAGTTTCGAGGACGAAACTTATTTTAAGTGGTGTAGTATGTAATATCCGGAATTTCTACTACCATTGTTTAATATTATTTTATCCGAGTTATATTGTACAGCGTGGAATCTATACAATATAGATAAAATAAATGAAGGACTGAGATGTTAGTATCGGTAGAATTGTCGTACTTGGTCGACAATTGTATTAGAGGATATAGTGCGTCATGTATACGTATCCGATATGTCGAGACGTTGGACAAGAATAGCTGAAAATGGCTAAGTGTGACATTATTAGCGCACGCTAATAATCACGATTAGCGCACGCTATCGTGCAGGTTTAGCGCACGCTACGGACATAACTTAGCGTACGCTAGTGAAGAACAGCTCAGAAGGAATCTGCATGTGGACCAGGCCACTTTCGACGCATGTTCTGATAAGTCAACGGATGTTGTAATGTAGTGTTAGCGCACGCTAATGCATGTTGATTAGCGCACGCTAATTGTATATTGGACAAAAAGGAATCTTATCCTCGTCAGCACTTTCGGCGTGTGGACCAGTCTTCGGAGCATACAGACAAACGAGTCAACTGATATTAGCACACGCTAAATGCAAGGACTTGTGTACGCTAGACAGTGTAAGTTACGTACGCTAATGCATGGGCATTACGTACGTAATCTCATGTACGAAACAAGTCAGTAGTCTCGGGACTACGATAGCGCACGCTAACAAAGACAGTTAGCGCACACTAGAGCTGTAACGTACGTTAAATGAAGATGTTAGCGTACGTTAATAATGTACAGTATATATATAAGTGCAGTTGGCCATTATTCGTCATTTCCGTCCATTTCTTCATGTGAACCGATAGAGAGAGGTCTTAGAGAGAAGTTGAGGTTCCAAACACTTGAGTTGATCATTCCTAACAACATTTGAAGCTTGGAAGTGATTGAAAATGGATTCAACCTTGGGATTCAATCCATTCCTTCAAAGAGGTAATTACTCTCCACTTTGGGATTTCATTTTGGATTGTATATGATGTTCTTGAGTTGATGATCATCATGTTTATGAGTTGATGAGTATGGTTATGAGATGGATTACTGAGTTATGTTGATAATATGGTTGATATGCGGATATTGATATGATTCGTGTGGTTTTGAACGGTGTTGTTTTTCTTCAAGAGATATGTTGGTTAATATCTCCCTTCATTTCGCGTTTTTAATGTTGTTGTTATTGTTTACTTTGTATGATGATGAACATACAAGTGATTATGATTCTTGGTGTATATGATATGATTAAGAAGACTATATGTTGAAATGTTAGTGGAAATAAGATTTGGACACTTGTTTGGAAAGTAATGTGTATAAGGTTCGACTTTGGAAAATCACCACTGATTCTTGAAAACTCCAAAAATTCTGAAACATAACAGTATAATAGAGCATCGAGTTAGCTTTCTAATGGTTCAAACGGTGAGTTAATCGGAGTCCGGATGAGTGAGTTATGCTCAAAATGGCAAAAACTATACTGTCGTATTCAGGAGCAGTAGCGCACGCTATTGATGAAGTTAGCGTACGCTAACATGCACAGGCGTATAAAACGTAAAGCGATCGGGAATTTCATTTCCCAACCCATCCTACACGATCCCCTTTCGTCCCAAATCACCCAAACTCGGTTTTAACCCCTAAACCTCGGCTTTTGAGTTGGTTTATCAAGTGATAACATCTAGGAAAGCTTGGAACAAAGATTATAACATCATTATTGATTCTTTCACGGATTGAAGGTAATTAGCTTGAACTCTAATATTTTGGGATGTTTGAGATTCTTGATATATTTTGGTGGTTTAGTTCGTATCGATGGCTAGAATCATGTAATGTTGAAGGATATATATGTTTGTGATTATGTTCTTCGTGTTCTTGATGTGGTTGGTGTTTGTTGATTGATGATTCGAATATACCTTTGAATTCCGCCTTCAAGGTGTTTGATTGAAGTTTTGAAAGAGAAATTGATTGGAATATTTCGGTTAAGTTTGTATACTCGCCTTATCGAATCGATATGTGGACTTTGTGGAATCATGGGAATGAATTCGTAATTGTTTGAGTTAGATTGTTCGGACTTGTGTTTAATCGAGATATTTTGGAATCGTTGGGTTTGTGGATTAGTTATATCGATTGTTGATTGTTATCGAATGTATGTTAAATCGATTATTGTAATAGGTTGAGATTATTGATCGATGTTTAGAACCATGCTTTGCGGTCGTATTCAAGAATGTTCGTAGATTGCTTTGATCAGGGCCGATGGACATGTAGGCGGCAAGGAATTGGTAACGGCTTCATTGGTATCAAGGCAAGTTATTACTTGCTCAGTTTATAATATTTAATGAATGGTTTCAGTTTCATTCGTTTATAATTCGTATAGCAATGTTTATAAATCGTAATCACAGGAGAGTTGATATTATAGGTTGTATTTGAGTTTTGGGAATTAAATCATAATGTATATGATTTACATTCTTGTTGGCATACTTGGTATCGAGGATACATCATGGTATAGACAAAGGCGTGAATTATTTACCATCCGTGACATTTCGGATCGTCGAATATTCAGAATAATGGTTCGTGATGGTCTGGACATCGAGATTGTTCTCGAAGGACTCGGGGCAAGTACTCTATTCATTTTTATCATTTGTGTCGATCATGTCGTGATACATTCGTGTATCGTTGTTGTCATGCATTTGTGCATTATTGTTGTCGTGTATTGTGTACTGTTGTTTTGTGCAGTTGTGCATTGTTGTCATATGTCCACCTCGTGTTGGTCCGACGGGATCATCGGGGGATCTATGCTAGCGTGCGCTGGATCAACGGACGGGTTTTCCACCTCGGGTTGGTCTGACGGGATCATCGGGGGATCTAGGCAGTGAACGCTGGATCATCGGATTGCCATGTATTGTTGTTGTGCATATGTATATTATGGGTTTGCCATAAGTATACATTGTCGTTATTGTTGTGATCATATTGACGTTGTCATATGAGTATGCATTTGTAGGTCTTGTGTTAGGACCATGTCCGTATATTATGTTGATCTGATCTCGGATTAGACTGACGTGATTGTCATGGTATTTCGAAATCTTGAGGTATGTTCCATATTTCCTTGGTACTTGTCTTTGATGGACAATCGATTATCGTATTGGAATTGTCGATGTTATCCGATGGATTGAATTGGTCAGAGTTGGTATAATTTCCATATCGCGAGTTATGATAATGTTTTGAGAACCTTGAGTATTGTTGAGATACCGTACAGATATTTCGTTATTATCTTAATGTGTTCTTAAGGATACGAATCGTGGATTCTCGTAAAGTTATGACGGTAAGATTACATTGGTCGTATTCTTACTTAGTATTTCCATTGATATGTAATTATTGACGAGATGTGATGGTTATCATTGTTGGATATTATGGCTGACCCCGTCGTGGGCTTTTTTTTAGGTTCTTGGATTATCAAGCTTGTAGCGGTCGTGGAGAGATGAACTTCCCGGAGGATACTGGCAAGGGCATGTATTTGTATTTGAGTTTCTGATCAGTTGCTGTATTCCGCTGCTAGAGTATTTTAATTGTTTGTCTTTATACGCTGCGTGAGTATTTTTAAATGGCCTTTTTGGTATCCGGTAACTTAGGTTACTTTGGCAATCATTTTCTAAATCTATTATGTCGGTACGTGTAAGCGATAGCTTAACGTATGTTTTTAAACTGTTGAGTTTTGGCATTTTGGGCCTTGTGGTTTCAAATGAGTTTTTACGATGGTTTGATCAACGAGTTTTATAAATCTTCGAATTTTTTTTAATAGATAATACCGTCGTTAGCCTCTTGGGCGTTTGTAAATGTTTGCGAAAATTTCCTTCAGCCTTGTGGGTTCCATCTCGGGGCCCACGGCGCTGTAATATTCCCGGTTGGATCTGGGGGTGTTACAAAAATAGTACGGGTATTACTTTTGACCTCGCCCCCGAAACTCACAACAACGGAACCAAGGTAACAATACAATAAGCAACCGACACAATGCGGAACAATCACCGATGCACACAATCATACCAACCCGAGCTCTAACAGCTCGCATATATGCGATAACGCATAAACCGCTACGAGGAGACAACATCTAATACCAATATCACACCCCTCACAGAGGCTACCACGACAACTGTGTGGCGAACGACTCAACGTTCACACCACCAATTCAACAACAACTCGAGGGTTAACACCCTAACGAGAGCACGAACATCACACACATATTCCCGGACCACAAATAGGAATGATAGGTTTTGAAAACGAAAACCATCTTTTGAAAATAACTTGCAAGCACCAGTTGATCTTGAGTATCATATATCAAAAAGTAGTACAAACACCGTCATCGAGACTTTAAAAATATCATCTTGCGTTTGATAAAAAAAAAATGAAGACACCTTTCGTTAAATTAAAACTTTTCAGCTATATTCGACCTTTGGGTTTAAGCGAAGGCGTTTCTAAATCATTAGAAATATTTCAAAATATTTTGATCCTCAAAGTAGAATAATTTTGAAACATAGCGTGGCACTAGTAGGCATCTTGAGAGCACTGTGAGAAAATAATTTATTTTAAAAGTACGTCTCGAGATTTATTTTCTAAGATACTCAAGGTTTTTCGGAAGTACAATAGGCCAAAATGCCCAAAATTCGCACGTATCAACATTTACTTAAACACATCATATCACACGCATCAAATCGCTCAAAATCACGACAGTGATATACAATCCTCAGGATATGTTTAACAACATCGTTAAAACAACAATCGGTTTATCAAAACTGAATGGAAAACGATATCAAGAACAAAACTCCAAAAGGTCAACTCTAGGGATTCAAGAAAATACCCAGGTTAGGTGAAGAACAATGGATTAGATGATGTTAAAAATCATCTAGGATACTCCAAGACACCTTTGGATGGAAGAAAAATCAGCCCATATGTGAAACCGAGTCGCTACGTCTCAAACTCATAGAGGAAGAAGAAGAAATGAAGAAAAATGTAACTTCTAGGCTGGTGTCCAGTATTTATACTGGACACAATTAGCGTGCGCTAATCATTAAGGTTAGCGTGCGCTATCACGGCGCCAAACAAAACTCCAGACCAAAAATACACTGATAGCGTGCGCTAACCCCAAGTGTTAGCGTGCGCTAACGAGAACTCGAATCGATCCGGTAGCTCTGGGCGCCTTGAACTACCAGGTAGCGTGCGCTATCCTCCCCTTAGCGTGCTACCAACGCACTCTTGCGCGCGCTAGCCGCAAAGCGTAGCGTGCGCTAACGACCCACAGAGACAACAGAACATATCAGAAAAACTACATGACGTAAACCTTTCTCACACGGGTTTACCAGGCTAAGCACAATTTCCCATCTCATTTCGAAAATGCTAAAAAGACCAATGAAGGTAATATTTTCCAAAGCTCACAAAATCATTTATCAAACCATCATGAAATATTCAAGGCCAAAATGCCAAAACTTGATTCAAGGAATCGGTTTTACGAAATAAAACTCAGTTCGCAAAATACCGAAAGCCGTTTGAAAGAACTCACGCAGCGGATAAAATGCGGTATGAAAATACATCAAGGTGATTTACACTCCTCGTATAAACCAAATACGAGAGTCGAATAAACACATATCGTGAAATCAAAATCCACAGAAGGATTCCCTCATTTAGAAACAAATCATACAAATAACTCGCGTCACACGAGGCACAACATAAAGAAGGGAGTTTTACAACCATAGGTCGCACATAAGTGACGACCCCCCCTCGATACTAATCACGACCAATGATCTCAAACGACGCGTCGCGATGCGACTAAGTCAGACAAAATCCGACGAGACAAAACTCAACCAACACAACTTGACTCGACAGCCTAGGTTTCCCCAAGCTAATCTGATTTTTAAAATCGTATACTCTAGTCATTCGAAAGTAAAACCAATAAGTTAAAAATCGTTTTCAAGACCCTTTCAAACACGACAAGGGCTTAACAGCGGTGACATTTTATAAAATGTCCTAAAACACTTTTATACACGACCTTTAAACACCGACACAAGGTTTTATTTGAAAATACAAGGCTGGCTCGCCCAAATTCATGTCACTTTCAAAAACCCACAATACGATCAAGTCTAAGAAATTTTCAAGCATACACGCCACATGTATTATTGTTAACAGAAACACATTGGTTGTAAATAACAATAATTAGCCACGTACCAACAATTTCCGAACACACGCATATACGGCATTCAAAAAT